>CM024553.2:36100139-36700139 GCA_014182405.2 Eucalyptus sideroxylon
TTTATAATTAGGATAGGATATGAAATTTTGATTTTCCTATATCCTATCTACCTTGTTGATGGTCGCAAAGATAAGATTTGATATATTCATATCATATTATGTCTGCATTTTCGATATAAATGACACATCATTGTAAATGAACCTAAAATGTGAACTAAAATGATGAAAATCTCTTGCGATACTATTCTCTAATTTATTTTATTTTATGTTATTTTATTTTTCCTCTATTTTTAAATTATTTTCTTATTATTTATTTTTCCTTTCATCATTCTTTAATAAAATTTTATCAAATATTAAATTTTACTAATATACCTAAAATAAAAAAAAAATACCTAAAATATGTAATAAATATAAATATATAATTTATACATTGAATGTGTATTATAAAATAGAATTAAAGTTCAATATATAAATTAATATAAGCTTTTAAATTTTAAAAAAAATTTTTTTTATTTCTTATTTCTAAATTAGAATTGAAATATTATTTATATTGAACTATAACTTTAATTTTGTTAATTTAATAAATTTGTTATTCGAGAAAATAGCTTTTCTTATTATGAATATTAAAAAATTATATCCACATTTATTTCACCTCTCTCATAGGATAATTTTATTCGCCAATCAAGGAATACAAAAAAATGAAAAAAAACCACCGCCATGGTGCTTTACTGGGTAAGTTTCAATCATTTGAGAGGTCAGGAGTTCGAACTCAGAATTTGCGACACACGAGGGTAGTTCGACGCTATTAGTGATTGACGCGTGGCGCGGCGGTGGTTTCCCACATGACAAAAAAATAAAATAAATAAAAGAATCGATTGGTTCGGGTTAATCTTGGAATCGGAGCGGATTCTTAGAGTTGATCTAGTCCTCGGTCAAAAGCTTTGTGACTTTATCGGGTCTTCCCCTAAAAAAAAATCGACACTTTGTACAGATTAGTCCCTAAATCGGAGTAACGGACTTGCTTAATCTTAGACAATACTCAGCTCTATATTATAGAGGGAAAAAAGAATGCAGGGGGAAATTACAATTCTAAAGAATTATGGGTTTTAAAAGTTCAAACCAGGAATGCAGGGGGGCAATAACAATTCAAGAATTATGGGTTTTAAAAGTTCAAATCAGGACAAATGATGTGCATCAATGAGCTGGGCTCGATCTCCGGAAGACAGTGAGATCCACCTGTTCAAGATTTTCAGATGCTACCAGGACCACTCACCAGCATCGTGGAGCATTAGCTATGGCTAGAAGACGAGACGAGTGATCCGAATTTTGCTTTTGGGAAGTGGCGCTTCCATCTTTTTGGGTACTTAGAAGAACTTTCTAAGACGCTATAAAGTAGGATCGCACAGTGGCGACAAAATGATCAGAGAGAGAGATAGAGCCTGGGTTCAATCCCTGGCACATACTTCATTTAGGTAATGGACCATCCTGCTCTAAAATCTTGAATGAAAGGTGAAAACACTTTCTAGAATCGTTAATCTAGATTTTTTAATATTTTAATATTCTATTTTTCTTCTTATTTATCTCCTGTGTTTGCCGGTACTTAGGCCTTAGCGATGACTGGTGACTAGTCATAGACATGGGCTACGACGAGATCATGTCTCGCTTGTGCCCTATTATTGGTCCTCATTGAGGTCTAACGATTGGCATAAGGTGAAGGAAAAAAAAGATAATGAAAAAGAGAAGAAAAATAACCACAAACTTTTATTTAAATGTGAGTTTTTATTTTCCGAGATAAAGTCATGAGATTGAGATCATTTTCAAATTTACATTCAAACATCAAAAATATTTTCGGCTACATCACCAAGCAAAGTAAAATTATTTACTTTCCTGAAAATGATTTCCCGAATGAATCATATATTTATCGAAAGCATGTCGCATACGTGGGGGTGTTAAAGGACAAGTTGGTCCGAAACCGGGTATGTGGATGATCAAACCGTTTGGATAAGGATTGCGCACTAGAACTTTCCTGAATCATTCACAATGTTTTATTATTATTATTATTATTATTTTACACGATACAATTTATAAATTGCAGAGAAGATACGTAGAATGTACCGGTCATTGTTTTAAGGAGGTGGTGGTGGTTATGAGCATTTTGTCTATGACTCATACCTCACGAAGAACAGTGTCTTCGGCAATGTCGGGAGGTCCACACGGGTCCAGGCGCGTTCAAATCCTTATCTTGGCAAGGCGAGGGCACTGAGGCTATGTATTTGTCATGTAGTATTCTAGGAATATACAGAGTATGTTCATTCACAACCGAACATTTACATAGAACGTTACACAGCGTAGTCACATATATAGATTTTCCTGAAAGTGCGTTTGCGAATATAGGGCAAGGTTAGATGACCGACAGAGGAGGACACCTATGGAGGGACACATCCATGGCGACCAAACTGATTGGAATCGCCTCTTGGGACGCTAGCGGCGAGCCGTAATCGATTCCTTCAGCGAATTGTCTCGTCACTGGCTAAGTTAATGGCAAAGCGGGGGACGTCGCGGCATCTTGTTTGTGGGCACTCGATGCTGACGGTGGTGGGATTGTAGGTCATACGTGAGGCTAATTCGAATGGTGGAGTGAGGGTTATGATGACCCCTCCACGTCGCGACATGCCTCCACCTTTCGGTAGATATTATGGAGAAACCACGCTCTGTCTCTTTCGAAACGAGAGAGGCGACAAGGGTTACGAAACTCCGGGTCTTCTGATGGAAGGCCAATTCTGAAGCAAGACTCCGGAGTAAGGAGAAAACGACCATCGGTTCTCGACAGATAAATTAAGGAAGGAAATGCTAGGAGGGAGAATCACCTACTGTTTGTACCCAAAATAAAAATAAAAAATATCCGATGTTTAGTTATTATCGACATATGATCAACAATATGAATGAATTAACAAAAGTGAAGTTGACAATCTTGGATACAACCATTAAGATAATCGAATTGAAGAAATCAATGTAGTTGAGTCTACGTAACCGTTGATAACCATTTGTAACCTCTGTATGTAACTTCCATTGATAAATTATCGACTTTAAATAATCATATCATTTTCTTTGGAGATGCCCCCGAAAAATCAATCGACATGTTATCTTTCAATTGTCTTTATTTTCATGTACTGCACTTTATTTTTCCTTAGTTGTAGTTGTTCAATTTTTGTCTTCGATTAAATTCTAGTTTGTATCTCTATCTTTGGTGTTGCATTGCTAATTAAATTCCGGCACAGTTTGTGTACATGTTTTGCTGTGAAAGGGGTTGTGTTTTTGAGTTTTGTTGACTATTAAATTCTGGCATAGTTTATATGTATAATTCAATTCAAAGTAAAAGTTGAAAGAGTATGAATTTGAGTTTGATTGCACACTCATCAATGTGGAGATTTGTATTATATTTATAATATGTACATAAGCAGAAAAATAATAATTGAAAAGATTTACAAAAAAAAAAAAAAAAAATCTATAATATCGATGCAAATTATGGAAGATTTGGTCTATCATTGGAATTAGCATAAATTGTGGAAGACTGGCTCTATCAATGGAATTGGCATAGATTATGGAAGATTGCAATTATTTCTTAGTTACCTAGATATTTCCTATCCGGATAGATTTAGAACTTGTCCCCTCTTATCCAAAACCAAAAAACGACTTTTATTGAAAGATATTTCCTTAAGAAATTCCGGTAAAGCACAGCTTATGATGTCCCTATGTTTACTACAGTTTTGGAATCAGCATATCTTGAATTTGATTCTTCACACTTAATTGCTAGGCCCCTATGATTTCCATCATTCTTTCACCCCCGCACGCGACCAGTTTACAAGCTACCAGCATTGGACATATGGTTGCTTTCATGCGCCTAATAGATTCAACTTTTAGACTAATTGCACATACAAGTTTAAAGAAGTACATTCGTTATTACAGGATTCTAAAGTGAATCTTATAAAATTCTGACTCCTTTATTCTAATTTTTATTCTAGACCCTAGACCTAGACCCTTATAAGATTGATTTTGCCCCACCACTTTCCCTAAAAATCCTTTTTAAAAAAAGAAGATTCCTTTTCATTGCGTATCATGCAGATTATGCAGTAATGTGGATTGAATGGGTCGACAATGAGATTACTTGATCGGTCTTAAATTTATTGGAGAGGAGGATGACAATTTAATCTTAATTTTTTTTTTTTACCAATTTAGTCATGAACTTTTACATGAAAACCTGATATAGTCATTCCGATTGATTTTTACTAGACATCATTGATATGGCGATCCAATCATTATCGACTATTCTACTGGTGGAAATTAGCTAGAAAAATTACGGTTGAATTTCATGCAAATGTTCGAGATTAAATTAGCAAAACTGATAAGTTTAAAATTGATTGGGCATTGCCCAATATCCTTGATTGACAAATTATTTGGCGATCGGGATCAATCAAATATTGAGTAAATTTCCTTTTTTTATTATAATTTTTTTTTAATAAAAACTGGTTTTTATTTTTTAAATATTTAATTTTACCTTGAAATGATGTTTGCCGGTCTAAATTCCCAATCCTGAAGAGTACGGGAACGGGCGTGTGAAGCGTGGAAGCAAATTTAAGATGGATAGCGATAGAACTTAGAACGCTCGTGACCACGAGTTTGGATTTCTCTTGGTCTCCTTGTCAACAAGTGTCCTGTTAACAAGCAACTACAAGCTTGCTCAAAAAAAAAGAAAAAAAAAGAAGCAACTACAAGAACTCAAAAGACAAAAGAAAAAAAAAGTCATGCTCCCTCAAAAATGGTAGATGAATTTTCGTTAATTGCCGCACCAAAGATCACTCGCACTAAGTATTTCCTTCTTTTTTTAGGGGTCTGTACTAAGTATTTCTTGATGCAAGATTCTGACGCTGTAAAAATTTCATAACTTTCACCTGGTAAAATCGTTAAAGAAGAGTTTAAATTTGAGCATGTTAATATATCCAATCGAAGTCATATTCATTCAAAAAATTGATAAGTTATATACTAATTATAAATTACTAATTGATCCACCTTGTGCGACTTCTTTAGACTAATACTCAATTTTTAATCTATATTTGATAGATGGGGTTATTATATTGATTAGTTATATTTAGTAAATGGGTTTAGAATGATAATGTCTAAAATAATATAAGTGTTATGAAAGAAATTAAAGAGGAAATACGAAAGTCGAAAGATCAAGGGAATTTGATGGGAATTTTTGTATTTCTTCAACTTGAAATCTTAGGTCCGCATGGCAATATTTCTATTTCTCTGTTTTTTTTTCTTTTGCTCCCCGAAATAAAAAAAAAAAAGAACATAAATTCTTTTGCTAAGTTAGTTAATTTTTCTAATCCTTAGGATAGAAAAATGGTCAAGAAATAGATTTGAAATAGAAACAAAAGGTAGAAAAAATAACTTCTTATTCTCTTTTTAATAATAATAAGTCATTTTCTTTTTTTTTCTTCTTCCTCCCTGCTTGCTATCCTCGCCGTTTGTCGCTGCCCACAAGCCATTGGCCAATGCCATCCACCGTCGTTGGTTGCCACGAGTCCACGACAGTAGTGACTGGTGGGCAGAGGAAGAAGAAGAGAGGACAAAAAGAAAAAGAAAAAGAAATCTTAAAAAATTATTAAAAAATTAAAATAAATTCTACGTCACAAAAAAATTACATGTCTTACTAAACACATTGATATTCTTTTCTTTATTTCAAAAATAGAAATTTTATACGGTTTGATTACAAGTTGTTTTATTTAGAAATTGTTTTAAGGAGTAGAAATAGAAAAGAAATATTTCGAAAACAATTTATTCCCAAAAACAAAAATGTTACCCTTTGCACCCTTACATATACAATATTCCATACATATAGTGCAAAGTATAGATAGTGAAAGGAAATAATATATTCTAAAGAATCAATTCTAATCTTATAGATTGATTCATTTAAATCCTTGATTGATTTAATGTATCAATCTCAATCCGGATGGATTTCCGCATCTTGAGCATATCTTCCAACATGTTAATTGGGTTCACAATTTACTTAGACCCAACCCATCTTTATATTTCGTTCTCGCCTCACTTGATCGCACGTCTTGCTCACCCGTGCTCTCACCCTAGCTTGGATATGAGTTTTCCTAGATTATGTTAAATATAGAAGAGTTTTAGCAAAATGAATCAGGACAAGTATAGGTTAGATATGTGTGAAAACCAGTTTAATATATCAATTTAGGTCAGATGATTGTATGGAAATGGATCAGGAAGGATTAAATATGTCGTTTTAGGTGGGTCCATTTTTTCGACCCCTTACTCGACTGTTTGACAGGTCCAACCCCACACGTGCAATTAAAAAAATAATGATATTTGATCGATGAAAGTCTTCGCAGGTCGTGAATTGAGCAATCAGGCGAACTTAATTCACACGACAATGGTATGGTTCAACACATTTGAATTATGTAATTGTGAGCAGCCTTTTATGGAAATAAGGTCTAACCATTACGAGTGACCACTGGCCCTACCTTAGCTAGCTTGAGTTGTCGGTGATGGTTATTGTCCATGGCCTGCTCTGTTCCTCTCTCTCCCTCTCTCTCTCTCTAGAAAATATCTTATCTCTCTCTCTCTCTCTCTCTCTCTCTAGAAAATATCTTATATGCTCCTAGTGTGTCTAAACCCAACTCACATTTATCATTGGATGAGTTGGAATCCACGTACGCGCTCCACTTTATCCATGGGGCGACTTTGTAATTGGGCTCACAAATTCGGCTCCTCTCTACAGAAGCCTCTCCATCCGATGATTCTTTCTTTGCTCCTTAGTATTTAAATGTCTTAATGCCCTCACATTTTAATTGAATATGCAGGATGCATGTGTGCCCATTTTTGTCTCCTTACCTTCTCGTAATAAAATTAGTCGAATATTTTATGACACGAGTTCAATGTTTTTCTTTTCCCAAGTGCGTTTCTTGCTCATACCCTTTTCGTCAGCGACCCCGTCATTGCAATAATGAAGCGAGAGAAAGACTTGAGAATTTAGTTAATTGGGTGGCGTCGGAAGTGGATTAGGTTGTAACTTTTTCAATCTTATTTCGAACTTTAACGTTAAAAACTAGGTCGAGTTGCGAATTTATCTAACTTTTGTGCATTACAGTCCGAGTGAAAAACCCATGATGGGGTGTGTGGGGCTTTACCAGATTTTGTCCGACGTGCTCGCGATGATTGGGGGTTGGATTGACCCGTACGGACAGGCCCCAGATTAGATCAAATTAAACAAAGACCCTTAGCCATTATAATGGGCCATATGTTCCTTGCTTTTTTCAACTGCATGTAGGATAAGTCCACATGGTTTTTTTGGCTTATCCTAATTTTGAGGAAATTAACTCTCCGTCCATAACTAAAAAAAATGCACGAAATTCATGTGAACAGAGTACAGGAGAAATTATCTACTCAGTCCTAAGCTTACCGTAAGAATGTTGGTTTAATTATGAACTTTCCAATTTCGCCAATTTAATCCTTAATTTTTGCTTAAGATTTCAATATAGTCATTTTAGTCCAATTCTGAAAATCGCCAATGTGGCGGTATGCCGCGTAGAATGGCATGTGATAACCAAATTTTCATGTCAACGATTTCTAATGGAAATTAACTGATGAGACTTTTGAATTTCGTGTAAGGGTTTGTGATTAAATTGATAAAATCGAAAAATTTAGGACTTAACTGAAATCCATACAATAAATTTAGGATTGATTAGCACCTTTTTTTCTTAATTTTTTTTTATGACTCCCACATAAATTCAGATGACCTAATAGTAATGGTGCAATCGATTCATAGCTGCATGTATGACGGACCTAAAAGTAATTTTCCATAGCTATTATATTCCCATGGATTTAATGAATAAAAAAAGCTCTTGTCAGTCATATGGATGATCCGCATTGTAATTTTGACTTAGTGTTTCATTATTATGATTTTTATTTACCTGGTCTATCAAACGTATGGATTTACAAAATAAAATACATCTATAAGTAAAAGTAAGAATTAAGTATGTGATAATTGTCATTTTGAAGGTTTCTCTTTCCAGAAGATCTTCCACTCAGCTTCAATCTTATCCTTATTAAAAGAAAACTTTAGGCTCTATTGAATGTATAGGCTACGATAGAAACCTTATACTCACTGTGAGAATCCGAACCTAAATATATTTATGGGCGGTGCTCTTTCAGACAAAGACTATTAATTTAATGGTTGTGATATAGCTTTTGATGCTTGAGGCAGGTGAAGAGATTAGAAGATTAATTTGCAATACCTAACCAAGGGAGGTGAATCCTACAAAAGATCACATAAGTGCCAACTTTTAAAAAGAAAATAATTGCTTAATGACCAACTCTAGTGCCAAAATTTGCCGTGACCATGTTTCATTAACATCTCATATCAACATGGCTTGCCAGCATGCTTCGTTAGCATATGACATCATTTTCAAGTTTTGCCCTAAATTCAAAATCTTAATTCAAATTTTCCCAAATTTGAAACCTAATTCAATTTTCCCCCTAAAATCATGCTCTTCCCTTCCATGAAGCCACCTGCACGTTGCAATTACCATCATCTAGCACGAGATACACCTATACAACAGGGACAACAAAACCGGCGATGGAGGAAAGGAAAGAGATTGAGCCGAGTTAAACATGCTCTGAGCTTTCAATGGAAGAAATGACAATGCGTCTCGATTGGCCACGATGCACTTGGCCCTTTGCAACTCCTCCTTGAGCCTCTCGGCGAGCTTCGAATCTAGCAACCCACTTCTCACCTGAGTACCTATGAAGGCCTGAACGCGGTGAATAGGGGTGATCGGGTCTAGGGTGGGCAGGGTCTAGACCTGGATCTTGGATCTGACCCTATTATAACCAGTTCCTCTTTTCTGGACTCTGTATCCAACTTTGTTTGTATTGGATCCTGTACCCGACCCATTTTATTTTTCCGGTCCGAATATAGGGTCAATCCCGTTTCCATTGAAACCTGTTTTGCAATTTCCCGATATCCTATACAACTTCAAATTTTATATTAATACGCGAGAAAATAACGTAATTCTCATAATTTGTATTGAAATATTAACCACTTGTAATAAATGAATACATTAACTTTTTGACTAAATGTAAACGTAAATTAAGGATCCACATGACTAATTATAATATATAAAATCATAAGGCAAAGAATTAGCAATAAACATGGGTCTAATATTAGTCTTATACCCACAAGTACTACATGGAGCTACTCATTTATGCAAGCATAATTCCTCCTACAAAAGAAAAATTAGGCGAGCCAATCTATGTGGTATATAAGAATTTAGCGGCGACGAACACCATCCGTCCATCGAACGGTGTGAGAGGGAGCCAGTGAGGGAGGGAAGCAAGTGAGTAAGATGAATGACAAATGAAGATGTTGTGCGTGTATGAGAGAGTCAAGAGGAAAAACACCGTGTGATTGTGGGAGTAAGAATAGAAATTAGGGGAAAAAAAGGGTTTTGGATCTCTATTTACAAATTCGGTTCCCAAATTGGTTCCAATATTGGTTCGAGAATCGGTTCTCAGGTGGGTAATCACTTAGAATCAGTTCCCGGATCGATTTAAACCTATTCTGAATTTTGGGAATCGGTTCCCCGACTAGTTTCAATAGGAATTGGTTCCCAGACCGGTTTCAACAAAAACCGATTCCTGACCCTATTTTCCGTGTGGGCCGGTTTGATTCCCGGGTATACCTAGTGTGGTTGCACACCCCTAGCAGTGAATGGATAAGTCGAATCTGAGCATGTGCTATCGTAACAATTAAGAGTGAGCAGTTTTGGATTCTATATAAGTTTCACTTGGAATCTAGAACATGCACGTTGGAACAAGTTCTTCATTAGAAGTTACAAGATTTATTCAAGTTCCACCTATATTATTGATTGAATGATTCTAATGAATTATCGCCTTTAATAATTATCACTTATTTCTATAATACACTAACCACGACTTATATCTAAAGTAAAAGTCTTAAGTCATAAAATTGAAGTTTAAACTACTGGTTCCAGATTATACACTCATTATCGAACACCATTTTATAGGATTGCACGAAGACATATACAAAAAAAAAATAAAAAAAATACAAAAACTTATTCCAAGTTGTAGGTTCTACCTCCTTAGAACTTAGAACTTACCGATTAAAACAAGTTTTCCAATTTTTGAAATCTAGAACCTATTGTGCATACCTTGGAACTGGGAATTATAAAGGCTCCCATTGGTCCGGTTTTACATAATTTTTGACACTTCTAGCATTTTTCTCCCTTTATAGCTTCGATCTTATCCTTATTAAAAGCAAACTATAGACTTTATAGTATATAGGCCACGATAGAAACCTTCCATTCATCATGAGAATCCAAACCTAAATATATTTTTGGGTGCCCTTTTGGACAAAGATTCTTAATTTAATGGGTGTGATCTTTTCAATAGCTTATGATGCTTAAGGGAGGTGAAGAGATGAGAAGATTAATTTGCAATACCTAACCAAGGGAGGTGAAATCCATCATATATATATGATTGATTAGGTAATTTCCTACCTAATATATCACTGTCTTTTAACTTTTGTGACTCCCGCATAAAAATTCAGATGACCTAATAATAATGGAGCAATCAATTCATAGCTGTATGATGCACCTAAAAGTAATTTTTCCTATCTATTATATTCACACAAATTTAATAAAAAAGATCACATGTCGATCATATGGATGACCTTGTTGTAAATTCGGTTTGGTGTTTCATTAATTATGATTTTAGTCTACCTGGCCTATCAAATGTATGGATTGACAAAATAGAGCACATCTATAAATAAAAGTATGAATTTAAGTATATTGCTAAGTGTTATGTTGAAGCTTTCTCTTTCCAAAAGCAAACTATGGCATGTACCCTTTCAGACAGACAAAGACTATTAGTTTAATGGTTGTGATCTTCTTGATAGCTTTTGATATGAAGAGGTGAGAAGATTAATTTGCAATACTTAACTAAGGGAGGTGAACAACCACTAAGATTTGGCCCAGTAGCCACACTTCCCACATGAGATGGGGAAGATGGGGGTTTCGAATTTCCACATTCTTAGAAGGGTTTGAGTGGAGACAATTTAGTATCAAAAACCTGAGAGTGAGAGTTAAAGTAGGAGTAAAATAGAATTGACAAAAAAAAAAAAAAAAAAAACCAAGGGAGGTGAACTCCTTCATTGATATATTAGGTAATTTGAAGACTGATTAGGTAATTTCTTGCCTAATATATATGGGTCTTTAATTTTTGTGACTCCCATGTTAAAATTCAGATGACCTAATAATAATGGTGCAACCAATTCTTCCGTTAGACCTAAAAGTAACTTTTCCTAGCTATAAAATCCATACGAATTTAATAAAAAGAAAATTAATTGGATGACCTCCATTGTAATTTCGGTTTGTTATTTCATTAATTATGACTTTAGTCTACCTGGCCTATCAAACGTATGGATATACAAAATAGAGCACATCTATTAGTAAAAGTATGAATTAAATATGATACTAAGTGTTATGTTGAAGCTTTCTCTTTCCAAAAGATCTTACCCTGATAGCTTCAATCTTATCCTTATTAAAAGCAAATGATAGTATATAGGCCACCATTGAAACTTTTTATTCGTCGTGAGAATCCAAACCTAAATACACTTTTGGGTGCCCTTTCAAACACAGACTATTAATTTAATGGCCGTGATATTTTCAATAGCTTTTGATGCTTAAGGGAGGTGAAGAGTAGAGAAGTTTAATTTGTAATAATTAACCAAGGGAGGTGAAATCCTTCACACATATACATATTTATATGGGCATCATGTCAGATAATCCAAGAATTAGCCTTTAGCTATATGGAGAACGTTTGATCTGGATAGAGCGAATTTTGTATTCGGATCATAACGACTCCCACTCAGATTAAAATGTTATGGGGTTTACTCTCGCAATCTTATGGGTGGGGCCTTGTTTATATAGTGGTATGCGACTATGCATGCACCTGTAACAATTAGCTTAGTTGAAAAAGTTCTCATTACACGTGTTGATAAGGAGAAGAAAGAAGCTATCAACCCTATCGATTTGGACGGTGCGTGTGACTCGTTAGTAGGATGACTCGGAGATTTCCCGCAAAAGAAACGTGAGGAGGAGCAGGAGCTCTGCCTAACCCCATCTTTCGCGAAGTGATAACCAAGTAATACAGCACAAAGACCAGATTCTTGCTCCCTATACATGCGAATCCCCCTTTTTCTTGGGGGTGGGGAAGCTAAAAAAAGGAGAGAGGCACCGGAGGAAAAGGGCCACATGTTTTTCAACGGAGCAAAATTGCGTTTGTTCTTTCTCCCTTTTGTTTCCTAGCGAAGCGAGAGAGAGAGAGAGCGGCGAGTGGCTCTTCAGTGGTAGGGACTTCCCACCGAGAGCACGAATGGACGAAGCGGGGCGTGCCGTGCCGTCGCATTCGCAACACCTCTCTCCGACAGTGGCGTACAGTTGGGGTCCGGAGCGGAGCGGTCCGATTGGGTCGGACATTTACTCCAACTTTTGTGGGGGGAAGGGGAGGGAGATCGCAGCGTAAACACGTTGAAACATCGTGCGAAGATGGGACCGAATGGAATGCGACGGGACGAGATGGGGCCGCCCCTCCCCCCCCTTCTTGTTGGACGTGATCATTGTGGTTTTTCTAGCTTAGTGGGTACTGTTTCCCAGTCAGTGAGCGAGGCCAGTGACACTCCCGCAACGCCTAATCTAACAAAGCCAAGTCAAGTCTACGATGAACCATTATTAAAAACTTAGGGTTTTGTCTTGTGATGAGGACGAAAACATTATTAAAAACCTAGACCGACTGCCGGAGATATCCATTTTACTTCATTGGCTCTGTTTGTACACAAATGCGTGATCTATACCAAGTATTCAGTAAATTATAGACTACTTCAAATTATAGGCCAGTGACGCTCCCGCAACGCCCAACCTAACAAAGCCAAGTCTACGATGAACCATTATTAAAAACTTAGGGTTTTGTCTTGTGATGCGGACGAAAACATTATTAAAAACTTAGATTGACTGCCGGAGATATCCATGTTACTTCGTTGGCTCTGTTTGTACACAAATGCGTGATCTATACCAAGTATTCAGTAAATTATAGACTACTTCAAATTATAGGCCAGTGACGCTCCCGCAATGCCCAATCTAACAAAGCCAAGTCTACGATGAATCATTATTAAAAACTTAGGGTTTTGTCTTGTGATGCGGATGAAAACATTATTAAAAACTTAGATTGACTGCCGGAGATATCCATGTTACTTCGTTGGCAATGTTTGTACACAAATGCGTGATCTATACCTAGTATTCAGTAAATTATAGAACACTTCAAATCTTTCGTGGCGCGAGCATTGTCTCCTTTCTTCCACCGTCTCTTTTGGGTAACTCTCCGACGGTCAAATTAGAGGAAAAACTAACGGGGCTTTGGCTCCATGAACAAGACTTTTCGCTCCCGAGCAAGAATGAATGAATTCCGAGCAAGAATCCTCAACGAATTAAACCTATCGAATTGCTCCTCCAAAAAAAAAAAAAAAAAAAAAAAAAAAAAAAAAAAGAAGAAGAAGAAGAAGAAAGAATTGCTCTTTATAACCCTGTTCCACGGAGCGATGCTCGAGCGGAGGTCCTCTGGTATTTTTGGCACGTCGGGCTTAGCTACTTCGGTCGAGGATGTTCGGGCAACTTGGACATGATCCGGCATTTTCGGAGGGCCAACAATGAAGAGAGTATGACGCGTCCGTTTTCTGGGCTTCCACCTCGAAACTAGTTTTGTAGAAGACATGTATCGTGATGTTTTATGTTTTTGGATGTACTGCATCCGGTCCAAATCTGATTGATACCTAAACTCAAACTGATCGAAGGAGACACGAAAATTGACTCAACCAGCGAGGTCATTCACAACGATTGACGTCGATGCAAATGTGTAGAGAAATAATCCGACGATGGCGTTGCCAACAAGACTAGGATATATTAAAATAAATAAATAAAAGGAAGAGAGGAGGTCGTTTTCTTCTTTATTTTTTTCGTGATTAATCGTTGGGAAATTGAGTGGTCAACTAAAACGATTCTTGTCCCACTCAATTAAAACGATTCATGTCATCGCCAAAAATCTCAACGGTGGAGGAGAGAGGGAAGTGATGATCGCGCATCAGCATGTCTTCTTCATCTTCTTTTTTGCTCTTTGGCAGCACCCACGGTGGTCGAGAGGCACGCTCCGTCCATGAGTTGCCACAGGGTTGTATCATATCGCGAGCAACAGTCGATCGACAATGACGGGAAGTGTCGGTTTCCAAACGCCGTTGTGATAACACGTTAACTTATTTTTTTCCTTCAAAATCTTATAGTACCTTTTAAATCACGGAGAAGTATTGAGTTGAATGATACTAAAAATGATTGTTTATATTGCGTGAAAAAATTAGCGAACAAAATTATTTTACATCATTTATAAAAATGTTGTCGCGTAAATTGCTGTCTGCAATGAGAAGGAACATTCGTTGACTTATTTTTTATACAATATAAACAATTATTTCTAAATCTTTACTTTTCTGTTAAATAAACACATCTTTAAATTTATTAAGAAAAGAACCCATGGTAAGGTTCCTCTTTTTTGTTCTTGGAATCTCTTTCATGAATAAAACTCATGGATATTGAGAGAACTAAGAGTGTACACAAGCTCAGCGAAGGAAGTAAACGCCGGATCTTATCCATTCCTTTGCAGATACCCTGCTGCTTAGTGAATATTCCATGCGTTTATTTATTAACTGATTTTCCTGATGATCTCGATTAGTTTATTCGGGCAAAAGGGGTTTGTTTATTTCTTGGAATATAATTAGAAATTGTCGATGATAAGACATTCCGTTCAACCTTTTGCGCAACGAAAGGTACGCGATTGCTACCCGAATACTGTTCTGTGCATGCCCCCGGCTAAGGATATCGCGATATAGTCTGAAAATGACCGATAGATAACGTAAAGTTTTGCAATGTAGATTACTTAAACGCTGTCTCTACTTCTCCTTTGTGACGAGACGTTGATTACATCATCGCTCCCTGTGGTAATCAACTCGATTCCCATCCGATCACCCAACGAAAAAGACCCCGGCCCATTAGGCGCGACGGGCGTCTCCGAAATAATTTCTGGAATATTATTCGGAGCAAAGTTTATCAACCAATCATCGTGTCGGTTGCTTTCTCTGTAGATATGGACCATATGAAGGCCCGAACGATTGGGGATCAAACTCCGAACCAGCATAAGCAAATTTTCGATAGTCGCTACACGCGCTCTTTTCTTGTCCAATGGCCTTGTCCCCATCGAGCTCGATGCTACGTTCAACGCCACGAGCAGAAAAACAACTGCTAATTGTTCATTGTTATGGTCAATTTAGAGTTGGATCTAATTGTACTCACGCAAATGATTAGCCTCCTTTTTGGGTCGACCGATTGAGGTCATTATTACTCGTGTTCAATTATTTGATCTGGGAAACTAGACATGCATTGAAAGCGATACTCCTGAATGCACCTCACAGAAATTTCGCCAAATTCATCATGACCTATACTCAACTCCAACCATCTAATCCATGTGTATACATGACAAATGAATTTTTTTCGAACTACCACAATTCCTAAGTTTGAAATCATCTCGTTTATTTTCATGGCACGTGTCCTTTTAATACGTTTGAAGTGCATGCATTTTAAAAAGATACCCAAGTTGCGATTATTTCAAAAAGGAGATTTTGTCGATACAAGGTTACGATGAAACACTGCACGAGTGGTTTTAATTAGACTCCCAAGTTTCAAAACACTTACCGCGGAGCGCGTGTTTATTTTGCAAAAGAACACTTGGAATCTAATCGGGTTTTGCGTGTGTTTGGCCCATCATTGTATCGGCTGGCCCGGCCATTGCTTGTGTCGGGTCGGCCCACTACATGAGAGAAGGAGGAACGGAATGGAAAAGATAAGGATAAATTATGGTCAACGTGGGTAGAAGTTTCAACATCTAAAAGAGCGATGGAGGTTTCATTACCATAAAAAAAAAAAAAAATTATGGAAATGGATGGGAAAACTCATGTTAGATAAATTAAAAAATTAGTGAAAAAAGAAAACTAAATTAACCAATGTTGCATTAAAGCATTAGTTAGTAAAAAGCCTCCATTAATCTTAAAATTTAAGCAATAGTAATGAAACAACCCACGCTTTGCTATGCATGACATAAAAATAAATAAATTTTAATGATTTTCTATCTCCAGCAAGAGTGAAATCAAAGCCAACAAACCTTTTTCTATAAGAGTTGTACTCAGTTTATAATATAGGCCGTGAATAAAGAAATTAAATGCGCAAGAATGAGCTTCAACAAATAACATTAAGAAAATATCTATTCAAATGCTTATCCTTGGGATAAAATTTTATTTGATACTAATTTGCTTGTACTAAAGTTTTATTCAAATGTGAAGAATGTTACCAAAAAAGAGCCATGTAATAGTTTTACAGAGAGAGAAATTGAAAGGGAAAATGAAAAAAAAAAAAAAGAACAAAGAAAATGAAGGGTTTCGTATTTGATTTCTGCTGGGTATTTTTTGGAAAAAGATATTCAAAAGCCATTTTTGTTGTTAAAGTTGAAGGCTTTGGAAACGATGGGTGACTGTTCAAATCCGATCACCACCAAGCCAACTTTTGCAGCATAGGCTGTGGCCTACGTAGTATGGGAGGACTTGAGGGGCAAATCCATTTTCATTAATTTGGCATGATCTCCTCCGTCTTCTTTCCCCAGACCCCACCTCAGTTCCACTTCTTTTCACCATATTATATTATTTCAAATTAAACAAGAGAATAATCCTTAGTTATTTTTTGCCCGTGGAAGATCTTGTGATGCATGCTTTTCAGTTTAAAAAAGATGCATGAACTAAATGTTGAATGAAAAAGAGAAAAAGAAAAAGGAATGACGAGCTTTGACCCAAAAAAGAAAAAAATGATAAAGAAAATAGAAATGAGGAGAACTGGAATGAAATGGGTTAAGGGTGTCGTTATGTCTCTCTCTTTCTTTTGTTCTGTTCAACACCTAGCTGTCGAGTTCATGATGCTTTTGGCTCGTGGTGTGGGCCCCATAGATTTTAGGGGAACATAAGAAAAGGGAAGATGAAATAAGAATGCGCTTAGTAATATTTCTATTCCGAAAATTATTTTTTAAAGAGTTTTTCTATTTTTATTTATTGAAATAATTTCTAAGTAAAATAACGCGTTTGTAGTCTATTTGGCAACCAACCAAATAGTACTCGATTTTATGGAGTTCGACATGAGTATAATCAAAATTTAGGATCTCCTGGTGGTAATGAACAAAAGGAGGAGTGTGGTCAGGGATCTTCAAAGGAGATAAGGTAAGCAATTAACAACCTAGACTCAGAGGTTTTGATTGTTTGGATTTCAATGATGAATCGTGTGGAAGATCGCCAACTGGGGAAATAGAGAGCCCTCTATACTTGTAGAATCTAGAATAGACTAGATAAGACTCTGCTTTCTTTAGACATCATCAATATAGGAGCACGAGTAGGACTCCTATATAAGACAACCAAAACAAGTGGGCCAAAAGTTAATTTCTTTCCCCTCGCAAGATTTGAAGCAAGTCTAAGAAAATCTTTTGAGACCTTAAGGGTTGGATTAAAGAATACATATTTCGAAAGCCGAAAAGCAAAAAGGCAGTTTGCTCCTTAGGGTTAATAGGGCAAAGGTTTTGTGATACTTCTCGATGAAAGTTCCATAAGCAATGGCACCATCGGGAATGAAAAAGTCCTCGAGAGCTTTGATTTGTTCTACAAGAATGCTATCTGGTACGAACCCAGAGAAAGTAAAAATGTTCAAAAGGGTTATGGACATTGGGTCCCCAGGGAAAAAAAACAATCGGTTGACAAGGATCAAAAGCACACAATAAAACCCAATAACCCCCTACTTAAGTCATGGGACAACATACTAACCTCCAATGCCATCTTTATGCTCGTATCCATCCATGATAATCGGGTTCCTAAATCATCCTTTAATTGCAAGTACCAAGAGTGGGATTTTCTTCAAACAGAGGGAAACTCCGAAATTTGTTAGGAGCAGATGTCCAAATATCTTTCATAGAGGGATGTTGTATGGGAAGTTTCTCATTCCTCTTGATCAGAAAGTAGGGTTTAAGAGACGATGAAACATGATTGTGATCCAAGAAGCAAGGCCCAAGAAGAAGTGATTCTAAATGCTCCTCTATAGTGTTTTGTAATTGAAGTTGGCAATAGTTAGCCTCTTTGGTACAATGAAGATCATTGAAGTTTGATATATAGGACTCGAGGATGAATGTCGGAGCTTCGATGGCCATGGAAACTTGCAAATAGGATGGAGCGGGTTTAGGGTTTAAGGAAGAAGACAAAAGAGTATAAAGAAAAGACAATGAAAGTATCCTTCTTTTTGGAGTAGAAGACGACGATTCAAAATTAAGGATATTTGCCAAAAGAAGTGACATGTCAAGATATAATAGGAACCGTTGATTCGTATTTGTTGCGGATATGTTAGTGAATAGAAAGGTATGATGATCATCTGTACTGAACTGCACATAGAATGAGGTCTCTCATTTGAAGAAACAAATTTCCAATTTACTTCTTTTAAAAGGGGCATATGTTGACACCCAAAAGTACCCTTACTATTATGTGCTAATCACGAGGGATAAAAGCCTTTGAAATCACCCTCACTATCATGTGCGGGTTGTGATTTACATCAGCCCAACCCATGGTAGTCATAAAAATGAAGGATGATCAAGGATTTCAAGAAGATTTTGATGGACTTACAACTAGAGATACATGATTCGATGATAAAGCAATTGATTGCCATGTGTCTAAGCTAAGAAACACTGTTGAAGACATAGCATTTAGATGGGATTACCGATGAAGTTTGGGTGGGAAGAATTGATGCTTAAAAAGGGCACCAAAATTAAAGTAGTAGTCAATTCTTGCTGAATGAGCCATGAGAACATCATTGAACAAGTTAGAAAGCAACCACGTATGGATAAGGCGGTTCAGCATATGATGTGGACCAAATTTTAAGAAGGAAGCAACTAAACACCGATAGTTATTAAATTAGCATATAAATACTGTAGGCAATCCAATAGAAAAGCCCTCCGAATAACACACAAAACTATTGTATCTTACCTTTTAATCTTAGTCTATCTAGCTATAATTTAAGATTCCCATTGTAAATTCAATTCTAGGTGTGTCTATATCTCGAGTAGTGCTGTTAATGAGATTCCAATACCAACTTATCGTCCAACGTCGTCAATTAGATTCCAAAGTTGTCTCCTTATATTCACCTAGGAGTAGTGTCTACTAGGTACTATTTCCACTGTCTAGCGTTGTTGATTAGATTCTGACCTAGGTATTATTTCCACTGTTTGGTGTTGTTGATTAGATTTTGACGTTGTGTGCTCAAACTTAGGGCCTGTTTGGTTTGGCTTTTGGGGAATGCATTTGTAGAAATGCTAATACCTTTGGGTAAATGGGGTTTGCCGAAATGCAAATGTCGTTTGGTAAAATTTGCATTGAGAAACAACTTTGGCCAAAATACCGTTTGGTAAAATTTACATTTGTAATTAACTTTTATTAAATTAAAAAGCAAAAATATGTTTATATTTTTATATAAACATATTTTTATATAAAAATATAAACATATAAACATAAAATATATTTATTAAACATAAAAAATATATAAAAATAGATATGTTTATATAAATATATATTTATATAAAAGCAATCGGAGAAAAAATAGATATGTTTATATTTATAAATATATATATTTATTAAACATAAAATATATTTATATAAAAAATAGATATTTTTATATTTTTTATATAAAAATAAACATAAAATATATGTTATATATTTATACCAGACCGCCGACGGCGGTCGAACCGCTTGAATAAAAATATAAAAATATAAACATAAAATATATTTATATAAAAATGGATATGTTTATATATAAATATATAAAATATATATATATATATATATATATATATATATATATATAAACATAAAATATAAAAAATTGATATGTTTATATATTTATATAAAACATAAAAATATATTTTTATATAAATATATTTATATTTATTTTTATTTTTATTCGAAGCAACCGATTGGCTTTTCCACCGAAGAGATGAATAATACCGGAAGTTGCATTCCGAAGATGCAACTTGTCAAAGGACCTCAAGAGCTGCATTGGGCTAAAGCCCCTTAGAGCCACTTGGAGATGCAATTGCATATCGCCAAAGTCGCGCAAAAAAGAACCAAACAAACTTTGCATTTGATTCGAAGGGACTTTAGAGCCCAAATGAACATTCCAAATGTTGAACCAAACAGGGCCTTATTTAAAGATAGTGCTTTTGTTAATATCTAGTGTTGTCGAATAAGTTTCAACATTGTACAAATCACTTTGATTTTAACGGGCTTTCATTAGTATGTTAAGTAAGTTTGGATTAAACTGTTAACTGAATTTTGACATTGGTTATTATTGATTTTAATATCATATTAAGCAATTTTATAAGATATGGAACTAGATAATATATAGCTCCATTAGCATTTGACCCTCTCTATCTACTACTAGCACAAAACTTTAATCTCCTCTAATAAAAATCAAAATATAAAACTTAGTGAAAGATATTTTGTTACGGGATTCAAAACCGACGATGAAATAGAGTTACCACGTATTCCATCGGCCATGGCTTTATCTGCAACAACAAAGACGAACACACTAACCCTATTTCGCAGAACTTATAAGGGACTAAAAAACACATGAGCCGAATAGCACGGTGCAACCTCACCCACACATTAGAGCTCATTTGGATGCCTCTTGAGGCGATGTTCTGACACCGCACTCTTGTAAGGACGACAATTAGTATGAGTAAAGACGGTGTAGAGTTTATTTTCTCGATATCACTAGCAAAAAAGAGCTTGCTATAGGAATCACCTTTCTTTCTTTCATGGTAAGAGGCCCCTCATGGAGTTTAAGTGGTGGTGAAAAATTCTCCCACCCATGAGTTACCATCATTGAGATCCTCCAATACTAATTGTGATATTTGGCCTCTGATTCCTTCTCCTCATCCTGCTCCTGCTCATTCTCTTACTTCTTCTCCTCCTACTCCTCTTCCTCCTATTTCGTCTTCTCCTTCCTCTCCTTCCTCTTCTGCTTCTCCTCCTCCTCCTCCTCCTCCTCCTCCTCCTCCTCATCTTGCTTCTTCTTCTTCTCCTTTTGCTCTTGCTTCTTTGCTCCTTCTCCTTCTCCTTTTCCTCCTTCTTCTCCTTCTCCTCCTTCTTTTCAAAGTCCGATTATAGTGAATTGATATTATAGATGGGTTGCCGTCTTGCCGATGTAATTTCAATACTTGTCAAGAAGGTAGCAAATATCTTCCTAATTACAATTCACATGGGAATTGGATTTTTTTCTTAACTATAGATAGAATAGATGCATACATAAAGTCTTGCAATTTAGGAAAAATATCATAAAGAAGACGCGAAACTTTGAATATTTGATCCGACAAAAATCTAACCTACTCTTATCTCTCTATAGAACAAATCAAACCAAAACGGTTTGAATCTCAAGTTTCTTCCAATCAACTTCATAAAAAATCCATGGAGATTTATGGTGGTAGATTATCATAATGATAAATGATATGTAATTCAAAAGTAGAATAAATTTCTAAATCTTCAAAATATAATTCTTAAGGCTACGTTTAGTCATCTAGATTTCTAACTAGGATATGACATAATAGGATATGATATGAAATTAAGGGATTTTGCTATATTCTATTAACTGTTTGGCGATTGCAATAATATAGTCAAATATATTCACATCATATCATGTATATTATCTGGTATAAATGACATTAATATAAATGAACCAAAAATTTTGAAAATAGGGAAGGTAAAAATCTCTTGCAACACTTTTGCCTATTTTATTTTATTTTATATTTCTCTCTTATTAAATTAATTTATTTTTTATTTCTTTCTTCCCTTCCATCACTCTCTATTAAAATTTTATTAATTAGTAAACTATATAATATACTTAAAATACTAAAATACCTAAAATATGTAATAAATATAAATATATATATTTATATATTGAATTTATATTATAAAATAGAATTAATTTCGAACATATAAATAAAATAAGATAAAATGAAAATAACTAAATTGTTATTTTTTGTAATTTTTAATTTCTTATAATTTAAATATTATTTATATTGAAATATAATTTTCATTATGTTAATTTAAGAAGATTGTTCTTCAAGAAAAATAACTTTTCTATCAGAAATGTTAAAAATCATATCCACTTTTATTCCACTTCCCACATAGGATAATTTTATTTTGTCTATATCCTCATTATATTCGACTTTATCCTTGAGTAGGCACCAAATGTAGAATAAGATATTTTATCTTGATTACTAAACACAGCCTAAATCTTTAACACTTCCGAATTTAAATTAGAATCTGTCTTATTTTTGGAAAGTTAAATCTTCCTCAATTTTTCTTTTTAATTAATCTCCCCAAATTGGCCTTTATGGAAAAGGTGAAAAAGGAAACTGAATAGAAAATTGAAAGAAAAATAAAAAATAAAAATAAAAAAGTGAACCTAGATTTTACCTATTTGCATCTTTGCTTAGCTAGCTACGCTAGGCATATATTGGTATGAACTGTCATATGATCTCGATTATCCATGTCTAAATACTTAGAAATTCAGGCATTCCATATAGAAAATATATAAATTGAATGAACTAATATTGATTAAATGCAGGTTACAATTTGAAGTGGCAATTTATTTGAGATTTTATATGGTTATTTCAAATAATAACTATCCCCAATAGGAACTGTTTCAGCTAGAGCAACCAAGATTGTCAATTTATGGCCTATTATGCTCAGAAATGGTTTTTTCTAATATTGTTCCTTGGACGAGTTTCTAAGAATTTGAAAATTTTTGATAATTGTCGAAAATTTATATTCCTGGAATTAAAAATACATTTGATACGACTCTCAAATTCTTTTATAATTTAGAATTTCTTTTAATTTTTTAAATAACTTTATTATATTTTTCTTTTTTTTTTTCCTATTCTTCTTCTTCTTATTCTTTTAGCTAGCGATCGGCAAGAGGAATAAGAAGAAGAAGAAAGGAAAAGAGAAAAAAAAAAAAAAAAAGAGGAAAAGGCTTTGATTATGGAGTTGTTCCTAGAATAAAAGAATATAAATAGTTACTATTTGGCTGATTACCAAATAGAGCCTTATTCTCCACTGCTATTAGGAGGACACTAGATGATAGATAGTAGACATGCCAAGGACTCAAAAGAGCATAAAAAAGTAGATAACCAATTAAAAAAATCAGCTTTTTATAATAGCATAAATAGATGGGTATCAATCACAAATGAGAATAGGTGTTTTTTTATTCGTTCAAACGAATAGGTGTATTAAAAAAAAAACTAAATAGTATTTTTGGTGGAGTTGAGATAATCTCGATGGAGAAACTAAATAATAATAAATGAAAAGGCTAAGTTTTAGATAAGCCATAATTCTACTGGAAAAAAAATTGAGAATAAATTGCAAATTCAAGATAAATGAATGTTAAAATAAACAGTAACCACATGAACGGTAAAATAATAAATCGATCATATTTAAAAGATATATCCATTGTGATTTAGAGTGGGTGCTTTTGGTTACTGCAATACTTTGCAGATACATGTCCGTCCATCAATCTTTTTTTTTTTTTTTTTTGGTGGACAGGAGGAAATGGCTTGCGCCGACAACGCATCGTAAATCCCTTGGGCGACACGTGCTAGCCATTACACACGTGCTACTAGGAAAGTCACCTAGTGTCTCTGCCAGCCTCACTGCTTTGCAGGGGCTTTGAACGCTCGACCTCTCACCGGGAGAAGGAGCGCCTACCCAGCAGAGCCACCCCAGCGGGTGGTTCCGTCCATCAATCTTAGTCCTTCCAAAGTTTTCTAATTTCATATCTCAAACTCAAAGGAAATGTGTGAACTGTTATAGAGAAGGACTTCCAATTTAAGTCTGGTCTTGTAATAATGGTGCCTCAGATCGTGAAATGTAAAGAATGATAAGCAACTCTTTCCACATTGGGAAATATTTCGCTTAACACAGACAATGAAATCCCTATATATTAAAACGAAATCGAACAAGAAGAAATAAATTGGAGTTGGAAGTATGAATTTTATTGAGCCACATCAAATCCTAGCTAGCGGCAAGGGCATTTTTCATGGTGTATCTAATTTGTAATATTGTTGTGACTAATGATATTGACTTAATCCTCAATGGAACAAGCAGAAAAACAAGTGCTAATTGTTCATCATTGAGGTCGCTTTAGAATTCAATCTGATTGTTCTTACGGAAAAGATTAGCCTCCTTGCTAGGTCGACCGGATGAAGTCAGCGTTCAATTATTAGACATGGGGAACAAGACATGCATTGAAAGTGATACTCTTCAATATAACTCATAAAAATTTCATCAAATTTTGGGTTAACGAGACGACCTATTGAGGCCCATACTCAACTCCGACTATCCGATCCACTTGTATACATGATAAATGAATTTTTTTAAACTACTACAATCCCTAATTTTAGAATTATCTCATTTATTTTCATGACATGCATCATCTTATTTGATCCTTTTAACACATTTGAATTATATTTATTTTAAAACGACACCCGCGTTGCCATTATTTCAAAAAATATGATTTTGTCGATACGAGGCTATGATGAAACACTGCACGAGTAGTAGACTCCCAAGTTTTAGAACGCTTGCTGCGGAGCGCGTTTGATTTGTAAAACGACACTCGAAATTCAATCGGGTTTTGCGTATTTTGCCCCGTGATTGTATTGGGCTGGGCCGGCCGTTGCTTGGTTCCGGTCGGGCCCACTACATGAGAAAAAGTAACGGAACGGAAAAGATGAGAATAAAATATGGTCAACGTGGGTAGAAGATTTAACATTTAAAAAAGTAACGGAGGTTTTCATTTCCACTAGAAAAGGAATTCAGGAAATGGATGGGGAAACTCACGTTAGATAAATTTAAAAATTAGTGAAAAAAGTAAACTAGTTAACCAATGTTGCGTCAAAGCAATAGTTAGTAACAAAAAAGAAAATTGCGGCTTGTAGTAGTATTTGGAACAAAATTTATTGGATTTTCGATATTGCAACGCCAACTAACTAATTAGAAAAATGAAAAATGAAAAATATCTTCATTAATTTGAATTTGAAATATGCAATTAAGAGGAAATAATGCTACTGGGGAAAAAAGAGAGCAGTTGACAGTAAATTTATTAACATGGAAACTAAATATTCACAGCGGAATGCAAATATCTAATTCCCCAAAAAATGTACGTGAAAGTTTTGAAGACTCAAGGGCAATTTAGTGGTAAAGCCTGCAGCCAGGAATTAATCTAAAAATTTAAGCAATGAAAATGATAAAAAAGCCACACTTTTGTCACGATCACAAAGTTCCCACAACCAAACGACCGTGTATGATTGGAAAAGACCTTCCAAGATTGCCCAAATTTCCTTTAGAGGTTTTGGAATGTTTTCAGGGATGGGCGAGATGGTAATTCTATCGAGAATCTAGAATTCTCTACGCAAAAATGTTGGTAGTTGGTAGGTTAGAAGGCACGATCTCGTCCGTCGGATCGAAGGACGATCAATGGTTGCAATTCAAGGACCATTAGTATAAAAATGGGTGCCCTCTTCCTCATTATATCCATCAAACCATTTCTATTATGTCGTTTAGAGCTTTTTTCTCTAGAAATTAGAAATCCTTGTGCGTAGAGAAATTTTCTTTCTTTACAATCTGAAACGATCCAAGAGAACCTAAGTTCGCAAACCATAAGTGTAATACGGAAACGATCCAAGAGAACCTAAATTGACGCACGTTTCGATTACAAATGATCAACCCAAGAGAACCTAAAGGCGTGCATGGGCGTGCATGGAAACGTTTCTTAAAACGTTTCCGAACACTTCTCTACGATTTTGTTCGGGGAAAAAAAGAAAGAAACGCGTTTGGTTGCGTTTTTGTTCTTTTTTTTTTTTGTTTCGAACAAAATAAGAATTGTTGTTTCTTGTTCCGAAACAAAAATGAAGAAACGTTTCTTCTCTCTCTTCTTCTTCTCTTCTTCTTTTCTTCTTTTTTTTTTTTTTTTTTTTTTCTTTCGCCGGTCGCCGCCGGTCTCGGCCATGGCCGGCGATCGGCCGTCAAGGCTCGGCCTTGCCCAACCATGGCGAGGCTCGGCCTCGCCGGATCTGGGCGAGCCCGAGCTCCCGCCAAGGCGAGGCTCGGCGTCGCCGCGCTCGCCGCCCAACCACGGCGAGGCCGCCGCCCCATCACCCGAGTCGCTGAGGCCGATGACCGGCCGAAAAAAAAGAAAAAAAGAAAAATAAAAGGAAAAAATGAAAAATAAAATAAAAATGTTAAAAAAATTAAAAGAAACAAAAAAAGAATAAAATTTGCCAAACGTATTTCTATTCATTTTTTATTCCCGGATGAAACGTTACCAAACGCGTTTTTTGTTCAAAAATTGTTCCCCGAATGAAACATTTTTTTTTTTTGTTTCTGTTCCCTGGAACAAAAACGTTACTATTCGCACCCTAAGTTAACGCACAGTTTCAATTACAAATGAAAAAATAAAATGAAGGGCTTCGTATTTGATTTCTGCTGGGTATTTTTTGGAAAAAGATATTCAAAAGCTGGCTTTGGAAACGGTGGGTGACTGTTCAAATCCGACCACCAAGCCAACTTTTGTAGCGTAGGCTGTGGCCTACGTAGGATAGGTTGGTTCGAATTCGCGGGCCCCATAAATTTTATGGGGGAATATAAAGACATCTCGCTGCCGCACGTCTTTCTTCTCGCATAGCAAAGCGAAACAAAAGCGAAACACAGGGCAAGAGTAAACGGCAACCCACGACCGCCTGAGAGCAGGGTTCGGAGGGAGAGGGAGGGAGGGAACCACGATGGTTCACGCGTTTTCTGTTCGAGACTCACGCGTTTTCTGTTCGACAGAGGCGATCTGGAGAGTTCCCGCTCTCCACCACGTCCGAGGAGTATATATACCCCTCTCCGTCAAATTTTCTCCCGCCTTCTTCGCCCTTGTTTTTCTCTACAATATTCATCCGCCATGAGTGATCGGAAGAAATCTGACGATGAGTCTGCTCCTCCGCCGCCGCTTATCAGGTACCTCTCCTTCTTCTTCAAGTTCAAGCTCATCAAGATCTCCTCCTCCTGCTTCTTCTTCTTCTTCCTGACGACTGACGACGCTCTCTGCCTTTTCGATCGCAAGTCCTGAGATGGCGGCTCAGAACTCTTGGCTCCCAATTCTGAATCGGTACTTCAAAAGATCATCCACCGCTCCTGTTCAGAATGTGGATTGTGCATCTTCTAGACTCACGAGTTTTTTGTTCGAGACTACTAAAGGCGGAGGCTCTCCACCACGTCCGAGGAGTATATATACTCCTCTCCCTCAAATTTCCTCCAGCAAATTTTCGCCCTCGTCTTTCTCTGCAATATTCATCTGCTCCTCCGCCGCTGCTTGTCAGGTACCTCCTTCTTCTTCAAGTTCAAGCTCATCAAGATCTCCTCCCGCTTCTTCTTCTTCTTCCTGACGATTGACGACGGTCTCTGCTTTCTCGATCGCAAGTCCTGAGGTGACGGCTCGGAACTCCTGGCTTCCGATTCTGAATCGGTACTTCAAAAGATCATTTGTCGTTCCTGTTCAGAACTTGGATCGTTCCATTACATCTTCTTCAGATGCGAGACTCACGAGTTTTTTGTTCGAGACTACAAAGGCGGAACCACGTCCGAGGAGTATACTCCTCTCCCTCAAATTTCCTTCGGCAAATCGTCTTTCTCTGCAATATTCATCTGCTCCTCCGCCGCTGCCTGTCAGGTACCTCCTCCTTCTTCAAGTTCAAGCTCATCAAGATTTCCTCCTCCTCTGCTTCTTCTTCTGCTTCTTCTTCTTCCTGACGACTGAAGACGGTCTCTGCTTTCTCGATCGCGATCGCAAGTCCTGAGGTGGCAGCTCGGAACTCCTGGCTTCCGATTCTGAATCGGTACTTCAAAAGATCATCCGCCGCTCCTGTTCAGAACTTGGATCGTTCCATTGCATCTTCTTCAGATGCGAGACTCACGAGTTTTTTGTTCGAGACTACGAAAGGCGGAGGCTCTCCACCACATCCGAGGAGTATATATACTCCTCTCCCTCAAATTTTCTCCGGCCATCTTCGTCCTTGTCTTTCTCTCGCAATATTCATCTGCTCCTCCGCCGCTGCCCGTCGGGTACCTCCTTCTTCTTCAAGTTCAAGCTCATCAAGATCATCTCCTCCTGCTTCTTCTTCTTCCTGACGACTCAGGACGGTCTCTTTCTTCCTGACGACTCACGACGGTCTCTGCCTTCTCGATCGCAAGTCCTGGGTGGCTCCTGTATGGAGCTCTGATGAGGCCGCCGCCGCTGCTGCACGGTTGCTCTTGAATAAAGACATCGAGGAATGGAATAAACTCGTCTATTCACTGCGCGAGCTTTCTCCACTGCTCGGGCTTTCTTCATGGAAGGAGCCTTGGAGCGGCTTTGACTGAAAATGCAGGATTCGTACTTTTATATAGAAAACGAGAGAAATTTTTTACGAGAGAAATTTTTTTCGAGAAATTTTTCTCAGTTGTGATAAACTGAATAACGTGATGACTATCAATGATAGTGTGTCCACAATTCATATAAGCCCTTTGATCTGTTCGTTTGCACTCATCCTGCAAGACATCCCACCCACAAGAGTAGCCAAATAAATAGATTTTGTCAACCCGACTAGCTTCATAAAGTTATAACGAAGGAGTGTCACGAACCGAGCAAATAGCACAAATCATCGGTTCTCCGACATTCTCTGCAGACTCATCGTCCTCCCTTGTCCCCTTCTCCATTCGCTCTTTAACTTTGTTATACTTACGGCCGATGAACTCGTGTACAACCTACAATCGCATCTTTACTTCCGTCATAGTTATCTCCTCAAATACCGCATAAAATATTAATTAAGTTTATACAGGATAAGAATTTATACAACCCATCGCTCGATTTAAATGATACGGACAAAAGAATTAAGAAAATAAAAGAATGCATGAGCTAGAATGTGAAAGTAGAAAAAATCACAGCAACTCGTTTAATTTCTCCCCTTATGAGAAGTAGGAGGAGATATATGGATAGATGGAGTACATGGATAAAAATAAAATAACAAAAAGGGATCAAACCATTGAAAATATAAACAAAAATTGAGATAACTAATCACTGACAAATACGCACGACATGGAACTTCAATACTTTTTAATCACATGGAACTTCAATACTTTTTAATCAGAAGTAGCTGTAGAAAAAAAAAAGTCATGACAATGATAGGACCAAGGAAATATTACGTGGTAAGGGACTTCTCGAAGCTTTGGAATCAAGCATTGATGAACCTTTACTAGCATGTCAAGCGAGTAATGAGTTACCACGTACTCCATCGGCCATGGCTTTATCTGCAATGACCAAGGCTTTATCTGCAACAACAAAGATGAACACGCTAACCCTAGTTTGCAGAACTTATAAGGGACTAAAAAGCACACGATCCGAATAGCATGGTGCGACCGCGCCCGCACATTAGCGCGTGTCCGGATGCCTCTTGACGCGATGTCCCGACACCGCACTCTTGTAAGGTGGACAATTAGTATGAGTAAAGACGGTGCAGAGTTTATTCAAGAGCTTGCTACCTCCTGGAGTTCAAGTAGTGGTGCAAGATTCTCCCTCCGATGAGTTACCGTCATTGGGATCCCCCAATACTAATTGTGATATTGGTCTCTGATCTTCTTCTTCTTTTCAAAGTCCAACGACCGTCTCTTGATTATAGTGAATTGATTTTATAGATGGGTTGCCGCCTTGCTATGTAATTTCGATACTTGTCAGGAAGGTATCAAATATCTTCCCGATTACGATTTGTGTTGGGATTCGATTTCTTTCTTTCTTAACTATAGATAGAATACATGCAAGTGCAAAGTCTTGCAATTTAGGAAAAATATCTTAAAGAAGACGCAAAACTTTGAATATCCTATCTGACAAAAATCTTAGCTACTCTTATCTCTCTACGTAACAAATCAAATCATAATGGTTTGAATCTCAAGTTTCTTCCGATCAACTTCATAAATAATCCATGACGGTTTATGGTGCTAGATTATCATATTGAGAAATAATATGTAATTCAAAAGTAGAATGAATCTCTAAATCTTCAAATTATAATCCCCAAATCTCCGACACTTCCAAATTTAAATTAAAATCTTTCTTATCTTTGGCAAGTTAAATCTTAATTTTTTTTTCAATTAATCCCCCCTGAATTGGCTTTTATGGAAAAGGTGAAAAAGGAAAGTGAATATAAAAAAGAAAGAAAAATAAAAAAGTGAACCTAGATTTTACACATTTGCGTCTTTGCTTAGCTAGCTACGCCAGGCATATATTGGTATGAACTGTCATATGATCTCGGTTATCAATGTCAAAATACGTAGAGATTCTCGAATTCCATATAGAAAATATGTAAATCGAATGAACTAGTATTAATTAAATGCAGGTTACAATTTGAAGTGGCAATTTACTTGAGATTTTATATGGATATTTCAAATAATAACTATCCCCAACCGGAACAATTTCATGTAGAGCAACCAAGATTATCAATTTAATGCATGTTTGGTAACCATTCTATTCTCGGGAACCATTTATGATGAGAAATTGTTTTTTTCTAATGTTGTTCCTTGAAGGAATTTTTGAGTATTTGAAAACGTATGGTAATTGTTCAAAATTTCTATTTCCAGAATAGAAATATGTTTGATACGACTTTCAAATTCTTTTATGATTTATAATTTCTTATAATTTTTAAAAAAATTATTATATTTTTCTTTTTTTTTTTCCTTTTCTTGTTCTTGTTCTTCTGCTTCCTTTAGCTAGCAACCGGCAGAGGTTGAAGAAGAAGAAGAAGAAAAAAAGAAGAAGGGAAAAGAACAAAATTAAGAAAAAAAGAAAAAGGAAAGACTTTGATTATGGAGTTGTTCCCGAAACAAACAAATAAAAATAGTTACTATTTAACTGATTACCAAACAAGGCATTATTCTCCGCTGCTATTAGGGGGACACTAGATAATAGATAGTAGACATGCCAAGGACTCAAAGAGCATAAAAATTAGATAGCCAATTTAAAAAAATCGGCTTTTTACAATAGCACAAATAGATGGGCATCGATTGCAAGTGGGAATAGGTGTATTTTTATTGTTCAAAAGAATAGCTGTATTAAAAAGAAGAAAATAAAAATAAATAGTATTTTTGGTGGAGTTGAGACAATCTCGATGGAGAAACAAAATAATAATAAATGAAAAGGCTAAGTTTCAAATAACTTATAATTCTGTAGGAAAAAAATTGAATTAAATGAAAATTAAGGATAAACGAATGTTAAAAGAAACAGTAACCACATGAGCGGTAAAATGATAAATCGATCATATATAAAAGATACATCCATTGTGATTTAGATTGGATGCTTGTGGTTACTGTAATACTTTACAGGTACATTTTTGTCCATCAATCTCGATATTGCTAAAGTTTTCTAATTTAAGATTGCAAACTTAAAGGAAATGCGTGAACGGTTATAGAAAGGGACTTCCAATTTAAGTCTTGTGTTGTGACGAGGGTGCTTGAGATTGTGATATATAAAGAATGATAAGCAATTCTTTCCAAATTGAGAAATATTTCACTTGGGAACATAGACAATGAAATCCCTTTATATTGAAACGAAATCGAACAAGAAGAAATAAATTGAGTATAGGGCATTAGGAGTCGGAAGTGTGAGTTTTATTGATCCGCATCAATCCTAGCACCAGCAAGGGCATTTTTCATGGTGTATCTAATTTGTAATATTGTCATGACTAGTGATAAATACTTAATACTTAATGGAATAAACGGAAAAACAAGTGCCAATTGTTCATCATTCAAGTCGCTTTAGAATTCAATCTGATTGGTCTTATGTAAAATATTAACCTCCTTGCTAGGTTGATTGAATGAAGTTAGCGTTCAATTATAAGACATGGGGAACAAGACACACGTTGAAAGCCATGCTTTTCAATATACCTCGTAAAAATTTCACCAAATTTTGGGTTAACGAGACGCTTTATCGAAACCATACTCAACTTTGACTATCCGATCCACTTTTACACATAATATATGTATTTTCTTTAGACTACCACAATCTCTAATTCAAGACTATCTCGTTTATTATCATGACGCGCATCGTAAATCCTTTTTAAAACGATGTTATTATTTCAGAAACGCAATTTTGTCGATACGAGGCTATGATAAAACACTGCACGAGTAGACTCCCAAGTTTTAAAACCCTTGCCGTGGAGCACGTGTTTATTTTGTCAAAAAACACTATGAAATTCGACCGGGGTTTTCTATATTTTGCCCCGTGATTGTATCCGGCTAGGCCGGCCATTGCTTCTGTCGGGTTGGCCCACTAAGAGAAAGGAATGGAACGGAAAAGATGAGAGTAAAATGTGATCAACGTGGGAAGAAGTCTCAACATCCAAAAAAGCAATGGAGCTTTTCATTTCCATATTTAAAAAAAAAAAGAATTAGGGAAATGGATTGGAAAAATCATGTTAGATAAATTGAAAAATTATTGAAAAAAGTAAACGAATTAACCAATGTTTCCTTAAAGCGTTTGCTAGTAAAAATTGCAGCTTATAATAGTATCTCTAACAAAAATAGTGTTATTTTCGATAATGCAACGACAACTAACTGATTAGAAAATTTAAAAATATAAAATATCTTGATTAATTTGAATTTGAAATATGCAGTTAAAAGGAAATTATCCATTGGAAAAAAAAAAAAAAAACAGGCGGCAATAGGAATGCAATGGAGCCATCGGGACTCTTAACTTTAGTTATTAAACTTAGCAATGAGTTCCTAAAAATCTGTGGTGGACAGTAAATAAAATTACCATGAAAATTAAATATTCACAACATAATGAAAATTTTGATTTCTACAATTTTTTTTATCGAAATAAAATATTTATTTTAGATCTAAGTGAAAGTTTTGAAAACTTGAGGCAATCTAGTGATAAAGATTGAAGCCAGATTCAGCCTTAACATTAAAAAATAAAAATTCTCCATTAATTAAAATTTGAGCAATAGTAATGGAAAAGCACACAATTTGCTGTGGATGTCGTAAAATAATGTTCGCAATAAATGTTTAAGATTTTGTATCCAAGGCGAGAAACCAAAGCCAATAGACCTTTTCTAATAATAAAAATGTTAAATGCACGAGAATGATGGTCAACAAACTAATACTAGGAAAATATCTATTCAAATGTTTTTCCGTGAGATAATATCTTATTCAGTAGTACTAATTTACTTGGACAAAAGGAGAACGTCTTGGACGGGAAATGATAAGCTATTCTTTTAGCTCCTTTGTAACTTGAATTTTAGTATCCATCCATTCTTTGTAAGTTCAAATCATTAAAGAGCTACACACACCCAAAAAAAAAACACATATCACACTTTACTTAGTTATTATCATGTTAAAATGCTCTTTTTGTATAATTCAAACTAACAAAGGAAACAGACCAAAAAAGATCTTTTTTTTTTTTTTTTTAAAAAAAGAAGGAATATTAAAATGAATGACTGCAAGTAGAAGCTCACTTTTAAATTGACTCCAGGTTTTAATTTATTATTATTGAAATGATTGAAGTGTCTTTATTGCTGGTGGCAGATATGGACCATGTTCACCCGTGAAAATAATGTAAAAGAGCCACGTCATAATATTATTCGAAAGAGAGAAATTTGAAAGGCAAAATAGAACAAAGAAAATGAAGGTATTCAAAAGCCATTTGTTGTTAAAGTTGAAGGCTTTAGAAACGTGGTGACAATTTCTATCCCATCTATCATCATCAAGCTATGTTTAATTGTTCGGATTTCTAATTAGGATAGAATTAGATATGATAGGATATAAAATCTAAGGATTTTATTGCATTTGTTTGAAGAATCGCAATGATGAAGTTAGATATTTTTATATCATATTGTGTTTATTGTTTGATATGAACAACATATCAATGTAAATGAGCATAAAAATTGCATAAATAGAGATGGTAAAAATCTCCTCAAGTTCTTGCCTACTTGATATTTATCTGCTTATTTTTTCATTATTTTTCCCTCTTTTTTTTTTTTTTTTTTTAATTCAATTGCCCCCTTTTATCATTCTCTAATAAAAATTTATTAAATAGTAAACTATACTAATATACCTAAAATATGTAATAAGTATAGATACTAAATATATATTTATACGTATTGAATTTATATTATGTGATAAAAAATTAAATATATAAATAAAAATATGAACAAATAAAAATGAAATTGTTGTGATTTTTTTCTTTGACAAATTTTATATTGGAATTTGAATATTATTTAATTTTATCAACTAAAGAAGTTTTTTTTTTTTTGAGAATAATAACTTTTTTTTTTTTTGGTAACGTTGAGAATAATAACTTTTAAACCATAAATAGTGGAAATTCTATCAATAATTATTCCATCTACCTATGATGATAGTTAGGGTGTGCAAAAGAACCACAAGCCACCAGGACTGCCGGGAATTGGATCTAACCGCCCAAGAATCTAAGGGGATTTAGATTTGGAGCTCGTGGTTGTTGTAGTACCCCACTGATACATGTTCCTCCATTATCTTGGTCCTGCATAAGTTTCCTCCATCGAACTTAAAAGGAAGTACGGGACCTGTTATGTAAAAGGACTTCCAGTTTAAGACTTATGTTGTAATAATGGTACGTAATAATGGTGCTTCTAATCGTGAAATATGAAAGAATGATAGTAGGTCCTTCCAAAATGAGACATATTTCACTTGGAAACATAGACAACACAATCACTATATTTCAAAGCAAAATCGAATATGGAGCATCGATTTTGGAGTCTAAAGTGAGGATTTTATTGATCCAAATCAAATTGTAGCTAGCAGAGAGGGCATTCTTCATGGTGTATCTAATTTGTAATGTTATCGAGATTAGTGATGAATGCTTCATACTTAATGGGACAAGTGTTGTAGGAGTTTTTGTGTTTGAATCCTAAAATTTTTATTTTGTGCATTTAGTCCTAAAGTTTATCACCACCCTATACCTTAACACTTTTGTTAGCTCCGTTAGCTTTTAGTGAATAGAATCTTCAAGGCAGGGAGGGAGGGGGATGGTTAATTAATTTTTCGTCCACAGGGCCATTAATAAGTTAACTGAAACTTGTTAAAATCATGCAAGGTGCGATAAAAGTCGGATTTTCCCTAATTCCGGTGCACAAACAGAACCTACATCGCAAATGAAACAAGATTTCTTAAAATTGAGGAGTGACTTGGAGATTCAAACTTGTAATAAAGAGGCTCCAAACTACATCAGAGTAAGTTTAAGCCAATTCACCCAACTAGTCACGTAAATCAATTATTTTATTACCTCAACATAAGGTGCAAAATCACAAGATCACACTTTTTTTTTCTTGGCATAAAAAGGGGGAAAGTACCTTAAAAATCCTAAACTTATTGCATTAGTACCAATTCATTTTCCAACATTTTAATTAGATCAATTTAATCCTAAATCTTTTTATATTGATACAAATTCAGTCAATCCGGTTAATTTTGGTTAGTTGGTGTTGACGTGGATGCTGGGCGGTGATGTGATAATTTTTAATTAATTTTTTTTTTCGAAATTTTTATTAATTTTTCCTTTTCTTTTCTCTCTTCTTCTTCCTTAGATTGTCCTCATAGTTATTGGTGAGGGTCGTAGCCTTATCCCAACCTCGGCCAAGGTTGTTGGCAAGGCTACTTCGCTTATATATGGGGGAGGGCGGCCTCGCCTGTGGCTAGCGAGGTTGCCCTTGCTCGGATCTAAGCGAAGTTGCCTCGCCTGCAGCCCTAGATGAGGCCGGGTGAGAGTTGCAATCCTCGTCAGCCACTGCTAGGAAAGTCCAAGAAGGAAGAAGAGAGAAAAGAAAATAAAAATAAAAATATTAAGATTTTTTTAAAATCTATTAAAAATTGTCACGTTAGTGTTCGGCTACTGGCTGGCGTCCATGTGCCCGTCAAAATTAGCCAGATTGACTAAATTTGTACCAATATGAAAAGATTTAAAACTAAATCGGTTCAATTAAAAGATTTAGTAATAAATTGATATTAATGTAATGCATTTAGAAATTTGTTGATACTTTTCCCCCAACAAAAAACAAAGGTAAGGACTTTCAAAATGGAGCACATACACACAAGAGTCCAGCAAACCTTCTCTACCACACAATTGATTATGGAAAATCTACTTTTACAGGTTTTGGAATGGCGTCTATGTCTTGTCCGTCGCCGTTTCTCATTCATAGCATCAGCTTTGCCTCGTCAATCTCATCTCCATCGATTTGCCTGATCACCTTATTCTCCGTCTGACCCCCTCCGACCCCTACCTCAACCTCGTTCACTTTGGAGAAGCTAAGCACGCCTATAAGCGGGCAAAAGCATGGAGGAAAATAGTTCCAAGTCGGAATAGCCAAATTCCAATTTAGTCCGTTCACGCAAAGCGCAAACCCCAGTCGGGAGGAAAAAATGAGAGCAACCCACAGATTAACGCGTTTTCTCCTTCGAGGAGGCGAACGGGAGAGGCTTCCCACCCTCCCCACGCCGGGAGTATAAATAAATAGTCCCTCTCGACATCTCCTTTGCTTCAAAAACGAAAATGAGCGACGTGTACGGGGATTGGGCCATGTTTGATAAAAACTCCGCCCATGATTCGGCTTCTGCTTTGGCGTCTCTGCAATGCTCCTACTTTCTTCTTCGTCTTCTTTTACTTCTTGACTTATTCATTTTTGTTGGCAATTTCCATGGAGCGGCTTCTCCTCCTGTTACGGGTTCTGATGCCGTGCGTAGAGCTACCGCGGGTTCTGATGCTGTAGGCGCTTCGCACCATCCATTTTTTTCTTGACAAAGTAATTTTTATTCGAACATCTATTTCTATGCCTCAATCTTTCATCTATGCTCGATAGCAATTTGCACGTTTTTCTTCAAATTGTTTTTAGGAATCGTAAAAATTGGCAAGTGATATATGAACCCCGAAGCAAGAGTGACATTTCTTTTTTTATTTTGCTAAAAAGCAAAATGGTTCTTGGAACTATCTCCATAAAGCTCCATTTTAGAATATAACACTTAGTGCGATTTAGTGGATTACTTTGATAGTGGCGCTTTATAAACCACGGTAATGGTGGGAAAAATTTGAGGTGGAGTGTTCTTTGGGTTGCGTGTGTGTATGTATATATATGAACTTAGGACTCTAATTGTCTGAAGATGTCCTCTACTCACTACAAGAATTGTTCTTTTTGCTGCATTTTACATAAAGTGGGCTATGATTTAGACTCCACCTAAATAGTTGGAGATCTTTTTCATCAAATACTTTTGCAGATAAAGGACAATCAATTACCTCACTGCTACAATCTTTATTATTCCCCTCTATATTGAGATGCAATTATTTAATGAACTTTCTAAATGCCATTGAATGTGTGCGTTTATAAATGTAAATGTAGTCAATAAGCCGGGCCATTAAGCAACATATTAAATGTAGTCAATGACCCAAATAACCTCCATTATTCTTAAAATTTAAGCAATATTAATGAAACAACCCACGCTTTGCCATGCTTGACTTTAAAAAAAAAATGTTAACGATTTTCTATCTCCAGCAAGAGTGAAATAAGCCAACAACCCTTCTACTATAAGAGTTGTACTCAGTTTATAATATAGTCTGTAAATAAAGAAATTAAATGTGTGAAACTGATCTTCAACAAATAACATTGATAAAATATCTATTCAAAATGCTTATCCTTGGGATAAAATTTTATTTGATACCAATTCGCTTGTACTAAAATTTTATTCAAATGTGAAGGATGTTACCAAAAAAGTGCCATGTAATAGTTTTACAAAGAGAGAAATTGAAAGGGAAAATGAAAAAAAAGAAGAAGAAAATGAAAGGTTTCGTATTTGATTTCTGCTGGTTAATTTTTGGAAAAGATATTCAAAAGCCGTTTTTGTTGTTAAAGTTGAAGGCTTTGGAAACGGTTGGTGACTGTTAAAATCCCACCATCCCCAAGCCAACTTTTGCAGCATAGGCTACGGACACGGTAGGAGGTAGGAGGTAGGAAAGGAGGACTCGAGGGGCAAATCCAATTTCATTCGCGCCTCAGTTCCACTTGTTTTCACCTTATTATAATGATTGAAATTAAACAAGAGGATAATCGTTACTTATTTTTTGCCCATGGAAGATCTTGTGATGCATGTTTTTCAATTTAATAAGATGCATGGAATAAATGTTCACTGGCAAAAAAATGGAATGACGAGCTTCGATCCAAAAAATAAAAATAAAAAGAGAATAAAAACGAGGAAAAGCTGAATGAAATGGGTTAAGAATAATCTTTTTATTTGTATTTCCTAGAATAATTTCTGAGTAAGACAACTCATTTGGCGTTTGTTTGACCATTGACCAAACAATACCCAACTCTAATCTTTTGTCACAAGATTAAAAAAATAAAAATAAAAATATGTTTGGTAAACTTTTTAATCGCGATAATAGATTTGAAACGGAATCAAAAAGTTAAAAAAATTATTTATTTGTTCCCAAAATTAAGTCAATTCAAATTTCTTTCTTCTTCTTCTTCCATTGCTACCAATCACTAATGATCGATTGGGCGAGGTTCGACGAGCTTGGCGAAGGCTTGCTTCGCTTAGGCAAGGTTAAGGCTTGCCTAACCACTAGCTAGGGGTGTGCATGGTCCGAGCGGGCGGTTCCCGACCTAGAACCGAGAACCGCCCGCTAAGGACTGGTTCCGAAAAATTGGAACCGGGATCCACCCGTTTGTTGCGTGGATCCACCCGGGAACCGGACTGCCGGTCCGGTCTGGTTCTCAGGTGGATCCATGGAACCGATTTTGACGCGAAATTTTTAGTTTTCAACAAAAAAACAATTACGAGACATCAAAGCAAGCCAAAGGAAAAAAATCAAATTTAAGTACGTGGAACAAATATTTATTTGTTGTAATTATAAATGTATCTTGTAGATAAAAAAAAAAACGCAAACAGATGGAATGCAACATTCTCCCATTTCCTACTTGCAAATAACTATAGATGGTTAAATTTTCTTTGACCAAAGGTAAAGGTTCCTTAGAGAGTGAAATAAGATGTAGGGTTTCTCTTAGTAATTTTTTTTTTAATATTAAAAAGGTTCCGGTCCGGTCCGGGTGGGCGGATCCGCCCACGGAACCGGGAACCGGATCGGTTCCCTCAAGACCCGCCGGTTCCGAGCGGTTCCGATCCGGTTTCGGGCGGTCCGGGCGGATCCCAGGTATTTTGCACACCCCTACCACTAGCAAGACTCAACCATGCCCAAATCTAGGGAGGATGAGCTCCATTGGCCCTTACTAGATTTGGGTGAGGCTTGACCTCGGCCAAGCCCAATCAAGACTTGGCCGACAAGGCATGGCCTCACCTAGGGCTGGCAATGCTTTGGCGATGTTGCCGACCCTTGTCTAGCTGATCACTGGTTATCTTAAGGCCAAAGACAGGCCAAAGTTTGAAGAAGAAGAAGAGAAAGGAAAAAAAAAAAGAATAAAATTATTAAAAAATAAAAGAAAATGATTTGGATTAAAAATTTTGAGGGTGGTGCTAAGTGTAATTTTATTTCAAGAATATAAATTTTGAACAGTTACTAAATACATTCAAATGCAAGAAATTCATTTAGGGAATAGAAATCAAAAATCATTTTTGAGAATATAATGATTATGAAATAGGCCCCTGACAACTACATAAAATTTTATTCTAGAAATATATATATATATATAAAGAACAAGGATGCGTTTGATACAACTCATAATTTTTTTGTGTTATAAAATATCTTTTAATTTTTATATTTTTTTAGATTTATCTTTTTTCTTTTCTCCTTTTCCTCTCTTCTTTCTTCTCCTCTAGTTGGTGGTAGTGGTGGTGAGTGGTAATCAGCTAGAGGAAGAAAAAGAAAAGAAAAAAAGAAAAGACTTATTTCTAAAAATTGTTCATGAGAATAAGAAGTTACTTTTTTCTACTTATTATTTTTGTTTCAAATCTATTCCCTAACTATTTTTCTAATTTGGGAAATATAAATTTTTATATTTCTTGTTTCTGTTTAAAATATATTCCCAAATTATTTTTCTATTTCAGCGAATAGAAAAATTAGTTGATGTTATCAAATGAATTTTCATTCTTTTTCTATTCTAAAAATAAAGCCTTGTTTGATAACGTTTCCGTTTCTCTCAATTTCTATTTTTTTTTGTTCCACGAAGAAAAAAAAAGAATGGAAATCCATTTGGAAACGTCAATTAATTTTTCTATTCCTTGAAATAGAAAAGTGGTCGAGGAATATATTTGGAATAGAAATAAGAAGTAGAAAAAAGTAATTTCTTGTTCTCAGGAAAATATTTTACAAGTAAGTTATTTTATTATTCTTTTTCCTTTTCTTAAAGGAAAGAATGATATATTCATTGTGATTTCGATTGGATGCTTGTGGTTACTGTAATACTTGACAGGTACATTTTCGTCCATCAATCTCGATATTTCTAAAGTTTTCTAATTTAAGATTGCAAACTTAAAGGAAATGTGTGAACTGTTATAGAAAGGGACTTCCAATTTAAGTCTTGTCTTGTGATAAGGGTGCTTGAGATTGTGATATTTTAAAGAATGATCAGCAATTCTTTCCAAATTGAGAAATATTTCGATGGGTTGCCATCTTGCCGATGTAATTTCAATACTTGTCAAGAAGGTAGCATATGTAATATCTTCTCGATTACGATTTGCGTGGGAATTGGATTTTTTTTTCTTAACTACAAATGGAATAGATGCATATGTAAAATCTTGCAACTTAGGAAAAATATCTTAAAGAAGAAACGAAACTTTGAATATCCGATCTAACAAAAAACAAATTTACTCTTATATCTCTATAGAACAAATCAAACCAAAATGGTTTTAATCTCAAGTTTCTTCTGATCAACTTCATAAAAAATCCATGGCAATTTATGGTGGTAAATTATCATAATGAGAAATAAAAAGAAATTCAAAAGTAGAATGAATCTCTAAATCTTCAAAATATAATCCTTTAAGGCTGTGTTTAGTCATCTAGATTTCTAATCAGGATATGACATAATAGGATATGATATGAAGTTCAGGGATTTTTCTATATTCTATTAATTGTTTGGTGATTGTAGTAATATAGTCAAATATATTTATATCATATCATGTATATTGTTTGGTATAAATAACATTAATATAAATGAATCAAACATTTTGCAAACGGGGATGGTAAAAATCTCTCGCAATACTCTTGCCTACTTTATTTTTATTTTATTTTTCTCTCTTATTAAATTAATGTCTTTTTATTTCTTTCTTCCCTTCCATCATTCTCTATTAAAATTATATTAATTAATAAACTATACTAATATACTTAAAATACTAAAATACCTAAAATATGCAATAAATATGCAATAAATATATATTTATATATTCAATTTATATTATAAAATAGAATTCATTTCGAATATATAAATAAAAATAAGATTAAATTAAAATAACTAAATTGTTATTTTTTGTTATTTGAATTTCTTATATTATAATTTAAATATTATTTATATTGAAATATAATTTTAATTATGTTAATTTAAGAAGATTGTTATTCAAGAAAAATAACTTTTCTATTATGAATGTTAAAAATCCTATCCACTTTTATCTCACCTCCCACAGAGGATAATTTTATCTTCTCTATATCCCCCTTATATCCGACTTTATCTCGATTGCTAACATAGCCTAAATCTTTGACACTTCTGAATTTAAATTAGAATCTTTCATATCTTTGGAAAGTTAAATCTTCCTCAATTTTTTTTTTATTAATCTCCCCAAATTGGCCTTTATGGAAAAGGTGAAAAAGGAAAGTGAATAGAAAAATGAAAGAAAAATTAAAAAGTGAGCCTAAATTTTACCTATTTGCATCTTTGCTTAGCTAGCTACGCTAGGCATATATTGGTATGAACTGTCATATTATCTCAATTATCCATGTCAAAATACTTAGAAATTCGCGCATTCCATATAGAAAATATGTAAATTCAATGAACTAATATTGATTGAATGCAGGTTTACAATTTGGAGTGGTAATTTATTTGAGATTTTATATGGTTATTTCAAATAATAACTATCCCCAATAGGAACCGTTTCACCTAGAGCAACCAAGATTATTAATTTATGGCCTATTTGGTAACCATTTTGTTTCCAAAAACAATTTATGCTCAGAAATAGTTTTTTTCTAATATTGTTCCTTGGACAAGTTTTTAAGTATTTGAAAGCTTTTGATAATTGTCCAAAATTTATATTTTTGGAATAGAAATGCGTTTGGTACAACTCTCAAATTATTTAATGATTTAGAATTTATTTTAATTTTTTAAATTATTTTATTATATTTTTCTCTTTTTTCCTTTTCTTCTTATTCTTATTCCTTTAGCCAGCAATCGGCAAGATAAATAAGAAGAAGAAGAAAGGAAAAAGAAGAAAAGAAAAGAGAAAAAAGAAGAGGAAAAGACTTTAATTATGGAGTTGTTCCCAAAATAAAAGAATAAAAATAGTTACTGTTTGGCCGGTTACCAAATAAAGCCTTATTCTCCACTGCTATTAGGAGGACACTAGATGATAGATAGTAGACATGCCAAGGACTCAAAAGAGCATAAAAAAGTAGATAACCAATTCGAAAAAAACAGATTTTTATAATAGCATAAATAGATGGGTATCAATCACAAATGAGAATAGGTGTTTTTTTATTCGTTCAAAAGAATAGGTGTATTAAAAAGAAAAAAATAAAACTAAATATTATTTTTGGTGGAGTTGAGATAATCTCGATGGAGAAACTAAATAATAATTAATAAAAAGGCTAAGTTTCAGATAAGCCATAATTCTACTGGAAGAAAAAATGAGAATTGATTGCAAATTCAAGATATATGAATGTTAAAATAAACAGTACCCACATGAACGGTAAAATAAATCGATCATATTTAAAAGATATATCCATTGTGATTTAGATTGGGTGCTTTTGGTTACTGCAATACTTTGCAGATACATGTTCGTCCATCAAACTTGGTCCTGCTAAAGTTTTCTAATTTCATATCTCAAACTCAGAGGAAATGTGTGAACTGTTATAGAGAAGGACTTCCAATTTAAGTCTTGTCTTGTAATAATGGTGCTTCATATTGTGAAATGTAAAGAATGATAAGCAACTCTTTCCAAATTGAGAAATATTTAGCTTAACACAGACAATGAAATCCCTATATATTAAAACGAAATCGAACAAGAAGAAATAAATTGAGTATAGTTTATTAGGAGTTGGAAGTATGAATTTTATTGAGCCACATCAAATCCTAGCTAGCGGCAAGGGTATTTTTCATGGTGTATCTAATTTGTAATATTGTCGTGACTAATGATATTGACTTAATCCTCAATGGAACAAGCAGAAAAACAAGTGCTAATTGTTCATCATTGAGGTCGCTTTAGAATTTAATCTGATTGTTCTTACGTAAAAGATTAGCCTCCTTGCTAGGTCGACCGGATGAAGTCAACGTTCAATTATTAGACATGGGGAACAAGACGTGCATTGAAAGTGATACTCTTCAATATAACTCATAAAAATTTCACCAAATTTTGGGTTAACGAGACAGCCTATTGAGGCCCATACTCAATTCTGACTATCCGATCCACTTGTTTACATGATAAATGAATTTTTTTAAACTATAATCCCTAATTTTAGAATTATCTCGTTTATTTCCATGACATGTGTCATCTTATTTGATTCTTTTAACACATTTGAATTATATTTATTTTAAAACGACACCTGCGTTGCCATCATTTCAAAAAATATGATTTTGTCGATACGAGGCTATGATGAAACACTGCACGAGTAGTAGACTCCCAAGTTTTAGAAAGCTTGCTGCGGAGCGCGTTTAATTTGTAAAACGACACTCGAAATTCAATCGGGTTTTGCGTATTTTGCCCGGTGATTGTATCGGGCTGGGCCGGCCATTGCTTGTGTCCGGTCGGGCCCACTACATGAGAAAAAGTAACGGAGCGGAAAAGATGAGAATAAAATATGGTCAACATGGCTAGAAGATTTAACATTTAAAAAAGTGACGGAGGTTTTCATTTCCATTAGAAAAGGAATTCAGGAAATGGATGGGGAAACTCATGTTAGATAAATTAAAAAATTAGTGAAAAAAGTAAACTAGTTAACCAATGTTGCGTCAAAGCAATAGTTAGTAACAAAAAAAAAAAAAAAATTTGCGGCTTGTAGTAGTATTTGGAACAAAAGTTATTGGATTTCGATATTGCAATGACAACTAACTGATTAGAAAAATGAAAAATGAAAAATATCTTGATTAATTTGAATTTGAAATATGCAATTAAGAGGAAATAATGCTACTGGGGAAAAAAGAGAGCAGGCGGCAATAGGAATGTGATGGAGCCATCGGGACTCTAAGGGTGCGTTTGTTTGTGTTTCTGTTTAAAAATTGTTCCAGGGAACAGAAATAGAAAAAAGTGTTTCTGTTCCGAGGAACAATTTTTGAACAAAAAAACGTGTTTGGTAAACTTGTTCCGGGAATAAAAAATAAAACGAAACATGTTTGGTAAATTTGGATAATTTTTTTATTTCTTTTATTTCTTTTATTTTTTTCTTATTTTTCCTTTTTTTTTTTTTCTTTTTCATTTTTTTTTTCTTCTTCTTTTGGCCGGTCGCCGGCCAAGGCCTTGGCCGGTGAGGCCGAGCTTGCCCGGCGGCGGGTGAGGTGCGGCCTCGCCGAATCTGGGCGAGATCGAGCTCGCCCGGCTACGGCGAGCCTCGGCCTCGCCGGGGACGGCGAGCGTCGGCCTTGCCGGGGCCGGCGAGCCTCGCCGTGGCTGGGCGAGGCCGCCGGCCAAAAGAAAAAGAACAAGAAAATAAGAGAAAAAGAAAAGAAAAAAAAGTGTTTCTCATTTGTGTTTTTCTTGTTTTGTTTCTTTTTTTGTTCCTAACAAAAGAACAAAAAAGGAACAAAAACGCACCCAAACGCATTTCTTTCCTTTTTGTTCCCAGAACAAAAAAAAAAAAAAAAAAGTGTTTAAAAACAAAAAAAAAAGAACACAAACAAACGCAGCCTAAATTGCGGTGAGTTAAAAAAAAAAAAAATGCTGTTGACAAAATTTATTAACATGAAACTAAATATACACAGCAGAATGCAAATATCTAGTTCCACAAAAAATGTACGCAAAAGTTTTGAAGACTCAAGGGCAATTTAGTAGTAAAGCCTGCAGCCAGGAATTAATCTAAATGAAAAAAAAAAAAAGCCACGCTTTTGTCACGATCACAAAGTTCCCACAACCAAGGACTATGTATGATTGAAAAAGACCTTCCAAGATTGCCCAGGTTTCCATTAGAGGTTCTGGAATGTTCTCAGGGACGGGCGAGATGGTAATTGCATCGAGAATCTAGAATTCTCTCAGCAAAAATGTTGGTAGTTGGTAAATTAGAAGGCACGATCTCGTCCGCCAGATCGAAGGATGATCAATGGTTGCAATTCAAGGACCATTAGTATAAAAATGGGTGCTCTCTTCCTCATTATATCCATCAAACCATTTCTATTATGTCGTTTAGAGCTTCTTTTTCTAGAATTTTCTTTCTTTACAATCCGACTAAGTGAGCGAGCTAACCATAAGAGAAATTTTCTTTCTCTACAATCCAGTACAATCCGGCACGATTTTGATCACAAATGATCAGCCTATGACACTTTGCTGTGGACAACCTTTCTAAAAAAAGCTTTGGAAATGATGGGTGCTTGAATCAAGACATCGAAGAATACCTCCGCCTGACAAGCAAATTCAAGGATAAGGCTAAGAAGCAAGGGGCCTCTCTCCCCGTTAATTTCGTTGATAAATGGATTTGTCCGACGACCTTTTTGGGAGAACGTGCCCCTCTTCCTTGCAAGTAAGTTCTCTACCACGGTCATTCTTGCTCGCCTCCTTGTCCATTTTTGTAGCTTATAAGGGTGCACATCTGACTAGAAATTGATTAATAAAAATTGAGAAATTAAAAATTTTACCTTCTGATTTATTTTTCAAATATATTTTTGGAACAGAAATCTGTTCCAGAAATAAAAAAATCAAATTATGTTATTAAACGGATTTCTATTTCAAATCTGTTCCAAAAATATAAAAACAAAAAAATAGAGAAGTGAAATTTTTATCATGCTCGCCCTAAATTTCTTTCTTTTTCTTTTTTTTTTTGGTAGGGATGGAAAGATAGCAAAGTTGCGATCGAATATGACAAACTTCAAAAGCTAATTTAACAAAAAAACCGTCGGTTTACTGCTGTATCTACTTCAACAAATTTCTTTTGAAATATAGTTTTACTCTTGCGTATTTCTAGGACTGATTGGCAATGTGGAGAAAGTCACTTGCGTTTTAATTGTCGTCCGGTTTTAGAGTATGCTCCTTTCCTTCACGTGACCTCACCCGTCCAATCCAAACCACCGGCACAAAGTTCGGACTCATTTTCAAGCAATTATTCTCTCTTCTTTGATTTCATTTTGAAATTTCTACAGTTGGAGCTCGCTTATTGAGCATACAAAATTTTATGCTCGAACTCTATTCGCGTTATAGTCATATTATAAATGAGCTTAAGCTTATTAAGCTCCAACTTTCCCTTTGCATTTATAATCCATCACACCCGAGCATGCTATGTACTTTTATTATTTTTGTAATTTATATATCCATAGATAGATTTCAGAAAAGTTAAAACATTTAGTTTATTCATTAATGCGTGTGTTTTCATCTAATTTAGATTAGTTTATAGGTCACTGCTAAATACTATTTGGGGAAATTATTCATCGTTTGCTGATTTTTGTGACAAAAGTCCCATCATTTTTACTTTTATGGGCAAGTTCAATCAACAAAATTAGGACTCATTGATTTTCGATTCGGTCCAATTCCTAAATTCTGGATCCGGGAACCGAACCAAACGACCGGTTTGGTCCAGTTTGGTCTAGTCCAACGGAGCGGGTATATTTACGGTTTTGAACCAAAAATAAAATGAAAAATGGGATAAATTGGGAGAAATTAAGGTTTGTTTCTTAAAAAATTTGAAAATATATTTTATGGTCCGGTTGGTCCGATTCCCACCATGGAATCGGGAACCAGACCGACTAGCCACCGATTCCAAAAGTAGGAATTGGGAATCGAATTGCCCTATTTGGAAACGGCCCAAAACCGACTGGTCCGGTCCGATAGGGCAGTTTTCGGTTCGAGCAGTTCTCATTGCACACCCCTAAACAAAATGGGAACTCAACAAAATAGTAATTGGGGATAATCGTCCAAACAGGACTTAAAAAACTTTAACCGTGGATAAATAAAGAACTTGAAGTTTTATGTCCCTTTTCTAAGGGAAAAAAAAGGTTTTTCCTTCTAAAAAAATCACAATCAACTCTCGAGTTCGCCATAATTTGGAAAATTTCTCAATTGACCAGTATAAAATCTTAAATCTTTAATTGACCAATGTACAAAATTTTAAGTCTTGCTTCTACACTTAACGCCAAGTTTCTATCACGTATGTCGAGTTCCAATTTTTGGGGTATTTGCAGTTACTTTCTTCTTTATTATATCAATATTGACAAATTTCACAAGACAATAGAAGTAGAGAACCTCCAGTCCATATTTTAATTAGTCCTAACGCAATATTTAGAATTTCAGAATCATGATAACAGAAAAATTAAGAATATATGGACATATAACGAAGGAAATACTTGAAACGACCAATCCAACATTTTTTTTTTATAATTTCACTAACCAAGGCAATTTAAAGAAAGAGATATATGTCCAATATAATCGCTAATTATATTCAAACGACCTCATATTTTTCAATTTCAATATAAATTGACCATAGATTATTCAAAATGTGCACCTGAAGGCACTTTGAGTTGAAGGCCGCACTTCAAGAAGCTAATTAACGTTCTCCCACTTTCACTTTTATATGGAAATGCAATGTCCGTACGGTGTCTGCATAGAATTATAATGATAAATGATAATGGATCGATTCTCAAATAAGAAAAAAAAAAGAAAGAAGCTAGAAATGTTAGAGTTTTCAAACAGCTCTTATTTTAATGTCGAAATTGTTTATCCCTTAATTATCACTTTAGTAGAAAAAAATTACTGAAATGCTTGCAGTGATTTGTGTGGCTAGAAAATTCAACGCGACAATACGTGAGTACAAACATCAGACATGGCAAGACGGCAAAGTGAAGTCACCATAATCGGGTCTAAATGATGACGGCTAGCACATTTTTCCCCCAATTAATGAATTGGGAACAAATTCGTTTTTTTGGGGCAAAATTGCGAAGTAACGAGGAGTGATAAGTAATTTTTTCCAAATTGAGAAATAATTTGCCTTGGTATGGAGGGAATGATCGAACTTTACTCTCGTGTGAATTTCTATTTTGGTAACACTATATTATGAAATTTTCTGCAGGCAAGAATAGAATCGTGTGAAAGGTCGTAAAAGGTCAAAAGCTAGTGATGGATGAAAAAAGGTCTGAAACATATTAGTCTATTTGAAAGATTACTGAGTTAGTAACAAATTTATTTTTAAAATGAGAAATCTATATCCTTTGCCTTTTATCTTGTGAAATACCGAAACTAAGGAGGACCTTTAAATTGGACGACCACTCTCAAAATGTACTGAAATATGTTTAAGCGACAACATCGAAAATGGAAATTTCAAGTATTTCATTTAATAGTTATTCCCACAAAAACACAACTCATTGTCATGTCTTTCCATGGTGAAAAAGAAGCAAAGATTCTAGCATGAATACACGTTAATGACACAAAGGAGTGAACTTCAATTTTCACAACAACATTCACTATGATTAGAAATTGCTGACATATATTATCCTTCTCCTAATGAAAACTAAATACCTAGACCGTACCTATTGGTCAATACATTCTCACATGTATTTATTTAGTAAGTTTTAAATTTATTTTATTTGGGTCATTAATCAATGAATTGTCTTTTATTTGAAAATCTTCTTATTATACTGTAAACCCACCTAAATGTCAATTCACGCGTTGCGATCTCAAAGAATATTGATAGAACATAATAACTTGACTCCAAAGTAATAATTATCTTTGAAAGATATTTCTTTTTGATTATTATGAGTTCTTCATGTATGGTTCGCAATTTTGTTCTCGATTCTGTTGCAGTGCTCTAAACAATATGATATCACTTGATAAACTCCCACTTTACTTCCTAACTCGAGTTAAAAGGTATTCTTATTATCGCACCATCAATCTTGTCACTATTACTTTTAGGAATCCAATGGACGAGGACTCAAAGTCAAGGTGTTCCACGAATGGTTCTCAAATTTATTTATATTTGTTCTATTCCACTACTAGCTATGATTTATCTCGATCAACAAGACTCGCACTTCAACTTCAAAATCAGTCGACTAAATTGATTTGTTGTTCAAGGTCTACGTATTTGATTTCGCTTTTGGAACATATCCAATTTATTATCCATGTTTTGTCGTGCATATGGATCTCATCATGTGGACGATAGGCCAAAAAAAAAAAAAAAAAAAAATGTGCTAGTTTTTTTTTTTTTTTCCATAGGTATCAATTAAAGCTAATAAAACATATTATTAGCACATCAAACTCGGACATGGAGATCTGCCAGGTGAAACAGAGTCCTCTTTGTCACTAGGTAGTGTCCATACGGAACTCATATTCAATAATAGAAATTCCAATCAGAGATACGCTGCCCATAGCTCACTGACCACCGCCCCTTCCCATGGCCAGTGGGCTATGGGCAATAATCCCGTGGTGGCGGTCGGCGGTCGTGCGGCAGTCGTGCGGCGGTGCGTGGCAGTCCATGAGTAAGAAGATAAAACAAATAAATACAAAAAATTATAAATTTTTACCAAATGCATTTATTCTTTTTCTATTCCAAGAATTCTCTTTTTATGTTTCCTCAATCATATTGGAAGGCGATTCACTATGTTTGATGTGCCCTACGAGTTTTCTGTGTCCTACAAGTTTTCTTGCTTCATTTATGTTTGTATCGTTCTACTGTCTCAAATAGTATATTTTTGATAACTACTTATCAGAGAGCATATAAAAATCTGCTTGTGATGTTTGTCATGTATCTCCATGTCCACTGATTTTTGTAACTTGTTTGTAGTGATAAAACACTTAAACGCTTGAATGCATTAAGGAGTACCTCATTCAATTTGGATTAAGTGATCTTGCGTGCCGGTTTATGGAGGAGGCCAAAAAAAAGAAGAAGGACATCCTGCCTGTTCCATTTGTTCAGATGTGGGTTTAGCTAGAACGCGAGATGATCCCCTGCCCTCCCCCTTCGTAGTAAAAATTTGAATAACTTTTGTTTCTTTAAAAATACATTGTATTCGTGTTGGTATTGTCCAGTTCATCAGTTTGGGAATTCTAGACATTGAGGTTGTCTCCTTTATATCTTTTCGTAGTGATAAACAGATGGGACCAATGTTATCCTTAAATGAGGGCGTCGAGAAGTACCTGGAGTACCTGGAGATTGACATTAGTGAGAAAGAAAGCTTGGAGACACATTGTTTGTTGGATTCCTCTGATTACTATTTGGATTGAAAGAATCTATCCAAAACGTCATGCTAGGATTGACGGAACAAACTAAGTGATATGAGGCAATTGGCAATTGACAACTAGTCTATACAAGTCTATATACATTTGATAATAACTGTGATGATATATTGATTCGTTGTGCCTGACTTTGTATAGAATTAATGATAAGTGCAAGTGAGAATAGATGCTTCGGCATTAAAGGATTGATAAGTACCTCGATTGATAATAGATGCTTCATCTGTAAAGGATCAATTATAATTGTGATTGATTGATAATGATTGATTGATTGTCTTTTTGTCTGCATGGATGCCGCAACAGAGGAAAATTCTGGTGTGGGACACAAATTTATCTTGAAATGTAAGAGGGCCGGGTCGCTGACAAATTGAATCTACTTGTCTCACCAAGTTATTGATTCACCCTCTAGGTCATTGTCTAACTAGGTTATTGTTTAATTCGACGGGAACGCGACGGGGCTTTTGGGGTCGGGAAGTGGGCCAAAACGAGCCTACACTAAGCTGGAAACCCATTGATTTCAACCTATGTTCGGTGTTGGTTGGTGGCCGAAAAGGCAAGATGGAGGCTCGGTTGAGGCGGGGATGGACCGAGGGGGTCGAACCAGGCCTAGGCAAGGCTCCACAGCAGTCGAAGGTGGTTGGGTGGATTCCAGTTGAGGCACACGACACTGGACGGTGCTCGGGCAGCAAGCTGGGACGAGAACAATGGCGCGGCAAGGCGGAGGGTATGTGTGGGTGGCGGTGGCATCGCGGGCGGCTCTGGCGGGCTTTGGCGGTGGCGTGCAATGGGTGGGGGCTACTCCACGGCTTCTCCTTGGCTGCTGGGGTTCAAATGGTTAAAGGAGAGGAGGAGGAAGGAGTGTCGGCCGGTTGGAAGGGGAGAGGAAAGAGAGAGGGGGCAAGGGGCAAGGGGCCTACCTTGGCTTTCTACTTCATCTTCTTGTCCCCCTTGATCATTGTCCACCACCAGCTAGTCCCTTGGCCACAAATCAACCACTTGGGATGGTCCAAAAGTTGTGGGTGATGGGGGCTACGAATTTGCATAGGTTTTCCTCTAATTGGATACCAAATGCTTCTTAAATCAACACAAATTGGCCTCTATAAATTCAACCAATACCTCATTGATCCAATTGGTATTTTTCCTCACCAATTGATCCTACATACATTCCAATTTCGCAATAAAAAACGGTCTCCGGCATTTTCTGCGGTCGATTTTCTTCGAGTCACAATGAACTCACTCAACACATTAGCGACTCTCGGTAGAACTCCCATATAAATTACCATACGTAATAATCAGTTGGTTATTGTTGCACTATTGAATAGAGGTGAGCATGGTCCGGGTTGGTCCGGGCTACCCCTTAACCCTAGGACCAACCCATACAATGTCGATCCTCAATTTTTAGGACCGAGGACCGACCCTATTGAGCCTGGGACCAAGGACTGGACTGACCCAATGGGTTCGGTCCGGTTCCAGGGTCAACCCTGGACCGATCGATAATTTATTTCGTCTTGTTTTTTATACTCCCTAAAAAAGTAAACCTACAAATTCAAATTACACATCCATCAACAATGCGGCATTGTGCAACTAAACTATAAATACCAATACAAGATCTCAAATGAAGCACAAAGTAGATATCACTAGTTAATTCATGTTTGGAAAGCAAGGGCAAGCTGAGCATTAGGGTTTCTAATTAGGGCTTCTTCTTTTTTCCTTTTGATTTACTCGGCGATAAGTGAGGCGACCGGCGCGAGTGGCGAGCGCAAGCGTCAAGTGTTGAGTGGGGTGAGCGTCAACTGGCAAGCGGCAAGCGTTTAGTGAGGCCAGCGGCAAGCGGCGAGCGTTGAGCGAGACTAGCGGCGAGTGGTGAGTGGCAAGCGTTTAGCGAGGCTAGCGATGACAGCAAAGGGCGAATGGTGAGTGGCGAGCGGCACGAGCAGCGCGCATGGTCAAAGGTGAGCGGCACGGGCAACCAGAGGCGAGCGGGATGTAGCTACTTTTGATTTTGGCAAATTGAAGAACAAAGAAGACAAAATGGAAGAGAACGTACTTTAAGGAAGAAAGCCGTGAGGAGATTTACGGCATAAACTTCGCGCCATTTTGGACGTCGCAAGTCCATGACTATGAGGAGTCTTTGGTCCTCATGGTGAAGAATGTACTGGAGTCTAGACTGTGGAGGAGGAGGCCGTGAAGACCTTTACCGCGTAAACTTCATGCCTTTTAGAATTGGATGCCGTCTGTCCATGATCACGAGCATGAGGAGTCAACAACTTTAACATCACTTTACTTAGGTTTGAATATATAAAATAATTATATATAATATAATATAACATAAATTTTACTTAGGTTTGAATATATAAAAGAATTATAAATAATATAATATAATATAATATAATATAATATAATATACGGGGTTGGTCCAGGGTTGGACCGACCCAAAACTTTCAGGACCAAGGACCAACCCAGTCCCCTTGGGAACCGGACTAGGATCGGCAGGGTTGGGCCGGTCCAGAGTCGGTCCAGGGTCGACCCTAAACCGCTGCTCACCCCTACTATTGAAGTTGTATTATTTTGCTCGCAATAATATTGTAAGCTATGACTTGTTTACAAATTAATTCATTGATTTAACTTCGGTTAGTAAGTTTTATTTTTTCATGATTTTTAATCTTACATAAGTATTCCCATCTTTTCCCTTTTTTTTTTCTGGAAATTAAAATCTCTATTACTTTTTAAGAAGTCAAAACTTATAATCCCTCTGAACTTTTTTAGGTCCCCTTTATGTCCTATTCTTTTTTCCCTACTCCCGCAGTGCAAAAGGTAAATGGAATGGCATGCCGTGCTTGGTACTGTAGTGGGCCTTGTTGGCCCAATAAAACCATGACCAGCCCGGCCTGGCCCAATGCAATCACGGGGCAAAATATGCAAAATATGATTTAATTTTAGGCGTTTCTACAAAAATAAAACTTCTGCCATTTTCTCGTCGACATTTCACTTACCAATATAAGTTTGTGAGAAGCTCTAAACACGCACACGATAGTTCCTCTTCTATTTCATGCAAATATATAATCCCCTGCTTGAGTGCAAACAGTTCCTGTTTTTTTTTTTTTTTAAATATCTTACATCCATCATCATTACCATTTTATTTTCGAATATCGTTCTCACATTTTGGAATATTGAAAAGTGCCTATTTCCAAAGCTTGGACTAATATGCCAAATTAGAAGAAAAAAATTCTGTTGATTATCATGCTTCTATCTACCTATTTAGTCTTATAAAATACTAATTGCCATTGCCCCTTCCTGTCTTTTGGACTTTACTTAGACAAACGTTCGCCGGAGTGCAAGCATAGTCGTAAAATCTCAAGTGTTAGGTGACTAAATCAAAAGTTTGGGTAGAGGCAAGTGATATGACTCGAAATTTTCCTTTAGGTATTGCCCAATTTCTATCTTTCCTTTTTCCTTTTTTTCTCCAGATGTCAACTTTTAAGCTTTTCCATCATCTTCGTCTTCGTCTTCATCTTCCAATTACTCGCTTGCAAGGGTGTTTGGTTTATAAGTCATTTAGTACAAGCTCCTTCCTACATTCGACAAATATTTTATCTGAAGCTAAGTTCATCGGCCGTTAGAAAATTTAACTAAAGAACTTCATAAATCCTATATTACATGCTTTTTTTTTTTTTCCAAAAAGTATCCGGAAAAAAATTATCTACCTTTGTTGAAAATATTAATCAAATTTCTTTGGAAATTTTAACTAATTTTGAACATTATGTATTATCTCTATCTAGTGTTTGGTCACCTAAGTTCTTAGCCAAATGGAATTCTGAGATGTGGATAATAGTGGAAATATGTTTTAGTTAGGATTTGAGGAGATAGCTAAAGTAAAGATGCAATTGCAAATTCTATGTGAATTGCTAGGGGAAAAATACAACAAATTTAAAGAGTGAATGGAAAAAAGGGACAACCGATGAGGACGATTCTGCAAAAGTTGATCAAGAGCCGCTCATGTGTGCCTTCATGTCATACAATTTTGTTTATATACTTGTTTACACCATCTAGGATTATTATCATAGTAAAAAATTAAAACGTAGTTCATAAGTTTACCTAACCTCTAACCCTTCAAATTATGATTATTAAAGTTCCAACACTTTTCAAACTTATAATAGAAACTTCATAGTCTTTGGCAAGTTAAATCTTTCTTGTTTCACAAAATCATTTTACAAACTTGAAAGAGAAAAGAAAATCCATTGTTGAACCAGTTGCCAAGTATCCAAAGAGTTCCTTCTTTTAAATAAATAGAAAAAAAATGTTGCAAGGGAAAAAGGAGAAAATGAAAAAAAAAAAAAAAAAAAGATAGAGAGAGAGAGTGGCCTTTTGTTGCAATCATGTATTTTATCAACAGAAATTTGTTTTGTACATAAAATCAATTTAAATAATGTGGTCTTGAAGAAAATTGATACAAAAAAATAGAAAAAAGCGGATGCTTGAATCATGGTAACATGCTTTCATCTCTAGTGTTGTTAGACTCCTATTTCCTAATCATTGTTGAAATCAATTTCTAGTGTAATCTAGAATATTTCTAAGGGTGATGTGGGAAATGTATACTATTGTAGAGTATTTTTGTAATTAAAGCAAGAAGTAGATAGATGGGAAGATTGAATTTTCACCATTAGATTAAGGAAAGATGCAGGATTGTAATTAGAGAAGTACTTATATATTTATATGGGTCCACTCTCCTCATTTGTATCATCTCAGTAATAGAATTCTAGTGTTTCTCAACTTCTCTCTTGTGATGAGAAAGGTTGACTTGAGAATAAATTTCTAAGGCTCATACTAAAAGTCCTTGTCAATCGCTCTTAAACCGGAGAAGCTTGGGAAAACATTGAAGCAAACAATTGAAACTACGCGAGAGCATGAAAATGCGGAATGCTATCTAAAAAAATATATCACAATAGTTTTAACACATGCATGAACAGAGGCTACCTCGTCAAAGAAGATCTATCGTGTAAAGTGATAATAACATCGTAATTGACTCGTAACCGCCCATAAAAATGCAAATTGTCAGGAAGAGGAAGAAGACAAACATGAAGCTACCCTCAGAGAAGATTAAGACAAAAAAGAGATGTAGAGTGCTACCTGATACTTTTAAGGTTTTAACATATATGTCGGAACTTATCTTGCTGGAGAAGATTCGAACAAAAAAAGAAATGTATAACTTTCTTGGGGATGATATTTTGAAGCTTTAACACATGGTCGAACAAATTATATACCTCGTTGGAAAATATTCAGATAAAAAGATATATGTTGGAAAAAATATTTTACAATTTTAATATAGATACCTTGTCGAAGAAGGGTCGAGTAAAAGAAAATTGAAGAATGCAACCTTGGCGTTCTTCCCTTTGGTCGTATGCAACTGTTTTAAATGATGTGGCATGATTATGTGTTTTTGTTTTGTCCCGTTTGCAATCATTCTTGTCTTTTTTGCAATTTAATTTCTGCTTTTAGTTTTTGTCTTGAAGTCACTTTGTCTTCTTCCTCTTCTTCCTCTTGATGATCTACGTTGGATTGACTATGCAACTGTGGGTTTTGATAACGCATTGTGTTATAAACTTATTATCTATTAGTTTGATGACCAAAAATTTCAAATTGGTACATCTATAACAAACTTACTATCTGTTAATTTCCTTTAAATTTTACCATAAAAAATCTCAAATTGGTGCATTTGTGACAAACTTACTATCTCTTAGTTTATATTAAATTTTACTATCAAATTATTAAGTTAGAGAATATATGACAATTGATGAGTGTATACCAGTTTGTCATTCTTCGTAGTATTAATTTAATTAAATAAAAATTAATGAATGGTAAATTTATCACAAATGTATCGATTTGAGGTTTTTTGTGATATTAACTCTTTTAATTATTCATTTCTTGAACGAGTTATAATACTTCTAGACCTTCTAAATGCTTTTGAATGTGTGCTTATGAAAATATATTTAGTCAATATGCTAGGCTAGTGAGTAAGATTTTATTTTTTATTTATTTTTTGAAGTTCTGTTCTGATTTACAATAAAATCATAACTCACTTTTATGTTTTCACCTATTAAATGTGAGTATAACTAGGATTAAGTGATCTCCCATGTCGATTTATGAAGGAGGCTGAAAAAGAGGCTGACATCTCGCCCGTTTCATTTGTTTAGATGTGGGTTTAACTAGAAAGCCAGATAATCCCATGTTCTTCTTCTTCATAGTAAAATTGAATATCATTCGTTTCTTTGAAAGTACTTTATGATAGTTTGTACTCATGCTGATATTATCCAATTCATTAGCTTGTGAATTTTCAATATCGAGGTTGTGTCTCCTTTTAATCTTTTTAGCAACGATAAACAGATGGCACCGATGTTGTCCCTAAACGAGGGCATCAGTAAATACCTATACTACCTTAATATTAACAGGAAGAGCTTTAGCGAGAAAGCTTGAGGCATGCTGTTAGTTGGATTCCTCTGATTGTCATTCGGATGGAAAGAATCTACCCACAATGTCATGTTGAGATTTGCTGGACAGACTGAATAATATAAGGTAATTGGCAGTTGGCAATAGTCTACATACATTTGATAATGATTGTGATAATAGATTGATTCATTGCCCTTGACTTTGTATATGATCAATAATAAGTGCAATTGATCATAAATGCTTCGTCTGTAAAGGATCAATAATCATTGCAATTGACAATAGATGCTTCATCCGTTAAAGATCAATAACAACCGATTGATTGATAATAACTATGTTGATGATAAGATTGATTTTGTGACTTTGTTTGCTTAGGATGCCACGATAGAGAAACTCTGGTATATGATACAAAATTTGTAGTTGATATATAATATCTTATTGTCTTATCAGATTATTGATTCTCCCTCTAGGATAGGCAAATAATAATGTAATTATTCTCCACAAATGAGATGATTGACATTTGTCTCCAACTTTGGTATGATGCATTTATTGTGGTATGTGTGTCCACAGTTGAAATAAGCCATTTTTCCATTTTTTTGCACTCATCCCGCACGGTCATCTGCAAAAGTAGCCAATATCTTGTTATTCGGACATGTTTGATATAGTTCGACTTAGTTGAAGCTATACAAGTGATCATAAATGAGTGTTACTGATTTTTTGCAAAATTATCCTTGCCAATAGTTCCCTTTTGCATTTGCTCTTTAACTTTGTTATACTTCCCTCGCCCAATAATTTATATACAATTTTAAAAGTTACATTTTTATAAGATGCTTTTAGATGGTAAATTGATGTAGGCGTTGATGCATTTTGTGCGATATACTTTTCAGTTGTTGGACTATATTCTTGTAGCTCCGTGTTCGAGCTTTTGTATTTTCGTAGCATACTTTTCATAGATTAATGATATTTTTACACGATTTACTTTTGAGTTATCAAACTATATTTGATGCTTTTGATATTTGTAATTTCTTATTCGAGCTTTTGTGTTTTCTCCTTCCCGACCGGTTGCTTCATCTATCTTGTCCATAGTTCTAAAAGTTATATTTTCATCACATGCTTTTAGATTATAGATTGATGTTGTTGCATTTGTCTGAGTTGCGATTTACTTTTAAGTTGTCGACTATACTATGATTTATGCTTTTATACATGTTCCTTCGTGTTTCTCCTTCCTAACCAGCTATTTTATCTATCTTCTCCACAATTTGCAAAGTTACATCTTTGTAGCTTGTTTGAGATCATAAATTAATGTTATCGCTGATGTAATTTACTTTTGAGGTGGTCCAATTATGTTTGATGCTTTTCCTTTTTGACTAGCTGCTTCATCTATCAAAGTTACATTTTCCTAGTATATTTTTAGATAGTTAATTAATATTGTCGCTAATGCAATCTACGCGATTTACTTTTGAGGTGGTTAGGCTGTATTTGATACCTGTAGTTTTGTGTTTGAGCTTTTGTGTTCTGAGCAATTGTTTCATTTATTCTTTATAGTTCTCAAAGTTACATTTTCACAGCATACTTTTAGATCGTAAATTGACGTTGTCGCTGATGCGATTTACCTTTTAAGGTGGTATTATTATATTTGATGCTTTCGATGCATGTAGCTTCTTGTTTGAGTTTTTATATATTTTTCTTCATAACCAGTTACTTCATCTATCTTATTCACAGTTCTAAAAGTTATATTTCCGTAGCGTGCTTTTAGACGGTAGATTGATGTTGTTGTTGATGCATTTTGTGTACTTTTAAATTTTTGAGCTCTTGTAATTTCATGTTCAAGCTTTTGTGTTTCCATAGTATGCTTTTGAATCATAGATTGATATTATTTTTATGCAACTTTTTGAGTTATCGGATAATATTTGATGTTTTTAATGCTTATAACTTCTTATTCGAGCTTTTGTGCCTTCTCCTTCTCAATCGATTGCTTCATCTATTTTGTCTATAATTCTAAAAGTTATATTTCTATAACATGTTTTTAGATAGTATATCGATGTTGTCGTTGATACATTTTGTGCGATGTACTTTTGAATTATTGGACTATGTTCCTGTAATTTTGTATTCAAGCTTTTATGTTTCCGAAGCATGCTTTTAAATTGTTGATTAATGTTGTTTTTATACAATTTACTTTTGAGTTTTTGGATTATGTTTAATGCTTTTGATGCTTGTAACTTTTTGTTTGAGCTTTTGTTTCTTCTTCTTCCCGACCGGTCGCTTTATTTATCTTGTCCACAGTTCTAAAAGTTATATTTTCGTAGGATGTTTTTATATGGTAAATCGATATTGTCGATAATGCATTTTGTGCGATATACTCTTGAGTTGTTAATTATATTCATGTAGTTTCGTGTTCCAACTTTTGTGTTTCCATAGCATACTTTTAAATTGTAAATTGATACTATTTTTACGCGATTTATTCTTGAGTTACCATACTATGTTTGATACTTTCGATGCATGTAACTTTTTGTTCAAGTTTTTGTATCTTCTTTTCACCAACTAGCTGCTTCATCTATCTTGTCCACAAGTTTTAAAAGTTACATTTTCATAGCGTACTTTTAGATGGTAGATTGATGTAATTACTAAAGCATTTTGTGCGCTATACTTTTGAATTGTTGGACTATATTTCTATAGTTTCGCATTCCAGTTTTTGTGTTCCCATAGCATGCTTTTAAATCGTAGATTAATGTTATTTTATGCGATTTACTTTTGAATTATCATATTATGTTTGATACTTTTGATGCCTATAACTTCTTGTTCGAGCATTTGTGTCTTCTCCTTTCCGACCAATTGCTTCATCAACTTTGTCAACAGTTCTTAAATTTACATTTTCATAACATGCTTTTAGATAGTAGATTAATGTTGTTGCTGATGCATTTTGTATGATGTACTTTTAAGTTGTTACTATGCTCTTGTAACTTCGTATTCGAGCTTTTGTGTTTCTATAGTATGCTTTAAAATGGTAGATTTTATGCTGTTTTTATGCAATTTACTTTTGAGTTATCGAACTATATTTAATGCTTTCGATGCCTATAACTTTTTGTTCGAGCTTTTGTGTTTTTTCCTTTTCAATTAATTATTTCATCTATCTTATCCATAGTTCTAAAAGATATGTTTTTGTAGGATGCTTTTAGATCGTAGATTGAAATTGTCGCTGAAGCATTTTGTGCAATGTACTTCTAAGTTGTTGAACTATGTTTCTGTAGTTTCATATTCGAGCTTTTGTGTTTATATAGCATATATTTAAATCATAGATTAATACTATTTTTATGCAATTTGCTTTTGTATCTTATCCTTTTTAAGGAGCTACTTCATCTATCTTGTTCACAGTTCTAAAAATTATATTTTCGTAGCATACTTTTAGATGGTAAATTGATGTTATTGCCAATGCATTTTATGCAATGTATTTTTGAGTTGTTAGACTATGTTCCTGTAGCTTCGAGTTCGAGTTTTTGTGTTTCTGTAGCATGCTTTTAAATTGTAGATTGATATTGTTTTTATGCGATTTACTTTTGAATTATTGGACTATATTTGATGCTTTCAATGCGTGTAGCTTTGTGGCCGAACTTTTGTGTCTTCTCCTTCCTGACTAGCTACATTTCTTGGCAATAATGAGGCACCTCCTCCTACTATGGCTTCCCAAATTGAACCTTTGCCAATCTTTGTCGCTTTTTTGCAATTTGAGTTTTGCTTTTTGTTTGTTTCTTCAATACTGTCTTATTTAATTCTCAATGGTTTCCAAATGTAATAGTGTTCAATATATCAATTCACTTTATTTGATGTGTCCCATGAGTTTTCTCAATGCATTTGCAATATATATGTTTGTATCACTCTATTGTCCTAAATAATATATTTACGATAAGTACTTGTCAAATAACTTTTGAAAATCTGCTTATGATGTTTGTTATGTTGTATTTCCCTGTCCACTAATTTATGTAACTTGTTTGCGGCAATGAAACCCTTAAATGCTTGAATGCGTACATTAATGAGTACCTCGTTCAACTTGGATTAAATGATCTCCCATGTCGATTTATAAAGGAGGCTGAAAAAGAGGCGAACAACTCGCTTGTTCCATTGTCCAATTCATCAATTTGTAAATTTTAAACATCGAGGTTGTGTTTCCTTTTAATCTTTTTGGCAACGATAAACAGATGGCACCAATATTATCCCCGAACGAAGGCGTCAGAAGTACCTATACTACCTTGACATTAACAGGAGGAGCTTTAGTGAGAAAGCTTGGAGGCATGCTGTTAGTTGGATTCCTCTTATTGTCATTTGGATGAAAAGAATTTACCCACAATATCATGTTGGGATTCGCTGAACAGACTGAGTAATATGAGGTAATTGGCAGTTGACAACAGTCTACATACATTTGATAATGACCGTGATGATTGATTGATTCATTACCCTTGACTTTGTATAAGATCAATAATAAATGCATTGATCATAGATGCTCCGTCTGCAAAGGATCAATAATCACCGCGATTGACAATAGATGTTTTATCCGTTAAGGATCAACAACAACTGATTGATTGATAATAACTATGTTGATGATAAGATTGATTCTGTGACTTTATTTGCTTAGGATGCCACGACAGAGAAACTCTGGTATATGATGCAAAATTTGCAATTGATAAATAATATCTAATTGCTTACCAGATTATTGATTCTCCTCTAGGATAGGCAGATAACAATGCAATTCTTTTCCGCAAATGAGACGATTGACCTTTGTCTCCAACTTTAGCATGATGTATTTCTCGTGGTATGTGTGTCCACAGTTGAAATAAGCCCTTTCTTCCATTTTTTTGCACTAATCCTGCACGATCATCTGCAAAAGTAGCCAATATCTTGTCATTCGAACATGTTTGACGTAGTTTGACTTAGTTGAAGCTATATAAGTTATCATAAATGCGTGTTACCGATTTTTTGCAAAATTGTCAGCGTCAATAGTTCCCTTTTGCATTTGCTCTTTAACTTTGTTATACTTTTCCCCTGCCCAATAATTTACGTACGATCTGCATTTGCATCTTTGTCCTAGTTATCTCCTCAAATCCTCATTGAAATATATTTCTATCATCTAGCCTAAAACTCAATTGGCTAAGAATTCAAGTCAAGTAACAAGAAAATGCTAAGAAGAAGTTTGAAAGTTGAAATTAGAAAAAAATAATATCACTTGCCTATACCCAAATTTTAGACTTGTCTCCTACACTTGAGATGTTACATAGATAAGGGAAGTGATATTATCATAACCAAGAAGTATATTTCCACAACTTTTTGGAGTTTCTAATTTGAATAGACTATTTTTCCTTGAGCCTCATACACATTCTCCATTAAAATTCTTGAAAATTATGAAGGCTTGAATACCCAAAGTGCCAAATTGAGTAAATAGTTAAAGAAATTTAAACTTAATTTTTATTTTTACATTTGTTGTATCTACCATGTTCCATTTTTCAATTTTTGATTAATTGACCTTGTTGTAATGTAAAAGCAATAGCATCGATCCATAAGAATATTTCTATTTCATCACTCATTTTTAAAAGAAAAAAACACCCTTTGTTTTTTTTAATTTCCATTTAATTTAAAAATTATTTATTCAAAATGAATTATAGAATATAAGCATCCATAATATTTTCATTTAATTTAATCATAAATCAAGTGAATATCTTTATTATTGCTATTTATTCACATAACTAAAATAAGCCATTCTTTAAGCTATAAGTAATGTGTTTTATGAAGGATATATACTTAAAATTTTCCATTTTTCCATTTAAATCTATATGAAATTTCATTCAAATGGTGTTTATATTTTTTTTGTATTATTTATTTTTCCTATAACTAAGAATGTATGACTATGCCATACAAGTTGTTCACATAATCAAATAAACAATACTTAAAACTAAAAACAAACTTTTGGGTGATAAAATAAGTTTGTAATTTGTTTTATTGTCAACTTTGACTTACTAAGATACATATATGTCTAAGTTTTGCAACAACAAAGGTTATTATAACTATTAAACTCGAGGGAAATTTATTTCAATATATTAGGTACCCTTTATTTGTATAATCGAGTGATACTTTGAATTGATATTTTGTTTATAAATTAGGTTTTTTTGTTTTCTTTTTCTTTTCGCCATAGTAAATACATTGCACAAAATATTTTTTTTTACTTCTCACTCGCCTTATACGATCACACAACCAAATTAAAAAAAAAAAAAAAACACCAAAATCGAAGAAAAAAACAGAATTTCATGAATGTCCTACATGATTTGATGCTAAGAGATAACTCTATCGATAGACAAAAAGAGGGATATGAAACTTAAAATAGCTTTAATAAACGGCATGACAGTGATGGGAGCAAAAAAATATTACATTGTCAAGGACTTCTCAAAGCCTTGGAACCATAAAGCGACTTATATCTACCAGTTGATCGAGTGTGAATCGAGATATCCAGAATTCATTTGGTAATGGCTTTATCTACAATAACAACATCAAGAGAAAATCGATGAGCATTCTCAACTAATGAATGCACAAACCCTAGTTTGGCAAATTTGCAATCTCCAGTTTCGTCGTGCATTCAATGTCCCACATCACGCTCTCATAAGGGGTTTACTCATCACAACTGGTGTGAAAAGCTGATGGTACAAGGTTATTCTTCAATATTAATAAAGAAGAAGAAGTGATTGGTCCGAGGTGATTGACAAAAAAGATTTGTCTAAATCACAAGCTAGGAATGACCATTTCGAATTGAAGCGGTGGGGCAACACTTTCCCCATCATGAGTTATCGTTATTGATTCTCTAACGCTAATGGTGTTATTTAGCTTTTGATTCCTCCTCCTCCTTTTTCTTTTCAAGTTATGGTGAATTGATTTTAGGAAAAATTCCAAATAAAGGCATGAAGTACTCTCATTTTCTCAAATAAGGATCTAAAGTGGACATTATTTCAAATGAGGGTTCCGAAGTGCCCTTATTTCTCAAATAAGGGCTTGAAATGCATATATCAGTTTCAAAGAAAGGCTTGAACTCACCAAATGTAAAGGGCAATTTCATCTTTTTAATTTTTCTTTTTCTCTTTCTTTTTTTTTCTTTTTTTCTAAAAAATGAAAAAAAAAACTAAAAAAAGAAAAAGAAAACATAGACGGGAGGGCCGCTTGTGGCTGCTACCCCATCGCCGGTGCAACAAAGGCAAAGGCCGGTGGGGTCGCCAGCACTTGCAGGCGAGGGTCGCCTAGCCCTCCCTAAAGGTGAGAAGGAGCAGCAACCCTCTCCTAGATCTAGGTGAGGGTCACCTGCCCTCATCAAGTTTGGGCAAGGATCGTTGACTGTTATGTAGGCCTGGCAGCCCTCACCCAGCGCCATCTTTGGGGACACTAAGCAGAGGTCGCCTGAGGGACACCCTCGCCAGACTCAGGCGAGGACAACCCTCGCCCTCGCCAACCTAGGCAAAGGTTGTCCTCGTTGGATCTGGCGAGGGATGCCTTCACCCAAGTGAGGCAAGGGTTGCTCTCACCCTACGTTGGTGAGGGCGACCTCTCTCGGCTATCGACGGCCATGTCTAAAGAAGGGAAAAGGAAAAAGAAAAGAAAAAATGATTGAAAAAATAAAAAATAAAAATATAGTTACAATTTTTTTGACCAAAATACCCCTTCTCCGATCATAGGAAAATTTTATTATAGAATAATGGAAGGGAAAGAAATAACTAAAAACTTAATTTAAAAAGAGAGGAAAATAAAATAGAACAAAAAATAAATATAAATTAGCCAAGAGTTTCACGAGGGATTTTTACCGTCTTTATTTGTTTAATTTTTTATTTATTTGTATTAATATGTCGTTGATACTAAACAACATATATGATATGATGTGAACATATTTAACTTTATTACTGCAATCACCAAACAATGAATAGGATATAGTAAAATCTTTAGATTTCATATCATATCCTTTTGGTTCTATTCTAGTTAGAAAATCATTTTCTTGTTTTACAAAATCATTTTACAAACTTCAAAAAGAAAAGAAAAACCATTACCAAAACAATCACCAAGAATCAAAAGAGCTTCTTCTTTTAAATAAGTAAAAAAAAAAAATGTAGCAAGGGAAAAAGGAAAAAATGAAAAAAAAAAAATGGGAAGATAGAGAGAGAGTGGCCTTCTTTTGCAATCATGTATTTTATCAACAAAAATTTCTTTCATACATAAAGTCAATTTATGTAATGTGGTCTTCAAGAAAATTGACAGGAAAAAAAAATGGATGCTTAAATCATGGTAATATGCTTTCATCTCTAGTGTTCTTAGACTTCTATTTCCTAACCATTGTTGAAGTCAATTTCTAGTGTAATCTAGAATATATCTAAGGGTGATGTGGGAAATGTATACAATTATAGTATTATTGTAATTAATTCAAGAAGTAGGTACACAAGAAGATTGAATTTTCACCATTAGATCAAGGAGAGATGCATTATTGTAATCAGAGAAGTACTTGTATATATAGAGGTCACCTCTTCCTCATTTGTATTATCTCGATAATAAAATTCCAATGCTTCTCTCTAAGAGTTTCTTTCTTGTGATGAAAAAGGCTGATTTGAGAATAAATTGCTAAGGCAAAACACTAAAAGTCCTTATCAATCGCTCTTACATCGAAAAAGCTCCTCAATGGAAAAACATTGAAACAAACAATTGAAAACTACACGAGCATAAAACGTGTGGAACCCTATCTCAGAGACGATATATCACAACAGTCTTAACACATGCTTAAACAGAGGCTACCTTGTCAAAGAATATCTATCGTGTGAAGCGATAGCGACATCAATAATTGACTTGTAACCGCCCATAGAAATGCAAATTCTTAGGAAGAGGAAGAAGATGAAGTAGCTTAAAGACAAACATAGGCTACTCTTAGAGAAGATTCAGACAAAAAAAAGAAATGTAGAGTGCTTTCTCATAGAAGATACTTTAAGGTTTTAACAAATACGTCGTAACACATCTTGCCAGAGAAGATTGGAACAAAAAAAAGAGATGTAGAACTTTCTTGGGGAAAATATTTTGAAGCTTTTAACACATGGTCAGACAAATTATATACCCCATCAAAAAAGATTGAGATAAAAAGATGTCTCCGTTGGAGCAAATATTTCACAATTTTAACACAGATAGCTTGTCAAAGAAGAGTCAACTAAAAGGAGAATGTAGAACGCAACCTCAGCAACCTTCCCTTTGATCGTATGTAGCTGTTTTGAATGATGTGTCATGATTATGTGCTTTTGTTTTATCCCATTTGCAATCATTCATCCTTTTTGCAATTTTCTACTTCTTATTCTCGTCTTGAAGTTTCTTCCTCTTCTTCTTTTGACTATTTGCATTAGATTGACTATGCAACTGTGGGTTTTGATGATGCATTTGTGACAAACTTACTATCTATTAGTTTGACCATCAAAAATTCTAAATTGGTGCATTTATGACAAACTTATTTTCCTTTAGTTTCCATTAAAATTTACCAACAAAAAATCTCAAATTAGTACATTTGTGATAAACTTATTATATGTTAGTTTATGTTAAATTTTACCATCAAATTAATGAGTTTGAGAACATATGACAGTTGACGAGTATATTAATATGGGATTTTTCTCTATATTTGTCCCAAGTATACCGGCTTGTAGTTCTTCATAGTATTAATCTAATTTAACTGAAATTAATGAACAGTAAATTTATTATAGATATATCGATTTCAGATTTTTTTCGTGGTATTAATCCTTTTAATTATTCATTTCCTTAATGAGTTGTAATAATTGTAGACCTTCTAAATGCCTTTGAATGTGTGCTTAGGAAAGTATATTTAGTCAATAAGTGAGGCTAGCGAGTAAGATTTTATTTTGAAGTTCTGTTTTGATTTACTGTAAAATCATAACTTACTTTTATGTTTTCACCTATTAAATGCAACAATATATAGTAACTTTATTCCTTGCACAATAATATTCGGCGAGTACATTTAAAATATCCTATATACTCTTGGAATTGGCGATTTGCCATGTAGTGACTCTTTAGGATGGGGCTTATTTTAACATTCAAAACCTTTGTCTATCTTGCACTCTCCTATTTCCACATCACTTGGTTTCCCAATTCGGAGGAATAAGTTTAGTCAGCTCCTCTATCATGACTCTGCTTCTTGTACTCATTGCTTGTCCTAATTGATCAAGCAAGTGAGAAAAATCGTAGCTAAGCTCCATGTAAGTAATTTAGAAATTTTCTCAAGTAGTCACAACTTATCAATCTCTTTATATGTCACTTTAGTGAAATAAGTTTTTTTTTTCTCTTCATTGATGGAAAAGACTTGATATTGTTCAACCATTTGTTTCACTTGAATGATTTGAAAAATATTATCCTAAAAACAAAAGCATATATCACCTGAAATAATTAGGCAATAAAAAAGATTTATCATCAACAACAATTTATGTCTAAACATTTTCGTAGAAGATGAAAATGTTTTTCGTTCACTCATTTTTGTAAGTGATACAAGTAATCTTTTTAAAGATAACTTTTTCGAATTATTCATTTTTTGAGAAACAAGCATATCTAATCATTTCATTTCTCTAATGAATCATACTAAATTCAATTTTCTTTAGAAATATTAGCAAACGCGGCCTTGTGTTGGAAATTGTCATTTGAAAAATTAAACAAATCAAATCACTACGAAATACTTGAATTTTAAATAATGGAAGCAAATTATTGGTAAAACTACCAATCAAAAGAAATAGTATATGAAGAGCCATAAAATATTCTATGATCTTAAATTATGTGCGAATATTTTTGTAGGGTAAAAAATATTCAAACATGTGAGAGATAAAATAAGATTATTAACTTGCCATTAATCCATGGATATGAAATCTTGAAAATAAGTAATAGGAAATTATTGAGAAAAAAAAAAAAATCCAATAACGTTGTTTTCTTTTAACTTCATATTTCAAACTCAAACTAATCAAGAGCTTTTATATCTAAACTTTTCTTCATAGAACTCCCATATAAATTCTTGGTTGTTGTTGCAATATTGAAGTCATATCATTTTGTTTGCAATAATATTATAAGCTATGACTTATTTCCAAATTAATGCATTGATTTAACTTCCGTTAATAAGGTTACTTTTTTCATAAATTTTAATCTAACATAAGTCCTATCCTAGCCCTTAGTTTTTCCTGGAAATTAAAGTCACGATTACTTATTAAGAAGTCGAAATTATAATCCCTTCGAACTTTTTAGGTCTCCGTCCTCTTCTTTTTCCTCGCTTCCGCAGCGACAGCTAAACATTGGCAAAAGGTTAATGGAATGGCACGCGGTACCTGGAACTGTAGTGGGCCGAGCCGGTCCAACACAGACAAAGACCGGCCTGGCCCGATACAATCATGGGGCAAAATAAGCAAAATATGATTAAATTTCAGGTGTTTCGACAAAAGAAAACATCTGCTATATTATCGTCGACATCACTTACCAATATTTTTCTGTGAGAAACTCTAAACACGCACCACTGGAGTTCATCTTCTATTTCATGCAAACATATAATCCCATGCTTGTGTGCAAACAGTTTATGTTTTTTTTTTTTCTTAATCTCTTTAATCAATCTTTATTACCATTTTTTCTTTGAATGCTGTACTCACTTTTTCGATTTCCAAAGCTTGGAATAACATGCCAAACTAGAAAAAAAAAATGGTTTCTATTGATTATTATGCCTCTATCTACCTATTTAATGTTAGAAGATATTAATTGCAATCCGCCCTTCCTGTCTTCTGGACTTTACTAATACAAAAGTTCAACGGAGTGCAAGCATAGTTGTAAAATCTCAAGTATTAGGTGACTAAGTCCAACGTTTGGGTATAGGCAGGTAATATGACTCGAAATTTTTCTTTAGGTATCACCCCATTGCCATCTTTTCTTTTTTTTTTTTTTTTCCTCTAGATTTCAACTTGTTAAGCTTTTCCATCGCCTTTGTCTTCGTCTTCTAATTGCTCACTCGCAAGGGTGTTTGGTTTACTAGTCATTTAATACAAACTCCTTCCTCTATTCGACAAATATTTTATTTGAAGCTAAGTTCATCTGCCGTTAGAAAATTTTAACTGAAGAACTTCATAGAACCTATATTACATGTTTTCTTTCCAAATAGTATCAAGAAAAAAATTGTCTAACTCTGTCGAAAAAATTAATTAGATTTATACGGAAATTTTAACTAATTTTGAAATTTATGTGTTATCTCTATCTAGAGAATGGTCGCCTAAGCTATTAGGCAAATGGAATTTTGAGCTGTAGATAATAGTGGAAACATATTTGAGTTAGGATTTCAGGAAATAGCTAAAGTAAAGATGCAATTGCAGATTCTACGTGAATTGTTGGGGCAAAAGCACAAGAAAGTTATGGAGCAAATGGAGAAAGGGACAACTAATGAGGATGATTCTGCTAAAGTTGATGAAGAGCTGCTTATGTGTGCCATATGCTCGTTTCGTGTCATACAACTTTGCTTGTTTACTTGTTTACACCATCTAAGGATTTTTATCATAATGAGAAATTAAAATGTAGTTCATAAGATTACCTAATCTCTAACTCTTCGAATTATGATTATTAAATTTCCACACTTTTCAAACTTATATTAGAAACTCCATAGTCTCTGGCAAGTTAAATCTTTCTTATTTCACAAAATCATTTTACAAACTTGAAAAAGAAAATAAAAACCATTATCGAACCCAGTCTCCAAGTGTCAAAAGAATTCCTTCTTTAAAAAAAAAAAAAAAAAAAAAGATGTAGCAAGAGGAAAAAAAAAAAAAAGCGAGAGAGAGGCCTTCTCTTGCGATTATGTATTTTATCAACGAAAATTTCTTTTGTACATAAAGTCAATTTATGTGATGTAGTCTTGAAGAAAATTGATGGAACCAAAAAGCAGATGCTTGAATCATGGTAACATGTTTTCATCTCTGGTGTTCTTACACTCTTATTTCCAGACCATTGTTGAAATCAATTTCTAGTGTAATCTAGAATATTTCTAAGGGTGACATAGGAAATGCATACTATTGTAGAGTATTTTTGTAATTAATGCAGAAGTAGGCATATGTGAAGAACCTTGGGGCATATATTCGACTCTCAAAATGGCCATCTCATTGGACATTTGCAAACTTATTGTGAAGTTGAGCTCCCAAGCGGCAATTTCTCTTCTTAAGAAATGTACTCCCTCTCTTTATTATGGCAGCATTCTCCTTACTTAGATTGGGTAATTGTCAGATTATCTCCAACAGGTCAACATCATACATACTTTTAGGGAAGGACACTTACATGCAAATTGACTAGCAAATTCGATACTTTAATCATCTAATGTAAATGACACTTTAGCATTAGATAGGCCACCAAGAGGTTTATTTCCTTTGTTGATAGGAGATAAGACAGGATCGACATTTATTAGGAGAGTAACAGTGTACCTCTAGAGCTTTGCCCTCATTTGAGAGAGAGACAGAGAGAGAATGTTTGCAAAATCCTTAGCAAGTAAATTAACGTCGCTAGCATAATCTATCTTCCCGGTCCTTATATGAAAATCTTTATTCTCAACAACTTAGCCCTCATTTGGAGCTACATTTATTGTGTCTTGAAGGGCTTGTATGTCTTGAGACTTTGGATCAGTCCCTGAACCGAACCAGCTGCCGCAACGAGCGATACAACCAGACAAGCCCAGCTCAGTATTTTCAGCCACGTCCACGTGAAGGAGAACTTGCGCATGTTCATCCTTGCGATGTACATCTCCACCGGGAAGTACACGGTCAATGGCCAAAACGAGGCAGCTCCGATCAGTCCCAGGAAGTCATTGAAGAAGGGCAATATCATGGCTATGACCACGGTCACGATGACATACACGGTCCTCCATATTAGCCTGAAGAGATTGATGTGGTAGATGCCGTAGCCTGGGACATCGACCGGAATTTCACTCGTTATGAGAGTGTTGTTAGGCCAACGCTTGGAGCACCAGCTCTCGACGAATCCGAAGATGGGCTGAGAAAATACCTGCATGTTGAAGTTCATGTTTAAAACGCCAACAAATGTGTGTAGGATTATTTTTTAGGTCCCAGTACATAACTCAATCAGCCATAATAGCAAATCAGATTTACACGAGCTCACACATTGTGATTGTTTCTGCGTAGTGTGTATCACGTAATACGCTAGATAATATAACTATGACATATATACTGCTACCTAAACTCAATCTAGCTCCATAGACTCAACCAATCACCAGATTCATCAATAGCGCGAACTTCCCAAAATGCAAAACCAATGCGTTCCTCAGATCTGTCAACCAAGCAGAGAAAAGAGATGTCGGTGCCTAGGTCTGAAATTTCCCTCAAATCAGCTCCGCATGAGTCTCGCATCAGAAGAAGATGCAATGTAACGATCCAAGCTCCGTACAGCAGCGGCGGCCTCATCAGAAGAAGATGCCTTGAAGTAACGATTCAGAATCAGAAGCCATGAGTTCGAGTTCCTAAGCTGAGGAGATCTCACCTCAGGACTTGCGATCGTGAAGGCAGAGACCGTCGTCAGGAAAAAGAAGAAGAAGCAAGAGGCTTCGAACATCTCCTCCTCCCCATTCTTCTTCTTCATGACGACAGTCTCTGCCTTCTCGATCGCAAGTCCTGAAGTGGCGTCTCCTCAGCTTAGGAACTCATGGCTTCCAATTCTGAATCGTTACTTCAAGGCATCTTTTTCGACACCGCCGCTGCTGTATGGAGCTTGGATCGTTCCATCGCATCTTTTTCTAATGAGGCCACCGCTGCTGCACGGAGCTTCATTCATGACATTGACGCGTCTTCTGCTGCACACAGTGATAATAAATTGCTAACCTTGAATCGCTTGAATCAAGACATCGAGGAATACCTCTGCCTGCTTGGATTGGATGATCTCACAGGCGAATTCAAGGATAAGGCTGAGAAGCAAAGGGGCCTCCCTCCCGTTGATTTCGTTGATAAATGGATTTGTCTGACGAGCTTTTGGGGAGAAGGTGCCCCTCCTCTTTGCAAGTAAGTTCTCTATCAGTGTCGTTCTTGCTTTTTCTGTTTTAACAGGGATGGAGAGATAGCAAAGCTGAATACAGGCCAAGGAGTATCTGAAGTACCTTGACATTGAGGTCGAGAGCTTCAACACGCAAACAGCTTCCGGACATCTTGTCGGGACAAGTACTCTCATTCGCAAGTGGAATGAACTCGTCTATCCAGTGCTCGAGCTTGGTTCATGGGAGGAAGCCTTAAAGCAGCTGCAGCTGTGGAGCGGCTTTGACTGACAATGCAGGTTTGATTCATCGTAATACTACATAGAAACCCAAAAACTTGATGGCCAATTGTATGCTCTTCCCAAAGGGAAGAGTGCAAGTACGTGATGGGCTTAGCCCCACTTCCTTTGCCTCGTCTCGCCATATGTCAAACACATTTTCTTTCTTGAAGCCATTTATGCCTGGAACTCCTACATCGCTGGTTGCGACAAGAAGTTTAGCCTTCAACCGGTTGAGGGCCTTAATCTTATTTGCAAAAATGCTCCTTTCACCTGGGATAAAAATTTGAGATCTTATTTTGCAACCACAAAATGTTGTACTAGACAGGCAATCATGAACGTGTGTTGAGGAACAGGCATTTGCTTCTTTGTAAAGTCAAAACCGGATTGTGGAAACCATTGGTAAACAAATTTGAGTTGGAAGGTCAACCCTAACAAATAAGGGAATAGACAACTCATTACCCGAAGATTGGACAACAAAACCAGTAGGAATGTGCTGAATAACAACTCCAGACCGGCCTTCAATGACTTTTACTTCAGGCAATGACGATGGGCACGAGATTAGCAAATCCTCCTCACTAATTTTTAGGTCAGGGGCTGAACCACGGAACAGAGGAATTATATCGACAGCTGCTAGGCTAACCTGCAAATTTTGAGTACTAAAATGAGGAACTGACAGGAATTTAGGGGCCAATGATGTAGCAGAACGTAGCAGAACAGAAACACATTACACAGAAAAGGCTTGTCTGGACCTTCAATTCACTTGTATAAGAAGCAGATATACTATAAAAAGAAACAACTTGAATGGTAGGATCCCATGAAATGCAACAATTCCCTTGGCTATGTTTTTGAGTGAACTAAATCAACCTTAAGCTCATGTTCAAAATTAATCCACACGCCATTTGAAGTTGCATATCTTATATTTTTTAGCCAATGTTAGACTCTATGGTACATGTATACATCTAGGTGCCACACAAATATCTAAGTGTGTAATTAAGATAAGATCAAGAAAGAATTCACCCAAATATATACAATAAGGTGCCATGAGTACAAGTTCATATTTAGCTGCTTTGATTTCAAGAAAGAGCCACAGAAACAATCAATCTTCCAATTCCAATGTGTTTTTCCTTGCGCACAGTCATTTACATGTTAGTCATGTCTTTAATACACTTTAAATTGTTTCTTGATATTAATGATGCACTAACAAGATGCCACTTTTGCCTTCTGAAATCTCCGGAAAGAGAAGAAATAATTCAGAGCTCATTGGTAAAAAGAAGTCAAAAACCAATAGCAATATACAAAAGTCAATGTTTCATCAAAACAAAAATGATAATTGTAAACCTACCTCATCAATTGTTGATCCAGTTTCTGAACCACTTATCATTCGATGAACACCCCTCTCCCCTTGAAGACAACCATATGCATAATCAAATTCAAATTCAACCGTTGCAGAAGTGATTCCACCATTCGTTGCCCGACGCTTCTCTACAATCCTCCCTCAAAAACCTTGCTTCTCAGCCCATAACTGGATTAGCAAATGCATGAGAGACAGAGAGATTGGAACCAGCAGAGGCATAAGCCCAAAAGATTCTTCTTTTCTTGGGTCAACAAAACTGAGTGAACTTCATTGAATTAGCTAATGGAAAAGGAATATATCCCCATTATAGATGAATATTACAGTCCGCTATTTTCCAGGATTTAATCTGTCATATGCAAATAGAATGGCAACTTATCATTCCCTGTCCTAGTTCATACTGATGTCAAAATGAAGTATACTCATAACAGAAGTATCCTCATAGTGGAGAATAATATCAAACCACTATCCATACTGATCAAATTCTCTCTTTCTTTTTTCTCATTATTCTTTTGATAGCCACCACATTATCACTCAATGTTTACTTCTGAGTTGGAATTCAGGGGAGGGACATGCAAAATACCTCCCACAGGAAGAAGGATACTAGACAATAAATTAAATATCCGCTTAACCCTGGAGAAATCCCACAATTGATTTTCAAGACATCTAAGTCATCAAGCAAAGAGATTCGTAGATAAGAAGTAACTGAAATGGTGATGTGCACAAGCATACATATATACTAACAAGATTCCACTAATAATGTCCCACCCTTATATGTACATATATATGCAGTTTTTTCATTCTCAAGTTCTTTGAAACTCCTATATTTTGGCATAACTATTATAAAGAAGCAGGAACCAGAGACTGTGCATCCATCCTACATCAATGTATATTACAACGGAAGAGTGTGATATAAACATCATCTCTTTGCACATGCATAATTATTCTAGAAATGAAGTTAGATTATCAAACCTCATGGTAATTGCCATTGGATTCAGCTTTGATGACCATCGACACTCCATCCACATCATATGGTCCCTTAAGAAGCTTTAACATCTCATAACGGTCCAAAAACTTACTCATATCCAAAGACGAAGTGTATGCCTACTTGAAAAGAGCGTAATTAATAGCATCCATCTTCACCAGTTGAGTTATCAGCTTTGCTTCTTCCACCTGCAAATTTCAGCAGATAAAAGTCAACGAAAGCCCAGCAATTGCACTTCCTTTAATTGATACAATTAAACTAGATATGACAGTCATTGACACATTAAGAATCAAGTTAATCTTGGAAGAAGAGTTAAGACAAGTATGTGCACATGCTTTCAGGCTTCGGCACAGATAATGGGTAAACCAATGACCCAACAATTGCCCAACTTAATCCACACCTACTGGGTGGAAAAGCTTATTCTATGAGAGGGATATGGCATTCCACACCACCTTGTAAGTTAAATTCCTCAGGGCATCGACTAAGGGCATCAACTGCTCTGGCGATGTCTGCCAACTTCACAAGAACATCATAGGATTTAGCAGGATCATCCCAAAGGTCGTAATCTCGAATCAGTCCATCAAGCTTAATCCATTTAGCTTCTTCGATTTGCAGTGCAGTAGGAGCCATCTTCTCAGTGCGTTGAACTGCATCTTCGATCTTCCTTTATAGTGAAAACAACCCCAGAGAAAAAGAAATGCAAATTTTACATAAAAGCCAAACTGCAAAGATTTTTACCCCACCAACATCCCAGAAACACTTTTGCTTACATTTCTCAGAACTCATATCAGATTGTACAAGATCGATTTTTCTAAAACCTGAGACTCTGAGGAAACTGGCTAAGATAGACATGGAAGGAAGAAACTAAATTCCATTGAAATTTTGTACAAACTAGAACTTCGGTTTAAGCCAATTTATTGCGATAGCAATAAGAGTACATCATGCATAATGAAATTACACTTTCACTTCAATACACAAATGTATAACAAATCAACAAAAATTATAGCCACAGAAACTGAAATTTCCTTTTCCATTTAGGGCTGAAACTCAAAGCCCCATTTAAGATGCAGATTCTATTCTTCACCTATGTAAAGCTCCAATAAATTTCAAATTGAGAAGGATCAAGCCCCTTTTATCTAGAAGTTTAGTAGGTTTTCAAGAAAAAGATCACCGCCATATCCGGCCCGAGATAATAAACTTCCATCACAAAAGACCACCAAATCTCCAAGCAACTCAAGCTCCAAAATCTTTTATTTCCAATTGTCCATAGAGCCATTCATGAGATATGCAATATCAAACCATATTAACTCCAGCGACAATCATGTCCCGCAATGATCATGTCATCCACATAAACAAGAGAAAAATCCAATCATAATCAGTCCCATCAAATACATGCAGCATTTATATCGTAAGGGCTTTGAATAGATTGAGCAAGATGGTCCTACACATTATGCAAATTCACCTCCAAAAGAGAACAGCATAGGAATCTACCAAGAATTGCGTACTATGTAAATACCAATTATTCAAAGGTTAGTTACAAGTATTGTGTGTAACCAGATCTGTGGTACACCCAATTATCCTGTGTGAAATCAGGAAAATTTGTGTAAATAAGAGGAGAAAAATGGTTCCCTATAAGCTTTATCCATGATTGCTGCTAATGAATACTGTCCTGAGGTATTTTTCCTTGCATGGTTTGTCAATTCAAATGGGAAATGAGAGGGCACACCAACAACCTCAGCCACACCAGTATTACAGTTTTTGGCTATCCAAATCAAAACAAACTCCATCCTCATGGCCCTGCCCTTTAGTCATCCCAAAGGCCAGCTTGAGAGATGCAAAGTCAAGATCCAACCAATCCCTTATGACGAGCATATGCAATTACAAAGATGAATAAGAATGCGCAAGCGGTTCCAGTCACGATCACGACCTGCCAGCATTAGGGTACAGTTTTCTTTTTTAAGGAAAAGTAAAATTGAAAAGAGAAGTCAAGAAGGAGATGAGACGACGAAGTTATTAATTGAAGGTTCAGGCCTACCCATTTGAACATGTAGCCATGGTTATCGTTCCAACCATAAGGTATGTTCATGCCAAAAATGGCAGCAACCAAAGAATAGATGGACAAGCAAACAGTTCCTGAACTCAGGAAGAGCTCTAGCTGCAACCATAGACAGAGAGGAGTCAAAGAACATTGAATAAACCAATTCAACGACTCCGGACATTAGCAACTAAATGAAGAGGCGAACTACTTGGGTACACATTTAAAAAAGAAACAATTGAGAACATGAACACACACAACAACAGAGAGAGAGAGAGAGAGAGAGAGAGAGAGAGAGAGAGAGGCACCTGAATCAGCTGATTCCGGTGATTATCAAGCTGAGGAAAGAGAAAGTACTTAGAATTTTAGAAAAAAAGAAAACATTGACTTGACTCCATGCAAAACTTTTGCTTTTCCCCTTTTTATCTACTTGATTCTCTTTATAGAAACATGCTATACAAGTAACTTAATCAATCAAGTTACCTGGATGTTAATGTAGTCCTCAGTGTCATCGATATATTCCCGAAGCTGCACATGAGCAACTTAGGCAAATCAAATTTTTCGAAAAATGGACATTATACAGAAAATCAAACTCTCAAAAGTACAATAATTTTAGTCATGCATCACAAACAATCTTGAGCAAGCAAAATGAAAATCTGAATAACTATTTGACTAGAGAACATAACGAATTAATCAGTTCAAAATTTCCAACTACCTTAATGGCGTGAAATTAACACAAAATCAAAACATCTATAATTTTTCTGCTACCCTGGTAAACAGAAAAGCAAATCATTATGAAGAGATTGATTTTTATTTAGTACTGGATATTTTCGACTTCAATTACAACAACACATCACAAATTTCATTCTCCCAACACCATGACAACTGTTAATTATGGACCCTGTACTGATGCAGAAAACCTATCTCTCCTTGGCAAAGAGAAATTTTTTAATGGATTCACAAGCTCAAATATAGTAATTAGACAAATTTCATTTAGCCATCCCAACTCACATGAGAGTGTAAATACTAACAAGAGAGTCCCTCAATCATCATTCCTAATATAATCATGTATCACAATGATGCCAACAAAAATGACAATTGTCTCCAGGACAAGCATCACTAAAATTCATTACCTATCTAAAGTATCAATGGACGCACTCTACCCAAGATTTTACAACAGATAAATGCAGGCGAATTCCACAGCAACTAAAGGATCATGCAGATAATTCCCTATGTAATGCAAGTACTTACTGTTGTCAGCTTGTTCAATGTGCCATCAATTTGCATAAAGTAAGCCTGAAAAAAAATAAAAAAAATTGATGTCTATTCAAGAAACAACACAACTTAAAAAAACCATCCACAAAAATATCAACAGGAAATAGCTCAAAACCTCAAGTAACATTTCCAACTCCTCAACATCATCTTCATCTCCACGAACTGTTGCCACACTCGCCCTACTGGCTCGAGATATTTTTGAGCCAATGGTAGGGGAAGCAGGAAACCAATTTTGGGCTCCTGAACCACTTATAGGAGAAGATGCACCAACTTGTTTTCTTGACAAATACAAGTCAGCCATATCATCATCATCATCTAGTAGTTGCTCAAGCTCATCCCTTACCTGCAATGTACCACAAATACCTTTCAAGATGTTACCCTCCTACACATCAAAGGAACGCTGAGGAAGACACCCGTGTATAGTGACAGAAAAGTCCATAATGATTGAGAATATCAACAATAGGTTTTGTTCAACGATATTCCTCTAAATAGAGCGAGAGAGAGAGAGAGAGAGTGCAGTGTTCAGTCAGACACCATTTGATGAAGACAATAAAATCTATCTCGATTATTTATATATTAATCAAGTACTAACTTTTCATACAAGCTCATCTAAATACTCAATTTGAAGATACAAACATTTTATCATGCATAGGATTGTCAGTCAATCTAGACCAAGCCCTTAAAGTTGCATGAGTACATAGAATCAAGAAAGACAAGGACCACTCAAAATTTATGTTACTCGCAAAGATATCATACTCAGTCGAAAACATGATAGATAATGGCAAGGTAAACCATTTCGATTTCAGCAGTGACCCAGAAGTTATATAATTTTGCAGGGCAAAAAGTGACTCACAATACCTTTTGCACCCTTGCTGTTAGCCTTGTCATCGCACTCTTCAATTTACGAACCCTATCCAAGTTACGGCTGCTAATCTACAAAGACCATAGCCAGCAGACATGCAAATTTAAGAGAAACATTTCAAACTGAGATTGAGCATAGAAGCATGATCGAACAGCCAGCATTGAGACATTGTTGTAGAATTCCAAGCATAAACAGTAATGACTCGATTAGTACAAAAATCAGTGTTAAGCAAAAGAGGCAAAAGCCCCATAAAAAAAATTGCATCATCTCAATCAATCAACACAAGTACAACAACAAATCTCTAGGAGAAACAACAACTAACAAAATTCAGCTGATCATGCATAACATCACATCAAGCATGCAAAACCAAATGGACCAGTCTTCAAGAGTTCACCAATCACTCAGGCATAAAATCCTTAGAGGGAAGTAGATATGCCTGGAATTCGACAAATGAAAGCTACACTGCAAGAACATTTCAATCAGTAAAACAAAACCTATTTCCACACAAACAATAGTATTAATTACACTAAGAACTGCAAATGACAGTATTCAGCTGCATATCACTCCTCTAGAAGGAGAAGCAACAAAAACAATTAAAGAACCGTAACAGAGCATCTATATTTTTGGTTTATTTATTTCCCAGTGAGATAAGGAAGAGAATCTACTTACTTTTGAGGTGAGCTCATCTAAAGCAGGATAAGCAGCAGTCTCTAATTCAGTAGTACGTGCTCCAAGAAAGCTACAAATTGCTTCCAAAGCTACCTCCAAGGCACGAAATTCAAATGGAGACTCTGCATTGCATCATATTACAACTATCAAAAGATGGTCCACTTAAAACAAATCCAATTTGAAAGAGCCAACTCAAACACACCCCATACCATCATCTTCATCAGCTTCAACATCATTCTGTACATGAGAGTACTCTTCTGCATCATCTTGACCCTGGCATATGGCATTTACAGCTAATCGCCGTTGGAGCTCCTCAACAACTGGTATAACATTTATATCTGATGGGTCTCAAAGCAACACCTACAAGCCAATAATGCAAGTGCCATCGCTACTTATGATGTAAAACATGAAAATAAACAGACCCGGAACTAACTTAGTTCTTAAATAAGGGAGAAAGTAATTTCCTGCTAGAAGACACAAATTCCATTCTTGCACAACCATTTAAGTATTTCATAAGAAATGTTGTAATTTATCTATGGGAAAAAGCATGAATATAAGTACCTAGCTAGTTAAGTAGTCTCACATAAAAAACAGAGACACCTGCTCATGCAAAAGGTCTGCGTAGCTTAACAGGAAAGAGGAAATATCTAAAGACTTGAGGATAACGAGAAAGCTGTGTTCAGTCATAATTGGCTGGAAATAAAAGGAAAAGGCATATGATAATTTCAGAATTGAAGGCTTTCACTGTATTGAACAGTTGCCGTTCGAGCTTGCAACTGAAAGACAAGTTATGCTGAACCAGGGAGAAAATCAGTGCTCGCCTAATTAAGGCCTGGCGACTAAACATTTAGCAACCTCAGAATTCCAATCAATGGTACTAGAACTCATTGCAATAAAAATAAAAATAAAAATACTTCATCAAATGCAAGAAGGAAAAACTCAACTGAATTAGTCAAAGAAATAGGAAAACATCATACGCTAAACCAAAGTAAGTTCTTCCAAAACGTGAGTGACGATACACACAGAGGGCTTTCAGACATCACGCAAGTTCTTCCAAAACGTGAGTGACGATGCACAGGGCTTTCAGACATCACGCAAGTACCGCTCTGCTCAATAAACATACATGAACCAGTAAGGAACTAACCTCTTCGGCAGTGATAATTGCCTTGATATGCTGCAAAAAGTTCAAACACCCACAAATGCAACGGCGAAAAGAAAAAACGAAAGTCAGCACCAACAATTGAAGGCACTTCAAGAAGAAAGGAGAGAGAAAGAGAGAGACCCATAAAAGGAAAAGGAGAGACCTCCAAATTGACAACGATGGCCCTCTCACGGCCGAGGATGGCGGAGGGGTAGGACAAGAGCGGGTCGAGGATGCGGAGGTCCCGCGCGTGGATCTGCACGCGGTGCATGATGGCGTACTTGTCGACATTGAGCACCGTCCCCCGCCCCGCCGTGTCGAGGAGGATCCAGCTCCGCGACGGCTGGCCCTTCTTCTTTGCCGCCTGCTGCTGCTGCTGCGGATCCGCCGGCACCACGCTCCCTTCTCGACCCATCTCCAACCATCCCCAGCACTCCGTCCGTCGCCGAAACGGCCCCCCAAGGCACGCCTACGGCACGAAAGGATTGCCGAAAAGAGGCGATTCCTCAATCGACGCTACCAATTTCACGTCAACAACGATCGCTAGATTGGCGTACCTCGAGCGGAAGCGGGGAAGAATTCGCTTCGGAGATTCTTCGCGAGAGGTTTTTTGCAGAGCGAAATCGAAGCGAAGCGAGCCGGATCGTAGACGCAGGGCCTCGGACAGATGGAAACGAGGAAGGGAAGACACACGCGGCCCGCACGTGGCTCTATGGGCGGTCGGCCCATTTTAGGCACCGTGCGAGCGGGGCCGTTTTGTGGTTTGGGTGGGATCCGAGTGAAGTCGTTTTGATCACTCGATTGAGACTAGCTTTAACTATAATTCACAACTACATGAGTTATTGCAAAGTAATAGGAACTTTAAATTAGAGGTGATCAATGGGTGGACTGGTACAACTTTGAATTTGTTCAAGGGACAATAACTGTCCCAATATATTTTTTTGCTCATGCTGTTTTCAAAATCATCATTTGAATCGTTTTAGTTAACAATATGGCTAATGAGCAAGTTGTGTTAGACATGCAATAGTACTCATTGGGACGCTGAATAATGCTTCCATTTGACAATGTGATGCTTGCTAAAACAAGAAGAAGTTGCTATTGAAGGTGAAACTGGAAAAGTATACAGAGCAAGTTTTCATGATCATTATGGAAGGAGTGTTCTTATATTGAGACCCGGAATGTAGGTATTTATCCATCCTGTTGTTGCTAAATTCTGTAGTTTTTATTTGCTCTTACCTATTGACTTTGGTTATAAATCTTGCAAAATACTCGATCGCTTGACGACCAAATGCGACATCTAGTCTATTCGGGTTCATTTAAAGAAAAGGTTTTTAAAAAAATTGTTGCTAAAGGATTCATCCCAAACTTTTAATGTAACATGTCCCTTATTTTAGGCTAGGGCCTTGCTTGACAATAGTGGATGATATTTTCTTTTTTGACGTCCTGAATAATTAGAAATGATACGGTTGATTGCTTCATAAATTCTTGATTAGCTGTGGATTGATGTTTATTGGTAATGTATTAATTAGGCAACAACCAATTATGGTTGACCATTAAGCTAATTATCCTGTTTGAACAGGGGTAAGCTTTTTAAAAAGAATGGTTTCGAATTTTTTTGCACATGGGGTTCTAATCTAGCTCATTCAGGTTCAATGATATTTGGTTACTCCAGTTGCGGATAGATTACACCGTTGCCATTGGCTTCACAATTTTGGTTCCCATTGAATATGCTCAATGTGAACAAATTGTAGTGACCATTTAGTCGTCATAGCCAAATAGTGTGGGCAAAGTGATGCTTCATCCACTTTTTGGGTGTCTTGCAATCAACAATTTGACAGATATTTGTGATGTATAGTCTGATTGATTAGCGAGCATCTACATTGACTGAAATGATACAGTTGACTAAGCTTCTTATCACTGAAAATGCCAATTTTTAACTCCATGCAGAACTGTCCTATCTCTGCCGCCAATTATCAATGGTGCACATTCGGAAATAACTTTAAAGTCGGAAAATGTTCTCATTGAATGTACTGTAACGAACTTAACAAAGACTATAAGATAGTTCTAAATACAATGGTGAGCATACTCAATTGTCTGTCCTTTTATCTACACCCATCCTTCTGTATAGAGGACTAATGCGGGCAAGTGTTTTCCTTTAGGTGACAATCTTCTCAACATACTGTGGGAAGAAGTATGAAGTTGAACCAGTTGAAGTGATATACTCTAATGGGGAGTCATTCGTGTATCTTGATTTGTCCCTATACAATATGGAAGTGTCCTTATCTTATGTAAACGATTCAATTGGAGTCGCCTTGAAAACTGAAGAGGTATTGTGAATATTCATTTCAAGCTGGAGTTTTAAAAAGTTTGCATTAGGTGGATGTGAGCTTATATTAGAGTTGGTTGGTTATATTATACTCTCATCAGTTGAGTTAAATTTTTTGTTTGTTCACCATGTGCTATTGTGCTATTTTGTTGCTACAATGATATCTAACAATGACCTTGTTTTATTTATTGGGTGGCCATCTCTCTTGCCCACTCTCTCTCTATCTCTCACCTGAATGGTGTGCGGTGGTCACCTTTGAATCTCTCATGGGTGCGCGTGAGATGGAGAATCAATTACGGCAGTCTTAAGTGACCATTGCGACGGAAATGACCGCCACCATGGGGGTTGTTGTGGTGTTGGTGTCGCCTGTCGCGACCTACCCTCGGGGGAGGGAATAGGTTTAAGGGTATTGCCTAAAAGACAGACTTAAGGCCCATGATTAGGCGCGGGCTCTCCTAGGCCCATACCTCGCGAGACATCAAGATATTCTAAAAAAATTTGCAAAAATGAGTCGCCACTAGCCTATTGGAATCGGCTAGAAATCAAGTGAGGCATAGGAGTGTACCTCACTTCCTATGCAACTAGAGAATCTAGGGTCGGGGACTTGATTACACTAATTAGTCAATTAATGCCCTTTTGGTACCTAATCTTGTTCATTTTAAAAGAAAAGATTTTTGTCAGGCAATTTGGATTGATTTTACCCACTAACATGTGAGGTGATCATACGGGTGCACAATCATTAAAATAACAATTAACAACCAAGGAAAGCAATTAATAAATTGCATGAAAAAGCAAAAATCTAACATCAAAGAAAAAGATAAATACTAACCCTAACTAGATTAAAGAGAAGCCAAAATCAACATATCAATATTGTGCATTCAAAAGGCATTTGTCCCTAAGGACAATTGAAACCTTAAGGTAAAGCCTTAAAGGCTTAATCAAACTTAGATATAATTTCGAATTGAAAGGTTTCCTATTTTTAGGAGAAAATTACTTCAAAGATTAATTTCAACCTTTTGAGGAAATTATTTATTTATTTTATTTTTATTTTAAAAGAGGGAATTTTCGAATTTTCCCAAAAAAAAAAAAAGATTTTTGCAATTTTTTAATTTTTATTTTTTTAAAAAAATCGAATTTTTTAACATTTTTTCTGGGTTTTTTAATTTTCGGAATTTTTTTATTTTTCTAATTTTTAGAAATTTTTTGTTTTTGTTTTTTGAATTTTTTTGAATTTTTGAAATTTTTAATATATTTTTAATATTTAATATTATTATATTCAGGAAAACACCAAACCGAATAAACCCGATCCGACCTACTAGCCCGATCCGACGACCTGAACTTACCTTAAAAAAGACAAAACCTATTTTAATTTTTTTTTTTAAATAATAATATTTTTTAATTATTTTTTTGTCTTTTCCCTATTTTGTCTTTTCTACTGCACTTCCCCTTTCGACGACTCCTCCGCACAAGCCAACATTTGCTTTCCTTTTTTTTTTTTTCACTTTTTGCTGCGCTTTTACTTCTCTTGCTTTTTCTTTTGTTTTTTCTTTTGTTTATTCTTTTATTTTTTCTTCCCCTTTGGTCTTCTCCTCCGCGTGCTTTCCTCTTCGTGCATCTTCTTCTTCCCTAACGCCACCACCCGAACCCCTTCTTCGCCAGCAACCAAATCTTCATCGAAGCAGCAAGACCCGACACACCATCTCCCAAAAACGTTGTCACGGACACCATCCGCCAATTGTACTGGCATCAGCCACCGCCGGCCGCCTACTCCGGCGACCATTAATCCAAACATTGAAATGACGAAAACTCTCGCTCTCTCGATGATACACAATTATTTCGTGAAAGCCACTCCAAAATGCAATGAGCATACAAAGGGAAAACATGATTCAACGGCCATGAACGCAAACACAAATCGATCCCCATTTAAAACGTGAACCGGCTTCCGGTCCTTTGCAAGATATTTTCACAAGCACTTGGTGTACGCTATTGACGTGGGGGATTTTCGACTTGATACGGACACGAGCACAAATCTAAACCCCTAACAACACATCTAGAACAACTATAAGCTTTCAGGGAGGACCGGCTTGGACTGAAACTTGCGCGAACTAGTCGACACAAGCTCCGGCCCGTCATCTTCCGGAAACAAGGGACGCTCGGTCGGAAAAAGCCTACCTGGTTCGAGGGGAAGGCTGCAGTGGACAGCAGCTGAAGAACGAACCTCCGGCGATGGCCAACCGCTATCTCAAGCTCGCTCTCTCTCGCTCACTCTCTCCCTGTGCTCTCCTTGGCTCCTCCTCAGCTCTCTCAGTTTCTCACAGTTCCAGAAGAAGGGGGTCAAGAAGTGGGATCTCGAGCACTTCTCTCGCTCCAGCTCTCACTCTCCAGGAATTCTCTCGCCCCAGCTCTCTCTCCGTTCTATTTCTTCCTCCCTTTGTGGAGTTCTTCTTCGTCTATTTTCTCTCGCTCCAGCCCGTGTTTTCTGTCTTGCCCTCCTGTTTTTCTTTGTTTTTTTTTTTTTTACCGAGCTCTTCAAGATCAACGGTTGGTGTGTCTGGTTCTTGCCTCGCCAGCCTGTCGACCAGCTTGCTCCCCGACCCGCGGATCACGTCGGACCTCGATCTTCTTGTTCTCTCTGTGCTGCTGCAACTTCTGCTACTCTGTTTTTTCTGTTCTTGCAGGTTTTTTTCAGCGAAGACCAGCAGGAGGGGGGAAGAAAGCTGGGCACGAGCCGAGCCGAGGAGAAAGAAGAGGAAGATGGGCCGTGCGTGGGCCATGCAAGGGAGAAAAGAAGATGGGCCGCACAAGGGCCTGCGCGTGGGGGGAAAAAGAAAGAGAGAATGGAGTCTCTCATTTTCGTTTTTTTTTTTAAATTACTTAATTTTTTTGTATTTTCTTTTGTTTTGTTGTTTTTTTTAGTGGCTAATTCCTAATCTTGTACACGATTAAGTCTTAAATAAAAGTGTAAAATTTAGGTGTCGATATCGCCCAACATCAAGGAGGATGTCACTATTGTCCTAGAGTTTTGGGGGGCAATCATTAGGTCTAGGTTTTCTTTTTGTTTGTTTGATTTCTTTTCTAATCCTAGTATTTTATATTGTTATTTTTCAGTAATTTATATTAGAAAGCATCCGTAGTACGTACGATTATATATGAAATGAGTCGTCGGATAAGTAATTTGATATAAAGGAGGTGAGGACACCAGAGTGCCATAACTTGCACGCCGGGACACTTAAGTCCATAACTTTAAAATGGTACACTTAAGTGCCATCATCGGAGTAAAATGGGACACTTAAGTGCCACTCCGGCGAAAATCCGGCCAAATGGCTGATGTGGCGACTTTCCGGCGAGCTCGGTCCAAAACGGCGTCGTTTTGCACGCTGACGTGGCGGAGAAAATGTAAAAACGACGTCGTTTCGCGTCTACGTGTAAATAATAGTATATAAATTAATTAAATTAGATTTAAAATATTCAAAAATTTAAAAAAAATAAGAAAATTTAAGAAAATTTTAAAAATTTTAAAAATTAAGAAAAATTTTAAAAAATAAGAAAATTTAAAGAAATTTAAAAAATTAAGAAAATTTTAAAAAATTTAAAAAAATTTAAAATTTTTAAATAAATTAAGAAAATTTTAATTTTTTTTAAAAAATTAAGAAAAATTATAAAAAATTAAAATTATAAAAAAAATTATAAAAGGGGGGGGTGGGAGGCCGAACAGGGCGACTCCCTTGCCGCCGTCGCCGGCTCCCTCACCGCTGCCACCTCCGCCGCGCCGCCGCCTCCCCCCTTTTTTAATTTTTAAAATTTTTAAAATTTTCTTCTTTTTTTTTAAAAATTTTAAATTTTTTAAAATTAAAATTTTTAAAATTTTCTTTTTTAAAAAAAAATTTTAATTTTTTTTTAATTTTTTAAAATTAAAATTTTTAAAGTTTTCTTATTTTTAAAATTTTTAAAATTTTCTTATGTTTTAAAATTTTTTAATTTTTTTGCGATTTGGAGCTCCGAGCCACGTAGGCAAAAAATAATAATAAAATATTGCACACGTAAGATTTCCAAAGAAGGGTCGCCGGAGGTGGCACTTAAGTGTCCCACTCGAAAAAAAGTGGCACTTAAGTGTACCGTTTTGAAGTTATGACACTTAAGTGTCCCGGCGTGCCAAGTTATGGCACTTGTGGTGGACTTCTGCCTAAAGAAGTTCAAGGATTGTAATTTTCAATCCCTCATTTTGTTCCATCTAACTCCATGATGCCCTCTAGTCAAACACAGCTTGATCCTATTTTAGAATAGAGAGATCTCAATCTGAGATTGTCGACTCTGTTTCGTTCAGATAGAGATAAGGGTAAAAAAGGGACTCTCGATGATAACAACATAAGAAGAGAAAACGAAAGATAAGACCTATTTGATTTTCTTTAGATATTCATTGAAGAAAAAGAAAGAAAAATTGAAAGGAATCGGTCACTTTGTATTCGATTTGAGCAGAGGAAAGGAAAAATAGTTCTGGTCTAGGACAACGAAAGAGGAAAAACTCAAATGATTTTATGTCCCCTCGGCAGTCCTTCCTATCCAACGGGAGACCAAACCATTGCTAAACTTAGAGGCATGCCACCATCACCGCCCGTGGTGGTGGTAGGTGGTAATCGCTAGTAGAGAGGGCTGGAATGCAGCAACATATCACACTTAAGAGGTTTCAGATTTCCCTTTCTTGTGTTTTTCCGCTTAAAGGACACACAAGAAGGCACTGAACCAAATCATGAACCCACTTAGGCAAAGCAACTGCTATAATCATACGGACTAATCATGGGTGTGGTTCTGGGGGGATTTACATAAAAAGCTCGGATCTACTCAAAAAGTCCTCATCTCCTAGCCAATTATTCCAGTATCTTACACCATTTTAGACCATGGAACAAGAAACAAAGGCGAACCCCGATGCGGGAAATCAGTTGAGAGTCGCAAAGAAGAGAATTGGCCTATGCCAAAACTCGGGGCAGCAAAAATCCCGCCTTCATCTTCGTTCTTGATGCTTTGTATCTCCTGCTCTTGTTGAGGGTTTGTACCCCACGGGATCCAGAGCTACTAGAGGTTTTGGATTTCCCTTTCCTGCGTTTTCTGCAACACTGCTTCCAGTGCCAACAAGAGCGGCAGGGGCAGGGTAAATAGGCATGTGATGCATAGGAACTAAAATAGGGAACCCAGTGGCAGGGGTTCTACAACACAATAGTTAAAATTGGTATCATGCGACATGCAAAAAGACAGCAGCAGAAACTTATATGCTAATTTCTATCATAAATTTCTCTTCAATTTCCTTCCATGAAGGAGGAGAGGAAATTTCTAGGAACTAATAAACAGCAGGTGGCTCAACCAAGTACACATAATGTTTATAACTGACCAAGACTATGCTACTTGACAAATGAAAGAACCAAAAGCTTGAAACGGCTCACGATGACTTCAAAGATTTGATGACCTCCAACACAAAATCTTGCTAATTCAAAACAAACATGTTGGTGCATAAGATGAAGGAGAGGCTCCTAAAATTCGAACACATCAATCATCTATCATCTACTTACGCTAGATATCACGATAACCATCATCAGCAAAGAACACCATACAAGCATAATGCACTGCTAGTAACCTTTAGTTTACTCTTTACAATAGTTCATTCTCTTTGCAACATGGGGTAATAAATATGCACAATAACATATCATCGGTATTTCCTACATCTGGATTGAAGTTAACTTTCTAATCAAAACATATTTGAACATATCAAGCAGGAAAACGGTGGTAATCGAGATTGAAAAGCTCAGTGACTGATTTCAAGGTTCAAGACGCATACCCGAGAGCACGGCAGACTCCTGCTTAGCCACACTAGCACCACACGCATTGTTCTCCAAACTAAAATGCAAAGCTTGGTTTTCAGCCATAACACACTGAAGTAACCTCCCAAGTCTCCTACATTTCCCCTCAAGGTATTTGCTCTTCACCTCCAGATCTCTGACATACACTTTCTTCCTATCTCTCAACCTAACAGCAGCATCCATGTTCCTCAGCTGCCTGAAATATATCAAACGACCTTCCGTTGGGACGGCTTTGATAATATCATACATGCTGACTAATTAACCAATTAGCAATTTATATCCCTACATATTTATCCCTGATATGGTACCTAGCAACCGGTGGAGAGAGAGAGATGAAATAAGAATGGACTGCTAAGTTCAATGTAAAGGTGTACACAGGAAAGACAATGTTCAAAGAAAAGCAAAGATGTATAGAAGACTACACATTTTCACCTTTTTCCCTGGCTCCCTTAAAAGTAATGTTATAGGCATAAGACTAGGCTCTGGAAGTCTCCGACTGTGCTAATGTAGAGTCGACAGCTGCTTTTTTAAAACTTCGCCTTTTTACTAAAATAATATACCTCCTTTCTCAGTTTTGTTTAGAGAAAGGAAAAAAAAAAGGGTCAAAGAACATGACCTAATTTCATCTTTTTCCTTGAGGGAATGCCTCAGAGAATGACTAGCATTACTTGAGGTGCTTTTGAAGTCGCCACATTGGCTGCCTGCCCAGGCAACTCCGGTGCTTTTGAGAACACTAGGGACACCCAAACAGAACAGTTGATCTCACTTCAACTCATAAACGAGACCAAGCACTTAACTTTGCGATGTGAGAGATTGAAAGTTATAATTTTGCCATGTGAACATCATTAACTGGTTGTTAATTTAGCCTCTTAGTATGAGTTGACGTCCGCAATCTTTTCTTTGTTGAGGGTGGATTTGGAAGGATAGAAAAGCGAGACAAAAATCACTTTCGGTTTAATATATAGAAGATATATGTCTGTTTGTACGCACGTGTTTGTGTACACGTCTGTTGACTATTCATCGATAGATACATGGCATCTAAGCGGGAACACAACTGAAATGGTAACCTTGTTTTACTATTCAGATTTAGATCACATGTGCACGTGATGCATATATCCTTGGTTCCCATGGCTGAAATTGAATCATGGAATACATAAGGAGCAAGAGACAATTCCTTGTGAGCATTGCACTAACTTCTTGCCTTGAAGGGAAATGTGGTGACATGCTCATGAATGTACGTGCTTCTCAGTTCTCACATTGACAACTTCATCTCATTGATCTTTTCGGGTTTCTTGTAGAAAGAGTTGTTACCAATGAAGAGACTAACATGGAGGACAGCATCAAATTTTAGGATCCAAGTTACTAATTGACATAAGGAAATCTGTGCAAATAGTTCTAAACTAGCTATATTTTTGTCAATTTAGTTATAAACTTTTCAATTTTGTTAATTGAATCCTAAATATATTTTTTTCATTTTTTCCTTTTCTCTTTTTTTTTTATTCTTTTCTTTTTGGACAACTTTCCCGATGGACATCGGTTCTAGGACTCTTGCTGCAATTATCCTTTACATAATTAACCTCCAAATGTAGAGTATGGTTATTGAAATAATGCAACACAAATCAAAAAGAACACTAGCTGAAACTAATCTAAGATGAAATTTACGCTTCGCTTGTTTTACGAAAAACAACTTCTAGAAAAAAAATTGAATTATCGACATTCGTTTTATGGATAATGATTTGATTGAGGAAAATATTTTCTATGAACAGAAAGACTCTTATGAAAAAGGGGAAAATGTTTTCTACTTTTCAAAAAGAAGAAAATATTTTCAATATATTCACCCACTTTCTTTCACCAAACACCTTTTCCTTTATTTTTATTTTTTATTTTCTCCTCTTTTTTTCTTTTTTAAAAATTGATTTTTAATTACATTTTATTCCTTTTTTGTTTTTTTTTTTTTCTTTTCCTTGACCAATTGCCAGCCATAGGGGAGCTCAAGCCTCGCCATAGGCCAGTAAGGTCGAGCCTCCTCGGCTTGTGGTGAGGCCGAGCTCGCCGATGCTGATGAGCTTGAGCCCCACCAAATCTAGCAAGCTAAGAAGGGCTCAAGCCTCGCCTGAGCCTCGCCCAAGGTCTTCAAAGCCTTGCCAAGCTTTAGTGACCTCAGGTGAGGCTTGAGAGCTTGGCTTGAGCCTTGCCCAACTAGTTGAATCTTGCTAGGCTCGACCTCGCCAACATTAGGTGAGCTCAGCCTTGCTTGATCAAGCAAGGTGGAGCATCACCATTGGCCAATGATTAGCTAAGGAAGAAGAAAAGGAAAGAAACCGAAAAATAGTCAAAAATTGATTTTAAAAAAATATAATAATAAATCATTGAAAAGGGATGCACGGAGGAAAAAAATTTCTTACTAAATAGCAAAAACCATTTTCTAGTTCCTTTTCAAGTTTTAGGTGAACATGGAAAATGACACATGGAAAATATTGTCATTTTCCTAAACAAATGATTTCTTGGAAAATATTTTCTAAAAATGCAAGATTTTCCGGGAAACAAACGGAGCCTTAGATATGACCCTTGGCCTTGCAAAATATTACCTACCTACTGGGATTATACATTTGGGCATGGAATCCCAACTAGTAAGTTATAATGTTTCGGCTCGTATGATTGAGAACAAATTGTCCTCTTAGAGAGAGAAATGTGATACATTTGCCGATTGGATCGTCCTCTTTTGATTGGCTCAAACTCAATACTGATAAGGCCTCTAAAGGCAACTCAAGTCCAACTTCAATAGATGGTCTTCTTGGTAATGAATCAGGTAATTGGCTTGGTGGGTTCGCGAAAACTATGGGAGCGTATTCTTTGCTCAAAGCAAAATTTTGGGGTGTATGTTTGGATCTCAAAATGGCCATCTCATTGGACATTTGCAAACTTACTGTGAAGGTAGGCTCGCAAGCAACTCCCTCTTTTAATTTTGGCAACATTCTCCTTCCTTAGATTGGGAAAATGCCAAGAATATTTCCAGCCGGTTAGCATGGTACAAACTTTTAGGGAAGGAAATTCATGTGCAAGTTGGCTAGCATATTGAATACTTTAATCATCTTATGTAAATGACACTCTAGTATTAAATAGGCTATCGAGAGGTTTACTTCCTTTGTTGATAGAAGATCGGATGAGATCAATGTTTATCTAGGGTTTTGTCCTCATTTATTTACCAAAAAAAAATAAAAGAAAAAAGAAAGAAATTAGAGTTATAATGTTATCAAAATCCTTAGCAAGTAAATTCACCTCATTAGTTTGATAAAAAAAAAAAAAAAAATTCACCTCATTAGCATGAGCTATCTTCCCGGTCCTTATATGAAAATCTTTATTCTCAACGACTTATGTTGAAGCAGCAAACATTAAATCATTCGCCCAGTTCAAGAGCTTTTCACCATAATATTGTTCCAACTAGGTAATGGGCAGTAGGGCTTTGAGCTACATTTATTGTGTCTTGAAGGGCTTGTATGTCTTGAGACTTTGGATCAGTCCTTGGACAGAACCAGCTGCCGCAACGAGCGACACAACCAGACAAGCCCAGCTCAGTATTTTCAGCCACGTCCACGTGAAGGAGAACTTGCGCATGTTCGTCCTTGCGATGTACATCTCCACCGGGAAGTACACGGTCAATGGCCAAAACGAAGCAGCTCCGATCAGTCCCAGGAAGTCATTGAAGAAGGGCAATATCATGGCTATGACCGCAGTCACGATGACATACACGGTCCTCCATATTAGCCTGAAGAGATTGATGTGGTAGATGCCGTACCCTGGGATGTCAACCGGAATTTCCCTCGTTATGAGAGTGTTGTTAGGCCAGCGCTTGGAGCACCAGCTCTCGACGAATCTGAAGATCGGCTGAGAAAATACCTGCATGTTGAAGTTCATGTTTAAAACGCCAATAAATGTATGTAGGATTATTTTTTAGGTCCCTGTACATAACTCAATCAGCCATAATAGCAAATCAGATTTACACGAGAGCTCACGCATTGTGATTGTTTCTGCGTAGTGTGTATCACGTAATTCGCTAGATAATATAACTATGACATATATACTGCTACCTAAACTCGATCTAGCTCCATGGACTCAACCAATCACCAGATGTATCAATAGCGCGAACTTCCCAAAATGCAAAACCAATGCGTTCCTCAGATCTGTCAACCAAGCAGAGAAAAGAGATGCCGGCGGTGCCTAGGTCTGCCAGAGGTGGAGTTTTGGGCTCCAGTGGTGATGCTGACGATAGCCGGCCTTAGCAGTGGTGATGTGCTTGAGCGTAACAATGGATGAGGCGGTGTGAGTGAAAATGCAGCCTAAGACGTTGAAGATGTAGTTTTTTGCATTTATTTTTCCCCATTTTTTTCCAACGTTGAGAGACAGATTTAAAAACGTGTTCTTTGTGTGTTGAAAAAGAAGGGGAAAAGAGAAGACGAACGTGCGGTACCATCTGGAACGTTCTATTGGCATATCCTTAATGGCAAGTTAATGGCGTCAAGTACCAAATCAGCAAATTCCACTAGCCCATTTTATGGAAGCATAGCATTGCATCAGTTTTTAAAAGTACGAGAATCATATTGAAAAAGATGAGTTTATGGACTAAATTCAACAATTAGTAAGAGTTTTGAGGACCTGGTATTGTCACCCCAACTACAAGATCAACATAAAACTATGTGATATTGCAAGTTCAATAAAATGGTTTACCTGGTAAGCACCGATCAAGTGGACAGCAATGCAGACATTGGCGAAGTCAATGAGCCAGAACGGCTCGTAGAATCCGAAGCCAGTGAGGAAATTCCCCGGCGCATCGTTTCCAAAGGCTGCATAACCAATGCAGCCGCAGAGCGCGTAGAACATAGTGGTGGTCGAGATGCCGATGAGAGAAGCCCTTTTCATAACTTTGTTCTCCGGCGGGCTTGATTTCAATGTGTCCTGCAGAGAGAGGTCAACACCCGAACGTCATACAAATCGAACCTGCTCAAGCACATTTTCCTCGGACGTCAGCATCCGGCTTCATAATCAAACATCATTCTCAAATGACATTGCAAATTCAAAAAAGGGGCGTACATGACGCCAGCATAATCTCGAATGAATCCCGTTAAGTAAAAAGGCTGTTTCGTATAGAATAAAAATCGACCTTCATTTTCCTACTAGCATGTTAGGCATGGAAAATATCGAGCATATAAGATCATAAGAAGTAAGGACAATGATAAGAACATCTCTCGATCTGACCTACGAACAGTTCTGACGCCGGAAAAATCTTCATCCTTATCCGTCGAATACAGTTTGTAATGACATGGAAGGAGAGATAATCCACAATCAACCCAAAAAATAATCAGCGTCATCAACAGATGAAGCGAGTTGACTTCAATTATTGAGGCAACATCCATATGCCGATAACGCATGTCACAGAAGAAGACAACAGTTCATCGCCCCTTCCTTTGTGGTGTCACGTAGAGCGTGACAAATGCATCTGCATGTGGCCACGTAGGTCGCGATTATCATGTCAGACATTGCACTGCATGACAACTGATGATATATGTGGGGAGAGAGAGAGAGAGAGACAAGACAAGAAGATTTCAAGGTGGGATTTCACTTCATTCCTAATACGTCAAGGCACATTCGGTGGCCAAGAAATGTTTAACAAAAGAAAGAGACGTGGCCCATTCATTTCATGGTCCATAAGGAATCTTTTCTACAATTAGTATATAGTACTTTCAACCCCTAAAAAGGTGGCCTCCTTTTGCCCTCACAGACCGCCACATTCATCGCCTAAACCTCGTTTGTAAACCCATTTGCTAGAATTGAAAATAATAATAATCTGACTTATATTCTACAAAATGAGAAGTGAGAGACTAAAACGGGACACTAACTCACCCTCCTTCCATCTGAAATGACACCTGAATAAATTGGTTTATTCGATATAAATTGTACTGAAAAACTAACTACACAAACCCTCGATTATGCCGCTATCATTTCAATATCTTCTCGATCGATGGGACTTCATCAGGGTTATATAACCATCTTTTTGTCTTGACTAGACTAAACAGACGGCTTTGGGCGGGTCCTACGCCGGTCGAGGACAACTACCGAAAGGCAAATGCACTTCATGTGGCCAGGGCTTGATTGACGCCGATGGTCCTCCTATTTCTTTGTTTTTAGGACGACAGTCTTTCTTATTGCCCATCACTTTATAAATGATGACAATTGTTTTTTTCCTATGTTTTCTCTCGTGACTTCGAGTGTATTATTACATATATATACGCACTTGATGGAAAACCCTTGAAGCATCAGACGCTAAAACGTGGCAGGAAAGCCGAAATTGCTGGGCACGCACTCCAAATTTTCATGACTGCGCTTTGACTTTTGTTCTCAAACAAATTTGGGTTTCATCGATGCAATTGCATGCAAACATGCCTCTCCTATTTACTTTTTTTTATAGGAACTTTTGCCTAGACCATCGGGGTATGACTCGTCGTTCCATATTCAAGCGCCGGAACAATAAAACGACTCGTCCAGAAAAGGTTAGAATAGACAGATTAAGGTTTGATGTTTACCTGAATCTCAACGAGGACGGTGGAGTACGCATAGGCGAAAGCGATGTTGCCGACGGCTTGGAAGACTCTCCACACCTTCTCCGATCCCGACACGTCCACCCCCACGGTTGTCCCCGTTAAGGTCGTCCGCGCGTGGTGTCCCCCACCTTACAACGTCAATAATTCACCGTGTTTTATGCGACATCCGACGCTCATTCCACTAATCAATCTAACATCATGTGAAGGAAATAAATAGAGTCTCTTCCGGCGATTGTTTTCCTTCTTCTCTTTACCTGCAACTTTGGCGATGGAGAGTCCGACGCCGATGGAAGCGTAAGCGAAGGACATGACGGCGGCAACGATGGAGAGCCAAGAAAGCTTGTGAAAGTCCGGGATTTGGCTGAGCACGATTTGGATGCATGCGAATATGATCATGAACGGATAGTTCGATGTTTCGCACACCGACTTCACTTCGTGCCCATTTTTGTGGAAGCAGTTCGATTTCTTCACCGCCCTGGAAAATTCATTATATTTTTGGAAAAATAGAGACAGAAAAAAATATCCTTTGGTATAAATGATAAATCAAGCCCCATTTATATACTTACACCATGCTGATAGATGCTGTGATGGTGTAGCCAATTGTGATGCCGACGAGGTTCCCATATTGAGCCAATCCACATAGCTGAACCTTTCGACCTCCTAGAATATAAATATTTGAAAGAAAGGTAATTAATTATAAGGAAAAATAACCAAAAAAGGGGGGATGTCAGTCATTGGTTCGTTCAATTGGCGAATTTAATGAAACCCATTTGAATCATTTTAGAAAATAGAATTCAACATGGGGGTCTCGATCTCATGGGGAAGTGGGGTTTCTTTTAGGAAATGACCAAATGATGCTCTTAATTGACCAATCTCTTGACAAAATCCTCAATCCAACACGTTCATCTTCTTTTTGGGAAATGCATTACTAATTTCCGAAAATCTAATTGTTAAAAAGAAGGAGAAGAAGGATTTTACCAACTTCTCTACTTACCTAAGTGGGCTTTCACCACGTCCATGTAAGTGTAGTTCCTCTCCCCAGTGATGGGGTCCGGCGACCGGTAGCAGTCGGCGAGGAGGGTGGAGGTGAAGTAGGTGATGAAGGAGAAGGCTGCGAGGACCACCGGCCCCATCACCCAGCCTAGCTGGGCGATGGCCCATGCCAACGACAGCACCCCGGACCCGATCACGGCCGTTATTATATGCGCGCTGGCCGTGACCACCGTGCCTTCATAAAAAAGGAACAAGAAAACCCAGAAGAAAAATTGATTGCATGCAAGAAGAACGATGTTAAAAGAGTCGGAGCCATCGTCATGAAAACTGTAAAAGCTCACGTCAAACCAGATTCAAATGCATCAGAGGGCTAAGGAGCGATTCGTACGCAAGAAAACAAGCAACACAAATTCATTAAGATTCAGTTCCTACCGGTTCTTTTGACTCTGCCGTCGTCATCCAGGTTTTTCTGAACGCCACCGCTTCGAAAGGCTTCAGGATCTTGCTCCACACGCATGTTGCTCTTTGCCATCGTCTCTCCCTCCATCTCTCTCTCTCTCTCTCTCTCTCTCTCTCTCTCTCTCTCTATGTGGGGACACCTGGGACACGACACTCAAAGTAATATAAACTAAGCGTTTGTGTGAAACGCTTCTTTTGGCAAAAGGAGTAAGTGGCTTTCCGGGGAAATATAGTCAGTTCTGAGCTGCTTCAGAAACTTTGCTCTACAAAGGGAAGAAAAACGAAGGAAATACAAAATTAGATTGCCGTAAATGAGCAGATATGAAACAATCGCGCGAGAGAGAGAGAGAGAGATGGAGCGCCCACCTAAGAGGGTATAGAGTTGAGAAAACTTGCAAGGTTGGACTTTGGAATTGAATGGGGTCTTCTCTTCCTTTTCTCCTTTCCTTCTTCCACTTTTGATGGTTATGCTTGTTAGAACATTGGTCCCCGCTTTATATGAGGCCTCGATCCGTCCTCCATCAAACCGTGTTCATCAAAGCCTATCTGATCTCTTCTCGACGCTGCTTGAATCGGTTCATAGCTATATCTTGCTGTTTGGCCCTTGGAGAAATCAGAAAGTCCTCTCTCTCTCCCTCTCTCTCTCTCTCTCTCTCTCTCTCTCTCTAACATAAGGTTGGATCTTGTTTTCCTTCCTCTTGTGCCCTTTATGGAGTCCTCTCTCTTGCCTGCTTCCCATGTATCTACATCTAATTGCTTATGTGTACCTTTTTATGAACATTCCTTAATTGCTAGATACAAATAATTATAATTTACATGCTACTTTATCAGTGGTATGTGATGTGTAATTAATGATCAGGACTCAGAAAATCATTTCTTTTAAAGGGTGGATTACCCATTTTTCACATTTCTCAAATGCTTGTTCGTAGAAGACAGTAAAAATAACAATACATTTGAATTGAAGGATCTGTATTTTCCATATCTTGCATTAGCAAAGCATTAATGGGCATTCTTCGACTTGGTTAAACTTAGGTCAACTTAGCCATTTGGGAAAATGTCACAAATGGTCCCTATACTTTTGCCTAATGTGCAATTTCGTCCGTGAACTTTCGATCGGCTTAATTTGGTCCATGAATTATTGATAAATGTCCAATCTAGTCCCTGAATTTTGATCGGCTCAATTTGATCCTTGAACTATTCATAAATGTTCGATCTAGTCATTCGTTACTATTTTTCCTTTTTTAAAAAAATTTTTAAAATTTTTTAATTTTTTAATTTTTTTAATTAATTTTTTTGCTTTTTCTCCTTCCCTCCGCCGGAGCCGGCGGAGGGAAGGCGGCGTCTAGCGAGGGTCGCCCTTGCCGGCATCGGGCGAGGGTCGCCCTCGCTTGACGCCGAGGTGCTCCCTCGCCGGCATCAGCGAGGGCTCCCTCACCGGTGTCGGGCAAGGGCCATCCTCGCCAAACGTGGCGAGGGTGGCCCTCGCTGACGCCGAAAGGGGCTCCCTCGCGATCTAGTGAGGGAGCACCCCTAGCGAGGAGCCCCTTGCCCAATGCCGGCGAGGGCTTCCTCGCGATCCGGCAAAGGGCTCCCCTCGCCCGACGTCGGCGAGGGGCTTCCTCGCAGATCGGCAAAGGGCTCCCCTCGCCCGACGTCAACGAGGGAGCACCCGGCATCGGGCAAGGGGCTCCCTCGCCGGATCTACGAGGGAGCCCCTTGCCCGACATCGGCAAGGGTCGCCCTCGCCTGCGTCCGGCGAGGACGGCCCTCGCTGGACGCGGCTTCCCTCCGCCGGAGCGAAGGAAGAAAAAGCAAAAAAAAATTAATAAATTAATAAAAAAAGGAAAAACAAGTAACAAATGACTAAATCGGATATTAATGAATAGTTCAAGGACCAAATTGAACCGATCAAAAGTTCATGGACTAGATTAGACATTTATCAATAGTTTAGGGACCAAATTAAGCCGATCGAAAGTTCAGGGACGAAATTGCACATTAGGCAAAAGTATAGGGACCATTTGTGACATTTTCCCTAGCCATTTCAATGTGCAATTCGGGAAAGTCATGTCAAGGGGGTCAGACAAACACCCTTTTATTTTTTTTTTTGTACTTTTTATTTTATTTTTCAATCTTTCACCACCACCGAATTTGCTTTCTGAAATTACGGACCACGTGAATATGTCTTGTAGCAATTATTGTAAGGGCAATGGCGTATCTCGATCACGGGGGGCCCCAGAGAAGAAACATCTCATCTTAATAAAAATACAAAAAGAGCAGACAAATAATATAAACTATATAGTTAAAATTAACTTAAAATATAGCAGCCGCGGCAGCCTGCGGGGCGTAACTTATTCCATGGAATTAATTACGTTCAAAATCATTTACTAAATGGAAATGAAATGACGTGGACCTAACTCCAAATTACCCCAGACAACGCTCATGGCCCGTGTGATTATCCCTGGCAATTCGTCGCGATATCCGCAGGAAAACGACGGGAGCGCTATCATTTTGCCGCGTGCCGATTCTTTGGCGGTCACCGCCTCTGTCGACGTACTTATCAAATGGAGAAGCGATCAGACAGATTTCAGTTTAGAATCTTTTTCCTCCAAGAGCAGTCTCGATATGAATAGCTCCCGAAGTGCTAAGATGACATATATTTGTTTGGCCAAAATCGGTTCGTCCGTCGGAATAGTACGTCACCTTACAAAGTGATAAAAATTTAAGTTAACACGATGGGAAAAAAAGGGTTTGTTCTATGTTTAATTTAACGAAACATGAAAGGATAATACCTGATTAAACTCATGTATACATGTATATATAGATATATTTCCATCAAAATCCACCAAAAATTTGATTTATTAATCACTGTTGCTCCATGTAAGACTTGGTTGATCATTTTGGATAGTTTAATTCACTTCAATGCATTATGTGATTTATATTCTTAATTCCATCATTTAAACCTTTTGTGACTAGTGGACACTTAACCTGAAGTGGGTTCTCTGATTATTGTTAATGGATGTAAAAGCAATCGTTTTAACTATTTTCAAAGCCTAATTACATTAGATTAGACATTAAATGAAATATCATTTATGTAATCCATATATATATGACATTGGAGTAGGTACAGATATTACTTTACATTATTGTTCCATAATAAAAACGTGACACCCCTTTTGTATTTTGTTAAATTTGATCATATCCATATTAAGCTAATCGAGAGCAGCCTTTATCTTGTATCCTGGTCATAGAAACGAGCTTACAATAGAGAGATGGTGCGCAGGGAGAGAGAGAGACAAAATTACAATAAATGAAGAAAGAAAGAGAGGGTGCGCTTGGGTCGGTCGAGGCAAGGAAATGTTATGAGCCAAATTTTATTTATCTAGTATTTTAATAGTAATTTCCTCAAATTTTTCTATTTAATATATTAATTCCCTCATGAAACTGACAAAACAGAAACAAATTACGGTCGGGGGGAGATAAGGGACAAACACGTGATGGGGGTCCAATAGAATTTTGTGGTCACATGTTAACCTCGAGCCCCAAAAGTCACCATGACCCAACAAGCTCTTGTTCTTTTTTGTATTATTGGTCCCAACCTTATTCACTATTATATTCATTTCGGGTTGCATTTTTTAATTTTGAGGTCTTCTTTACTCTTTAGGGCTATTCCTAGTCGGAAACTATCGAAAAACTTAAACATATTGAAATTATGGGAATTCATTCGCAATCTTTTGATTTAATTGATTTTTTCCATCTAGATTTAGTCATTTTAGTTATGAATTTCTTAACGATTTTCCAAGTTGTTTCTGAGCCTGTGCCGGTTTCTCATTCATGGACGCTGATAAGATCCTTCCATTTAGCAGCACCTTATGATGGGATAGCCTTAAAGTGAAGGGCGAGGTTCAAACGAGAAAAGGCTTACAGTGGATACCTAGGCACCCGAGACAAGGAAGGGCATAGTAAGCGACGAAATGCTTCGGGAGTTGAAAATAAGCGTAGATCCGGAGATTCCCGAATAGGTCAACCTTTCGAACTGCTGCTGAATCCATGGGCAGGCAAGAGACAACCTAGCGAACTGAAACATCTTAGTAGCCGAGGAAAAGAAAGCAAAAGCGATTCCCGTAGTAGCGGCGAGCGAAATGGGAGCAGCCTAAACCGTGAAAACGGGGTTGTGGGAGAGCAATACAAGCGCCGTGTTGCTAGGCGAAGTAGTGGAATGATGCACCCTAGATGGTGAGAGTCCAGTAGCCGAAAGCATCACTAACTTACGCTCTGACCCGAGTAGCATGGGGCACGTGGAATCCCGTGTGAATCAGCAAGGACCACCGCGCAAGGCTAAATACTCCTGGGTGACCTATAGCGAAGTAGTATTGTGAGGCTATTTTTTGCCATAAATCGAATGGATAATGCATTCCCTTGTGTTGGTAGGGGATTAGTTGGCAACGGTCATTTTATATGACATGACCAATAGTAATGTGGATCATTTTTATTTTATTTTTATTCTTTTCAATTTTTTTGGGAGGTGAGGGGTGAAAAGAGAGAGAGCAATACCGAGAGCTAGCAAGTTAAGGAGAGAGGGGAAAGAGCGATGGAGTTAAGGTTTGGAATTTTTGGGTGAACCGCCCTCGGAGAACAACACTGATACTTCAATTTGGGCCGTTCATTTTGTTTGCATATTGTTGCGAAAAGGCGAGCGATTGAACACTAATATAAACATAATAAAGAAAATAAATCGGACACTGGATTTACATGGTTCGGTCGTAAAGATCAATGTCCATGGGGAGAGCAGCGATGAATTTCACTATAGATCAAGCGATACAAAGATATTACACACTCGAGTCACTCAAACACTCTCTCGATGTTTTCCAAACCCCAATTACACCTAATAACGCATGCAGTGTTTAGCCCCAAAATTCCTCAAGAAGTAATCTCTCAATCTCACGAAGGAATTACACGCAAATCTTACCACAATATTTAATTGGCTTGAACTTCTTAAATATAATTCACAAACAAGAACGACAAAGAAAATCCTTCCCAAGCACTCGACGACAAGACGACACTTCAAGACCAATTCTTCGTGATCAACCCTCTACCACCCACGGCCACAAGTCTATATATATAAGTGAGACTCTTATTCTTTTGTCGACTTCTCATAGGATTCCGTTTTCTATCTTAAACGATTTTATCCAAAACATATCTCTATATGTTTTAAACAAAATCCAAGTTCGAGTGAAAGTTGGACTTTCCTATTTCAGTGGCCAAACTCTCCAACGCAAATTTGGAATTTTGGGGAGTTGATCTTTGGATCTTATTTGCTCGATTTCGAACGTCCACAACATATCTAATTCGGAATATTCGGACTTTTGCATTGGGCTCAAACTCAAGACATATTTTAACACATATAATGGGCAACCAAACCTCAAATTTGCTATGGAAGACCATCTATTTCGCATCTGTATAGGAACGAAAGAAACATACGTAATAATATTCAAGAAAAAGAATTTAATGGGGCTATTGACCACCAAGTATCTTGCCCGAGATGCAGTTCCTAACGAGTACGAGGATCTTGAGGCGGTGGAGGCCGGTGAGGGAGGGCGGGGAAGCTGCCGGAGAAGGCATTACCGTTTAGGTATAGGGACTTGAGGTCGATGAGGCCGGAGAGGTGGGGAACATTGCCGGAGATGGCCTTTCACGAAGAGACCCGCCAATTTAGATCATTTTCAGAGAAGTTAAGTTTATGCTTTCTTCTCTTCTCTCTTTGGACCGGACTACTGAACGACGTGGCGTGAAAAAGGGAAGGAGTTGACATGGAAGGAGAAAGTGCATCGACTCACACCGTGGCAGCACTCGCTCCTTTTTGTCCACCACGAACCGAAAGTCGCTGATCCGGAAACTGGATACCGTATGATCGAGAAGAAATCAAATATAGAACAAGATCTGTATATGAAAGAGATTTAGATCTTGAACAATCAATGAGAAATACCTCAACTCAAATGTATTTCTTCTTCAGAACTTCTAGTTCATGCTTTACAGGACTTCCTCATTCTCGGAATACAGAGGTGAAAGAAAAAGCTCAAGATGAATCAAGAACAACCAGAGATGGAAAAGATGAAGGTAAACTCTCGCACTCCCTTCTCTCATTCTCTTATCCTTTTTATACTAGTTTAGCTATTTCTGTTATAGACTTGTTACAACAGAATAACCAATATAGAAGCATATGAGTAGTTCTTCTTTCTGTGCAGCTCCTTTAATTTGCTTGATCAACTTCTATGTTTTATGTTTTGCTGTCATGGACTCACGACCTTCCTTTGCTCCAGCTTCCTCTGTTCTAGCCTCCTCTGCTTCAGTTACTTCATTCGGTTTGGCTCTTCTACTATCACCAATTCTTGTGTTCAACTGTTCTTTTAATATCTGTTTAATTCCTCTAACATCCCCCCTCAAATTGGGAATGGTTGGAGTACAGATTCCCAATTTGGTTCACATATAAGAATGTGAGCTTCTTGTCGGTGGTTTGGTGAAGACATCGGCTAATTGGTAAGGACTTGGAATGTATTTGACTTGTAAAGATCCTGAGGATACTTTTTCCCGAACGAAGTGAAAATCTACTTCAATATGTTTAGTTCGAGTGTGTAAAACAAGATTCAAAGTGAGAGAGATTGCTGACTTATTATCATAGTACAAATGAATAGGAGGAGTAAGAGAACAACCTATATCACGTAATACAAAACTGACCCAAGTAAGATCGGCAGTGGCTGATGCAAGAGCACGGTATTCAGCTTCAGTGGAGGATCTGCTCACTGTAGGCTGTTTCTTTGCTGCCCAGGATAAAAGGTTGGATCCAAGATATATACAAAAACCAGTTGTTGATCTTCTGGTTTCTGCACACCTTGCCCAATCTGCATCGGAGAAACCATAGAGATGCATGGTACTGTGGGAGTGAAGGAATAAACCAAGTTTGAGAGTACCCTTTATATATCGCAAGACTCTTTTTAAGTGGTTGAAGTTTGCAATTGTGGGTTGCTGCATTCTTTGGCATAGTATATTAGTGGCATAAGCAATGTCTGGTCTGGTTAATGTGAGGTATTGTAGACCTCCGACTAGACTCCGGTACTCAGTAGGATTGGTCAAAGGTATAGTAGCATTGATTAAAACAGGTGGTTTTAACGAAAGAGGAGTTGAAACTGGTTTGGAGTCAAGCATATGAGCTCGGGTGAGGAGGTCTAGTGCATATTTGGTTTGACATAGGAATAGGTAATCCGAGGTTCGTGTAGCTTCAATGCCAAGGAAATAGTGTAAAGACCCTAGATCCTTCATATGAAAATGAATGCTCAGAGAAGTAATAAGTGCAGAAATCATTTGAGGGGAGTTTCCAGTGAGAATGATGTCATCTACATACAATAATAAGAGAGTAGTTGTTGTTTCAGTATGCAGAATGAATAGGGAAGGATCAGTAGAGCTGCAGAAAAATCCATTTTCGAGAAGGAAGCTGCTAAATCTGTCAAACCAGGCTCGAGGAGCTTGTCGAAGTCCATAAAGAGATCTTCGAAGGAGACAGACATGGTGGGGTTTTTGTGATTCTTTAAATCCTGGAGGCTGCTCCATATACACTGTTTCACTTAAGGTTCCATGTAAGAAGGTATTTTTGACATCTAATTGATGAATGTTCCATTGTTTCATCATAGCAACAGATAGGATTATTCGAATTGTTGCATGCTTCACTACAGGACTGAAGGTTTCTGTGAAATCAAGACACTGCTTCTTGATGGAAGCCTTTAGCTACAAGCCTTGCTTTGAGCCTATCCAAGCTCCCATCAGGTGAGAGTTTTGCCTTGAACACCCATTTGCACCCGATAATATGCATGTGATCATTTCTAGGAACTAATTCCCAGGTTTGATTTTGATATAAGGCATCCATTTCTTCTTTCATTGCTTGATACCACCCTCGGTCTGCTAAGGCAGCCTTTACTGTTTTTGGTTCGATAGGAACCCGATACTCAACTAGACATGCATATTTAGGATTTGTTTTAACAATTCCAGATCGAAGTCTAGTTTGCATAGGATGAGTTGAAGAAGTACCTTGTATCTCGTTCGCCTTTAACCGATTTGTATTTGTTCTGGATTAGTATTTGATGTTGAGACATTCTCTTGATTTGTAGGCATTAGTTCCTCTATGATTGGAGATGACTGATGCAATTCAATACCACCAGAGGCATTATTAAGATCACTCTGCATCTCAATATTAGGTACCATCTGTATTTGTGATTGTCCTGCAGGATTACATGTACTGAGCTCATTGTCCTGCATTACTGGAGTTGTTTGAGTGAATCTGGTATGCTGCAGATGTCTCTTCGATATATTGTCTTGTGATTGATCCTGCTTAGTAGAGCTGGAAATAGAAGATAGTACTCCTTTTATCCACTATTTGTATAAGTCAGACCCCTGCTGATATTCAGTATGTAGGACATGAGAAAAGGGAAAGACTTTCTCATCAAATATGACATGTTTGCTGATGTAGACTCTTCCATTTGTAGGTAAGAGGCATCGGTACCCTTTATGCTTCTCACTATATCCAAGAAAGATACATGTAAGTGATCTTGGATCAAATTTATGCTTTGTGTAGTGCCTGAGACATGGATAACAAGCTGATCCAAAAACTCGAAGATAAGAATAGTCTGGTGTCTTTTTGTAGAGCTTATAATGGGGTGAATGCATATGTAGTTTTGTTGTGGGAAGAAGGCTCCGTTTGGGAACTGCTTCCCAAAGCCCTTTGGGGGCTTAAACATCCTTGGGCAAATGCCAGCCCGTTTGGCATTCGTTTTTGGGTCAGCATTCCCCAAATGCGTGCTTTCACAAGACTGAAAGCCCAAGGCGGGTGGGGGCTGCCTTGGGCTTTCACTACCGAAAATGCTTGAGCTTGAGGATTAAAAAATAAATTTCCTTCCCAAATTACCCTCGTTTATTTTTCGTTTGTTCATTTTCGCCCTTACTATTCATCGTCTTCTTCGAGCTTCTTCTTCTTCCAAGCGAGCTTCTTCTTCTTCTTCCTCGACCGCCGCAAAAGGCAAAAGGCAAGCGGTTGCGGCGACCGTCGCCTGACGACCGTCTCGTCGGGGGTGACGCGACCGACGCCGGGGGTGGGTCGCGGCAAGGTCCGGTGGGTCGCCGGGACCCGATCTGGGGCGGTAGGGTCGCGGGAGGACCTTCCCGCCCCGATCTGGGTCGCGGCGGCGTTGGGCGACCTCGCCGCCCCGGATCCGGGGCGGCGAGGTCGCGCGACCTGGATTCGGGCGGCAAGGTCCTCCCGCGAACTCGACGCCCGAATCTAGGTCGCCGGAGGTCGAGGCGGCGTCGCGCGACCTCGCCGCCTCCCGATCCGAGGTCGCCGGACGTCGTGGGAGGTCGCGCGACGCCGCCACGACCCAAATCCGAGGTCACCGGGCCTCGCCGCCCCAGATCCGGGGTCGCCGGAGGTCGCGACGGCGTCGCGCGACCTCGCCCTCCCAAATCCGAGGTCGCCGGAGGTCGCCGGAGGTTCGCCGGAGTTCGCCGAGGTCGCCGGAGTTCGCCCCTTGCCGGTCAATTTTTTTTAATTTTTCTTTTGATAATTTTTTTTTTTTTTTACATAAAGATGCTTTGTAAACATAATTTCCCAAACACTATTTTGCTCAAAATGCTTCTCAAAGGGCTTTTAAAGTACAATTTACCAAACACGGTTGCATTTTGAAAAACACCTTTAACTCAAAGGTGTTTGCATTTACCTAAAGACTTTCCCCCAAAGTTTTCCCAAACGCACCCGAAGATTGATAACATAAACTGCTGTTTTGAATGCATCTACCCAGTATTTCAGTGGTATTTTAGCATGATACATCATTGCTAAACCCAATTCAATCACATGTCGATGTTTTCTTTCGGAGACACCATTCTCGCTCCGTGTGTGAGGACAAGAAATATGCTGCTTAATTCCACAGTTTTGTAGATGAGTTTGGAATTTACTACTAGTAAACTCACCTCCTCCATCACTCTTGAAGATTTTGATCTTGTGGTTAAGCTGATTTTCTATAAGTCTTTGAAACATAATGAATATCTCATAGACTTCAGACTTTTGTCTCATTGGATATATCCAACTATACCGAGAAAAGTCATCCACAAAAATGACATAGTAGGAGAATTTCTGAACAGATTGAATTGGTGAAGGTCCCCATACATCACAGTGTATTCTTTCTAATGGAACATTCGAGATATGATCTGAGAAATGAAAAGATAAAGCTGAGCTTTTAGCAATTTGACAACTGCTACATGTATTATGAGCCTTAGAACTAAACTGAATGAGTTGCTGTTTCTGTAGAATCTTCACTGTTTTAAGACTGGTGTGAGCAAGTCTTTGATGCCAGACATCCTCTCCAACTTCCGGGTGAGTCTGTGTGAAGAAGACCTCTGCAACTTTAGGTTCCACCTGGTATAGCCCCTTGACTTTCCTTCCTAGCTTCACTATCGTATGATTGTGATTGTCCTTCATATATACCCCATGTTTATCAAAAATAAAAGAACAGGGATAATCATCTCGTTAGTTTTGATACGTATAGAAGGTTCTTTTTTATTTCAGAACTATTAACACATCATTCGAGGTAATTTGTTATTTTCTATATTCAATACTCCATTACCAATGCATGAGATTGACAAATGAGATCCATCTCCTATCATGACAGTGTCATTACCATTATATGTACTGCAGTTTCGAATCATACCAGGTTCTGAGGTAATGTGTGTTGTAGCCCCTGTATCTGGATACCATTCTGAACCATAGGGTTCTTCAATGTGAATTGCTGCCAATGCAGTTGGTATTTCATCTGCCTGGTACGAGTTATCAAACCTATACCAACATCCGAGTGCTTTGTATGACCCGATTTCTTACAAATCGACATTGCGAGGTCCATTACTCATAGGCTTTGTAATCTGTGTTTGTCTATCACCATTTGAACTTTGTGGTGGATAAGACCTAACACTTTGATATCTCTGTGCAAGATTGGAATATGGTCTAAATCCTTGTCCAAAGTTAGACCAATTATCCTTGTTAACCTGACCTTGCTGAGTTGAATTCAGGTTATTCATTTTAATTTGTTGATTCCTTCTTGCTTCTGTAAAATTATTTCCATAATCCCTTCTAATGAAAGACTGACCTCTATGCCATAGTTAGCTTCTCCTCGAAAATTTTCTCTTTGATTTCTGGAATTGATTCTCTGCTGACTTGTTCCAGTTCTTCTTTGCCCATAATAGGCCAGGTTAGTATTATACTCATTCACAGAATATGTTTGTAATCGGGTTTCAAACCTTTCAAGTTGTGAAATAACCTCATCATATTCTGGCTGTGGCTTAAGACAATACATGGTTGTCCTAAAAGTTTCATATTCAGAACCTAGCCCTTCAAGTATGCCAAACATTCTTGTTATATCATCAACAGCTTTCCAATTGCATTTAATCGATCACGAGATGGTTTTGAACTCACGAAGGTATTCACTTAGTGATCTGTTTCTTTTCTTGCAAGATTGAAGTTTTCCTCTTAACTCAAACTCCTTTGCAACAGATTTCGTGTAAACCTATTCACGAGGGCCTGCCATACTTCGAGTGAGGTTTCTAAACCAATTATCAAACTTAGAATATTCTCTCGATCTTGCACCACTTATCCCGAGGATGATATGAGCTGATCGGTTTTTATCCAATCCGGATGATCGGGATTCATTATTTCTCCCGTCACGATCTGTATCATTTGAGTTGGAGGTAATGTTTCACCATTAATGAAGCCAATCGATCTTGGCTTTTCGAAATCTGTTGAATTGAGCTTGCCATAACAGAAAGTTCTCTTCATTCAACTTGATTGTAACGAAGTTAGCTATGTTCACATGGATAGGGAAAGGATACTTCTGCACTCTAGTTGCCATTCTTATATGCCCAGAAACTTTGAAGAATCGAAGAAACAATCCAGTAGACTTTGAAGATAAACTACCTAAGAATCACCAGAATCTTTATACTATCTTGCAGTAAGAACATGTCAGATCTATTATTCCCAGGCGATAAGCTCTGATACCATGAGAAGAAATCAAATATAGAACAAGATCTGTATATGAAAGAGATTTAGATCTTGAACAATCAATGAAAAATACCTCAGCTCAAATGTATTTCTTCTTCGAACTTCTAGTTCATGCTTTACAGACTTCCTCATTCTCGGAATACGAGGTGAAAGAAAAACTCAAGATGAATCAAGAACAACCAGAGATGGAAAAGATGAAGGTAAACTCTCGCACTCCCTTCTCTCATTCTCTTATCCTTTTTATACTAGTTTAGCTATTTCTCATACGGACTTGTTACAATAGAATAACCAATATAGAAGCATATGAGTAGTTCTTCTTTCTGTGCAGCTCCTTTAATTTGCTTGATCAACTTCTATGTTTTATGTTTTGCTGTCATGGACTCACGACCTTCCTTTGCTCCAGCTTCCTCTATTCCAGCCTCCTCTACCTCAGTTACTTCATTCGGTTTGGCTCTTCTACTATCACCAATTCCCGTGTTCAACTGTTCTTTTAATATCTGTTTAATTCCTCTAACATGATCCCCTGGAAGTTGCGGTATGCCTGGCACAAAATGAAAAGGAAAGAGAAAAAGGAGTAAAAAGCCATGGGAAAGAGGAAACCTGAGAAGAAGATTGTGCTCTGAACCAGCTAAAAATGTGCGAGTGGGACTGTCATTTCCCAGGGGAAAATGTGAGGTGCATCGTCAGCTTCTCATTTCCCCTTTCGGGTTGTGATGTTCTTCATTAGAAGTCACGGTTTCATGATACAAACTATGCACATAAAAAGAAAAGAAAAGATGATGATTGACAGGATATCAAAATGAGCGATGGGTTTTTGTTTTTTTTTTTGAAATTTTACTAATGCCATGTTTGTCACTTCTCTTATCACTTGAGGATATGATTGTCGGTTACACTCGCCGTTAACGTTTTGGCTTCATTTGTTTTTTTGTTTTTTTTTTGTGACCCAAGAACCCTCTAAAAGATGATCGTTTGAATCACCTATAAAAATAAATGAATGAAAAATGTTTTCATGATAACCGAAAATGTTTGGACATGTATTATTGTGGAAATTATTTCAAGCAATTTTTTAAATAATTTTCAAATTATTCATTTTTCATAAAACAAACAAATGAAGCCAAAACCACCGCATTGGTGGCCGCGATAATTTGGGCTCTCTCCTCCTCACGAAAGGGAGGAGTTCGAATCCCCACGGTCGCTTGGAGTCTTAAGTAGGATGCCGGGGTGGTGGGTCCTCCCATGCGGTATAGTGTTTAGACGACTTGATATTGATCTTAGTGAGATGAGTCTAGTTTAGCATCAAGTGACCTCGCATGCACGTGACGATTATTGGTAAGGTTTGGTGTGGGTTCGAATATAAGGTTATGGACTATCATCGTTGTAGGATTGTTTTATTGGCTTTTAATGGAACCGGCCTCACTTGTGGTGATTCGGCGTAAAATTAAAGTAAGCCAGATATATACACATCGTCTAGGGTCGAGTGTTAGGAGACCTTAGGCGAGTCGTCGGAATTAAGTCAAATGGAAAAGAAAGGGAGGTAGGAACCTCGGGCATACGTGTGCGATAATACTATAAAATTTGTTAGGTGCTGCATCATGGTTGGAACATTATTGATGATGTTGGATACCTGGGACGACGATGCCCCAGGTATCAGGTTGCCTGGAGGATTGTGACGGCGATGTCTTTGGAAGTCTGGGGACTGGTGAGCCCCGGAGGTTCCCCGGAAGGTGGAAGTGTGACGTAACACGTTTCAAATGCTTGGGGACATCATACGTGGTGAGCTCCGGAGGTTCCTCGTGATACCAGGTGGGGTGCGGGATGCCTGGAGATGTGACATAACATGCTCTGAATGCCCAATGACTGAAATATGGAACCATAGGACTTCATGATGCCAAGTAGGATGCAATATGCCTGGAGGAATGCAAACACTGATTCCTCTAGAAGATGACAGCACTTAGAATTAAAGTTAACCTGACTTATGAAATGTTACGACTGTTTACTTGTTTTCCTAATACTTTGCTTGAATTACCCTTGTAGCCTTATAGTGCTTTAAGTTACTTTGTCATACACATTGCTTGCTAGAATGTCATAGGTAGAGTTGGAGTAGACTTGTATAATATGGTTTGACAAGCTACTAGATGATGGTTAGTTGTACTCACCCCTCATGGGGCTAACATATTACAGAGTTATAAAGATGCCATTGCAACCCGCATCCTCTGGTACATTTTATGGCATCGCCATCGACCTTCAATGGGAGCCGACAGAGCACCCTAATCCTAACTTGCCAGGACTCACCTTCATCCAGATTCGAGTGATTCTTACTATAGACATTGGATTCACCTCGGGTCCAGTGCACATGGAGTTCGTGGTCTTGTACGTCCAAATGTACGAGCGCACCATGGGGCCACTACCACTGCAGCCAGAGGATGATGATGGTGGCTCGAGCAGGGTGGAGTAGCGGAGGACCAGGGAGGACGACATAATTTTTGGATACCAGTGCATGAAGACAGACAACGTTGTGGATAGATAGCGGAAGAGTCGGTCTAATTTTGGTATAGACAAATATAAGAAATTTTGGCCTATGTGTACCGACAAACGTCGTCTAAACCAAAGTATATGTAAATAAAAATGCATGGTTGATATATATATCGTGTGCATCATTTCAAGAGTTGAAAGGGAGTTGATGGATCCGCTTCCGTAATAAAATCGCGCAGGGACCAATAAATAGAGTGACAAGCCCTAAGATCACGGGTCGCCACATAGTATATGGTTTGAAAAACTCCATTTTTCCCTTGTCCCAAAATAGCTCCCATTACAAAATCGTTAGCATCACACATCAACTTAAAAGATAAATCCAAATGTGATACTACCATAACTAGCATTGACACCGACTTCTCCTTTAAAGTGTTAAGAGCCTGCATGCATTCGTCAAAACTTTCAATGAAGTATCTTTTACCAAAAGATTAGAAAGAGTTTTAGCGATTATAAACCACCTGTGGAATCCTGCATGCCCCAAAAATCCTCTAACAAGTTTCATAGATGTTGATAGAGGCAATTTTGCAATAATCTCTACTTTAGCTTGATCAACTTCTATTATTCCCTTTCCAGAGATTTTATACCCGAGTACTATTCCTTTTTGCACCATAAAAAGACACTTCTCCCAATTCAAAACAAGGCTAATCTCCTCAAATCTTTGTAAGACTAAAGCCAAATTATTTAAACAAGAATCAAATTATAAGCTAAAAAGGGAAAAATCATTCATGAAAATCTCAATATATTTTTCAACCATATTAGAAAAAATAGCCATCATGCATCTCTGAAAAGTAGTTAGTGCATTACAAAGATCAAATGACATCCTTCTAAAAGCAAAAGTATTATAGGGACAAGTAAAAATAGTTTTCTCTTGATCTTCGAGTGCAATAAGAATTTAAGGGGGTGAATAATAATCATTTTAGCTAGAAATTGATTTCTTGAAGAAAAATAGATTTTTTTTTTTTTTATTCTTAGATGAGTTTCTAAGCAAAAATATGTGTTTGATAACACTACAAAATTTCTATTCCTGGAATAGAAATTCATTTAATAAAGACACAAAAATTCTCCCTTCCGACGACAACCGACATCTAGCGACTAACGACCGACGAGGGCTGACAGCCAACAACGGGCGGTGGTGACCGCGATAGCGACCGGCAACCAATGATGGCGATGGTGGGGAGTGGCAACAACAGATAGTGAACGGCGACCAATAGTAACGGATGGGCAACCGACTAGTAGCAAGAATGAACAATGATAAAAGTTTTTATTTCTCATTTTTGTTCCAAAAATAGAAAAGTAAATATATATATATATATATATATATATATATTTCTAAAATTTATTCCAAATCTATTTCTTGAGCAAAAATTTATTCTAGAAATAGAAAAATGAAATAATTTTACCAAATGGATTTCTGTTCTAGAAACAAGTCTGGAATAGAAAAATAGTTCTAAAACAAAACAAGAATGGTCATTATGCACGCCCTAATTATACACTAATTATTCATCAAGCAATCAAAAAACCCCATGTCCTTCAAGTCTCTCCAACATCTGATAAATAAATGGTAAAGGAAAGTGATCTTTTTCCAGTGGCATCATTCAATTTCTGTAATCCATATACACAAGCTATCCAATAACTGTTCAAGTTGAAATCAAATCATTATTGTCATTTTTCTAGACAACTATACCTCCTTTCTTTGACACAACTTGCATAGGACTTACCTAGGAACTATTAGAGATATGATAGATAATAGTAACTTAATTACCTTAACTTTCACTACTTCTTGTGTCTTTGGGTTCAAACGCAACTAAAATTGGATAGTGGGTCTGTATTGTCCTCCCATCAAAATTTTGCGCATGTAAAGTAAATGACTAATTCCCTTGATATCAACTATTATTCCATCCAATTGCATATTTATGCTCTCTCAATACCCTGAGTAGTTTCTCTTCCATCAAATTTGTCATAAAAGAAGATATAATTACTAGCAAAGAAGAAATTCCATCTAAATAATCATATTTTAAATGAAAAGGGAGTGATTTGAGAATGCGGTGGAATTGCCTCCATGAAATTTGCATACTCCTTTTATCTCCTCATTCTCAATTTCTTTGTCTCTTGGTCAAACTAGATGTGCTTCAAGTGGTTTTTTAAAAATATTTTCCTAAAAAATCTTGTTTACCAACTAATTAACCGTCTCAACTCTAAAACAAAAATTATCATCAAATGGATATTTTATTACTTTAAAAACATTAAAGGAAATAAGATCAGCTTGAACTCTAAAAGTTAACTTCCCTTATTGCACATTAATAAAGTTTCTTCCCATTGCTAGAAAAGGTTGACCTAAGATAAATGGTATCTTAAAATCTTCTTCCATGTCAAAAACTATGAAATCTGCAAGAAAGAAAAATTTGTCAACATTTACCAATACATCTACCACAATATCTCTAGGATATTTAATTCATCAATCAATCATTTGAAGCGACACTGTGGTTACTTTTACCTTACCTAATCCTAGTTTTTTGAAAACTAAAAAAGGCATCAAATTAATGCTTACACCTAAATCATACAATGCATTTTCAAAGTAAGAATCTCTAATAGTGCAATGAATAGTAAAACTCTTTTGATCTTTTTAACTTTGGAGGTAATTTTTTATATAGGATGGCTAAACACTCATACAACTTCATGGTTTCATAGTCATCTAGTTTCCTTTTGTTTGTTGAAATCTCATTCAAAAAATTTGCATAACTATGCATTCACGCTAAGGCATCTAAAAAAGGAATGTTAACATGCAAATTTTTAAATAAATCAAAAAATTTAGAAAATGGCTTAGCTATTTGTGCTGCTAGAGTCGTTGAAGGAATGGAATCAGTAACACATATGGCTTGAAATTATATGGAAAAAATTTCTCTTGCCAACCTCCTTTGGTTCTTTATTGATTTCGGTTGCATTTGGCAACCACTTCACAAAGCCCTTTAGACCTCTAAAGGTCATTAGGCAAATGCAAGTGTGTTTGGCAATTATTTTTGGGCTTACATTCCCTAAATGCCAACCTTCTCGGCATGTCCAGGGAAGGTTTACTGTTCATTTTCTTCTTCATGAGCGGTTGTCGACGAGAAGGGCAAACAGTCGCTGGCGATTGTCGCGCCCCTCACGTCGAGACCATCATGCCATGACCTTCGCTGTGGCCGCACGACCCTTCGGTCAGGGTCGCATGACCCAGATCGAGAGGTCGCCACGGAGGGTGTGACCTTCAAGCGACCTACATTAAGGTCGCGACCTTCGCGCGACTCGCAACCAGATGTGGTCGCCGGCCGCGACCTTCGCGCTACGATCAGATGGGTCGCCAGCCGCCACCTTCAGGCGACCTTCACGGAGGTCGCAATGCAGATCCGGTCGTGGTCTCTGGTCGTGACTAGATCTGCGACCAGATGGGTCGTCGGCCGCGACCTTCAAGCGACCTTCGCGTGACCCATTTAGTCACAGATCTAGTCATGACTAGATGTGGTCGCCAACCATGACCTTCGCGTTGCGACTAGATGGGTCGCCGGCCACGACCTCCGTGGAAGTCGCGACTTTTGCGCGACCCATCTGGTTGCAGATCCGGTCGCCGCGACCCTTGTCGAAGGGTCGCGCACCCCTCGCCGGACCACCTACCTTTACCGAACAGCCTACATCGGATTGCTCGCTCGCCCTTCGCTAGATCGCTTGCCCTTCGCTAGATCGCTTGCTGCTCACCGGCGAGTACTTGTTCTTGGCCGGCCAACTCTTACTTTCTCCAAACATTATTTTACTCAAAGTTACTTCACGATGGACTTTTACAATTCAATTTACCAAACACAATTTACCAAACACAATTTGCATTTTAGAAAACACCTTTCACTCAATGGTCTTTACATTTCATCAAGGACTTTCCCCAAAAGGGTTTCCAAACGCACCCTTCATCTTCCTTGTCTTTGAAAATCTCTTGTTTAGCATCTTCTTCTCCAACTTGTTTGCCATTTCTCAAGGTTTTAGCCTTTATGTTTTCAATTGGATTTTTCTCTGTGTTACTAGATAAAGAACCATGTTGTCTTCCTAACATCATGTTTGCTAACAAGTCCTCTTGCATCTCCAAATTTTTTATTGAAGCCTCCTAGTTCTAAAATATTGCATCTATGCTCTTGATGAGGTCATGAGCAATGGTAGCAATTTTGGTAACTATATCTTCCATATTTGACTTTGTCTCTTCTTGTTGTTTGAATTTTAGTGGTCTCATCACATTTTGACTATTTAATGAATAATTTGGATGATTGCACCATCCCATATCGTATGTGTTGGAGTAGGAATTATATGTGATCTATTAAAGTTTCCAACAAAGTTAGAATTTTTACTAGGTTGTGAAAAAACATTATCTACCTGACATTCTATGCTAAAATGTCCTCCACCACAAAAATCACATTACAAATTCTGAATTTTCATGACCTAAACAGTCATGTTATCTAGCTTTTTGTTAAGTGCTTTAAATTATGTAGCAATTGCAGCAAAAGCATCCACTTCATGAACTCAGCTAGATTTACGCATTGATAACCTCTCAATAGGCCATTGATAACTATTGAATATCTTCTCCTTTAATAGATTGTAGGCTTCTTCTAGCGTTTTATTATTTAGAGTTCTCCATCAATTATAAAACGAAGATTTGTAATAGATCCATTGTAAAAAGTTGTGCTTGCATCCATACAAGTAATCCATGATATGGGCACTTCCTAAGAAATTCCTTAAATCTTTCCCATGCTTCAATGATTCATTATCCATCTATATAAAATTAGTAATATTGTTACACATCTTTGCAAACTTTATAGGTGCGAAGAAATTACTAAGAAATTTTCGAGGCATATCATTCCATGTAGTAATTTATTCTGCAAGAAGAGAAGAGAGCCAACCATTAACTTTGTCTCTAAGAGAGAAAACAATATTAATCTAATAGCATCATCTATAACTCCATTATATTTAATGGTGTCACAGATTTCAAAAAAAGCATCAATGTGAGTGTTTGGATCATCCCTTGGTAGCCCACTAAATTGCACCACTTGTTGAAGCATCTGAATGAGTGATGGCTTGATTTAAAAGTTGTTTGCTTGAACTATAGATCTCCCGATGCTTGATATGGTACATTGAACTATTTGCATAGCATAATCTCTCAAGAGTCTATGCGGATTTTCATTCCCATCGTCTACCATCTTCTTAACGTGATTTCTCTGTTCTCTTAGTCATTTTTTAAATGTACACTCATTTTTGGATCAAACTCAAAAAATTTCTCTTGTTGACTTCATGTCATAAACCGATATACACCCTTAAAAAAAAAAAAAAAAAAAGGTAGATTAAACTTAAAATTATCCGATATCAATATTAATTAGTATTAAAAAAAACAATCCCGGCAATAGTGCCAAAAATTTGTTTGTAAAATTATAAACGCAAGTAAACGTGTTGAACAAATACTATAATGACAAGAAAAGAATACCGTCACACAAAGATTGGTGAATAATAAATTAATTAAATATGAAAAAATAGATTATTTCTGGAATTTATCTAACGGGTCAAAATAGAATTAAGAATAAATTAAAACTAAAAATCTAAAAAGCAAAATTTGGAAACTAAATGCAATAAATTAATTTGATAAATATATTAGAGCATCTAATTTCACCATAACCACTAAATATGAATTTTAGATTGTTACGCATACAAGAATGATATCAAACATATAATAGCGGAATTTCTTAATCTATTTACTATCATATCTCTAGGTATAGCAAACTTACCTAGTTTATTAATCAACTACATCTCTATATGAATTTAAATAAACGTATGTGTATTAAAATCTATGAATATTATCGGCTTACAATGAGTCTTTTGGATCACTTTACCACCAAAGTTACACAAATAACGTTATATATATCTATCAACGTTTAATTCATAATTATATATTATAAAAAGTAATTGCATATTATTACTTCCCAATCTCAAATATGCACATCAAATCATTCAAATAGTGGTCAATCACTTAAAAGCATTAAGCGTGATGATATATAATTCGCATGATAAAAATCATGAAATTCATATCATCATGGTTAGGTTACATCGTAGCCCTAATAAAAGAAAATTAGAACACAGTAGAAGAAGAAACAAAAACATAAATCAAACTCAATATATTGAATCAAAGAACAAAAATTATGTTACAACTTTTGTCTTCTCTCTAAATGCTTGAAAAACTCTCAAAATAATAAAAAACCAATCTAAAAATAAAAACCTAATTGTTCCCCCAGTTCTCAATGTTCTACTATTTAAAGGATACATTCAAGACCTTATCCTTAGGCAATTACTTTTTTTTTCGCATAAAATTAGGGAATAAATTAGAGAATCTTTGATTTAATATCCATCTTCCAACGCTTTTTGATTTGAATTCTCGATTTTTGTTATTTTTTTCATTATCTTCTCCATATCTCTGCATAAACAAGAAAATTTTGAATAATTAAAAGAAAATCCAAATATTTTTCATAAATATTGTATTATTTGTTACCTAAAATAGATAAAAATAACTTTATTTTTATTGTATTGTTTGTTGTTTAAAATGGGTAAAATAACTCTATTTTTATAAAGTTATTCATATAAGACTGACCCGAACCATGAGGGTCAAAGCACTTTTGGACGGGCTTGGATAATGACACTCAAGAAGAAAGTTTGGCTTAGTTGAGCCCGAGCTTAGCTCAACCTAATTGGAAGATTATTTCATGATGGGCAAGCATGGATGAAACTTTAGGCCCAACCCTAAGGCCAAGCTTGGTCTAGGCCCGCCCAATGATCAACTTTAATTAGTTTATCGTATCGTGATTTTATTTATATGCCCATTGCACATATCACTTAAAATCTCCTATTTTACAATTCCTTGTTCTTTATTTTTTATTTTTTTGGTGACTCGGGAACCGCCATATAGTCGGCAACATAAACCCGAGGCAACTCGCAAGGACCCACCTCCCACGGATCATAGGTGAGTCATGCAATAGGGGCGAGAAGTTTCGAACCCTTTCCTTGTTGATTGAGGGGCGAGGTGCGACCCATCTCGTCCACCGCGGGATGGATGCAATTCCTTGTTCTCCAATGTAGATTATGATATAAATGCAATGTTGGAATTAGTGCGTTAGGTGTTTTGGCTTCTAATGTCCATTGGTAAATCATATGGTTAGTAGAGAAAATTACCAAAAAAGTCATAAACTTATTGTAATTTTTCAAATTCAATCATAAATATTTTTTTACCAATCGAGTTATAAACATTTTGCAATTATCTTTAATTCACCATCTCGCTCAATTTTGGCTAGCCGTTTGATCGACGTTGACAGAAAATATTTTAATAATATTTTATTTCTTTTAATTTTATATTAATTTTTCTTTTTTTCTTCACTTCCTCCTCCTTCCTCTAGCTAGTCACCCAATGACAAACGACCAAAGGTAGGGCCAACAAGGGACCTCGCTAGCCTCTAGGAAGCTTGGTTGTGGCTAGGTAACTTCACCTAGGTTGCCCACTCGGCTAGCAAAGCTCCGCCTCACTAGATACGACAAGGTCATGCCTCGTCAAATCTAACGGGGCCTCACTTAGCAATGGCAAGGGTAGCTTGACCCTTGCCAGCGCTTGCCTCTAATTGATCGCTGCCTGGCCAAGAAGGAGGATGGAGGAAGAAGGAAAAAAGAAAAAGAAAGATAAATAATAAAAAATTAAAAAGATATTAAAATATTATCCATATCGCCAATATCGGTCGATGTCCACTTTAATGTCGGGCCGGCCAAAAAATTTCGTTAGTAGTCATTGAATGTGGGATAATTAAAACTTTGCCATTTTATTATCCAGACACTTCGAAATAGTAGGAATTGCCCCACCAAAAGTCGTGTGTAAATTGCCGAATACAGCAATAGGAAAACTCTAGCTATTCATGCTCTCCCACGATCCATTAACCATTCCTAAATTCTAAGTTAATCTATCAATTCTCTCTCTCTCTCTCTCTCTCTCTCGCTTGTCCTGCTCCAGTCCAAGACGGACGGAGTTGCATAGGTCTCGTCGGAGCAACACCAGCTGGTCCCGCTACTGCCGGCGACGGCGGCGGCGGCGGCGGCGGCGACGGCGACGACGACTAGGTTTCAGACCCAAAACGCCCGCGAATCGAGCGACCCACTTTCTGCATTCTGCAACCGTAGCTCCGGGAGATTGAAGGGATTCGGGGGAGTTCACCTCGACCTCTGAGGATTTCAGGTGAGTCGTTCTTCCGAATCGAACTCGGATCTGTGATATGGGGGCTTCGTCTTGTGTATTCTCTCTGTTGTAAGAGCCTAATTTGAGCTTCAATGGGGGACTTCGAAGTGGGAATCCGGAGAATGAGTGTTCAGGGAAAAAAAAAAAGGGCCTGAAAAGGTGGGGCCTTTTTGCTGAAAATGTTTCTGCATTTCGTCGTGAAGGCATGACGCCACCAATCGCGGCGCATGACGGGCGCGGCGGCCGCCTCTGTTGACATCGCCCCGCGCTGCGATTTAATTCCACGCCATCGTCTAAAACTGGAAGCTAATTAATGTGCCTTTACCCTTTATTAATCTAATAGGAGAGTGAACTGGGAGAGGGATTGCAGATGAACTAATTGATGTGCAAGTCTAGGAAGCAACATCCTCTTTTCGGAAATATGGTGTGATTGGAAGAATTTAAAAAATAGTTTGATCTTTTGGCTTGTGGAGCTGGAGATATGATGCTTTGACTGAAAGAAGGTGGAATGCGATACTGCGGAACTCTGAATTACATATGTTTCGGCGTATTGGGTGGATTATTGGTCTGAACAATCATAGTTATTCAGCGAAGAGGTTACCTGATGCCAAACCACGGCCGGCTAAGGTTAAGCCGGTGGCTATTATGGACACGACGCAGGAGATTGCCATTTACATCCACAGATTTCACAATCTGGACCTTTTCCAACAAGGGTACGTGTCTATGGAACACTTCCCCTGACGTTTAAATTTCCTGGTTTCTTGAGTTAATCTGGGACAAGGTGCTTTAGCTTTAAGGTCATGCTTTGTGCAGGTGGTATCAAATTAAAATTACTATGAAGTGGGAGGACGGGGAACATGGTTCACCAGGAACTCCAGCAAGAGTGGTTCAGTATGAAGGTGTGTCAAAGATTATAGCGATTATTTTCTGCTTTTCTCCATAGCAAATTTTCTCCATGCAGGACCAGACAAACACAAAAGAGACAAGGTTATGCCAAACACTTTTCGAGCATCAACCAGTTTATGTTTTAGCACATATATAGGTGATCAATTGCAATTACTTTGCCCTCAATTTACCATAATGTGACAGGTTGCGACTCAAAACAAATTAAAGCATTGTTCCAAATATTATCATCATCTATTGATAAGTAGAAATTAATAAACTAAAAAGATAGTTAATTACAAACATCTATGGAGTGTGCAAAGGGAATAGGAAAAGCACATATGTCAAGAATGATTTATGAAAACCCTAAAAAGGAGCAACAATACCAATTAATAGTTGAATTGAATTGATTTGAATTTGGAACAGAAAAGATATTCCAGGGTTTATAAAAATCAGTGATCTTTATTGACTGAGAAAAACTAATGACAAAAATGACATAAAGGCCTGTTTATACTAAGGTTACTAGTGTTGGACTATCTCAACCCTTAATCTAACATATTAAATTATAATCTTAACCATTGGAGCTCATTAAAAATCACATAATTACTATAACCACTTATTCACCTTAATAGCCTAAATAAAGGCCAATAAAAAGAAAATACTGGAAAGTACTAAACTAATATGATGCTCCTGCATCAAGAATGCTCTTCTAAAATAACAAATGGTCAGTCAAACAAGTAGATGATAGAGTCTTGAATGAAAAGGAAGGGTAAAGTCTCTTTGTCGTCAAATAGTCCTCTTCCTTTCTTGCCAAATATCTGTCATCAATATCAAACAAAAATGAGACAAGTGTCCTGTTTCAAGTTCATTTTGATCTTGAGACAGTGGAAGGAATGTATTATACTCTAAGGAAAATGAGATAATTAACCAGAAACTTCTCCCTTATCATCAGCTGACCTGTGCTCAAGTTTTTCTTGCCAAACTACAAAAATGCAAAAAAGTGGCCCAGGCACTATTGCCACTCCCAGGAGCTCATTAAAAATCACATAATTACTATAACCACTTATTCACGTTAATAGCCTAAAATAAAGGCCCTTGCCACTTGCAGCCATCATGTGGTGGGGGTGAGGGAATGCATCACCAGGGTTGCATGACCCCCGGAAAGCACTCATGTGGAGCCGTGCAACCCTGATGCGGTTCATCTCTCTGATTTCTTCACAGCAAAGCTGTGTGCTTGCCCAACAGTTGTCATTGGCCCAGTTGCCAGCAACCCTTGCCACCAACCATTTGTCCCTTTACTTGGTGTCTCACAATCATTTTTTCTTTCTTAGAGTTTCCATGATTTGTATTTTTTTTCTTTAATCCATGTCAACAACGATGTGGAAGAGCATGCTGATGTGGCATCCATGTCAGCATTTCTGTCCATAATTTCCACGGAAGGATTAAAGTGAAAAAGAAACATATAGTTCAATGACCATGGTGGCAAAACAAGTATAAGGAAGAAATTGACAAATTGAAGAAATACGGGGGCTAGCAGTGCCAGTATCCCTTTAGATAATGATGACTAGAGATTGTTAACTAGTGAATGTACTCCCATATTCCATTAGCGGAAATACAGAAAGCCTTGTCTGTTATCATGCCTGTTCTTTTGTCATAGTTTTCTTGAAACTAAAAAGTTATTTGTGATTCAGCTCTATCTATTTGTGCTATTGATTCATGTATTTCATTTTTTTGAGTTACATTTTTCTCAAGAGAAAAAGGAAAAACTACTAAATGCAATTTGTGTAAGTTTTTATTTTTATTTTTGCTGAAACATTTTGTGTAAGTTATGCACTTTATAGTGTCTCCTGCTTTTTTTCCTTGCTACTTTTTTATTCTGGAAACTGCTTGCAATGCATTGACAGCATTGTCTCTTTAGCAGAAATTGTAATTGCATATACGCAAATAACCATTTATAATTTCCGAGTAATGTGAAGCCAAAAACTGGAACACTTTAGAAAGTTTTGGTTGAGCTCACAATTTGGAATCTTCATTTAAGACTCAACCGTATGTTTTATTGTCTAAAGTTATTTTTCTCACTCTTCTATTGATATTTACATGGTATGTTCATTTCGATTGACTTCTCTCTCAGTTAACCTTCTGGCTTTTGTCTTTCGTGCTGCAGTTCCTGACTTGGGTTCTGAAGACATACATGGTATTTGGAGGATCAATGATACAGATAACAGTTTCTCTACACAGCCCTTTCGGATCAAATATGCGAGGCAGGATGTTCTTTTGTCAATCATGGTGTCATTTAATTTACCTCTTGGTAAATTTGAGGTGATGCCCCCTTCCCCTCCCTCCTTAACATGTCTTCTCTTTCACGCAGTGATGCACACACACAGACAAAATGTGATTCTTTTGAGTTACTTAACCCCAGAAGGAAGATAGATGGGAAGAAAGGGGAGGCGCCCCTAATTTAAATAGAGTTATCAGATAAAGTGCCAATAATAACCATTTCTTGTAGTTATTTCTAATGCTTCAAGTTCAAAATCGCGACTAAGGTGTGTGCAATATAAGAGAGAATAACTCTACAAAGGTTAATTCCCTGTTCTTAGTCTTTAAGTTTATGTTCTGTTGGCTATTACATGTGCAGTAAGGAGTAACTGTGTGATTAGTAACAAATGAAAGTCGGTTGGATGTGGAATCATCAACTGTTAAGAGAAGTATTTATGGGCAGATGAAAACCTGTAACAGGGGGTTTTTTGGCAATATGGATCAATAAATGCTGATAATTGCCATTTTTTAACGTAGATGTTTGTGAGCTATTTCATTTGCCTTATGTAGAGGTTTCAGTTCTAATTTAGGTCAAGGACAGAGGCAACTGTATCTCTGTGACTTTCTATGGAATATAGTCATTGCACCTGGGTTTGTAGTCAATTTTGTCAATCCCATTTATCTTGTCTTTCTTTTTGCTGCTTGTTTGAGTAAACAACCTAGTAACACATCTATAGCTTGCGTTGCAAATTTTTTCAGGGTCTATCCACATCAGCTGTAGTATTGAAGTTTGAGCTTATGTATGCTCCCATATCTGAGAGCGGGTTAGTCATTCAGCCTAGTTTTGTTTCTAGTTCAATTAAAAATAAGAGTTCCTTGTCTTGTTCCTCCCATTCCCTATTGCATGTGCTTACAATATGCAATGTACAAATGTAAATTGATCTTGATTCAAGCAATTTATAGAACCAGGAAGGTGATTGTAGTGTACTTGTGAAGGTCTGGGTTGCAGGCTTCTCTGGATTCTTGTGCTGCTGCTGTTCATGAATTCCGAATACCTCCTAAGGCTCTTCTAGGATTGCATTCATATTGCCCTGTCCATTTCGATGCTTTCCATGCTGTACTTGTCGATACAACTGTGCATATCAGTCTGTTAAAATCCAGTTCCGTTGTTGCACCTCCAAAGGTAAACAGGTTCGTAATCATCCTTCTTTCCATGTTTCAGAAATTTTGTGTATCTGGGTCATTTGTCACATTGGCAAACTGACACTTTGGCCTTCTTAATCTGTTGGAATGTTTTTCAGAGATTCTCGTAATGTTGAAGAGCTTTCTGGTGAAAATATCCATGGACTTGGTCAGGTACATTTTCATATTGAGGTGTTCTCTATGAGACTTCTACATTCTCTTGTGTCTGGTTCTTATTGTCAATTCTGTCATTGTTGCTTTTTATATAGCATGTGATTTGTCATGTACATATGAGTACTGCATCGGTTTACTCAAATGAAGTGAAGATCTTTGTGGATTTGAGGGCAGGTCGATGGCTAATGTGCTTGTATGCTTGCTTTAGCAGTTTGTTTGTGAATGTATTGATGATCTTATTTATGAAGAAGCACATACAAATTGAATGAGCCTGAAATGTTTCCATTTGATCCATTACTATGTATTAAAGTGGTTGCATAAAGATAATGTCCCCATGAGGAGTAAAAGTTGTTTATTGAGCTGTGGTGGCCTTTTAATTGCAATGTTCTCTCCTTCGACTTGACATAAAAGGACATAGGAGGACACTCTTAGAATCAATCTTGGGTAGTGGGATTTTATTGAGGATTTTTTATGCTGAACAAATTGTTGCGTAAGATATTTGCTAAGTGGGGAAAGACTCGATTGTTTCTTTTGGCGTCTGTGCTCTCTCCTTTGAATTTTTTTTGGGTAAGTCTTATTCTTTACTTTCATATATGCGATAGAATTGAGGTCAAATTAAAGAATGCTCGTGTCTACTTGCAAGTGAGAAAAGAATTAGTGTGGGAATTGGTTACATATAAGAGGAAGGGTGTAGATAGAGGAATGAAGTTTGAAGCTTTACCTTTACAAGAGAAGGATGCGAAAATTTTAGATATGAAGACACATTGTGCTCCCCTTTCAAAGTCTTGAAACAGGAATGAGATTTGCTAATCCATTAGTTGCTTCAAGTATTGTTCAAATATGTTGCCATGGAAATCATCCCTAGCGTATAGAAGTGTTGAATCTTCAGAGTATCTTCTACAACTATTGAAAAATTGGTTAAGCTGTGGCGTGTTAGAAAAGTTCTGGCAATGGCCTCTTTTCACACCATTGCTGGAGAATTTGGACATTGTACCTTAAGCTTCTGGAACAAATACTGGTCATTGATGGACCACTATGAAGCGGCTGGTGAATTTTGTATTTGAATATTATCTATTGCCAATTCATAAAATCGTGATTCTTTAATTATGATAATTGGTTTTTGATCAGGCTGTAGGTCTGGTGTCTTCCTTCGATGAGAGACAATTGTCAGTTCTAAGAGCATTATTAGCTTCTCGGGACCTACTAGTTGAAGAGCTGCAAAATCTCAGCAAAGCAATTGACCGACCTATAGATTTAACGGATGTTACTGCTAAAGTAGATGATAAGACACTCATTGACCTGAGAGCTGAATTGGGTATCGCAGTTGATAAGGTCTTGGGCCCAGACAAGCTACGAAATGGTATTGAGGTCTGTACTCCATTTAATGCAAAATAGCATATTGAAAAATGAATCTGGGTTCTTTCATTTCCGCTTAGAGGATGAAGAATCGATAATCGTTACCCTTAGTCATTTCATTTTTCCTTTGTGATGCATCCTGCTGGCTCGTGAACAGAAAGCAAATCAAAATGTAGATACGCGGAATGATGGATTGCTCCATTCCGCATCCAGGGAGGACTTGTTTCATTCTTTTCATGTGTTGGGAAACCAGGTGCTATATTTGTGGAATACTTTTCTGCAGTTCCACAGGTTTTCTTCTTACCTTTCTTAAAGGTTTCAATTTGATCTCTCAAGCTATTGTAACAAATTATCTCCTTTCTGCACTTACATGCTTGGTTAATAACACACAAAACACTGTAAACCTTGCAAATTCACACATGTGCACAAAGGAACATGTATGCATGCCTATGTGTGTGCCAGGGATATTGCACTGGGGGACTTCACTGCCTGAGTTTGTTTCTTTTACTTCCTAGTTCCTGCCTGACTCTTGGTGGCATGAAAAAGCTGGCACCAATTTCCTTAATGTGGTCTCACTTGAAATTGAATTGTTAGGTGGTAATTTGCAAAAATCAATCATCCACATTCGCATTAGAAAGTTGAACGCCTCAATGTTAGGATGAGACCAGAAATTGCAGAGGGAGCTTTGGATCATATTTCTCAAAGCATTGCGTCAGATCGGTCAGAAATGACATAGATTTTGCATAGTCAAATTGACAAGTTATATATCTCATATTAGAATTTAACTCGTAAGCTTGGTAATTGTGCTTTTCTGAAACTTATTCCTGATGGTATGGTTATCTCCAGGGCTAATAAAATTAGCATAATGGAATATCTTCGCGATGCATGGGCTACTGATCGAAGAGCTGAATGGTCGATATGGATGGTATATACAAAGGTTGAGATGCCCCTTCACTATATCCACAGTGGAGCTGATGAGCCAACTCACCATGGTGTACACAGGAGAGTTTCAAGTTTGTGGAAATTAGCTGATGATGTATTGAACTAGAACTCATTTTTTCTTCAGATTCAAGTTTGGGCCAGGATGTCTTTTGCTTCAGGTTCTGATGTCTTCTGGTTTCAATGCAGCCTGCCCAGAGTGCAGCCATGCGTGCTGATCTCCACCGCCGTAGTATTGCCCAAATGAGGGTTAGATCTCTGACTCTTACATTAGTATTTGAGCCTTTTATAATGTGCTTAGGTTGCATTCTTCTAACATCTATCATTCCTTGCAGATAAACAGTCGTTCTATCCAAGACATGCACATATTCGGAGATCCTTCACATATTCCAATAGTAATTGTGGAGCGTGTGGTCAATGCACCAAGACGTACAGTTAGTGTAAATTCATACTTTAATCACATGAATCTGAAAGATTATCCGGGCTTAAGTACACCCAGCTACGATGCTGCCAAAAAACCATCTACGCAACAGAATGGTCGCGTTTTGAAGGCGGTCGTTTTTGTGCATGGATTTCAGGCATGTTTGCCTGTTCCTTGCTCTTGTTATCAGCTTTGTGTTTCTTTATATTTATGTACTTTGTAGCAGTTCTCACATGGTCACCAAATTAGTGCTTATGAGCCATGTTGAAGATGCGGTCGTTTGTACTTGCTTTTTGGCATTGCCAAGTATTCATTTGGCTTATCATGTTTATTGTTTCTTTTCTTCTTTCCTTAAAGAAGTCTTATTTTGCTGACATGATCGAATGTTATATCTGCCTCTTTATTATAGGGAAATCATCTTGATTTACGGCTTGTCCGAAATCAGTGGTTGCTGATAGATCCAAAAATTGAATTTCTCATGTCTGAAGTAAATGAAGATAAGACATCTGGGGACTTCAAAGAAATGGGACAGAGGTTGGCGCAGGAAGTTATTTCTTTCCTTAAGAAGAAAATGGACAAAATTTCAAGGTCAGGAAGCTTGAGAAATATCAGGCTGAGCTTTGTTGGCCATTCTATTGGAAATATTATAATACGAACTGCGTTAACTGGTACTTTCCTCATTCCTTTTCTTTTGGTGGTATTTCATACTTATGATCCAGTTTTTAAAACTCGTCTATTCGCTGATGCAGAGGGCATTATGGAGCCATACTTGAGATATCTTTACACATATATTTCGATATCTGGTCCCCACTTAGGGTATCTTTACAGTTCAAACTCACTGTTCAACTCAGGATTGTGGCTTCTGAAGAAGTTTAAGGGCACCCAGTGTATTCATCAGCTCACTTTCACTGATGATTTAGATCTCCAGAATACATTTTTGTACAAACTGTGTAAGGTATTGCCAGCAAGTTATTTTCTGTGTCTTTTCCTCATCCCCCCACCAAAGAAAAAGAAGAAAATCCATGTCTGTGGTTTGCATGAAGTGTTGGGAGTATTTATCACCACATCACCAAAAAAATAATAATTGACAAAAGGTCTCAAATCTTCTTTCTTTTCTCTTTCTTCAGCAGAAGACACTGGAGAGTTTCCGGCATATTATCCTTTTATCTTCACCACAGGTGGTGCCTTCATCCCTTTGGAACTTTGAATCAACGAAGTTCTTTTCTTTTTCTTTATGCCTCTGTACATGCATCTGTCTTTATGTAAACAATGCAATAAGTGTTCATTTGCTTTATGACTCAGGATGGGTATGTTCCATATCATTCTGCACGGATTGAATTGTGCCAGGCATCCTCCTCTGACTACTCCAAGAAGGGCAAAATTTTTCTGGAGATGTTGAATGATTGCTTGGACCAAATACGGGCACCCTCATCAGAGCATAGAGTCTTCATGCGCTGCGATGTCAACTTTGATACCTCCTCTCAGGGAAGGAACTTGAACACCCTGATCGGGAGGGCTGCCCATATCGAGTTCCTGGAGACCGATGCTTTTGCCAGATTTGTAATGTGGTCTTTCCCAGAATTATTTCGTTGAGAGTCTGGATATCTCAATTGAAGACACTTGTCACATCGGCTCTTTAGCTTATCTTCAGTGAAATCTTTTCTGGGCCCTACTTTATCAAGATGATGGATCAGTGTTGATCGGCTTCTCGGCGCTGGATTTTCCAATGCCAAAGCCAAAGAGCTGGTTGGCACGTCATTCTGTCAGGCCAATGTACATTTTCAGCATAAGCAGACTAATTGCACAAGAGCGGGAGACAAGAAGCACTGCCCCCTTGATCTTTTGCTCGTTGTACAGACTCAGGTTTGAGCTTTGTGATGGAAGCCCTCAACTGCTCTCTCGTAGATGTGGCTCGAGAATAGGCCGCGTTGAGTATTATCCGGTTTGTAGGCTGACGAACTTAATCAGCCACTCCTTTGACATGGTTGCCTTATATTGATTTGTAAATACCGGGGGTCCAAAATATGGCAATTTGTGTAATCAGACCTCATTTTGGCTTTTTGCAATAATTAGGAGCTATCGTTTGATCTTCATCCTTCATGTGTCTTGATTTCGATATCCTTCTAACTTTTTTTAATTTATTGAACTACGATATCCTTCCAGCTTACAAAGTGATTTTTTATTTGATATAAGTGCTGCGAAAGTCCTAAAACTTGTCACGAAAATGTAATTGAGTCTTAAAATTTGCAAAAAGTGCAATCAAGTCCTAAAATTTATCAAAATAGTTCAAGTGAGTCTTAAAGTTAACATCCTCAGTTTTATTGACAGAAATATTGACGTGGCATTTTAAATTCATTTTTTTAACAAATGTTGAAAAAAAAAAAAAAAAAAAAAAAAAAAAAAAAAAAAAAGGGCAAGAGGTAGCCACCCATTGCTGGAGGGGCGATGATGGTCGTTGGCCACCACCCAACTAGGGCGAGGGCTGGTGACCCTCGCCTGGTGCAAGCAAGGGCTCGCCAGCCCCAAGCAAGGGCACCCAAATATGGGCACACCGGCCCTCACGAGGGGTTGGCAAGCCCTCACCCACCCTGGGCAAGGCCTCACCGACCCTCATCTGGGGGCCAGCGACTATTGCAAGTCCTAGGCGAGTGGCAGTCGACAATTGTCACCAACCCCTCCAGTGATGGGCGGCCGGCAACTCTTGCCCTTTTTTTATTTTCTTTTTTTAATAGTTTTAAAAAATGAATTTTAGTTTTTAAATATAATTTTTAAAAATTGAATAAAAAATATTTTAAAAAGCCAACTAAAAAATAAAAAATTATTTAAAATATTACGTCGTTAGCGCCATCAGCATTTTCCGTTAATAAGACTAACGCTATTAACTTTAGAACTCAATTAAATCATTTTAATAAGTTTTATGACTTGATTGCAATATTTATAAATTTTAAGACTCAATTGCATTTTCGTGACAAATTTTAAGACTTTCGCAGCACTTATCCTTTTTTTATTTTTATTTTTTCAATTGGAACTTAGTATGATTTGAAAAGGTGAAAAAAGAGATTTAATGAGTTTAGAATGAATGAGAATTGGATCGATGCTCAGTATCCAAACTTGGGTTTTGATAACTCCCTAGTTCTGCCATAAATGTAAAATCAAGAGGTCGATCTTATTCCTTAGGAAGACCGACTCCAGGTCCTAATAAAGAAGTCTCTCGACCTGCAGTCTTTTTAACTCCCTATGTACTTTTCTCTATCTTCCCATTCCATAATCACAGCATCATCTCCTTCCACGTGCTGCCGCATCTCTTCCCAATCCATATTTCACAAAACTAAGAAGCTAATCCTTGAAGAGACACTTCATTCGTTGCTAATTCATCCTTTTCATGTTAGATATGTTTCGGTGAAATCTTCGCACGCAACCCCTGTCCTCGGAAATTATATCACTCAAGTAATCACCTGAATTTCTCATTTCAGTGACATTCAGCTCTTGCAATCTCCGTACTGATTCATGCAGAACACTCGTGGAAGAGGTTTCTTGGGACAGTGGTATATCCCAATGCTACTCCGGGTCAGCATAATCAAATTTTGTTATAGAAACACAACATATTAGTGAGGATCATAGCACCAGATGCAAATACAGGAAATGATTATTAGACATAATCCTGAAAGCGCCAAATGCAAATACGTGCCAAGGAAAGCCAACAGCCACATTACAGTACAGGAAGCCAAAAAAATAAAAAGGAAGGTTTTCATAGACCATCACAGCATTTTGCTGAGGCAAAATATTCATGAAGACCAAAATCAATACTCTTCTCCCTCATCACCATCCTCCCCCTCGGCAGACTCAGCACCCACCTCTTCATAATCCTTCTCAAGAGCGGCCAGATCCTCACGGGCCTCAGAGAACTCTCCTTCCTCCATACCCTCACCAACATACCAGTGCACAAATGCACGCTTGGCATACATGAGATCGAACTTGTGGTCAATCCGAGAGAAGACCTCAGCCACACTGGTCGAGTTGGAAATCATGCACACAGCTCTCTGCACCTTGGCAAGGTCGCCACCGGGAACCACAGTAGGCGGCTGGTAGTTGATACCGCACTTGAACCCAGTAGGGCACCAGTCCACAAATTGAATGGTGCGCTTGGTCTTGATAGTGGCCACAGCAGCATTGACATCCTTGGGCACAACGTCACCACGGTACATGAGGCAGCATGCCATGTACTTGCCATGGCGAGGATCACACTTAGCCATCATGGAAGACGGTTCAAAGGCACTGTTTGTGATTTCAGCCACGGACAGCTGCTCATGGTAGGCTTTCTCAGCCGAGATAACAGGAGCATAAGAAGACAGCATAAAGTGGATCCTAGGGTAAGGCACCAGGTTGGTCTGGAACTCGGTCACATCCACATTCAGGGCACCATCAAACCTCAGTGAGGCAGTGAGGGATGAGATAACCTGCATCGAAACAAGTAATAGGGGAAGCACATTCAGCATCTAATCTTCAAAATCGCATCAAGAAAGAGCATTCAGCTCTCAAACTATATAGACAGATGAGCTGGCCGGTCAATTTACCTGAGAAACAAGGCGGTTCAAGTTGGTGTAAGTGGGGCGCTCAATGTCAAGGGAGCGCCTGCAGATGTCATAGATGGCTTCATTATCAAGAAGCACCGCAACATCGGTGTGCTCAAGGAGGGAATGTGTCGAAAGGACACTGTTGTAGGGTTCCACCACGGAGGTAGAAACTTGAGGCGAGGGATAGACGGTGAAGCTGAGCTTCGACTTCTTGCCGTAGTCAACGGAGAGTCGCTCCAAGAGAAGTGACCCCAGACCAGAACCGGTACCCCCTCCAACAGAGTTGAACACGAGGAATCCCTGCAGGCCAGTGCAATTGTCCGCAAGCTTGCGGATTCTGTCCAAGCAGAGATCCACAATCTCTTTCCCAACTGAAAAAATCGTAACAACATCGTTAGGCACCCACCACATTGACCAACAATCATAAGATCAGGAGCTATCGATAAATGATTACTTGTGTAGTGACCACGAGCAAAGTTGTTGGCAGCATCTTCCTTGCCGCTGATCAACTGTTCCGGGTGGAACAGCTGGCGATATGTTCCGGTCCTCACTTCGTCAATGACGGTGGGCTCGAGATCTACAAACACGGCACGCGGGACATGCTTTCCAGCACCGGTCTCACTGAAGAAGGTATTGAAGGCATCGTCACCTCCACCGACAGTTTTGTCGCCCGGCATCTGGCCATCAGGCTGCAAAAGCAAAATGGAAAAGCACGATTAAAATTAATGAGCTGAACAGGATATACCGTGTCATGCATTGCAATGAGATCTAACAAGACCATAACCGTGGCAACACAAGCAACCACAAGAAACGAACATTCAGATAGCATCAACAGAGTTCAACATTACAACAACAAAGAATAGGTACGAACCAATCGCAGGTAGATCTTATTGAATTTGCTCAAACTGAAGGTCTAAGACTACAACGATCAAAACAGGGTGACAATGTGCAGCAACCTGTCCAGATCTAAGCGGAAACGATCGAATGCGAAACGGATACAGATCAAATCCTCATCCCGCCTGGATCTAGAGCATTTTCTAGCAACGAAACGGACGGAACGCAGACCAGAAGCTCGGATCCAAGGCTATCACGGACAAGATCTTCGCATGCGATAGCGTCAACGTCCACGTCGCTAATCACATGCGAGTCCGGTTCTACCTCTAGACTACACAGAACAGCACGAATCGACCTAAAATCCCAAAAAAAAAAAAAAAAAAAAAAATCCTCAACGCCAGAGAACGCAAGTCCACCAAACGTCATAAGCAGACGAACCGAAACTCGCTACTAAAAACAACATCGCATACGAACACGACGGCGACGGCGACGGCGGCGGCGACAGATCGGAGGGAGGAGGGGGCTCACCTGAATGCCGTGCTCGAGACAGTAGAGCTCCCAGCACGCGTTGCCGACCTGGATGCCGGCCTGACCGATGTGAATCGAGATGCACTCCCTCATCTTCTCTCGCGGGCCGGAGACGGGGACCGGGGCCGAGGATCGGAAGCTTCGAGAAGGTTCCGAGCGGAGGATGGGGATGCAGGGAGGAACGGGGAGAAAGGCGTTTATCAAGACGCCTTCCCAGAAGATGACGAAGAAGAGACGAAGATGGAGGAGGAGGAGTTGCAGAGCTGATGGGAAATGCAGAGGGGGAGGTTTAAAGATATATAGAGCGCCACTGGAAAAAAATTGAAAAATATCTGGTTGGTTAACCGCGGTTGTGTTAACCGCGGTTCGATTTAGAAAGTGCCAGCGAACGCGGGGGTGTTAACTTTGGTGTGGGGTTAATGATTGAGGCGCCTAACCAAGGTTAGTTGCCCGCCCAGTTTTCAAAAATCAAGAGTTCCTTTCTCGATTTTGCCGGACGGAAATGGGCTCGGGCTTTGTGGGAATTGCTGCTTTGCCATCCGGCATTCGAGGCAACGGATAGATTTGGTGGAGGGGCAATATGGTCATTCAGCCCAGAAGGTAGGGTGCGATGCGGTGCGGACGATGATGTTTATCTTCAGAGGATGGATGGGCTGTCGAGTCGAGATGGAGTAGATGGCGAGTTTCCATCAATGGGGGCCCAATCTCGAGTTGGGTCCCTTCCTCTCTATTCTTTTTCTTTTTTTTTTCTTTTCCTTTGCTTTCTTCTTTTTCTCAAATATAAAATAAGGTGGGGAAGATTTTTATTGATGGAAAAAGAGATAACAACATAAATAACCTCTGAATTTTCACTCGTATGCAACTTGGCCCGTAAAAATTTAATTTTTTAATATGGTCATTAAACTTTATCGTAATATATAATATAATTTGTGAATTTTTAAATTATTCAATGCTGATTTTGAACTCTTAATACATGTTCGATTTAGTCTTCGTTACCACATTGGCATCATGTGACATTTTCTACCGCATTGACAATGTCGGTAGACTTGGCATTCAAGCTAGTTTGGGTCTTGGTTGTCTAATTCGAGTCAATATGGGTCTGAGTTATAAAGGCGGGTCATTTTAAATGCATCGAAATCTATACCTAACTTTATACAAAACTCAGATAATCTTTATTTACCCTATTAATTTTTTTATGAAATGAGTCATTTTGTTTTCTTGTGTAAATATTCTCATAATAATTTTCAATGAATGAATAAAAAGATAATTTATGTGTCAACCACTATCTTCCAGTAATTTTTAAATAACTACAGAATTAGTTTACTTGACACATCATAATAATAAACACATATAGAATTAAAAAGATCAAACAATCCTATGATCGAAGAGATTAGCAAATTAAGCAAAAAAAAAAAAAGAATAAAAACAACAGTAAAACTAATGGCCACAACAGTATATTAGAAAGATAACATTGTATAGACTATAGAGTGCTATTTTTTTAATTGATAGAGGAAAAAAAAAAAGAATAACGAAATGAAGTTTCGCTTTTAGCATCACAGTATCCGATTTTAGCTTCCAATGAAAAAGTGACGCCCATTGTATAAATCACATATTTCTGTTGGAAATAAATTAGCATATTTATTTGGGTTAGTATTACAAAAAATCCCAAATCAATACATGTTTGATAAATTTATCCAAAAATAAATATTTGACAACAAAAAACCCAAAATTGATACATTTGTAACGAATTTATCATCCGTTAATTTATGTTAAATTGCTAATTAGGATGACATATGACAGCTAACGGATTTACTTGTTTGGAGTTTTATCGCGTGTATGCCAATTTATGATTTTTTGTGGTATTAGTTCAATTTAATATAAACTAATGGATGGTAAATATACAAGTTTGGGGTTTTTGATGGTAAAAAAATTCAGTTTTGAATAAACTTGAAACAAGTATATCAATTTAGGATTTTTCATGGTGAAAAAATTAGTTTGCAATAAATTTGTCATAAGTGTATCGATTTTGGGTATTTTTGTTATAATAACCCTGTAAATTTTGCATTGAGAAGAAGGCTCCAAAGCATTCTCAACAACAAGAGCCCAATTGTAAGATTTTATAATTTCAGGTGGCATATTTAGATTAGGGAAGACGTTATTTATTTATTTTATTATTGTTGTTGTTATTATTATTATTGTTGTTGCTGTTGTTATTATTATTATTATTATTATTATTATTATTATTATTATTATTATTATTATTATTATTATTTCCAGAGAAAAAAGTATAAGTAAATTTCTCTAATGTTGAAATGCACCCCCCCTAAGAAACATCATGATTAAAATTTCTAGCGACCGACGCATGTGAACTTGAATTATGCTATTATTAGATTCATCCTCTCCAATTCATTTAGGGCTCCCTTCGTTTTACATAAAATAATTTCAAAGGAAACTTTTTCTGGATTTTTGGCGTTCATTTCATAGAAAGATAAACTGCTTTGGGAAACAATTTTTATGAGGGAAAAAAGTCTTCTAAAATGGGGAAATTTTTTTTTTCATTTTTAAAAAGGGGAAAACATCCCCCCTCTCTCTCATTTCACATCCTTACAAGCCCCCACATTTTTTTTTTCAAATTTGATTTTTTTTTCTTTTTATTTTTTTCACTCTTCTTCTTTCTTAGGCGATCACGAGTTATAGGCAAGCCTTGAGCTCATAAGCAAGCTCAAGACTAGCCAACTGGCAATCTCAAGGCTTGCCCACCTCTAGCCAGCTTAGGCTCGCCGCTCGCTAGATCGTATCGACAAGCCAAAGGCTTGCCAGAGGTGGGCAAGTGAGCTTGAGGCTCACTTGTGGCTAGTCGCCAACTACTGACTCGCTAAAGAAGAAGAAGAAAACAAGAAAAGAGAAAGAAAAAAATAATTTAATAATTGATTTACAAAATAAAATAATGAAAGATTGATTCTAAAAGTGAAATAATAATAAAATTATTGAAAATAAGTACATGGAGGAAAAAGATTCTTCTAACCGAATAGCATAAAATATTTTTCACTTGATTTTTAAGTTTCATAAAAACACCGAAAAATAATTACATTTTTATGGAAAATGACTTCCTAAGCACCATAGTTTTCATGAAACAAATTGAGCCTTAAGCTCCATTTGTTTCGCATAAAATAAATAATTTGAAAAAAAAATTATACAAATGATCGCTTATATTTTTTTAAATAATTAGTCAATAAAAATGTTTTCATCATTAACAATGATTGATATCCAAACATTGGTGTGAATGATTAAATTATTTTCGTTTATTCATTTATGTTGGCCGAACGATGGATCATTTTTAGAAAGATAATAGGGTCAATATCATATCATGAACACTTAAAAAAGGTAGGGTCAACATCTGAAGGATACAACACATTCATGTTCGGGTTTCCCCTTTTTTTTCCTTAAATGTGTATTTTGAAAACTGGCCAGATTCCCGAGGCATTTATATGATGGGTCAAGGCTTTGCATCGCTAATTCTTATATTTACTTGTTATCCAAGCTGTAATACCAATGGTGAAGTCGTGCTCGAAAGGAAAATTAAGTACCGTCCACGTTGTTCTAAGGTTGATCTCGCCCATCTTAGTTTCGCCGACCATAAGATGGATCTTTTTAAAACTAGATAGGGGGACTTTATTGGCTATATTGGATATCGCTAATCAGTTTTATAGTCCTTCTAAGCTGAAATTCGATACAAAGAAAATTGAAATATACCTCAGTGAGAATGGTCAATCTCATTGTGATGATTTGCTCTAGTTTAATAGATTTGAGAGGGTAGCTTAACTCAACTTGTGAATTATTTGAACAACATTAAAGATATTAAGATTTGTCTACTAAATTAGTTTATTAGATTAATATGACACTTTATAAGTAGTTATTCAGTTATTGACCCTGTAAGTACTGACAGAATGCTGTCAAAGCACATACTAATTTAGGAGATGCTTCTTATAATGCCTATTATGATAAAAAAATACTTTGACTAATCCATCGGGGCTAAAAAACAAGAGAAATTATGCATTTTTTCAAGATGATTATGATGGTGTGTAACTCTACTATCTCAAATTTTCAAATAATAATTTGAAAGAAAATAACAAAGAAGTGTATTCTCATTCGAATTGACCTAACCTAACCCGAAAATTTATGGGTCAAAGTTGAGTCGACTAGGTTTTCTTTTATTGCGGTAAATACCCTGTTTTTTGCTTACTTGGTTTAGTGAGAGCGATTGATTGAAGATTTTGATTTAACAAATCAAGTAAAACTCAAATGACCAAATTGCACAAATCAAGAAATCAAAGGACTCGATTCGACGAAATAAGTCTGTTGTACGAAGGCCGAATCTTAGGGGACAAAACGTGTACTTAAACCATAATTTCAGCGGGCTAAAAGGTGTACAGTTCATTATCTTGGATAACAAGGCTTGGGCTCGAGGTCATACTGCGATCCAGCGCGAGAATCATCGATATGTGGTTCGGCCCAAAAGGGCAAAAGAAGAAGAAGAAGAAGATGCTTCAAGTCTCGGCCCAAGTTAGAAAAGCCGTGAAAAATTAAGCCCAAGCCCGATTCAGCTCAGGTCATGTTGAGGTCAAACAATTCAACTTCCCGGTCATTTCAATACAAATTTCAATTTTTTCTCCACATTTTCTTTTTTGCTTATTTTTCCGTGTAAGCGTAAAAATCATGCAGCTGAATTTGAATTTTTTCGCTATTAGCCCTTTGAAAATATTTGAAATCAAATCCAACTGTAAGCAAATCGCTTCATTTTTCTCAAATCCATTTACTGAATTAGAAACAAATTTAGGGGCAAAGTATAAGAGTGCTTTGATATTAGTTTGAAATGCTATTCCAACTTGTGGATTTTTTATTAACTAATCCCTCAGCTCGTTAGCATGGTGTGCCTACAAACAAACGGTTTCTCATCATCTCCACGTGGTAAGTTTTATTGGTAGAAAATGCCGCTCGAAATGCAAGAGAATAAAAATATTGCATAAAAATTCAGAAAAGCCATTCTTCGATCGAGAAAAATTCAGTTGATGAATGCATTACAAAATAAAATGTAATTTTTCCTGTTTCATCACGTGGTTTTTTGTAGTTTGCATGATGTTAATGGGAAAATTACCATGAAAATTTTAAACCTACTGCACTTATATTAATTCAAGCAAAAACCTCTTGGCAATTTGCCAATTTAGTTTTTTTTTCCATAAATTGCCAATACAGTTCATTCATCCAATTTTGGCCAGAAATGACTAACATGGATATTACCTATTTTATGTAACACAATCGATATTTATATGAACAATTTTTAATAATTTTTTAAAAATATTTTTCTTTGTTTTTCCCTTTTGTTTTCATCAATGGCCAATTGTTGACCACTTCCCATAGGTGATGGACCGATGGTTGTCCATGTTAGACCTCGCCTAAGCAAGGGCAAGCGCCGGCAAGGCCCCTTGCTAGATTTGGCGAGGCCAACCCTCACTTGAGCCAAGGTAGTTTGCCAAGTGTTGCTTAGGTGAGGGTGGCCCTCGCCCTCACACTTCCCTATATGTTAGGTGGCTGAGTTGCCAACTTGCCGGCCATCGGCAAATAGAAAAAAGAAAGGGAAAAAAAGATATTTTAAAAAAATTCAAAAAATTTTCAAATATTATTCATATTAGTGCTGATCGCCAACTGTGCCATATACAACAGATGACCAACATCCACTTTAGAGATTTCCTGTCAAAGTTGGCCACATGGATTTTATTAGTAAATCATCAAAAAATTTAGGACTAAGTTAGCCAAAGTAAAAAGTTCATGACTGAATTGATATAAATATAATAAGCTCATGACTTTCTTGATAATTTTCCTAATGTGAACTATGAAAGTCCTCCTAACATGTCCATGATATCGCCATATCCCTTATTATATTAATTTCACCTCCATAAGTGGTAAAAATTAGTGAAATTTTAATACAATGTTTTGGTGCCTCGACATGTGCTTTTACATAGATAAGCCTTTTATAGGCAAGTGGGGGTCTGGTCTAGCAGATGATCTCCAAACTACTGTTGCTCACACTATGATTCAGAGCAGTAAATTGGAGTGCATCTGAGGATTTCCACCGTCCTCCTGGCATTATTACCAGCTCTAGTGCCCCACTGAGGGGCATTGTGACACCCGCATTAGCCTCACCATATTCAAATGCACAGGGAAACGGCATTCGTGGGGCTTTATAAATTATGCTTTGCAGCACTTGACTTTGTGTAATCATTGCCGCCACCTTTTGCAATGGTGCTGTGAATGTTCTTGGCATTCTAGTGAGCAAATTCATTCACCTCACTCATGAGCCTTTTCCTTTTAGCTCTCTGAGAAGTGGAACTTAAATGGGATGTGATGGGCAAGCATGAGTCATCTATCATCATTTTCATGATCCAACGTGCCTTGATCCTGTTTGAATGAATGCCAAGAGAGACAGAGATAGCTCCCACCCCTGGCAAATCTTTGTGTTTAGGTCAATCATGAGCTGGGCCAGTGGCAAAGTCCCTAGTGTCTTTTCATAAGGTCAGGGGCTCATGCGAAAGAGCGCTATAAAATACCCTACGTGTTGTTGATCAGAGCTAAAATATTTTCGAATTCCCAAACATATTGAGCATCATATTATCGCATTTTTCTTGATGCACAAAATTTACTTTAATGAAAAATGATTGGCTTGTCCCATCATTTCAATGGTATAATTGTTAAGTGGGACTCTCTTCTTATGAAAGACGAGGCTATAAGTAGCATGAACTTCCCCTATCGACCTCATATGTCGGTCCAAATGCTAGTCTATCTGCTTAAAAAAAGGCACCTGTTAGAAAGTGTTCTTGAGATCATCGGGTCCACCCGCTACAAGGGCATGCAGTAATGGCCTTTATCCCTCCGTCCAAGAGAAAAGCATATGAAAAGAATGCAAAACTTCCACATCTGTTTGGAAAGCACTTGTTATTGTTTTGATCGTTTCAAAATTTAACAAGACCCTTCTTTTCATCTGATGGCATCAGTTGAGGAACCAGCTATAGTTTACTAGAACAGAGTGAGGAGGTCGATGCAATTTGAAAGGCATCAACGTACCAGCTACTCTAAATCTGATGTATTCTTATTGCAGATTCTTGATCCGTTGCGTACGAAATGGTGGACAAACATGACCTGGAAGCTTTTCTGGCTATTCCTGTCCTTTTAATGCTCAGGAGCATCACCCCTTTGATCAAAGCTTCCAACTTTTTCTTTATGGTGTCTCCACCATGCCATAAAGTTATACATTTCGCCAATGAATCTTATGCTTCTTAGAGGACCCGCAAGCCACTCATAAAAGCCAGGACTAATACCTTGCAAAGTGCCAAAAAAACAACAAATTCCGTGCTCTTACGCTCAAACACGTGCGCTTGTAGTTGTGATGCTTTCCTCTCGAAACTATGTCTTTTTATAGACTAACCACAAGAGAAATCCAAAAAGGGTGTCCTAAAAATTGATATTGTTAATTATCTTGTATAGAAATTGACTTCAGATGAGGTCTTGGTCTATTAGGTCATTGCGTAATAGACTATGTTACTTGAAGTTGAATTGTAACCTGTTGGTTTATGCTTCCTGGAATATGAGTCAATTCTTTAGGTTGCACTTGCTCAGCAATGGCTCGAGATCAAGTGAAAGGGCACTGACAAATATAAAGATTCTTATCCCTCGCTTTGTATGCCTTCAAATGAGGCGAGGTTCTTCCAACTTGCAGAGCCACTATCGACAGTAAAACAGGTTTTGTTCCTTCTTTCCCTTGCAAAACGATCAAGTTCAACCGAGAAAGAGCGGGGATCACAGAAAAGGTGAAAATGATGAAAAAGGTTTCTGCTTCCTTCGCTGTCTCTGACTCCAGTGGAGACAAAGATGCTCATTCAGTCAATCCAAGGGCCTATCTATCTTTTACCAGTGGATAGGCTCGGTCAAGAATGGTTCCTCCACATAGATTTATCTCCCAATTATCAATTCAGAATCAAGAACCCCACTTTATTGCTAAAGGAGCCTCTTGCGAATCACGGCTCTCCACTCCTTACCGATGCGCTCACTCCTTTTGAATTCCTCTTTCTTTTTTGCGTCGCCCTCACCTCCAAGAAATGAGAAGGCAGAAGATATAAAGGAGCAGATAAAACAAAATGTCAAAAGCTTGGACATGAAGGTGGGACTGTGAAATATACAGATTCTATCTGTCATAAAAAGCTGTCATAGCCATTAGTTCCTCAGTATACTACAGAGCCATGAAACCATAAATTAAAAAGAAAGGAAACTGAGAAAGTTTTCAGGATTGGCATAATCTGCAAGCCAACATTCTTAATACATAGGACCAAAAAGAGAAAACAGAGCTCTTAAACTGTTGTTTATGAAAAGTGTCTCTCCTTAGTGTTCAGAGACTGTACTTGTGTACATATAATATACTTCCTACATGTCTACACCGAGAAGCCTGCCAAACTGCTCATCAGATCGTAAGAGTTACTTTGTTTTAGGAGGATCGAATGTTTCTTTAATCTTGTCTGACGTTTTGCAAGAACCGAATTTGCAAGGGTCGGCCTCTATCAGCAAGTGAACGACCTCATTCATGGTTGGACGGAGAGCAGGGGCTCCATAAGTGCAGCAAATGGCAATCCGAAGAACCCGAATTATGTCTTCCCTAAACGAACTCGATAATCGCTTGTCCAAAACTTCTACAGTGCCTTCCTTGGTGTCCACTTTGGTCGAAACCCAGCATGTGATGTTCTTGTTCTCTCCAAACTCATGCTCTACTGGCCTCTTCCCCGTTATTAGTTCCAGCAAGACGACCCCGAAGCTGTACACATCACACTTGGTGGTTGCTTTCGATGAATATGCATATTCTGTTTCGGAAACCAGTATGGTTAGTGAAAGCAATTCGCAATGCAACAGTAAGAAGCAATCATACTCGAAATAAATTAGACTAATTCTAAATTAGTACCATATTTTCTCATGCAGGTTCACAATTAGAACTCATGATTGGTTCCTACCCAATTTAAAACATTCTTGGCCAATTGTAATGCGCTGCTTAATCAGTGACCTAGTCCTTTTGGCGATAGCACAATTTTTAACATCTTAGCACCACTACTTAAGTTCTTTGAAAATTCGTTTTTCTAGTTGGAATAAGAATTAACCACGTCAGGCCAGACTTAAAGATTACCTGGGGCCAGGTACCCATAAGTCCCCGCGATGACAGTAGAAGTCGAATCCCTGCCGCCTCTTGCCTGCAAAACTTTGGCTATGCCGAAATCAGCGACCTTGGGTTGAAAGTGAGCATCGAGCAGGATGTTGGTCGACTTGATGTCTCTGTGAATAATAGGCGTTGGCAGATCGTGATGGAGGTATTCCAAACCCTGTGCGATCCCTAGCGCAATCTGATGACGGATGGGCCAATCCAGATTGAGGGGCCCCTTGTGGAGTGCCTCATAGAGATTTCCGTTAGGCATGTACTCGTAAACCAGCAAACTGGAATCGCGACTCGAGAAGTAACTGTACAGCTTGACTATGTTCTTGTGCCTTACATTTCCCAGAGTTTCCACTTCGGTCTTCAACCCCCTGTCCAGAACTGAATGATCTTCGGGGACGCACTCTTTCGCACTTCGGCTCCACAACCTCTTCACGGCAACGACTTCCCCACTTTTCAGCCCTATCCTGTAGACCGTGCCAGAACCGCCGCGTCCCACTATGTTCTCATTGACCAAGGCGTCAACGATCTCCTGGTGATCATAGCTTATTCGATGGAAACTCTTCACGTCATATGAGAAGAGTGACAAAGAGTGCGTCTCATCACGGTCCATGACCGATCTCTCCTTGCTGCAGTAGCGCTTGAGGAACAGTATTGTTCCCAAAGTAATGATAGCCGATGAAATTGCTATCGCCCATATAGAATTCAGCTTCTTCCGCGAGGAGGTCTGTGGGCATATGGGGAAACTCTTATCCGATGAATCGGCGGATGCAGAAATGCAGAGTCCTGGGTTGCCGGCCAAGCTTTCTACCAAACCTCCTTTCACTAGTGAAGGCGGAATTGGACCGGAAAGATGATTGTTGGAGAAGTTAATGGAGTTCGGCAACAATTCACAGAGACTTTCGGGGATTTTCCCTGTCAGGAGGTTGTCGGAGAGGTCAAGAACATTGAGTGACTTCAGTGAAGACAAGGACTTGGGGATGGAAGAATTCAGTCTATTACTTTGCAGCAGCAACAAATTGAGCTTCTTGAGGTTGCCGATTTCTGAAGGTATTGGACCCCAGAGCCTATTGCCACTCAGATCAATCTTGACTAAGTTGGTGGCTCCAGAGATTTCAGGAGGTATCACGCCTGTGATGTCGTTTTTCTGTATGAAGAACTCCGACAAGTTCCTCGCATTCCCGATTGTACCCGCTATAGGACCACTCAGATGATTATCAGACAAATCTATGATCGAAGCGTGAGGCAAACTTAGAAGTCCTTCCGGGATTGGGCCCTCTAGGTCGTTAGAATTAACCCGGAACCGCAACAGAGTCAAGCAATTTGCATAACTGGGCGGTAACTTTCCAGAGAAATTATTAGCCAGGAATAGGAAATACTGCAGTTTACCTCCTTTGCAGGCTTCTGTTGGCAGGGGACCGGAGAATTGGTTTTCAGATAGGTCTAGGACGATCAAAGGCGACGATTGCCCCAAATTCCACGGGATTTCCCCTGTGAACTGGTTGCCATAAATTGACAAAATGGTCAGGGCTGTTGAACTGCCGATCACGCTCGGGAGTTCTCCGCTGAGGCTGTTGTTGTAAACTTGCAAGACTTCGAGATGAGGGAGCCTGCACATAGACTCCGGGATTTTCCCCGTCAACAGGTTGACCGACATGTCCAAGTCTCTGAGCTCGGTAAGATTCCCAAGCTCCTCTGGTATGCTACCATTGAGCTGGTTGTAGTACAGCTCTAGTTGCTTCAAGTTCTTTAGCAGGCCGAGCTCTTTGGGGATTGGCCCCACCAGGTAATTCCCACCCAATTCAAGATCAACCAACGAGGTCATGTTTCCTATGGATGGCGGGATCCGTCCCTCGGCCATGCACGTCATCAAGATCAAGGACTTGAGTTTGCTCAGCTGCGAGATGGTCTCGGGAAGTCTCCAGGGTTCGAAGCGGTCGTTCTCGTTGAAGTTGAGCGACTCGAGGTTGGTAAGGTTAAAGACTGACATGGGGAACTTGCCTGTGAAAAGATTGGACGAGAGGTCCAGTATCCGGAGAGATTGCATAGGAGAAAAATCAGGTAGAGTTCCGTGGAGGTACAGGAAGCTCATGTCGAGCTCTTCCAAAAGAGAGCAGTTGATGAAGCTGTTGTAGAAGTCGCCGCGGAGCTTATTGCGGCCGAGCCTAAGGATGCGCAACTGCGGCAGGTAAGAGCAGATATCGGCAGGAAACTCACCAGAGAGCGACTTCCCGTCTATGTCCAACTCTACCACCTCCCCTTGATGGTTGCAGGTGACGCCTTCAAAGCTGCAGACAGAATTCTCTGCCCCTCCGTCGAGATTCCAACTCGACACAGCATTTCCATATAAGGAATCCTTCATCAGGGCGAAGAATTGGGATTGGTTTGTGCTGGCCGCTTGAGATAGGCACGACAGGCATACAAGCGACACGCAGAGGAAGACGGCAGAGTGAAGAGCCATTGAGCGTGTTTCGGTGTGTTTTGAGAGAGAGTTCAGGAAGTTTGTTGTTGCAGAGAAGTTGGTGAGCTTGTTGAGAAGTATATAAATGGCAGGACTGATGGGATCACTGGGTGCACAGCAGTAACAAGCCCGGTTGACAGGAAAAAGGTTGGCTTGTGCATACAAGTACCCTGCGCGCGCGCGCACGTACGTTGATCTCTCTAACAGGGAGAGAGAGAGAGATGCATGACTTTGCATAAAGGAGCCTTTATGAGTATACCCCCACTAAATCAAGCAGAGAATATCATCCAATGTTTTGCCCCAACTTTAAACTGATGAGACGCATGAATAAACCGCATCCGATCCCAATCAAGTTCCATGTCTTCATCTCTACATTTTTCCAGAGCAAAGCATCAACACTCAGCTGTGCTGCCCTCTCATCCGTCATCCCACATGCCATTGTTTTTGTTAGAATGCATGGCTAGGTTGTGTTAGAGAAGTTACACATCAAAGAATTAGCATGGGTGCAGAGCAATTACTATATTTTAATTGACTTGAGTGAAGGTGGATTCAACTAGATATATTGACACGTTGAAACTTGTGCTCTCTCTTGGTGATTTTCCTAGATGGAGATATTGGGTTTTTGTTGCATGCTTCCAATAACTGGTATTAGAACTGATGATTGATCGACGGACTATTCTTAATATGTATCAATGTTTGGTCATATATCTTAAGGGAGGAATCTCCTGACCAACACGATCAATGCGGTCTATTAGAATGTGGGTGTTTTGGAGTAGCAACGCACCTCGATGGCAGCCTTCATGGTCTAAATTAAGCATATAAGCGTCGTCATGTAGCAATGTGAGCCTAATGGCAGCACTTAAGGGCATTAGAGATTCAACTTAAGATAAGTTGGTGCATAAGGTATATCTAAATTAAGGGGAGCAAGCCTAATACTAGAACATGCTTATGAGATAAGTTGATGCGGAAGAATATCTAACTTAAAGGGGACACTAGAGCTCACACGTGAGATAGTTGATGATGATATCTAGATTAAGGGGAGCAAACCTAGCATTGGAGCTCATATGTGAGTAAGGAATTGTTAGAATTACGCGAAAAAGCATCACATTAGAGAATCATTACGAGTGTAGAGAGTTAATATATCTTAATTGACTCATAAATTATCAACTTAAACTTCATGAAGATGGGTCTTACTAAATATATTGATAAATTCGAATCTATGCTCCCTTTGGTGATTTCCCCCAACAATTTTTCTGAATGCTTATTGCTCAATCTCATTTATGGGTCCAACACTTTTATCTTCAACTTGGTGGTGCCTAAGCTACTTTTGTGCCATCCCATGCTTGTCCATGGTGCCTCGTTTGTGCTTTAACCGAATTACATGCATAATCCCACCACAGTAAAAAAAAATATGATTCTTGAGCATCGTGGGGGTGGTAAAAGAACCGCTTTCCATAGTTGACTTCGTCCTGGGCCGCTCCAAGTTGCTTGTTGGTTTTGCTTTCACTGTTCTTTTTGGGCGAGCGACACCACAGAATCAAGATCAAATTCCTTGAATAGATAAAACAAAGGTGGCCCCTTTGGGGAATGGTATCCCCATTTCTTTTACGCAGATCATTTGTGGGAATAATCCGGGGGGAGAACGACGCGAAATAATTTAAGGAAAAGGTACATGGAAGAGTACAGGAATGTCTTTTCTCTGTTCGCTCAGTGGGTTCTCCATTCATAATACAGCAATCATCTGACATGTCCTGATGACAATCGTGGATTTTGATTAGCTGTGACTGGCAACTTCAGTTTTTCCAGGTGCATATTATAAAGAGAAACATCGCCCATTTGTTTTCGTGCAACGATGTCGGAAGTTGGAACAATCAATCGATAGACGTCATCTGTCATCAAGCTAGAGGCTTAAACAGCTCTATTTTCCCATGAAGAAATTCTTTAAAATGCATCTATTGCTAGAGGTTGCTGTGTATCCACAAATCATAAATATATACCCACACCCACTTTTTCGGATTTTCTTTAATGCACTTCCTAAACATTGCGGCTTCATCTTCCACAGGGCGGTTGATAAATTCCAATATTGCGATTGATCATCGTTTCCCGTCTCCGTGATGTGCAAGTACTTACTCTCGTGGTACTTGGATTTTGATCAACACGGATAAATTCTTAATAAAAGATTGACACTTATATAGACTTTGAGATTTTATTTAAGTATATTCTTAGTGCGTCACATCTTCTGATCGGTCAGTATTCGAAATTTATAAAAACAGTGCTCGAAAAATCCGTATACTATCTTTATGCAATTGCTTCTAGTGGGAAACAAAATACAGATTTGCACATGAATATGGCTCTCAAATCAACTCACTCATAGAACATATCCAAACACCTAATAATAAAAGGTCAACAATTGTTTAAGGCCCTGAAATTCTATCGAAATATGCTTTAAGCGCAATCGCGTTTTCTAGTTGATTTGTAATCGAATTGGTATAAACAACGCTCTGAAAATCCACATACGATCTTTATGCGATTGCATCTAATAGGAAACAAAACACGGATTGCACATGATTTTGGCTCTCAAATCCACTCATAGAGCATATCTAAACATTAATAAATGATATTTTGCTCTGGATGGAGGAATGCCGAGCTTAATGATGAATTCCCAAAGCAAAGATGCCCACTCTCCAAAAGCAGGAGAGGAGAGTAGAGGAGAGGAGAGGAAAGGAGAGAGAGAGGGAGGTGGACATGGCATCTTGGAATTGCTCAGGAGCATGACGTGGCCGCACCCGAGAGGCCGCTTTGTCGGGATAAACAAATAATATTCTTGCAAAAAAAATGGCTTAGTGTAATCAAAAGGTAGGGGTTAACAGTTAAGTCAATCATGGAGGGCAAAGTGCATCTTCTGCTGCTTGATGCATTGGGCTATTGCTCTTGTATAGTGAGGAAGGGAAGGAATGACAAGGACGCCAGGCCAAAATCAAGGGCCACGATTGCTTCTCGCATCTCCTTTTGCTAATCCGCCATCTTCTTCATTCTTGCGGTCTGCCGCGTCCCAAAAACCCTAATCAGATGACATTGGGAAAAGGAGATTCGCCTCGTTTCTTTTGCAAATTCTGCTCCTAAGTGCGATTCCCCCAAAGATTGAGTGAAAGATATGCTATGCGGAGCAAAAGGTCCCATTTCAAGTGCCCAAAATCGTTTCCGTCATCGTTGTTGTCGATCGCCGCGATTGAACCACCTGATTTTGGAGCTGATCTCGACCACGAAGCTATCGTGCCCGGTCGTGTTTCGAGCACCGGCTGTGAGAGTTAGTTGAGTTGAGCTCGAGCTAGAGCTTCGTAATTCTATTGTCATCGGAACCGTGTGATTCTTGATTTGATCTGTCTTCAAGTACAAACCCATTAGAAGACAATTTACTCGATTGCAAAAGAACCTATCCGTTGCCCTATTGAACTTATGATCTAGAATATATCCATCGACTCAATTAAGTCGTAATTTTGGTGTTATTGGTTCTTATCAAAAGATGCAGCTTTTTGTTCGTGTATGATGGTATAGTCATACAATATTTTCACTATATTCTATTGCACACAATCCAAATATAAAATCGAGTAACGTGCAAGGATTTGTCATTGCATCTAAATATGATCCTCGTATTAAGAAAATAATTGGTCGAGACGTCTTCTTATGCAAACATGATTACCATTGTCTTATTGTCCTAAAGAAGCATTGATATTCCTGGCTAATTTAATATATGCCTAAGACAAAATAAATAATTTGGGTATTTCACTAAATTTCACGGTTTGATTCTGTCATACCCCTAATCTTATGGGAATGGGAATAATGACACATTCGTCCTTTTCTTCACGGCTATCTTTTTCTTCACTTGAAGGACACAACCTCAAAGTCAAAACAACATATTGGGGTTTCCATAATCTAGCAAAAGAATATTTACACTTCCAACTCAGCTAAACCCAACAAATGTCATCTTAGACATAAATCAAACTATATCAACTCATACCCTAAGATATTGCTCTCGTCCTTCTAGTCATTAACCAAAGTGCCTAAAAAAGATTGGAATGAGGGGGGAGATAACCAATTACAGCTCAATGAGTGGTGCATATCTTTTATAATTGAATTGAGCACCCACCATGCATTATTGTAAAGCAATACTAGAATTGAATATCCTAACTCCAATATATAGTAAACTTAATACTCATATTTAAAATACCCTTTTCATCGATAATATGAAAACATGTAATTAATAATTCAGTCCATTGATCAATGTTAAATCACATGTCAATGGTCAATTTCATTGACCAAACTCACATCACATCACATCTCAAGGTCTTAGAAGTAGCTCTCACAAAATTGACACCATCATGTAATGCTTAGCTCTCCTATGAGACTCATGTCAAATCACATGTCAATGGTTTATTCTATTGACCAAACTTGGGCTTTTGAGATGATGATATCCCAAATGTTGTCCAAATTTCGAGGCATGAAGCATTTTCTAGAAGTCTGAAAGTATTTTTTTGATGGTTTCATCATATCTCTTATAAGACTGTAGAGGTGACTTCCATAAGAGATGTCATCAAGTAATACTTAGTTCTTGAATGGTACAAGGCTCTACAAGTGGCTAATAAGAGATTTGTATTATCACCTAGAACTTAACCCTTGACCAACACATATTAATAGTATAAGACTTTATAGGTGGTTCTCATAAAATTACGTTATCGTGTAATACTTAATATTTAACTAACGTACATCAACAATACAATGCCCTAGAGGTGGCTCTCACATGATTGGAGTCGCCATAGAGAGCTTAACTTTTAACCAACATATATCAATGGTACAAAGCTCTAGAAGTGGCTCCCACGTGAGTCACATTGCTATGTAGTACTTAGGCTTTGATCGGTCCATATCACAATTGGTTTCACAAACCAAACATATCATTTCACAAATCAATTCTTTCCACAAAACCAAATCCATAATTCATATCATAAATCGGTTTTATAAACCAAAAAAACAGATAATATTTTGCAACCTAGTTCATCAAACAAAATACGCTTCACATGACTCACATCATTTCAGAATCCATTTCATATACCCTTGACATTTTGAAAAGCCTTGTATAAAAAATTTCTTAAATCATTATAAATCTCATTTCATAAAACAGTTCATAACCCAATACATATATATAAACCTTGGGAGAATTACCAAAAAATTCTTAAACCTATTACAATTGTGTCAATTCAGTCATATTTTTTTTTTTTGGCCAATTTAGTTCTAAACCTTTTATAATTGTGTTTAATTCAGTCCATTCGGCCAAAATTGGCAGGTTGGTGCTGACGTGGACACTAGTTAGGAACAGTTGGTCGGTGAACGCTGATGTGGAATTTTTTTTATTTTTTAAAATATTTTTTTTTGAATTTTTGAATTTTTTTTCCTTTTTTTTCCCCATCTTCTTCTTCCTTTGGCCTGCGCCAGCCAACTAGAGGTGAGGGCTGACGAGATCAACCTCATCGTTGCTAGGCAAGGAGCCTCGCCAGCCATCGGCGAGGTTAACCCTTGCCTTGGCTAGGTGAGGGCTTCTTGTCCTCCTCTTGACCATTGTCGCCGTCACCCATTGCAAACATTCTCTCTCTCTCTCTCTCTCTCTCTCTCTCTCTCTCTCTCTCTCCTCGCGAGCACGACCACTCTCTCTGTCTCTGTCTCTCTCTACTGGTACGCGATTAGGGTTTTCTCTCCGATTCAATCGAATCCAGCAGCCCAATGCGTGCGCCTTTATATGCAAGCAAACGGAGCAGAGGAGACGGAGGGGAAAGCCTCACCCAGCCAAGGCGAGGGTCAACCTCACCAGTGGCTAGCGAGGCCGAGTCTCACTAGATGTGGTGACGGCAGCCTCACCGTCGTTGGGCGAGGCTCGCCTTCGCCAGTGGCCGGCGAGGCTGACCTTGCCGACCCTCACCTCTAGTCAGTGTCGGCCGGCCAGAAGAAGAAGAAGGTGGGGAAAAAAATTCAAAATTCAAAAAAAATTTTAAAAAAATCGAAATATATATACATATATATAAATTGCCACATCAGCGTTTGCCGGCCAGCTGTCCTCAGTCAGCGTCCACATTAGCGCCGCCCAGCCAATTTTGGCCAGATTGACTGAATTGGTACAATTGTAAAAGGTTTAGGACTAAATTAGCCAAACAAAAAAAAGTTTATGACTAAATTGGTACAATTGCAATAGGTTTATGACTTTTTTGGGTAATTCTCCCTATAAACCTTCACACCACCTTTTGTAACACGTTTTTCAAACTATTACCAAATAACGAAAGAGTAGCAAATGTTCAGTCTAGATATTTATGCATAAAAATGCTATTTCATAAGTCATAACTCAAAAAAGAGATAATACCACTTACCTAGGAATAGTTACGACGAAATAGTAAGGATTACTCGGCACTCGCAATTCTATTAAATAAGCGATAAATAATGTCAAAATGGAGTAAATCGTTACCTCAACTACAAATCAGCTAAACTAAATATAATTGCTAACAAAACAACTCCTATACATTAGCAAATTGCTCACCCCAAGAGATTATTCAAAGCCATCCGCCACGTGTAGCTCGTCCCCAAAACTTTAAGATTTTTTTTTTTTTTTTTTTTTTTTTTACTTGGAGGAACAGAACTTGCAATCGACAGCCGCGCCCATAAACCCCAAGCCGACACTTAGCGGGAGGACCCACCACCCTAAGTCACACTTAATACACTTAGCGCCTCCCTTGGGTTTTGAACCCTTCACCTCTTCGTTGAGGATCAGCAGAGTCTTATCTGGTGGAGCCACCACGGCCGATAGTCCAAAACTTTAAGATTTCGTTTTGACTAAAGTGTTGCTTTAATCAACTCCACAACTCACAACGCCATACTTGACAATTTCCATGAAATCCCGCATGGCTCAGTAACTCCAAAATAAGACTTGGCGGCTCAAATTTTACATAATTTTGAATTTGTACCATAATTCCGAAATCCTCTTAGTGAATGAATTAACAGGTCGAGGACGATCTCGTTTATTGTTTTGTCCGCTGGATTCACTACTTCATGTGCATATTAAAAGGAGGAAATTTGCAAGTGGGCTGAATTATGGCCATTGAAACATGGGCTTGGGCTTTGAGAACATGGACTGGGTTTATTTGGGCCCATTATCACAGATTTGAGTTGATTGTCAATTGTCAATTCACAATTCATAAATTTAATATGTCGATTCGTATTTCATATCTTGATTGAGCAAATATGAATACTCTTGAGTACTTGCATCATCTCTCGCGTTGCGATTTGTGCAAATCTTGTGTTTGCTTTAGACCTTCCAGGGTGGGCCGATGGAGCATGAGCTTATTCATATTCAATGCTTCAATTACCTTGTCCACTAAATTCGAGTGAAAGAACCGAGACGCCCACGTGCAAACCGCTTCAAAGGTATAGATTTAACTGGTTTACGAAACTTCTCGAGTTTTTCTTTAGCTTTCAAGTTATTGATCTTTGCGCTTGTACGCTTGGATTATCAATAATAAAAGAGAAAATAGAAAAGTGAGGCCTTGAACTTTGGAAACACCAGCAAATTTTCTACGTCCGGTCGTTCATCTAATTTGGACCCAATGTGAATTGAAATGACGCCCATGGCTAGGGGTGTACATAATGGACTGTTCAGATCAGATTGTACTAGCCAATTTGGTCCTGTTCTCTCAAGTGTTAGTCTAGTTCCTAATTCCAAAGGGGAATCGGATCTTGACTGAATCGACTACATATATTTTTATCTTATCTCTTCAAAAAAAAAAAAAGTGAGTTTAGTTTATTGTTTTTCAGAAAATAGGAGCCTATAATTTGACAATATGATATCTAGATGGAAGTATAGAATTTGGCTAAAGCTTTAAATTTGTCTCCGATCATGCTGTTGAATAATAAGATATCCAAATGGAAACATAGGAAAAAAAAATAGTGATCAATTCTACTAGACTGGACTAGGAACCGGTCAACCCTACCTATGGCTACACTCCAAGGCCAACTTGGGCCACCGGCCCAGTGTAAATACCATTATACCAGTATAGGTTGGATCGTAAATCACATGGACCGTATGAACGGAGGTTTTCATTACTCCGTATCAACATCTTCGGCCACATTTTCTTCAGGGTGAGTGTCGTCAACTTGTCGTCCATGAAAGTTACACAGACAAACGCAATCGCCAAAACACTTACATTAAAGTAGAATTTACGTTAGGCTTCCAATACAACTAACTATATCCACATTTACATTAAATTTCCCATACTACACAATCTAAAAATGTTCCTGTACCAGAGTTTCTCTTCGTTTGTCCGGTCTTTAACATTCCATCCCAAAATGTTTGGGTTCCAGAGCATCGCGTGCTCCCGGAGGGCTACTGATGCGGAGCGCTCGCCCTTCATCCCGGGCCTTCGATGTCTTGCTCCGTCGACGACATCAGGCATCAACATCGGCTAATACCCCATTCCCCCTATTTAGTTCCACATCCTGCTCAGCTTTTCCCGCCCTCCACACCTGACTTGCCGCCTTTCTCGATGACAATGTCGACCGGTCCGCATGGTTCGGCGTCCTCCAGCATCTGAACCACGCGTCTCATGGTGGGTCTCAGTGAAGGAAGCCTCTCCGTGCACAGAACCGCGATCCTCAACACCTTGATGGCCTGTTCTTGCGTGTGATCTTGCGCGATCCTCGAGTCCACCAGGCGCATCACGCTCTCTCTACACTTCAAGTTGCTCGAGATCCAGCTCACGATGTCCATGTTCTCCCCGTACTCTGGCTCTATCGGCCTCTTCCCCGTCACGAGCTCCATCAAGACCACCCCAAAACTATAGACATCGCTCTTCTCACTGATCCTGGACGTGTATCCATACTCTGTGACATAGACCAAACATGAATCATAAGCACTAAGCACTGCCAAAACCTTACTGGCTTATTCATCAATTTCCATCTGGTTTCAATTGCAAAAGAACTCTCAGAAATTAATTGAAGAGAAGGAAATACATGAGGCATGGCCATGATCGATTCCTTACCAGGGGCAATATAACCTGGTGTTCCTGCTATGACCTGTGTGGAGTCTTTGCCACCGCGACCGGCTTGAAGGATTTTGGCAAGCCCAAAATCTGCAATCTGGGGCTTCATGAACTCATCCAGCAAGATGTTACTCGACTTCACATCCCGGTGGATCATGGGCCTCTCGCACCCGTGATGCAGATACTCTAATCCCTTGGCCGCCCCGACCGCGATCCAGTACCGCGTCTTCCAGTCCAGCTCCAGCTTCCCGGATGAGTGGAGCCTGTCCCACAGGCTGCCGTTGGGGAGATACTCGTAAACAAGCAGGCTCGAGTCTTCACTCGTGATACTGCAGTACAGCTTCACCACGTTGACGTGCCTAATCGAGCTCAATGCACGGACCTCGGATTCGAATTCTCGGGATCTTCTGCAGCCCTTACCTAGCATTGGGCTAGTACTGAGGCTCCTTCCATGGGTACGAGAGTCCGCCGTCGGGATGTGCTTCACGGCGAGTTCTCGGCCGCTAGGGAGTTTCGCCTTGTACACGTTGCCAGAACCTCCTTTCCCAATGATGTTCTCGTGCTTTATGGATTCGAGAATCTCGTCCTCTGTGAAGGTTAACGTGTGGAACGACTTCACTTCCCAGGACTCTTCTCTTGACTTGCTGTCTCCATTCTTTTCTCTGTTCTTGATGAAAAGAAAGCATGCCAGGGAGGTCAGAAGTAGCACTGAAGCTACAAGGAAGCAAATTACCACGGTTCGGATGATCTTCGATGAGCCTGGATGAGACGAACATTGCTCGAAGGATTTGATCCTTGCAGCGGTGGTGCATAGGCCGGGATTTCCGGAAAAGCTTCCATTGTCTGCTTCAAGCGAGAGAGACTGTGGGATAGGGCCGGTCAAACGGTTGTTGGAGAGATCAAGAAGGCTTAGCCTTAGGGAAGATAAACTAGCTGGAATCGGTCCCAAGAGTTCATTATAGGAAAAATTCAGAGAGTTCAGAGTCGGCAAAGATCCAAGAGACGACGGTATTTCACCGGACAGTGAATTGTGAGCCATGTTAAGGTTGCTAAGTGAAACACACGAGCTCAGTGACTCGGGTATGGCACCAGACAGCATATTATACTGCACATAGAAGCTGCCCAAGCTTTTCAAATTGCTGATACTCTCTGGGATTTCCCCAGAGAATTTATTGTAACTCAAGTCGATTTTAACCAGCAATTCAGCTTCCGTAACCTCCTCTGGCAACTTACCCGACAAGTGATTATTTCCAACTAGTAACTGAGTCAGTGACTTGGCATTCTTAATATCAGAGGTGATTGGCCCTTCAAGCTGGTTCAAAGAGATGTCAATCATGTCCACATTTGGCAGTCCCCATATACCAGCAGGAACAACACCTGAGAGACTGTTGTTACTGACCCGAAAGCGCGTCAAACTCGAGCAATTCGCGTAAGCCCCTGGGATTTCACCGGAGAAGCTGTTCTGAAGCATGAGAAGCTCCCTCATCGTCCCCTGCTTGCACATATCTGGCGGGATCGTACCCGTCAAGAAATTCTCCGAGACATCTATGTAATCGAACTGCGCCCATGAGCCGAGCTTCTGGGGCAGAGAACCATGGAGCATATTCGTGTAGAGGGACAGATTGACGAGCCTCTGGAACTCGCCAAACTCAATTGGTACTTCCCCAGAGAGCTGATTCTGAAGTAGCTGCAAAGAGACTATGTTTGTCAAGAATCTCAGTTCAGACAGATCGCCCTCGAGATAGTTTGTCGATGCATCCAAGTACTCGAGTTTTGTGAGGTTTCTGAATCCGACGGGGAAATTTCCGGTCAAACTGTTGTCATAGAGCTCAAGTCGCCAGAGATTCACCAAATTTCCAATCTCTTTCGGTATTTCACCGGTCAAGCGGTTGATTGAAAGCTCTATGCTTCCAAGCTCAATGAGATTCCCGATAACGGGCGAGATTCGCCCTTCGATGCTGCAATTCGACATGTAAAGCTCATTCAACTTCAAAAGGCTTCCTAATTCTTCAGGGAAAGGAGTCCTATCAAAGGAATTGTCTCCGACGCTCAAGACAATCAAATCCGTCATGTTCTTGAGGGAACTCCACGGGAAAGCCCGGAAAACCCGCTCCTGTTCAAGTACAGATAACGCAGTTCGTGAAGAGACGAGAGGTCCGGGACCGATCCTGAGAAGCCATTGTTTCCAAGGTCCAGGTACCGTAGCTTGACGCAACCATTCAAATCGCCCGTCGGCGTTCCGTGCAAGGAGTTGAATCCTAGCGCTAGCCTCTCCAAGTTCTTGAGCTCGCAGATCGATCCCAGGGGGAGCACGCCTGTCAGCTGCTGGTTTGAGAGGTCGATTGCCGTCACCGACCCATTGACGTCGCAGGCGATGCCTGCGAATCGGCACGGCGGGTTGTTTGGCGTCCACGAGGAGAACAGGTTTGAGTTTGGAGTCCGGAGCGTGGCGGTGAGGTTCAGGAGTATTTGGAGCTCGTCGGCGACGGCGACGGCGACAGGGCAGAAGAGGCAGAGGAAACAGAGCAGGAACAGAGGAGTGAGGCTTCGCCTGCCGGGAGCGGTCGACGCCGGCATGATTGGCGCTGGAGATAGAGAGAGAGAGAGAGAAAAGAGTGAAGTTGAAGGGAGATTGAAGATGAAGACAAGTCAACTTAGGAAGATTTGTGTTGCCATCATCAACGAATGCTCTGTTTTTCTTCGAACAGGGGACCTGGCGCGTCCCTGTTTTCTGTTTTAACGGTAAATATGTGCCTCGTCATAATTAGGAGCTAATTGCGGTGGTGTAAGTATAAGTCATCCATCTTTAATTTCTCTTTTAATACGCAATGGCGACTCGATGAAGCATCACGTTGCGTGTACCAACTTCATTTTCGAAATCTAGTCAGTGTCGTCCAACCTGAATATCAATTTAAAAATCATATTGAAAGAGATTGAATCGATTTTAATAAGCCAAACGAACTCAAATTTCTTTATGCTTATCAAAAATTGTTTCTCTCGATTTTTTTTATTTGCTGGAAACTGAAATGAGTCTATTCAACGTGAATGTCTCAGCTCTTTTTTTTTTTTTTTTCTTGGGATAATGACATGAATGGTTTTTGAACTTTAATTCAATGTGTTATGTGATCCCTAAACTTTAATCAAATGTGCAATATCATTTATGAACTTTTGATTTATTCAATATGGTTTTTGGACTTTTGCAACATGTTCAATTCTCTAGACTACATAAAAGTGAACATTTTATATAATCCATAGATTAAATTTAGTGACCATATTAAATAAATTTAAAGTTCATGAATGATATTATATATTAGACTAAAGTTCATGGGCTAAATTAAACAAATTAAAGTTCATCAATCACATTACATATTAAGCTAAAGTTTAAGAACCATTTATATCATATACTTCTCTTTTTTCTCATTTTTCTCATTTTTCTTCCTTACATATAGTAATACGCTATTATTTTTTAGTTTGCCTTACTTGAACAGGATATACCTTATCACACCCAAGAGAAAGGACAAGAAGTCGCCTAGATATGCACGTTCAATGGATAAAAAAAAAATTGCATACCTTTTTTTTTTCTTTTTTTTATATAGACAACATTTGTGGCTTTCTACTTCAGAAGTGGCTGAGAGGAGCAACGTTTTCCTTTTGTCATGCAATGGCGATGCCCCATCTTTCGGGCAATTCCATGGAAGCTTCCCTTATTATTAAAGCAATAAAGAGGGAACATGATTAAACTTAGTGTGAAGCCTCATCCATACGTTTTCTTACTTTTGTTTGATTTTGCTTGATTTTTTAGCAAAACGACAATGATTGGTTTTCTTCCAATCTTTCTTCTTTGCCCCATTTTTTTCCTTTTTCTATTTATTTAGTTTTGACCACTTGACCAATTGATTATTATTTAGGTGGGTTCCTAGCAATTTTTTTTTTATTTAAATTGATTGGAGGTTTCAAATGGGTTTTTGTCTACAATGGATTCAATACAAGAGTTCAAATGCCAAAGAGGACGAGTTATTCAAACATGATGTGGAGACAGTGTTATTACATTGACTGATGAGCATTGAATAAGCTAATCTGAAAGCGATAGGGACTGAGTACTCTTTTGATAAACATGATTCTTTAGATGATACATGAGATGAGGGATAGTTATAATTGGATTTATAGAAACAAAAATATTATAGGAAAGAAATTGGAGAATTCGCTGGGCATTCCGTTATCTTATTATTAAAGCAAAACTAGAGATTTGGTCAAGAAAGGAGGTGATATTATATGGAATTTAGCAAAAATTTAATGCGGAGCCTTTGAATTTAACGGTCCACACGAATACATAATTACACAATTCATACAAAACTTTTGTGGGAAAGCATGATTAGTCTTCCTGGGTCGCTTGTTTTATAATATAGATAGACGATAATGGTTTATTAGGAAATCATTGGAAAAAAACTTACTATTTGTTTTGTGCTCTATGTGGAATGAAAAAGAGTGCTGGAATGTTATTAAAAAAAGTAAAAACTTCTCTAGGACCAAATAAATGTAAACAAACCCGCATGTTGAAAGTTAATTTGAACTTTTTATATAAACACTATTGATCTCATGACATTTGTAACGAATTTTCGCATCACAATAAAAACCGTTATCAACATGTAAAAAAAAATTTAATTCTAATAATGAGCTCGATAATAACCGAGAGTGAGTTTATGCATATATGTGGACTCGAGGAGTTGCTATTTTCTAAATTGCCTTATGGGTCGACTTTTTGCATCCAACTTATATCAAATCTTATGCTTCATCATGCTTGTATTACCTGAGCACAGTGACGTCCACTCCACATCCACTCTTGGATTAGCTTGTATTACCTGAGCACAGTGACGTCCACTCCACATCCACTCTTGGATTAGATAAGACGTCAGTCCAATCTCATTCGTGATATGTGAGCTTGGAGCAAGCGATATTTTTTTCTAGCTGTGGAGCTGTTTTTTCTCCCATTAACAAGAAAACGATAAACTTCATTTATGGTCACAATAATTTCGTAAACTTCAATATTAATCATCCGATTTTCTTTTTTACAATTGATGCACTTTGAATTTCTCCGAAAAACTATTAAAAAAAAATGCCAGCGTAGCCTCTTTACATTCCCTCTGGAATGAATAATAGAACATCAATCTAGAAAATTTGAAAGCCTCTATTCAAAAAGTTGGCAGCCGTGTTTAAACCAGTCTTTACTTAAGACAAATGAACGCGGCATTGCTTTAAGAAAAATCATCTCTCCCCAGTCCTCACTCAAGAACAACAGATAAAAAACTTTAAAATTTTGAGGCCACAAATCGTACCGTCCAAAATTAGAAGGCGAAAAAATTTGGCGACCATATCCTTAATTAACGGAGCATATATTTGTCCCCATTAAACCTAATCGAAGCCTAAAGTCGCGCACCGAATGTGTACAGAATCTAGGAAAACACCAAGAAAGTGCCAACTCCTAATTGAAAAGACGGGTACGGAAGAAGTTGAATTTCAGCATTGAATTTATTGGACGGTCTCCCTCGCTCTTCACTTTTTGATTCCATAATTGCCTTTCCACTTGATGGCCAGCAGCGGAAGCTGACCAGAGAGTGCAGTGGAAAACGAAGGCAACGTTCCATCCGAAGGACAGGAGTAGGAGTAGACCGAGGAGAACGGAAGGCCCGTGGGAAGAAGCCTTTTCCGGAACGCGGTTTTTCACCGGCAAATCATGTTTTTGGCCACGTATTGCATTTTAACCTTTTTGCTTTTCTATTTTATTTTGTTTTGTTTTTCTATTTTTATGTTCGAGTGAAATGGTGTGGCTTTTCTTTTATGTTATAAAAATGATCCACGTGTGGAGGCCGGATATCTAGAAGATCAAATTAGCCTGTTTGCTTTTTTATTAGGCAAACATTAAGAAAGCACATATTTTTTTTTTGCCTAAATTTAAATTATTATCTGGGTTTTTAAAATTACGAAAAAATTACATAAGAATTTATATGTCAACATTTGTATGATCTGAAAATTTCAGATGTTTTGGATTAACCAAAAGTCAAAGTGTGCATGCCGTGAAATTTAAGTAGAATGTGAATAGATAAGTTGATGACAAGTTTTGAAATTCACAACAAAAGTGTAATTAATTCATAAAATTTTTAAGTAAGGCAATTGAGTTCAAAAATTTATTAAATTGGCATAATTGGATTCTCTCATTAACTCCTTTTAATTTAGTTGATGAAAAATGCTAAATCAACCCATTTTTTATTATTTTTTTTAACAACATCACACCCTTATTCTACTACTCAAGGTGAAAGGACAACTGGAGAAAAATCCAAATCAGCCGAATGATTCTTTTTGAAATATTCGCCTCGTGGTTTTCAGCAACCTTGTGTTTGACTTTGCTTGGAATGATCTCAAGCAGCACGAATAGCTTTTCAATAGCCGGACAATAAAATCATCACGCCAAAAATAGATGTGAAATTGCGTCACTTTAGAAAAGTGTTATTATAAACAAGGATAAGATCGATCTAATGCCGTTTGAAATTCGACATCTAAATGTGTTAATTTATTAAGAATGAGAGGCGGTATCCAGGATTTGGCCGCTGGAAATTTGTTGTTTTGCAGGCTCGTCAATCACTAATTGATTTGACAACCCAAGTTCCATGAATGCAATCCCTCAATTTTCCACCGGTAGTCCATGTTCAACATCTCTGGTAGGCCTCCGTATGCGCGCCAGTCCAAGTGATGTTGACTACTCAGTTTGACTGCCAATGTACCAAATCCAATGCATTTCGAGCAAAATAAAGCACGTTTCTCTTGCTCTCTCTCAAGCTTTTCATTCGCCCGTGAAGTCAAATGAGGAAAAGTAACCGAAAGGAAGAAGAAGAAGGAGCCGACCTTATCATTTGCGATTCGACTCTCTAGAGACGTGCCTCGATTTTCCTATCGTCATTGGACCACGTCGAACCGCGGGAATCACGAGACCCAAAAAGAGTTCTCGAATGCTGGAGAAGAGAAGGGGAAAGAGAAAGGAATGGTACGTGTGTAATTGGAACCTTAGTTTGTTCTGGGTGATCCTTGAGCGTCGCGTGGGATTTATGCAAGTTCATTCGCTTCTTGTCACGTGCGCACATTCGAGCTTACTCCTTTCAATTTTATATAAGGTGTAAAGTTCAAGTTGGACTCACTTTACACGAAGTTTCTTGGACCGCACCTTGCATGATATACAACTGGCCCTTGATGTAGCCGCGATAGGTCTTTGTTCGCAAGTTGTGGCCGTGGCGAGTTGCTGTTTGCGATGCAATTGACTTTTAAGTGTTTAACACTTTAATGCCATGTAAAATTTTGTGAAATTATTATTAATTGTTTAAAAACTTAAGTCATTAGATAAATGTGTGATTTAATATTTAAGTATTCTAAAATGTGAATCGTCGATGTTGGGACTGCATAACAATTATGTTTAGTAAAAGATCTATTGTAAAGCAATTTTGGATTAAGTAGTGTTTTATAAAAAATGTTTTTGAAAAATACTTTATTGCAATCTCTCTCTCTCTCTCTCTCTCTCTCTCTAAAAGGAATTCAAATCCTTCGCTGACTTTGATGAAGGGCTTAGGTCATCAACAAGTCAGATCTAGCACTAGCAACTCTCGATTGAGGTCGCACCACCTCGGGCAACCCTTGGCTAAAGTTACGTGACCTTAACCTTGGTGAGGGTCGCTCGGGTTGCTTGACCTTAGGCGATGGTTGTGTGGATTGTGTAACCTCATCGGCCCCTTGTTTGCTTGTGGTTAAATTTGGCCTTGTTGGCCCCAGCTTGCTACCCTCGCACGAATAAGATAAACAATACAACGGGGGGCAAAATTGAAAAATTGAAACATTGATAAGGATAATTTTGCAAGAAATTAATCATTTAACTCTTATTTCAACATTTTAAAATTGCTGAAAGTTCAAAGCAGGTCTCTAATTATCTTGAGTTTTTAACCTTTCCAATACTAACTTTTAGCTCAAAGCTCCTTAAGAATGATTGCCAAATACCCAAAATTTTCATCAATAGATCTTTAAAATGTTAAACTAAAGCACCTAACATGCTTTCCGTGACGATTGCTTGAGTTTTCACTATGCATTGCGGTCATAGTGGAACAGATTGAGCATGCTCAAGTGAGGCCCCTTTTTTGTGCGGTTTCGATTTGCTGGCAATTCGAGCGTGCAATCTGACCTTCCTAGCCAAGTGAGGACATCTTAACTTACAAGAAAAAATCACTTCTATCTTTTTAATTGAAGATCACATCAGCACAATATCAAACTATGTCATTGAACATTTGATTCGCATGCAAATGTCGTATCATCTAGCAACATCAGCCACATACGAAATATTCATTGGAAGTAGGATTGATAGACATTGTTCAACATATGGTACCTATGTTTTGGTTTATCAAATTAGGACGTGGTAAGCCAGGATTTGGGCCGCCACAAATATTGTTTTTTCGTTGCCTCTGTACTATGGAGGGTTCGTCAATCCCTATTGATTTGAAAGCCCAATTCCCACAATCCAATTCCTCCTTTTTCTACATCTCAGATGGGCCTTTTCCATTTGCACTAGGTCCAAGTGAAGTTGACTTTTCAGTTTGACCGCTCATGTTCCCATCCGTAGCGTTGTAAAAGCCAAAATAAGCATCTTTGTCTTCCTTGCTCAACCCCATTGATTAATGAAGTCAAATGAGGCAAAAGCAACAAAAAAACTCAACAAAAACCTTATCATTTGGAATCTGCACAAGTACTTACCTTAATTTTCAATTGTTATCGACACATATCAAATTGCAAAACTACAATACTTAATATGAAATTTTAGACGTTAGAATTATTGTCTGAAAAGAAATGTAAAACAAGAAGAAATTGAATATGATGAAAGATAATTTGCCTTCATAAGATTAATTGGGCATTTAATATTTTTCGGTCGAAATTTGGGCATTTTAATTAAATAATGAGGTTTCTCAATCTTTTATTTTTGTTTATGTCTTTATTTTAAATGTTCTGATGTGGCTGTAGTCCATAGGTGGGTGTCCTCGTTCTCATGGGTTCAAAAAAGAAAAAAAAAATTCCGATTTACTTTCATTCGTGGTCAACAAACGGTCAACAGTAGGTACCGCCGTCCCGCCGGCGAACCCGTCCCCTCTCTCTCTCTCTCTCTCTCTCTTTCCCTGGACTGCTCCTGAAAGTTCTGCCATGGAAGCAAGACGAGGCCAAGGGCCACGGAAGCGTTCGAGCTCTTGTCTTTGCGTCCTTCCCGACGCTTGGTAACACGAAGACCTGGGATTCTTGGCGGCCGATCATGATTCGCTTCGGAGCCCAGTTGCAGCCGATTGCTCCTTCCGCTTCTGCGTGCCGTTCGTTTCGGTTGATTATCGAAGCGAAACCCGGTATCGTCCTTGCATCGCGAACCCTTAATGCCCATTTGGTCGGCATCGAAATGCGGATGTCTGGTTGTGCAATTTTGCGAGAAAGTTTTTTTTTTCTTTCTTTCCTTCTCTCTCTTTCCAACGATTGCGAATGATTGATTGGGGTTGGCTTGGCTTTTTGGTTCTTAATTGACTCCCCCGGGGGGTGTGATCTCGGAGGCGAGGCTGTCCTAGAAATGGGTTTACTCTTTTTCAGCTCGTGGATGGTGATGGAGCGAGCTTGCCCAAGTTTGTCTCGCGTGTAAATTGTAGAACTTTTTCTGTGGGAGGAATGCTTCGACTTGGTATAGTCTAGCCAATATGTGGTTACGAACATCGTGGTTGGGGGTTCATCGGGCGATATTTTGCGGCTGCTCGAATGGGTTCTGAATTTCCAATGATCTGGTGTGGAGGGCTAAGACTCTTGACTGAGGATTTGAACTCGTCGAGGACTGCCAAGTATTGCAGAGTCTAGCAAGATAGTCTATGTTAACTTAACATTGTTAAATAGTTTGTGTGCTTGTGCTTCTTTTAATGATTGAATGGGATAACAGCTTACATGAAGTTGTTGGTGGGTGGAACATCGGGTTAGTTATGACCATTCTAATTCTTGTTTTCTGGATGACAGTGGTCGCTAATCAGGACATGCACCAGCTCTGACTTTGAATTAGGAGATTGAGCGGCTAAAAGAGAGAAGGGCCATGTAATGGGAAATGAACAGGTGAATACTGCTTATTTGTCTCCTCAGATCGATTTTGTCCATGTCTGTACTTGCCATCAGGTCATGCCGTTGATTGATTAGGATTTATCTACTATTTTTATCTACCTCTGGGGTTGATTTGCCAATGTTCAGTCATCTTTCTTTCTTTCTTAATATGGCAACAAATGGTTGTGGTTTTTGCATCTGCCTTACAGAACTTAGTCATATTTTGGGCGCATTTCTTATCTAGTTTAATGTGCCTGATATCCGCTCAATCCTATTTAGCAATGGTCATCAATTGTCATATAGGATATATAATATCTTATATATGGGCAACCCAACATGACTATTTTGTTAAAGTACATCAAGAGTTAAACCATCTAAAAGGATATATTTAGGGAACCGTTTGGGCCTTTTAGGCATTACTTCTTTCGACCATTTCTTAATTGCACTACTCCTACTTGAATTGCTAGTTTGCTTTTCTTCTTGACGTTAATCGTTATTATCTGTTGAAGGAATCATGGTGGCAAGCCAAGTGAAGCCAATGAAAAGCATTTCTGTTTAATCAGATTGGTGGAGATATTAGCAATGGAAAATCAGTACCTGCTAGATAAAAAGATTAAGTGCTTTAAGCCAAAATCCATTAATGTAGGAGTTTTCTTACATGGTTGGGTGCGCTTGATAAAAGAGGTAGGGAGGTGTGTGTCAGGTAGCTGACAATGGGCACTCCTTTTTCTACAGTAGAATCTCTATGAAACCGAGTCCTATTGCAATATTGTGCAAAAACTAGGTCATCTCTTAGAAATGACGCAGTGCGTGGGCCGAGCACATAGTGGCAAAGAAACAGAATAAGGAATCTGCGAGTGCAACGAAGCTATCAACAAGCAATGATGTTTATAATCTCTCGAACACCAAAGAAGAAGATAAGTATATGCGCAAGTAGGCTAGAGCAAGAAAAAGAAGGACAAGAGATCTAACTAGGCTGAGATGAGTTAAGGATGAGGATGAAAAAGCCCTAGTTGTAGAAGTAGTAGTTAAAAACAAATGGAGTATTTTTGTAAGCTCTTTAATGGAATGTCACGAGAAATTCTAAACCGGGGGGAACTCCATAATTTGCAAGAGTGTAGGAACTCCTAATGACAAATAAGGGAATGGGAAGTTTCTAGAGCTTCGATAAAGATAAAGAATCGTGAAGTGGTAGACCCATGGTTACCCATTGAAGTGTGGAAGGTTAAAGGCGAGATCTCTATATCTTGGATTGTCAACCTGAAGAAGATGCGTGAATGAAGGAAAAACACGTTTATTTCTATCTATAAGAACAATGGACATCCAGGACTGGGCCAACTATGAATGGACTAGCTAATAAGCCACATCAATGAAGCTTGGGAGAGAGAATCATTAAGAACATCAGTAGAGGTAACAGGCATGTACTTTTAAGACAATCAAGTGGGATTAATCCCAGAGAAATGTTAGAGGATTCTTGGAAAGGAAGGAGTACGGCCATGGAGAAAAAAATGGCTAATTTTCCTGGAACCATCAGGTAGGAACAGCCCCCTCCCAACAGTCCCTAAGATGTGTTCTCCAAATGTGGGCTCATGAAAGCTATATGGGCTGTAAATCATGGAAGTCTTGAACCTGTTGCCTTAATGCCTACTAATATATTTTCTGTGAACATTATACCTGTACCACATCTGGTATAAGTAGTCCTGATTTGTCTTTCATAATCTCCTTGTGTTACGACCACCACACTGGATCGGCGATAATGGAGCTAAAACACCCGACAAGTAGTACCATAGCTGGTATTATTGGCTTTATACGAGGAGATTTTATTAGTATGTAGTCTGGATGTCATCTTGCGCTGATTACTTGTTTTGCAGGGTTTTCAAACGGGGTTTTATTAACCTGTGGAACTTCCTTTGTATCCTTTTCCTGGGTTGATCTCCTGTGTGGTTTTTCTTTATGTTAGAATAGTACTACTTTGTCATCTCTAGTTAAAATAAGACAGGTCATTGTTGAACTCTTTGATTATCATAGGGAACCATTTTGGGTCTTCAGTTAATTGCTTAGCATTCATAGTAAATTCAATAGAAGCTATAATTCTTTGTTTTTATATAAATATGGGCTCATGAAGCTGGTTAACTTTTGATTTGAAATGCAAATTATTGCTGGACAGACAATGAAACATGTTGATCAGGTTCAGTGGTGCCTGTGGGAGACCTTGGTTGTAGATTTTCAATTTGAAACAGTTGGGTTCATGCCAAATATGTGGAGCTGGTTTCAGTTAAAAGATGTTGATAAGTGGAAAACAAGTTGCTAGATGGCAGCTGAAAAATGTCTTCCGGCAAGCTTGATGATTTCTTGGAGGGATTTATTTGATGATCCCAAGGATCCAGACACCGACCGAAAAAAAAAAAAAACAAAAGTCTACCCAATGCACACATATATGCATATTATACAATTTACACTTTGTCAATCTTAAGCATGGTCTAAGTTCTCGACCTCTATATTTATTGCTTTTGACAAACTAAACTCCGAAGGCTGACTTTGAAGAAACTAACATAGTTTGCAAGAACATCTCACCAGCACCACATCCATCAAGTCATCTGAGTATTTAATATGGACTGTTGTTTTCTATTATTAGGGTTGAATGCTCTCTGTATACATGATATGTACTGCACGTGAGATTGAGCTCCAAGTTTATCATGCATGCTTTTATGGTTTCACAAGCTTACTTGTTGTCTCTTTCACGACAAGCTTGCTGTCCTTTCTGTGCATCTCTAAAGATGGTGGAGGGAATGCCAACTTTTTGATTGAATATTTCACCTGTTTTTGAATCCTCCGGTTGGTAAACATTGGTTTATGGGTTTCGAATTAATGTGGTGAGGCTATATCCACTGAATCATTTTCTTTTTTTGGGCAAAGGGGCAGGGTAAAGGTTTGGTTGGATTATCTGCCAGTTACGATTAGTGTACATATATTGACATTATGCAAAGGCTTCTGTTCTGGAGCATCAGTATGCATTAATTGATAATAGATATACAAGTGGGCAACATCCAATGCTGATGGCATGCCTTTTGTGTTTGGTGCTTTGAAAACCTCATGTTCATGGGGGCTTCTGTTATAGCCATTCTCACAAAGAGGTTGACTCTTTTATCTGTGAGCAACTTATGCAGATATCACTGTTTGTCTCGCTACTGCATTCTGGATGTATAAAATTTCATTGTGGCTTTGATATCCCATAAGAGTTTTTACTGAAAATGAGGCCGTCCTTGCATCATCATGCAGAAATTGGTTATATGGATGCTTGCGAATTTAACAAGCATACCAGTAAAATGTTATAAGTTACAAATTCTGTTTCCACTATGAAATTCATCAATGGAGTAGTTATATAAGGATATTTAGAAGTAAGAGTCCTGGCTGTTGTGAAAAACCCATCACATTGTTGGCACTTTGGCTTCTAGTACTTTAAGCAAGTGCTAAATGAGGAAGTTTTTCTTCTGATATTTGATCTGAATCTGTTACTTCTCTGGATATATGTGTCAAAAAGCCTCTTGTCTTTAAACAAGCATCTAGTGAGAGGCAAGGAGACTGAACATTCTAAGGGCGCGCATGATAAAATTTCTACTCCTCTATTTCTTTGTTTCTCTGTTTCTCGGAACAAGTTTGGAACAAAAATCCGTTTGGTAACGCAATTTGATTTTTTTATTTCTGGAATAGATTTCTATTCCAAAAATAGATTTGAAGAAGAAATCAGAAGTTAGAATTTTTAACTTTTTAATTTTTGAAATAGAAATTGAGAAATCAATTTCTAGCCAGAAATCAATTTCTGTTCCAGAAATTTTGTCATGCGCACCCTAATTGTACCTCAGTATTTTTGTGTGTTAATTTCATTCCCCTAACAATTTCTAGTCCTTTGAACCTTGCATTGCCAAGTTAATTATATGTGCAAAGATACATGAGTTTCATGGTAGTTGTTAGAACAATAAATAGTAGCACAGGATTGAGGTATCTTTACAATCAGAATTGTAGTAGTACACATTTTGCATGTTGGGAATTGTGGAAGACAAACTATGCGGGAAGCAATGATCTTCACGTGCTTGATGGCAACTCGGGTATGGTTGTATAATATGCTCGGTGGGGTATACTTTCCACAAAGAAAGAATTTCTCATTAAAAGGTAGATGCTGCTTTCTGGGACTCTCAAACTTCTGCCTGATCACCATGGATTATTAAGTGAAGTAGAGAGTTGCAGATCCAGGAAATTCTCCCACAGCTGCTTCTTCACCAACCAAAAAAGCTGGTGGTGGTTGGGATATATTCTCCAGAAAGTATCATTTTCCTTTTAATGTAAATGTCATTACGCATGGGTTGCCTAATCATGGAATTGGAATCTCATGCATTTCTTTTCCAGCGAATTTGTTGTATGAATATGGTCAATTATGCTTAGTGGTTAACAGCTTGCATATAAGTTGTGCTGCTTGAGACCTTGATAGAGACAATATTTGGTGCTCTAAAATTCCAAAAAGCTTGATTGATCATGGTGGAAGGCCATTGGCAAGCTCTCCTTTTCCTTCTTGCTTGCATCTGAATCCTGGAATAAGTTCTTTTGTTAATGCACTTAAATGTATCTACAGAAGCATGTCTTGCTTTCCTGCTCCTGAGAATTATTACTGTGACATGCTTTTTGGTTACTGTATCATAGCTGCTCAAGTCTGAATTTCTATTTAACCTATGAAAGCTGTTAAAATTTTTCTTTTATTTCAAGTATCTTCATTCTTATTGGGTTTAAACTGAAGTCGACCTGAAAGAACGAAGCAATAAGTGCTTGAATGTTTGTAATACATAGGTCGAGGGGGCTGTTGGGCATATGTGACTTTAAGAAATCTTAGATTACCTGTACAGTGTATTTAAGGTGAAAGAAATGTCAGGCGTTTATTTTTTTTCTATGATGGGTCAGTTCCAAGTTCAGGCATCAACCTTTTCAAGAAAAGTTGGGGGGTGAGAACCGGAGGAATGAGGGTATAGAATCTGTGAATTCGGTTCTAATCTTGAAGGGCATAACCTTTTAATTAATGTCAAATCCTTGGCAGGTCCTGTCACTTCTGTATATCCTTTTCGCATTGAGAGTTGCATTACAGTGTCTAAGTACTTTGTTTGCTAGGAGGCAGAAGAAATTCGGTCTGATGGCCACTATGTGATATTTTTCTTTTTTGGCTGCAATGTATCTTTTTGATGCAAGTGCGGAGGCATCTCCTCCATGTGATCCTAGAGCTTGTCCCTTTCCATGAAAACAGTCTGGGGGGTCTGCCCTCTTCTGCTAGCCCCACTTCCCCAATTGGGGATGATAAAACCCAAGATGGATCTTTTTCACTCATATTAATCAGTGTCAAGCCTTTTATGTCTACTCATGTTAGCCCCTATATTTAACCAAAATGAGCAGGCATTATTGAATAATTAGAGAATGACTGATGTGCTTATCTTACTAAATCTGGACCATTTTGTTCTTCTTCCCTTGTTTTTAACCTTCATGTCACTTAGCTCTCAATCTCCATGTAGAGCCACTCAGTGAGCTGGAGACACATGGACACTGACATACAGGATGTGGATTTCAGAGAAGCTATTTCTTATTCAAGGAAACAGAGGCGAAACTGGTGCTAGAAGCTGCTCTGTCTGAGATAAAGGGCAAATAAAAAGTGGAGCTGCTTTTTTAGCCTATTGGGGGCAGGAGATGGTGGTGGGAGAGGGGGAAGGGATTTCTGTTTCTTTTTGCTCAGAAGACAGCCATTTTTTGGCCCTCCTTCTGAGAGACAGTCTTTCCTCTGTTGTGAGTGAAGGGATACAGATTAAATGGTTGGAGTGGGTGCACGTAAACTCCTCTGTTTTGCTCCCCTTTCTTCCATCTGCCGGTACTGTACACAGCCATTAAACTCCCCTTGTGGTCCCATGGAGGACCCATACACCAAACTCCACGTACCCATCAATATGGACAAATTATATCATGTTAGTGCAAAGCGTTGCGAGGGATTTGATAAACACATTTTATTTTTGTCTAATTAGTGAAAGTTCTCGGGCCAACATGTTGATTAGGTTAGTGCATCAGAAAATTAATTTGACCAAAGGGGACTGTCAAATGGATCGATTAGAAGTTTTAACCCATGACATTGTTTAGATGTATCTTTTGGATCACTGACCAGGAATCATTTCACATCGATATTGGATGAGTTGATATCTTCCCAATGGATCACAGATCTCAGCAAAAGAATCTTTAACAGATGACATTGTTTAAGTAGACTCTTTTGATCATTGACCAGGAATGAATTTATGTGGAGATAGGATGAGCTGATATCTCCTAAATGGATCAGAGATATCAGCCATATCCCCCCCACTTACTCCCCAGAAATGACCTCCCACCACAAGTTTATTTTATATGCATATATTCACCTCACTGCAATCCAAGCACTTTAACCTCATTCAAACTTGATTGAGAGAGAGAGAGAGAGAGAGAAGAGAGAGAGAGAGAGAGAGAGAGCAGCATGTTACCTCTCAAACAGAGCAAGTAGAGAGGGGGAATGCTCTGGTGATGCGACACTTGGCACCAGTGATGTGGCGTGATCCGACCCACCATCTCTAATAAGCCAGCGGGATCGAGACGGGGAGGATTATCATACTTGATGGAGATTAGTCGGTGGCTAACAACCGGCTTCAGATGCCTTGACGACATGAGAGAACATTCAGCAGTTGCAGACATGGCCAGCGGGTTTGTATCACATGGGCGGACGTTTTGGGCAAAGGCAAAACAGAGCCATGCATGCATGGAGGATGACATACCTCCCTTTAGTGCATGCAAACATCCCCTCTGCCACCAAGCCATGAAGCAAACCCAGGCATGTCCCCAGAAACGAAAACCCCCTCCCCCAATTATTCCCCAATGTCATTTCAGGCAGGCGAATTTGCTCTCTCCACTTGGCCCCCCCCCACTACTCTTTTCTTCAAGATAAAATTCTTTATGGATCCTCGGTACGTAACAAAAAGAAAGGGATATATCACAACACCTAAAGCCACAAGCTTCATAAAAATATTATCCCCTCTTAAAGTGAAAACCATAAAATACTCGGGCTTCATCCCTGTAATCCCACCCATCCCAAAAGGAGGATTGGCCACTACTACAGACCTTGAACTGTGTATGCTCTCCCAAACCGACACCGTCCCAATGTCGGTTTGAAAATACTAATTATCCCCACCAAATAGCTTTCTGGGGTTTTCGCCCTTCTTATATAGTCGGATAAAGATCACACGACTAGATCCTAACAAAAAGCGTCAAGTCACTCACTATCGACCCGGCTGCCCAGCAATTTTCTATGTTCAATCAATTAAGAAGGGACTTAGCGGCGACAGGAAGGTTGACACTAGAAGGGCGACTACATAATACGTAGTCCCGGGCCGTCTAACTTTACATTCTTCGCCTTTCATTGTGATTACAACTCTGACCGCATAATGACCTAACACAAAATTACCGTACTCGATGACGGGTGTATGCTTGAGCATCACTTGGTCCTCCTATGCTATTCTTTCTTTTTCAATTCCTAGGGGAGGCCCCTCATACATTAGATATAACTAGCGAGCAAAAATTAAAGACGTAAAGGTGCACACTTTTCCCGGGTCGTCGACACGTCTGATGGGACGAGAACCGAAAGCGGGTCCGGTTCCCACCCCCGGTCTTGTATATATAGACGACCCCCTCTTCACCACCCTTCCAGGCCATCGGAACTCCCATCAAAAGGCTCGAAAAAAGAGAAGAAAAAGGAAGAAAGAGCTCGTCTTCTAAAAGCAAACAAACGAAGCCGCAACGATACCCAAAGTTTTGCACAGTCTCGGTTTTTTTCATTCCCTTCCATATCTCTCTTTCTCTCTCTCTCTTACACAAACATTTGAAAACGCCTTTTCTATCGTGTTCTTTTATCCACAAGCTATAGTATCACTACACCCCACAAAGATAATTCATTCCTTCATCGAGTTATCATGTGCAACCCGAACCCATCTTCAGTTGACTTCCCTGAGAAGACCCTTCTCAACAAGAACCCCAATAAGAAGAGCAGCCCCATGGACCTCCAAGATGACCTCCACAGATGGCCTACGCCTTCCGAGGTAATCAACAAAACTATTATTTCCACTTTTTTTGCATGGATGGACATGATGCTCAAGAGATTTGCTAGCAAAGATGGCCATGCAGAGGTTAACATGTTTGTTTTAAAATTTCTCAGGCTTTGGAGGAGATTAAGGCGATAGGGAAGATATCCGGGCCGACGGCAGTCACCGGTCTGCTCTTGTACTTGAGGGCCATGATCTCGATGCTCTTCCTCGGGCGCCTTGGTGAGCTCGAGCTCGCGGGCGGGTCTCTCGCCATCGGGTTTGCCAACATCACCGGCTACTCCGTGATCTCTGGCCTCGCCATGGGGATGGAGCCCATCTGTGGGCAGGCCTACGGCGCGCGGCAGTACAAGATGCTCGGCCTCACGCTGCAGCGCACCGTCCTCCTCCTCCTCTCAGCCTCCGTCCCGATAAGCTTCATGTGGGCCAACATGAAGGAGATCCTCTTGTGGTGTGGCCAAGATGAGGAGATATCATCCACAGCCCACACATTCATCCTCTTCTCAATGCCTGACCTGTTTTTCCTCTCCCTGCTTCACCCACTGAGGATTTATTTGAGGACTCAGAACATCACATTGCCACTGACTTATTGCTCGGCTGCTTCGGTCCTCCTTCACGTCCCTCTCAATTTCCTCTTGGTGGTCCACTTCAAGATGGGCATTGCTGGTGTTGCTATAGCCATGGTCTGGACTAATCTCAACCTCTTCGTCTTGCTCTCTGCCTACATCTACTTCTCGCGTGTGTACGAAGGCTCCTGGGTCGCCCCGAGTGCTGACTGCCTCCGGGGATGGTCCTCCCTGCTCGCCCTTGCCGTGCCAACCTGCGTCTCAGTGTGCCTCGAGTGGTGGTGGTACGAGCTCATGATCGTGTTGTGTGGCCTCCTCGCGAGCCCCCGTGCCACCGTGGCCTCCATGGGCATCCTCATCCAGACCACCTCATTGGTCTATGTGTTCCCCTCGTCTCTCAGTCTTGGGGTCTCGACCCGGGTGGGGAACGAGCTCGGCGCAAGGCGGCCCGCCCGGGCCCGGATTTCTGCCATCATCGCTCTGGTCTGCGCAGTGGGGCTTGGCCTGGGGGCCATGCTGTTCACCACCCTGGTGCGGCACCAGTGGGGGCGGCTCTTCACAGCGGACGCCGAGATACTGGAGCTGACGGCAGCAGCGCTGCCGATCGCGGGGCTCTGCGAGCTCGGGAACTGCCCTCAGACCACGGGATGCGGCGTCTTGAGGGGGAGCGCCAGGCCCACCATCGGCGCCAACATTAACTTGGGCTCATTCTACCTCATCGGCATGCCGGTGGCGATCGTGATGGGGTTCGTGGCCAAAGTGGGCTTCGCAGGGTTGTGGCTCGGCTTGTTGGCTGCTCAGGCTTCATGTGCATTGCTCATGCTCTATGTTCTCTGCCGAACTGATTGGGCGGTTCAAGTGGAGAGAGCCAAGGAGCTCACTCAACCTCCTCCCTCTTCTCCTCCTTTGCTGCCAATCTCACACAAAGGGTCATCGGCCGATCCCGCTCCCATCTCCATCGTCACGAACCAAAAGGAAGCAAGCAGCAATAAGAAGGAGGCTAATCTTGAAGAGATACTTTGTGTTAACGACGGTGGTGATGGTGATGATGATGGGCATCTTGTGAAGTCAGCTTCATCACATGAGACCGACCCTCTGCTATCCACTCCAAACACAGTGCACTGATAGAGATTCGCATGTTAACCATTATTCCCTCCATTTTTGCAGATATCGCTCCTCATTCCCTGAGTGGTTGTTGTCAAAATAGACCAAAAGAAACCCCCCTCCCCCGCCCCCCAAAAAAAAAAAAATTAGATTCTCATTGATCATTTTACCGTGTGCTATTGTAGAAGTTCCTCTCCCCCTTATTTCTCTCTCTTTTTTTATTTTTGGGTTATGCCTATTTTTATTGATTTTTTTTTCCTTATCTTGCTATATACCTACCGAGAGAAATGTTTATGTGATTGCTTTTAATTTATAGTGAAAATAACAGCTTATTTTGTATCACAAAAAAAGTAAATAACAAATAATTAAAAATTATTGTGTCGTCTACTCCTTCGAAAACTATTATATAATCTTAAATGGTTCTCTCATCACAATACAATACTGACACAGTGGAGAGAGAGAAAAGCTTAGGCTGTCGGTTGTTTTTGAGGCGAGAGAGAGAGAGAATCTTCCTAATAATTTTGTTTGTTGTTCCCTTCCATATAAGGCAACAACACTTGGCTACCTAAAAAGGAAAATTAGCATAAATGCCCCTTTACCTTTGTGATTTACAAAATGAGGCGCGGGCAAGCATGCATGTCTAAGTTTAATCTATTATATTGTTCCCATAAATTTAGAGAGCGATCGATGGGCCAGGCATTTCTATTTAGGAAAAATGGCTAGACATCTAGTGATTACTACCGTGCGTTGTAGCACATGCAACTAGATTTCTAACAACGTTATGCATGTGACGGGACGAAGCGCTTTTTCTCACCATCACCCCCTCGAGCAAAGCGCGAAAGCTCTTATTTCAAGACGAGTTAATGGAGAAAGGGCATCGCCATGAACAGATATAGCTCGCTGATACGATTTACCATATGCTTTATTGAAGAAAGTTGCTTTCAATAAGGAGGGGCCTAGCCGTTTCATATGTAAGGAGAGACTGGGGTCTTCGAGGGTTTCTCGTGTGCTCTTCTTGGAGCAAGACGCTTTCATTGGCTCAGATTAATTACCATATACAAAGTGTCATCGTTTCGAAGATAGGAAAGGAGAGACCCTGGACGCTTCACACGCAATAATCGATTCGGATGGACGGCAAACCCCGACCCGTGTCGAGAATGCTTTTTCTAAGTGTGTGTCCAGTGTCCACCCCTTGGCTACCTCCAATGCCCAAGAAGCTACAGAGATATCTCACAGTCACGCCTATCATGGGTGCGCAAGTCACCAATAATGAGTGAGGTTGAAGATAATTGGGTGGGTGGAGGCATAGGGGAGGGGAAGTATGCAGGGAAGGGAGTGGAACTTGGAGGAGGAAAGGGGGGGCCCCTGTTGAGAAATGAAGAAACAAAATCTAAGCAATTATTGAGTCTGTCTACTTCTCTTATGACAAAAACAGGATAACAGTGCCCCTCTGCTTCTGCCCCTTGCAGTTCCCCCCAAAACCTTTTGTTTTCATCTGCCAACCCAACCCCACCCTCTCTTCTCAAAAATCAAACCCTCGTTCACCAAAAAGAACCCCTTCTGCCAACCTCTTCCGATACCCAATATCCCATGGGAGGACATCTCAATGCACTTCGTTCGTAATAATGCAAAAATATTGGTAAAAAACTGAAGTAGGAACTTCAAATTAGAAGTCATATGCAGTTGCTCCTTTTCCACCATTATTTGTTCTTGTCTTCTTCTCCAACCGAACATGCACTTTCCTTATGATTTACTCAGGCTTACACGTGAGATAAGGCGTTATAGTGTCGGACGTGGCTGGTTTTATGAGTTTTACATTGATTATATATTTAATCCGTTAAACTTGTCTTTTAAGTCTTATGCTATTCGCGTCCGAGTTATTTTATTGATAGCAAAATCCTGTACCGCTTTTAATCAGGATGACGCGTTGTGAGGTCATGCAGACCTAAATGAGTTGTTACCGAAGCAAAAAAATATCTTCTCGACGATGATGCCCAAGTGGGGCCTCCTTGCAAGAACTATCAGACTGATCAATTCCATCGACATCGTGTGCACGATGCGGATGAATTGTTAGAATATGTTTTGAACTTTTAACATGCCCCTTGCTCTATCATTCTTTAGGTTCCCCGTTATTTTCTTTCCTCCCAGAGCCTTAAGCCATTTATTCTCTCCCTCCTATTATTCTTCTCGTTGTTCTTTGTATTATTTTTATTTATTTTCCCTTTGCCATTCCTCTTCTCGAAACGTATTGTTTCCATACTTCAATTCCTTATCTAGAAAACCTTACCTGATTCCATCACCATGCAATTGTGGCAACGAATTGTCTTTGTGATGGGTGGTACTGCGCCAATGTTCTAAAGATACTAATTTTTTTGGGTACTGCGAATTCACAAAAGATAAAAACACACACAAAATCTTATGGGTTTTGGAAGATTAACATATATAATTGGGTCATTATTGACACAAAAACACACACAAAATCTTACCGCAGAATACTTTAAAAAAATAATCAATTTTGAATAAAAGAAGTTGCTTAAATAAAATTTGAAGCGGCTTCACAGGGAGAAGTGCTAAGGTTTATGTATCAGCATTTGCATTGCAGGAATATCGAGTACACATCCTATCATTACTTTATTAAGCGTCTGAGAATAGATAAATTCCCATTTCCAAATTTGACACTATATTGGTTTTTGAAGACTCTCGTCTGCATCATACACACCATGCTTTCGGTTGATGCCTATGGTGATAGATATTGTAGAGACAGGGTTGGTGACAAATGGTTGTGCTTTGTTCTCAAAAGATTATCGCGATTGGTGCTTAGAGAGAGCGAATTTTCCCTATCAAAGCAGTACATGCTCACCATACGGAACCTTAGTTTTCAAGCAAACCTCGGCAATAAGCAAAGCTAAGCACTGGTAAAACAGACTTTGGGGAAAATATTTGATCACCACCAAAATATCCCAATATGATCAAACTAATACTACTTTGGTTAAGAAGTCACCTTCCTCGAGACGCACCCTAGAACTACCCTATTCTCCCTGATAAAACCTAGGAACAAATTGCAAGAACCTTTTTCTGATTTCTCATCTCTCAATGGTGGGAATCTCCTCAAAACAGCGATCGTTTTAATTGGGAATTATTCTCAACCAAATACCCATCATCGTCGGCATCATGGTGACTTGGAATCGAATAACCACGAGCCATGTGTCATTTTATATGGCATAACACTAAAAGCGGCCGTTGACGGAGTGACAAGTGTCTTGCATCTCTTAGTCACTTTCCTTAACTAGGGGGTCTAGCTCACCAAATAGCACAAGAACACAATCGCTTTAATCTTTTTTATATTGTGTTGATAAGCTGTAACAAGACAAAGCCAGACAGAAACCAACCGCCCCACCCCATTGGCGGAGATTAGTGCTGGTTGATGAACCGCATACTTCAACAGAAAAGAAACACTAAATTAGGGTGCTTTGGATAAAGAAAGACAGAAGGTGATCTCTTTGATTAAGAACGCAAAAGAAAATAAATTATAAAGTAGAAGCTTACTAAAGAATGTGTTTAAAAGCAATCGATGAAGCTCCTGGCCACAGGCGGTGCCAAATCTGGCAATAGCATATGTGCTCTTTTTCCTAAAAATGTCTTTTCAAAGAACCAAAGCCCCCACGCACGCTTTGGCGAGAGAAAGAGAGAGAGAGAGTTCCAGTGGGACTTATCTTTTCTGCATAGATATATAATAGTGAGTTGCTCATAGTAGTAGTGCAAATTTGAAGCTTTGGCCAATGTGGCTATGAAATCTGACACTCTATACCATAACAAGTGCTGGCCTTCTATACTAGGCAAAGACCGCGGTGTCAAACCCAACTCAGTTTATTCCACCATCTGCCGAAAGTCTTCTCTTTTCAAAGGCATTTTCATCGTTTGAAAAGTCAGAGATAGAGAGAGAGAGAGAGAGAGAGAGAGAAGTCGGACACTGATTCCCTAGCTACCTCACTAAGTAGCTCATGACCCACATTTGATGCCTCCACCAGAGGCAAAGTTGAAGAAGTCTTGATGTTTCGTTGGATTCATGTACCTACGTGTGTATTTTGTTGTGTGCTGTCAAAGATGTTTTGCAGCTATTTACTATGTCCAAGACCGAATTCAAGATGTATGCGCCTCAATGTTACCCTTCATTGCCTTCTCGATACTGCAAGGTATTTGCGTCTATAGCTAATTGCTATTTGCACGTAGGTTCAATTAATTAAAGTAGCTCTAGAATATGGAGAACAATGGATAAATCGAAGTTCCTTCTATGCACGGAACCTCTCTTAGTGGTTGATCTCCCTCCACTCATTGTAGATAGTCATGGTACAATTGTTTGTCATGTAAGACATGGGGATCTTATTGCACGCCGTATAGAAAGCAGAGGATGTTTTAGATTATTCGAGTCCTGAAAGTAGTACTACTGCAGGTCTTCAAATCACTTGTTCATCCTGAAAATTAGTACATATATATATTGACAAAAAAGAAAATGCACGTTATTTTTTTTTTCAAAATCTATTTATAGATATTGCTGTCTTTTTAATGAGATTAACCACGATTTTGCTAACGGAACGAGTCTAACAAGTAACATTGGTGCATCGTGTCTACATCTAAGAAGAATGTGACAGATGAATGTGGCTTGTTATGACTGTGCATGACCAGCTTGTTGGGTTTTCCGTGCTGTACTCAAATGAAAAAGAAGCCTACTTCCAAAAAGATGGATCACGTCTCCCTCCCAATTCAAATTCAAAGATGCCAATCGTGTGGTTTCGATCGATGTAGTCCCTCACATAGGACACACCCCACAACAGTTTCCCTTATGCCTTTCTTTCTAAGGGTCCCCCTTTCCCTTTCGTGCTTGAGGACCTTTGCCCCCTTTTTTTTTGGTAGGACCATTTACAAATTTATTAATTAGTCAAGTATACAAAGGCAATATGAACATACAATTCTACAATCCATCTTCAGTTTGATGATTAATAAAAATACAGATAGTTACAATACAGATAGTTACAATCATTAAATTAATGGTAGATGGAGTCGCTTGTGGAATCTTATTTTCTAAATTTTTGATTTTGTTCTCTCTTCTTTTCTTTTGTTACTGTGAGATGAATTCATCTGTGTCATTTAGAAGCACTTGCAGAAAACCAAAGAGTTTGCATTAAGGGCACGTTTGGTGACTTTTGGTGGGGGTTTGTCACCTAGTGGGGAGTGGGTACCACTAGGAGGGAACAATGTAGGGTTTTCTTTCTTGGGATTCGTTGTTTGTGTTGAAGATTTTTCGCGATCAAGCCTTGACAACTAAAGGGCATGTTCTTGTCCCTTTAGAAGCCTCCCTTGCATTTGTGTCCTAATTAAAGATGCGACCCTTCGCTTGGGAATGTCCCAAAAGCTCACGCATGTAACTGTTCTTCCTTTGGCCCACCCTCTTTTGTTCCTTTCTAAATTTTCACCCCCGAAATGATCATGCACTCCGTATCCGTACGCACTGATGCGATTCAAAATGGTTAAATTCAACTTAATTTCGCGTGAAATCTGCATGATCCGACAATTTTCATCTCTTTTTGGCACATGCATAGAATCATGCGATTCCTACTCTTTCCCTCTTTTTTCTCTCAAGCACATGTCATCATCGGCGCACACGGAACACATCAATAGATTTTATATAGCTTTGGAGACAAAGTCAACCTCATTAACTAAGATTTAGATAAGAACCTATAGCCGACCCTCTTCCCCCACTACCGGGGAATGCCAATATAAGTGAGAGAACGTTCTTGTTTATCTTCGAGTTGAAATATATTATTCTAAAGCATCGACTTGTCGAGTCTTTCGAGGGAACACGTGTGTGATAAGGCTCAAAAGATTGGTTCCGAGCTGAAACTAAAAGAACATGAACATCAATCAATTGGGTCATCGCATGTGTCTTTCTTCACTTTGACGTGAGAAATAAACAAATATAGAACGCCACTCCTCCCACTTCTTAGTGGGCTTGACAATTTATTATGGGGTGGTCTGCTTTATCGCCATGCTAATGTTTGACCCTTGTTCTAACATCATTGTCCTTTGACTATGTCTTTGTCGGTGCTAAAAACAAGATTACATGCTCTATGAACGGAGAGGGAGGGAGAGAGAGAGTCCAAGAAGCCATGGACTCTTATTGTTTTTTACTTTATTTTTATCCTTTAGGGAAAGAAACTCCAAAGCATAATGCTAAGAGCATACAGAATAGTTGCTTTTCTTGGTGGGAACATGGAGAAAAGTCAAACCATGAGACCAGATAATGGAGTATTTTCAAATTCCCTCATCATGGGTCAAAGCGCTAATTGGTCAGACGTGTGTGCCCAATTCATAGATGACCACTACGTGGCGTGGCAAATGGAATTGGAAACAAGGAAATATAATCGGTGCAACATACGGAAGAAAGAGATGAAGCCTCTCTATGTGCAGTCTTTCACATACTGTCGTAATAGACTTAGTGTTTCATTCAAACCTCTCCTTTTTGGCCGGACAGAAGGTCCAAGTTTGTGCCTTGAAAGCCACGAAACGCATTTGTTAACCACCCCCACCCCTCCCTCCACCCCAACCCCAAAAAAAAAAAAAAGAGAGGAAAATTTGCATGCTGCGACAAGAAGAGACTTCTCCTTTCAAATGGTTGGACGGTAACTCCCATTTGTTTTTGTCAAATGGAACTCCACAACATCATTTTGCTCTCCGAGAAATTATTGTGACCTACGCCGAAATGTGAATAGATGACACTATTCGAGTAAAAGATAAATCATAAAAGTGAAATCTAGAAATAATAAATTTAAATGGTTTGGCGATATGTCTAGTCACGTTGATAGATAGACAAGATGGTTCTATTATAATTGAAAGGGAGGAAGAAATTACAATAGTTCAAAATGATCATATTCAAGTGTTTCCTGATGCTAAATAGACCCAAACCCACATGGTGCTTTCATTTTTCTTGGATGATGGCTATAAAAGTCTCTCTAGAGGTCTCACAAGTTGCTCTACTATATGAGGTCCCAGTGGGAGTCGAGCGATGCCAAAATAACCTTAAGTGTCTAGCTAGTGCATTGAAAAACACAATAGCTACTAGACACTGTCTGGAAGCCGGCTGAGCTTTGCCTTGAAGTCTGCACCTAGTCAGGGACCTTATTATAATCGATCCATCTCGTTGATTTCTCTCCGTAGAGTTGGCACTTTTTGTAATTTATTTCTCGGTCGAATCTTTTTATTTGTTCACGCCTCACATTAGCTGTAATGGAATTGACGAAGATTCAACACGGATCATCATCATCATCATCTTTTCGTGGTTTTTGAAAAAGTCTCACTTGAGGATTTACATGGACTGATGGAGATATTGCGCATGCTGAATGAATACCAACTATGAAACGCAATTGAAGACAAAAGGCAAGGTTCTTGCATGCAGGGCTCTATTTTGAAAATCAAAGTCACTTCCGGGGGGGAACGCAAGCACTGAAGAATACAGCACCTTTTGATTTTCTAGAAGAAAGCATGGCAAGAGGTTGGTCAATTTGCTGGTCATTATCTTGAAGAGACCCCTTGAGGGGAAGAAGACACTTAGAATGAGGTTAACATCCGGTCCTCGAGCTTCTCTAACAAAAGAAACAGCAGAAAATTCTCGGAGGGAAGGGAAACCGTAATGCGATACACGGAAAAGACATGAATAATCATTTCGTTCGACATGTTCCTTTGAGTAGATAAAGACAAGAGTTCTTTTACCGGTCCAAAGGCATCGAGGGAGATTCAAAAGGCGATGTCGAAGAATAGGACTGGCAATGTCGGACATGACGCGACGAAATTGGCTTCAGCCATGAGGTGTATCACTTGGTGTTGCAATGGTGGGATGTGCACGCCAAGCTTGCTTCAGCCCATTAGCTAAGTCCACATCGTCGATAGTGTTGTGTCCACTTCTGGGTTACTCATGTCAATGACTTGTTCGCAATGGACCACTTCCTCTTGGCTAACGTGATTCAAGAGTCATTCTCCTTGAATTCGTTCGGCAACTTCGCCCAAATGCACCACGCAGCAAGTCCTACGTAAGAGAATCCGAGCCGTGGAAACCTCATATTTTTTCAAACATAAAATCTCAATTGATTTATTGTTCAACCAAACCTTTACACCGTAAATTATTGGTTGTAGAGAAGCATCAAACGGATGGATAGGGTCGAAAATAGTCAACCTAAATTAACTCATTTAATCATTTTTTTTATCAATTTCTATGCAATATAAATCTAGTGATCTATATTCGACTCGATCCATACCTGACTTATGCTCGAATCATGCCGTATTTAACCTAACTTAGGAAAATCATGCCTAAATTGAGGTGAGAGCACTAAGTGAGTGAGTGAGTGCCGGATTGAGTATGGGTGATAGAAAGTTATAGAGGTGGGTTTGACCTAAATAAGTTGTAAATCCATTTAACAACACTCACATTATTTTGGATTTTACAATGCTAAACTTATTTATAACCCATTTAATGAATATAAGAAATTCATATAATAATTTAACCCATCAAATGTGAATTAAGACATGTCTAATTATAGATGAAAGGTAGCTTGATGACTTAACGCACAAACTAGAAACTTTTATTGAACCATTGCAGCCCTTCATCCATATAACAAGTTAAGGTGTGAGCTAAGTATGTGTTTGGCATTAGACTAGGATAGAAAGCTAGTGCCAACCCGTCTACAAAGTGATTTTATATAAGAAAGAGTTTGGTGTTTTGGGGACAATAGTAGAGATTTCATCTCTTGCGGCTCGTCGTTCATATCCTTTGAAGAACCTTTTAATGTTTTAACATTGATGTGATTCTTTATGTGGTTACTACACTCCTCTAATTTGCAATGGATACGACAACACACGCCGGATGGTCGACGGAGCACATGAGTTCATGATCTTTGCATTGCCTCAAAGAGAATGAATTTCTACGTCGGGGTACTAACATGAATTATAAAAACAAAAGTTGCAATTAACATTAGTTTTGACCAATTATACCTCTCGAGGGATCCACGTGAGCGGGGGAGAATTTTTTTTGGGTCGAAAATCGCAATGGGCAGAGTTAGGTTTGAGCCTGTTTATTCAACAAACTTTTAGGGCCCAATTTTCTGTACGTTGAAATGCTAATGATGTGCTGAAAATCCGGTAACTACTTGTTCACGAACAATTACTGAAGACAATGTTTTTTATCGGTTGATCACTATACAATGCTCGTTATTGACGTAAATATGTAGTTCAAATGGCAGAAACCATAACTCCTTGCCTTTCCTAGTGATTTGATCGTCGGTGCCAATGATCAAACCAGTGTCAAAATGCAGCCTAAGATGATTCCCAGGTGCAGCTAAAATTAGCCGCTTGATTTCAAGCTATCATTATGAACAAAACATCGGTACATCTGCTATCAACCTGATAGGCTAAGGAACAATTATGAGATCAAATATTGCCGCTATTTATAAGGATAGACACACGATTCATGTTAGATTTCGTATCAATTTCTATGAGCTCCACATTGTCATAACTATCGTGGGAACTTGTTGAATAAGTCACTTGTGCATGACACGATATTAAATTAAATATGCAAAGCAGCGCATCGAAACTCCTCTTCCCATTAATTTCATGTTCGGCTTGGCGTCTTGTAAAAAGGTCGTGTCTGAACCCGACCAGCCCACCCCCCCCCAAACAAGCCGCTCGGCCAGAGCTTTATTGGTCAGGTGGGAGTACGACGCGACTTTCATTAGGCCCAAAGATTTTGCACCAGGCCAGAGTTTGGGCTTGGGCTATAATAAGCCCGAATTCTTTTGGCAAGCAAGCTATAATCCCTCGTCATGGGCTTGAACTATGAGCCCGCATTCGAACGCCGAATATCGTCTCGACCTAATTCTCATGGCAATCGCATTTCGGGGGATGGCCCGACTCAAAAACAGCCCTGCCCTAATTAAGAGAAGGGCGGTATGTCATGTGATCAATCCAATCACATGTCTTCATTTTTTTTTTTATTTTCATATGCTCGTTTGAAATTCACGGCAGGTGACGCTCTTCGTATTCCAACAAGGCACGCCGCTGTTTTTATCGTTCGGTAGATTGGGTTCGCAGAACGTTGTAAAGTACGACGTTCGCAGTCAATAATCGATTGACAGGGGAATAAAATGATTTGCAAGATCGAAACTCGGTTAGAAGTAATTTGCACGTTGACATATCTGCGTGGAGGCTTAGGAGAGATCTATATACGCATTCCCATCTCTCGAAAGCAGAAACGGAGGACAATACAAACGCCACGGCAGAATGACAAAACCGGGAGAAAAGGATGGTGGAGGTCAAGAAGACCAGCAACTGAGCTCGAGCGCCTCGCGAAACCTCGCTGCCGCGGAAGATGTCGAAGCAGGCGACTCGGAACCAGAACCCCCCGCAGATTCGACGGCGGCTTCGGCTTCAGGTCGTCCGCTGATGCTAAGTTTCCCTGACAGAAAGCCCGTGAAGAGGCTGCGGGCGGGAGCTCCCTGGTTTGGGTTTCGGGGGTGAGACTGCGCCTGATGAGAGTGGAGGAGGGGAAGCGTGAGCATTGCTGATGTTGGCGACATTTTCTTGACTCTCGGGCTCGGACTGAGAGGCGCAGAGCGATGTCGGATCAAGAAGAGGACAAGTCTGTATGTGGATTCGAGATGATCCAGGAGGGTTGGATTATATATAGAGAAGACAGAGAGGGAAGGAGGTTCAATGAATTGAGGGTTGTAAGGAGGGAGCAGATAAGAAAGGATGAAGAAAATCTAGGGGCGGTTCTTGGACAATCCAATCCAACATGCCAGTTTAAGGAAGAGGAGTGTGTTGGTGGGCAATCAATATCTATGGGCAGGTTTTTGCTGGGTTTCGTCCAGGAGGCCATGGTCTCTCTCCCACCACGCTCTTTTATCTTTTGACTCGTTTTTCATTTTTATACAATTTAGTTGTATTCTCCGTCAAAAGCTTGTGTTTCTTTTTTTTGGTAAGAGGTAAGAATAAAAAAGCTTGTGTTTCCTTTTTTCCTTCATTGAAAAGAAATGCCTCAGCCTTTTGAATTTGGGGAAAAGAAGAAAAAAAAGGAAAGGAATAGGAATTCGAGAAAAGAAAAGGGGCTTATCGCAAATATCAAAATGATCTTACATCAATTGTGTTGTAAACACGAAATGATTACATATTATAGATGGAATATTTAAAGTACAACATTCGATAGAAAAATAATATGTAATGATTGGATCATTATTAATTTGTATCATCTGATGTGATATATTTGTTAGTGTAAATATGAAACCAAGAAATTATATTTTTGGGCATATAAATAATTCTTGACATGTTATGTTGCTAATTTATACTATACGTGGAATATTATAGTAGAACTAAACATTTGTCTGTAGGTTGAGATATCGAAGATTCATCTCTCAAAGTCTTGCTTTTGTTGGGAAAACTTTAAACTTCTATTTGAAAAGGAATAGACTCATGTGTTGCATTGGTTTTTATCATTCACATATAAATTGAAAAAAATAAAATTGTGACAATAGGCAAAGGAGTTCTCCCCCGAAGCATATTGCTTATATATGTTAAAATATAGAGTTGGATATCTATATTTAAATTAAGGTTTCAAGATTCTTTCATTAACATTCTCTAAGAAGGAAAAAAAAAAGACTTCATTAATGAACATCCACATTAAATGCATTCCTAGTTAATATTAGTCATATAATAGTGTATTTGTCCATATTTCACATGGATTTCATGTACAATTTTTACTTTGAAATTTTATGTTTGTTATATGAAACTAGTATCTTTTAGTTGTAGAATTGATGATAATCATGAACTAGTTAAAGAAGTACACATTGAAAATAAATCATTTAGAAGATAATTGAAATTATGGGTTCATTTTCCTTATTTGTAAGCATTTACCAATAATCTCCTGATTTTTGCAAAAATTGAACTAATCTATTTGATTCGAGTCAATTGTATGTTGATTTCTTTTGAGTAATTATTATCCTTCAAGTAATATAACTACAACATTGTATTTTATTGGCATTTTATTGGATGGAGTCAAAGTGATGTACCCTTTATGGTGTATTATATCGTAAGCATGCAAGTCAATTTTTCTCTCGATATTATTATGTAAACATATTACATCACATATGATGCATAATAGAATCCATTTTGCATGCAATTATAGACATATTTACTTTCTCGTTCTCATAGAGTTTACTAAACATATGTAATTTCTATAATCATATTATTATTATTATTATTTCGAAAAAGTACCTCTTAATTTTATAGATATTTTCTCATTCTCATAGATCAAATTGACTACTTATTGTTGAGAAATTTCCCATTAAAATTTCCCTTTTTTTTTTTTTTTTGGAATAGCTCTTATATTTCATATAAAAATAAATTTCCCTCCATCAAAATTCAATTCATTTAATGGGCAAAAGTTGCTTTTTGTATAATATATTAGGTTATTATTATAATATATCACATGCTTTTTATTAATATTTATGATGCAGAGTGCAGAGTTTATGGATGCAATTGCTGGGGAAATGTGACCAGGAATACAACTTAATTAATGCAGTAAATAAATTGCACATCTATCATGGCAGATCATGATTTGTCTTCCATAACTGCAAAAAATAATAATAATAGATAATAAATAAATAAAACTCCTAGGTTAAAAACCTGATTCTCTCGATGATCTTCACAGCACATAAGTGGCTTCACGACAAGGTTTAATCAAAACTGAGTCAAAGGCTATAATTGGAAAAGTAGGTACCAAAATCATCAAATTATAGTAATGTAATCAAAACTTCAAATATCATTACCTTCTAAGGAATAGTATATCGTATGAATACAATGTCATTGAATACTTTATTCTTACAAATCTCCTAATCTCAACGTGAATAATGTCATCTTTCAATCGCATCGAAAATGATAAATTTATTCATTAAATAAGATTATTTCAAGATATCATACGGAAAGGGATGGCAAATAGTTATGGGCTAATATTATATAGGGAGTATTACATGTTTGAAAGTCATTGAAAGATGAGCGTTGAAACTGGATAGTACAAAGATTTATCAATACTTAAGACTTTCTTGATGTGGGATTCAAATTTGAGTTGAAAGTTATCACGAAAATGATACGAAATAGGCAGAGTTGCTCTATGATAAATTAAAGCGACCTTGTATTCTTTCGATCGAAAATTAGGTGAAACGTTGGTGACATTTCTTTTTTTTTTTTTTGGTCCTTTGTCTTGAAGAAAGGCTCAAATAATAAAATAATTAAATGGTAAAATTAGTACAGACCCAAAAAAGATAAATGGTAAATTATTCATTACTGAGCGTAAAAGGCAACCCGAGTTGACAGGAGCGCCTTCGATCGCCATGGGATTGGCCACCACCGTAGCTCGCAAGCCTCCGACACGGAGGTTTTAACGTGCAAGAGCGGTTCACCGGGCCGACAAGACTCCATTTTTCCAATTCGATTGTGCCCAGAATGTTTCAACCTTGGAGTTTCATGTCTCTCCGCGACCGAGGGCTCACGTGTAATGTATCTGCATATACCCAGGTGGTGCCTTGGAAGGATTTGCTTCCAGCTTTGAACGCTTCAACTTCACCTGCCACCCCAACTCTCTCTCTCTCCTTCCAGAATCCTCAAAAGGGAAATGATAAAAATCCTTTCTTTGACGCTAGATCGTCGCCGCCTCCCTACTTTCCCGTTTGTCTTTTGACTCATTCTGTTCATCTGGGTTTTTCTTTTTGTGGGTTTTTCTTGGCAATTTCATCTCCTGCATGACCCGACTCTGACTTATTTGTGTAATTTCGTTGGATTGAACTTCTTCTTGCTTTTTTGGGTTTCAGTGGGCATTTGTTTGGGGCGTTGTTCGGGGGTCTTTTAGTTTAGTTTTTTTCTGTGCTGAATTGAGGGAATTGGTGGTGAAAGGACACGTGTCTCGGATCATCTTGGGTGATCGGTCTCTGACGTGCGATGTCAATGATGTCGAGCAGGAGAACCTTGCCTCCTTATAATGATCGCAATTACCCAAATGGGGACTCCTTTTTCTTAGGATCACCACCAAATCAGAGGCCTTTCTATGTTTTTGGCAAAGCATCATCTGCTTCGCTGGGTTTCACCGCATCGGGAATTAGAATCCGTGGAATGTTCGCCGCCATTTTCCCGGGAAAGTACTCGAGAAGGTCTCCACCGCTGTGGAGATCATTTTATAGGTTTTTGTTGTTTTTCATACTAGGATTTTTACTGGGTTTGACCCCTTATGGGCATGTGAACGACTTGCGGGCTAATCATTCGTTGGAGGTTAAGCGGCCTCCGACCAATGTCCGGTTGGATGCTGGAGTGGATCAGTCGATTGAGCGTAAGGATTTCATCATTAGAGCTGTTAATTTGAGGGTAGAAGAAAAGGTTGAGATGAATTTGGAAGAGGGTTCAAGTTTGGTGCCTAAAAAGCAGCTGATTGTGGTTACACCGACGTATAACCGGGCCCTGCAGGCCTACTTTTTAAACAGGCTTAGTCAGGTATTAAGGCTCGTGCAACCTCCATTGTTGTGGATTGTGGTGGAGATGGATGCAGCTTCAATGGAGACTGCAGACGTATTGAGAAAAACTGGGGTCATGTATAGGCATTTGGTGTGTGTTAAGAACGTGACAGATGTTAAAGACCAGGGTGTGCATCAGCAGAACAAAGCATTGGAGCACATCCAGCACCATCAACTTGATGGCATTGTTTACTTTGCGGACGACTATAACATTTACTCAATAGAGTTGTTCGAGAACCTACGACAAATTAGGTAATTATAAGCTTTACTGTTTCTTCTTTATTATGTTGTTTCTGTTTGTTTTGATGGGATGCCATTTAGAAGCTCTTTAATTGTCAATAATTTCATGGCTCAAATCTTTATTTGATTGTAAGTATCTTGCTTCAAGATCTGGGATTGTTGGACTGAAGGTGTATGTGTCAGAACAGGAACCGTTGGAAGAAAGTCAAAGATGAATCTTATGTTTTCTGAATCGTAATTGGCCTTGCTGGCATGGGATTAAGTAGCCCTTAACAGAAAACACCATAGGATTGTAGATGTGCTTGTTAGTAACTTTTTACCTGTTTATTAGCTTCCTGTAATTTTTTTATTCATTTGTACTGGTGAATGTTTATTGCTGAATGTGCTATTTAGGTTCTTTGCTTCTTTGCCCATCTAGTTTGATGGATGCGTAAGGTCGCAATCAAGTTTAGAGTCTGCGGACATCTTTCATCCAATTTGCCTGACAATATTGACAATCAGGAGTTTGTTAGGATACCGCACTCTGCGGATCATGTTTTGTGTGTGGCCCCCTTATCCGTTATCTCTCACATGCTCATGACTAATACACTTGAATTCATGGAGACAATTTTTGCATATTCTATATCGGAGTTGTATACTTTGCCCTTAGTTATTAAGTTCTACTGATGCACTATGACACTATCTTCAGTGCTGATATATTTTTCCTCATTAGTTGAATCTCTGTTTTAGTCTTAACCCATTAGCTTTCCGCTCTCTTTTCTTTTTATCAATTTTACTGACATTTAGATGGCAACTTGTGTATTGAGCGGGATGGCTATAGAATTAAGACTATTACGATGATTTTGAGAATATTATAATCAATATTATATGAAAAATCAAAAATGAAGCTGGATGTTTAGATGTAGTTACTGAACGTAGTTGTGCAAGGGATACTTGAACAAAGTTGGTGTAGTTATGTGAATGAATATTGTCTTGCTGAATTAATGAAAACGTAGAAAATGACTTGTGATTTTATAGTTAATCAAAACATAATTTAAAGCAAAGTGAAAAATGAAACCACACTTGATAGCATAGCATATTGACTATATTTTAATTCGCTTAAGCACACACTTAATAGCATTTAAAAAGTATATAAATATTACTGGAGACTAATAATTAAGAGATGGTTCTTTACCAAAAAAAAAAAATAATAATAATTAAGAGATGGTAGGAGTTACGTAATTAATTCTCCATTGGTTGAAAATACTTGTAGGAAAATTTTCCAATTGCTTGGGTGGCAGCCTACTCTGTGGAGAATGGAGCCAAAAAAAAAAAACAATTCCTGCAATGAGGAGAAGGCATCTTTGGCTATCTAGAGTCTTGAGTGCCAAACTTTTAGGCAACCCCCAAGGGAGAATTTGTAATATCTACATTCTGACTCTTCTAGCATGTAGTGTATGTGTGTATCCATAGTGGAAAAAGGACTTGTTGAAGTCTATTCTGTCCAGGCGAACTAGACAATTGGCATATAGTAAATGAATATATCTCCTGGCAATTGTTGATCTGTTATATAATTGAAATTTGCATCTGTTATATAGGATGTCCTGACTTAGCTCTGCTTGCCTTTCAGTCGTTTTGGCACTTGGCCTGTCGCGATGCTTGCACAGAGCAAAAGCAAAGTAATATTGGAAGGTCCCGTGTGCAACGGAAGTCAAATAATGGGTTGGCACACAAACAAAAGAAGTAAGAGACTCCATAGGTTCCAAGTTGATAAATCTGGATTTGCTTTCAACAGTACAATCTTGTGGGATCCAAAGAGATGGCACCATCCCATATCTAATCCAATTCGGCTGGTGGGCTCTTTGAAGGAAGGTTTCCAGGTAATAATTGGAGTCCAGAAGTAAAGAATTTGCCTAGTGTGCTCAACATTATGATCTATGCAATTTACTGTTCCTCAATTTCTTTTGCAGGCTACAAAATTTATAGAACAAGTGGTAGAAGATGAAAGTCAAATGGAAGCAATTCCTCCCGGCTGCTCACTAATAATGAACTGGCATCTCTATTTGGATGGTCCTGGTCTTCCGTACCCCCCTGGCTGGTTGCTTCAGAAGAATCTTGATGATGTTCTCCCTTTAAGATGACTGAAGTTTGACCATTGATACTTTTCACCGGAGAGATGTATTGATCCTCAGATATTCCTCTTAAGGTCATACATGGTGAAAAAGAGGAGAGAAACACAAGCAGATTAGTCATCTCTCATGTCTGCTTCTGTTGTATGAACGGGATGTGCTGGCGCTGGTGGTGGTTGTACAAGCAGCACCAGGTGGTGTAGCGTTGATGCCAATTGAAGGTGCACAACGCACAAGTCATTCTTTCTCAGAATGAAATTTTGATTAGAGCTTCATCCTCCAACACAAGGTTTCCATTTTTCGTTTCTTTATCTTCTTCGAAATCTTTTGGGTTTAATTGCACCCGTTCGATGCAAAAGGTACGCGGTGCTGGTTTCCTGTTAAGGTTGGGATGGTTGCTTATATTCATGTAAATCAAACGTGGGCAAATGTCCTTCAAGATTATAAATGCCAAAAATTTTCTTTTGCTTTCCAGCATTTGACACACTATGCAGGTTTAAAAATGATTGCACTTAAATGAAGGCATGATATGTTCATTCATCATTTTGATTCACTGATTGTCTATTCTGAAAGTTGCTGATATGGAAGTGGCCAAAAGGAAGTCAAGCAGTGAAAACTGAACATAAGCAGGATCAAATTCGCATCTGGTACTAGAGCAGTAATTCCTCCTTATCTGGCCGAAACAAAAAAAAAAAAAATGAAATTGCTCTTCATTAGAAGATTTTTTGCTTGAATTTTCGGAGGCGAACTCAAGCTTTTGCAGAAAACACAGTTGTCCAGAACCCGTTCATAGTAAGTTCCAAAATCCTGGCCAGGATCATCAGGGGCGTGAACATAAACGCTGGCCTGTTGCGTTCCATCAAGTCCTATCTTCACAAGCTCGTCGATGCATTGATTTGCTGATGTCGCAGATCTCCTATATTGGCGCAGCGACTAGAGAATGCATCCTGCATTTCATCAAACAATGGTTTCGAACAAAGGCGTGGACAATTCTAAGAGAATGAAACTTCAATTTTTCCAAACGTTGAACTAGAACTGCTGTCAGACTGGTGGGTTCGAGTCCCGCCTTCAAGTGGATCAGGCTTGCGTAGCAAAGGCGGAAGCGGAAAACCAACAATCCAAAAGCTTTATATTTCATCTGGCACATGACCCTCCTCCTGTTCTTGCCTTTCCCATGGTTTTCTCTGTTCGGGCTCCACGGACGTCGGATCTCACTCCAATTCTGTCACTTTTTCTACCGCCATGCTTTCGTCTGCAGTTCTTTCGCTCGATCGCGCGTTCAAATTCTCGATCACTTCCCTTGATAAGAGCCTGCAGATACCATTTTATGAAACCATGAGTTTCGATGCAATGGCATCTGCCGAAAGGTAGACGGCCGCACGTCGCACGTGCTCCATGCCCGATGATTTCCATTTCAAGTTTGATGAGTGCATTGAAAGCTATAGATTGATAATAGAGGATTTCCTTGTACCACTCAATATGAAGGGATACGATAGCCCGCGAATGAATATACTCACATTTTGCCACCCATGTACAAAATTTTCATGTGACTGGAATACTGTAGAAAAATTATTATATGTTGCTCCGAATTTCAGTTACCTTTTTCAATAATACCTTGAGGAGAAAGGTGAAAAGAGCCATCCAAAAGGTGAAATAGAACTTTAAGTGATTACGTCATTGGTCGTTAACATCAACAACAGGAGCTGAATCTCACATACAATGCTTATCCATGGTGATTGGATAATCTTGTTTTACAATGTCAAAGACTCAACAGTATTTACAGAACTTATTCAAGCGTGTGCTTCTTTCTATCCTGTACAATTTAGGAGTTTGTCTATTGGAAATTACACTATACATCTCTTCATGATAATCAATTACAGAAATGCTTAATGATTTGATATATTTCATGCTTGTTTTTTGAATTTCTATTTTAGAGGTTAGAAATTAAGAATTATGCTTAGGCCAAATTTCGTAACTTAGAATGGGAGAAAAGTGCCAAAAGTCATAAACCTTTTGTCAATGTGCCGATTTAGTCATAAACCTTTTTTTTGTGCCGATTTGGTCTTAAACCTTTTTAAATTGTGCCAATTCAGTCCTTTCCGGCCAATTTGGCTGGATTTTGCTGACTGGACGCCGGCCGGCTAACGTAAACAACTTTTACTAATATTTTAATTTTTATTTTAATTTTAATTTTAATATTTTAATATTTTTTATATTTTTTTATTCTGCTCTTCTTCCTCCAGCCGGCGAGGTCGAGGTCGACCTCGCCGGCCACCTCGCCGGTGGCTGCGGGGGCGACCTCGCGCGGGGCGGCGAGGCTCCCCCTCACCGGATCTGGCAAGGGTCGAGCCTCGCCCATGGCCGACGAGGCTCGACCTCGCCCGATCCGGCGAGGGCGAGCCTTGCCCACCCCGCGTGAGGCCGCCCTCAAGGCACGGCGGCGAGGCTCGCCCTCGTTGGATCCGGCGAGGGTCGAGCCTCGCCCATGGCCGGCGAGGGCCAGCCCCACCAGCTTGCCGAATCTGGCGAGTGAGGGGGTTCGAGCGGGGGAGAGAGTTGGAGGAGGTAGACCGCCGGCCACCGCACTTTTTGAGCCGCGGCCGTCGACCTACGGCCGCGACGGTTTCAAGTGCCGAAGCTCCGGTAGGCCTCGGTCTTTTTGTGCCTTGCATTGGTCGGACCGGGCCGGAGCTTGCGGTCTTCAAGGATTCGGTTCGAGATCCGAGGGCGTTCGATGCGGGGCGGGACCGAGAGAGAGAGAGAGAGAGAGAGAGAGAGAGAGAGTTTTCTCCCGGCCAAGCCGAGGAAACCTTGGCCACGTGAGACCACCGCTGCAATGCTGTCGCCCGATGCCGTCCACCGCTACTCGCCGACCCGCCGCCATATCCGGCGAGGCTCGCCCTCAAGGCCCTCGCCGCCCGGGCCTTGAGGGCGGCCTTGCGCGGGCGGGCAGGGCGAGGCTCGCCTGCCCGCGTGAGGCCGCCGCCGCGTGCGGCGAGTGCCGGCGAGGTCGAGGTCGACCTGGCCGGCCGTCGCCTCGGCCGGTCGCCGAGGTCCGGCAACCGGTTGGAGGAAGAAGAGCAGAATAAAAATAAAAATAATATATATATATATATATATATAAATTCAAAAATATTAAAATATTAGTAAAAGTTGTCCATGTCGGTCGGTGGCGTCCGGTCAAAAATCCGCCCAAATTGGCCGGAAAATACTGAATTGGCACAACTTAAAAAGGTTTAGGACCAAATCGGTACCAAAAAAGGTTTAGGACTAAATCGGCACAATAACAAAAGGTTTAGGACTTTTTTGGCACTTTTCCCTAGAATGGGTCAATGAGATAAAAAGGGAGTTTTTTTCCTTGTTTTCTTTCTTTTTGTTTGGTACCGTAGAAGACAAACTTTTCAATACGCATTGTCGTCGGAGGAGGGGGGGTTGGTTTAACGCTATGTGCTGCTTTATCTTCCTTATTAGAGTAATTTTCTCACAATCGATAAACGAAGAAAGGACGCTTAACTCAATTTGTTTTGCGGAAATTAAATAATTTTAAAAATATATTTTTAAAATAATTATTTGTATCTTTTAAAATAGGGTTAATACCTTAAAAAACCCCAAACCGGTACACTTGTGACAAATTTACCCAAAACTATTTTTTTGACCATGAAAAATCCCAAACTGGTAAACTTGTGACAAATTTACCCCGACTGATTATAAAAAACCCTAAACTGGTACATTTACGACAAATTTACCCTAAACTAATTTATTCGACTGCAAAAAACCCTAAAATGGTAAATTTGTAACAAATATACCCTATGCTAAATTGGATTAATACCACAAAAAAATCATAAAAATTGTAAACTGTGACAAATTGAACGTAAAATCCTAAATTGGTATACTGGTTAACTGTCACGTATCATTTAACTTAATAATTTGAGAATAAAATTTAATGAAAACTAACATAGGGTAAATTTGTCACAAGTGTACCAGTTTGGGATAAATTTTTCAAAAGTATACCAATTTTGGGTTTTTGATGGTCTAAAAAATAGTTTGGGGTAAATTTGTCACAAATGTACCAATTTGGGGTTTTTTAAGGTATTATCCCTTAAAAATAATTAGTCAATAAATATTTTTATTATCGCTCGATGACAAAAATATTTTTTGTTAATTTATTATTATAAGAAATATAATCAATCTTCATCTTCATAATTGTCGGAGAAACACAATTACGAAGATGATGACCTCTAGTTTGGTCAGCATATGTATCGAAACAATGTTGTTTACGTGTTTTGCCCCAACATATAAACCCTAAATAACAACTTACAAATAATTTTTCAAATTGATCGCAACCCCAAACTAAAACCTTATTCAATTTGCCCTCAATGTAGATGGAGGAGGGTTGAAGATGCGCCGGCCGTCATTTTCTTCGGCGAGGGTTTGGCGCATCTTAAGTAGTTCTTGCTTGAGGATGTACATTTTAAGGGTTTCATTTTGGTTTAGACAAATTGATGGCAGGAGGAGACAAATCTGCATGAGTTCAGTTTAGGTATTCCATTGAACATGTGGCGACCAATTTCTTGATAGTATTTAACATTCAAAGCAATTTAGAATCCGACATCCAAATGAAAGCTAAACAAGCAAACATATAAAGAATCATCGAGCTAAAGTCAAACTCAATCAGATTGTTGTTCAATCGGAAACTAGCTTTTGACATAGCTATTTTTGTCCTTAATAAGTCAAGATTAAGTGAATAGAATTGTACCTTGATGAAGATTCTAATCACAATCTATGATTAAGGAAGCGTGAACTGACTTTAAAACTTGTCAACACTCGAAATTAAAATCATCATGAGGACTTCAATTAAGGTCCAACAACCTTCGAAATTTTAGGTGATAGAACAAAGTGAAACAAAGCACTCTCGGTGCTCATCGGAGATGAAGCCAGCAAAGATGGCTTACAATGAACGGCGATGGACAGCAACAAACAACGACGAGCAACGTTAATGGCAATTGGGATCGAAATCTATTGAACGATCTGGGACCGCGATTCCAGCTCTTCAGAGCTTTTGGTCAAAGAACAAGGAAAATAGAACTTGACAAATCACAACTATGGACGCAGCTGAGAACGACAATGATGACAATCTCATGGCAGCTAAAGTGAAACAAGGCGACTTTTTTTCAGTGAAGAGGATGGCGGTGCTTGGCATGGTGGGTGGTGGCTCCTGGGCGGCGGTGGAGAGGGTGGCGAAGGAGTAGAAAAGATGAAGAGGGTAGTGGGGAGGGAAGGAGGGAGGCGGAGAGAGAGTCGAAGCAAATTACTTGTTCCACAACCGGCCACGTTGGATTATGCAACATCGTTTTATTTGTCCAATGTGAACTAATTTTTCTTTTTTAATTGTCATCTTAGATGTGACTTTTATATTTAATTATAAAAGTCACGTGATTTTTTTGGTTGGAATTTTTCGTTGAAGGCACTTTAATAATAGTTTTTTTTTTTTTTTTTTAACTTGACACTTAAGTGAGTTGGCGAAAACTTTTGACACTAAAGTGAGTAAGGTATGAAATTTTTGGCCTTTCTAATATTCTTATCCCCAATTAAGAAAGTCAAACTCCACAAATATAAAATCTTCTCCCGAGATTTAACTTTGTTTAAGCCTAGATTTCTGAGCCCGCAAAAATAGTAGTATTCACCTTAGCTTTGTCCAAACGAACTCGAGCCACTTGTACTACTCCTATTCTCCACTGCAAAATTTAGCTCCTAATTTTAGGGTTCTGAATTAGGATTTGAAACTTTTAGGGAAATGACTTGATTTGTCCAAATTAAAGTTTATATTTGAGAAAAAACATGTAGAGAAAATTGTTTAGGGCTATTAATACTAACTAAGCATGCTAACAAACTATGTCGATTGTGGAAAATCGAAAAAATATTGACACGTTATATTTCTAGTATCCCAAATTAGAGTTGACATTTAAATGATCATTTGTTTTAATAAAAATGTCACTTAAGTGATTTGATAAAAAGTTAACATCAAAGTGAATGTCATATAAGAATTATGGCATTTTTAGTATCATTTACCCATTGATAAAAGATGACATAAGCAGGTGGTCATCCCTCTATTTACAGTTAAAAGAGAAAACAAGTAGCGCAAGTGGAAAAAAAGGAAGAAGTAAGATGAGAAACCAAAAATTTGATCAAAAAAGCTACTCAATTAGATGACGATAAAGAGTCCTCTTCGCATGTCGATACCTCCATCTAAAATATCTTCATAGCGACTTGGATTGGTCATTGGGCCATACCAATAGAGGGTTGTGCCGGGGTTCAGGCAGGATCGACCCCAGCCCACATTCTTTTAATTAAATTCAAAATTCAAAATGATGATTATAAATTGAATATTATATTGTCATAATAAATACAATTTGCAAGACATGCAAATATAATGGTATTTTGGAATATATATTTGGAGTGCCAGATACCTAGAGTACCAAAAGTTGGCACGAAAAGATACTTAAGTGCTAAAAGTTAAGAAAATGACATTTATGTGCCAAAATCGGAACAAAATGGATCATTTAAGTGCCAATTCGGCCAAAATACTGACGTTGCAATTTTTTGGAAAAATAAATGCAAAATGGCGTCATTTTACATGCTAATGTGGCAAGAAAATGCGAAAATTATGTCGTTTTGTGTTTGACGTGGTAAATAATTAGTATATAAATTAATTAAATTTATTTAAAACATTTAAAATTTTAATTTTAAAAAAAAAAAATGGGGAGGACGAGGAGGGGCAAGGGAGGTGGCTAAGGGCTAAGCCCTCGCCGCCACCGCCAGGAAGGGCTGGTGATGGAGGGGGGGTTGGCCGAGGTCGCCGGCCCCTAGTCAACCAGCAGCAAGGGCCCACAAGCCCTCGTCGCCTCTCCGCCGTCTTTTGGAAGGGCTGGTAACGGTGGGGGAACGTCAACGGGGTTGCTTTGGGCCCTAGCCGGGGCCGCGACCTTGGCCAACCGGCGGCGAGGGCTCATGGGCCTCACTGCCGATCGGCCAAGGGTTGGTGACCCCGGCCGACCCTCCCCCTTCGTTGTCGGCCTTTCTAGGCGGCGGCGGTGAGGACTCAGCCTTTAGCCGCCTCCTTCTCCCCCCCCCAACCCCATGCCCCTTTTTTTTTTTTAATATTTGTATTTGTATTTTAAATATTTTAAATAAATTTAGTTTTACTTTTAATTTTATTAATTTTTATATTAATTTTTTACTACGTCAGCACTAAAACAAAGTTGTTTTTGCGTTGTCTAGCCACATCAGCGTGTAAAATGACGTTGTTTTACACTTATTTGGCTAGAAAATCGCCACGTTGGTATTTTGACCAGATTGGCACTTGAGTGATCTAATTTGTTGTGATTTTGACACTTAAGTATCCTTCCGCGCCAAGTTTTAACATTTAGGCCGTACTTCTATCTATATTTTTGTTTCCCAATATTAAGAGTAATTCAAAAATCATTTGAGGAAAATTAAACAAAAACACTCTCCAAATTAAACACAAATATAGTATAAATATATCATCAAATTTGATAAACAAATTACATGTAGAAGTGCCACAATAATAATTATAGATAGATTAGACCCAAGAGAATTATGATAAACTCAGTATTTTCGTGCCAATCCCTCATCATAATTCGGATGATAAGGTGTCATTGACCTCATATTTAAGTTGGACACATTTAGCCATTCATTCATTTTTTCGCAATCAACCTTGCACCTATAGTCTTTCATAATCCGTTGGCAAGTATTTAACGTCGACTTTGACGGTACCATAAAAACCAATGAAATCAGTAAATTGCAAGCTACGGTGGAAGGAATTGGAAAACATGAAACTATGCTTTGTCGTTACTTTAGAATGTCGAGTTGTCTTCACCAACTCTTTTAATGTTTTTCAAGCCGTTTGTTTTCAAGTACATTTCCAATTTATTAGTAGATGAAGGCCCATTTGGTTTGTCTTTGGGAATGGGATTTGGGACTCTAAAGTCCATTGGCCAAATGCAAACACATTTGGTTCGATTTTTTGGGCATTTTGGCAAGATGCAATTGTATCTCCAAAGGATTCTAAGGGCCCTTAATCCAAAGCAGATCTAAAGGTCCTTTGAAATTTGCATTTTCATAATGTAAGTTCGATTACTATTCATCTTCTCCAGTGGAGAAACCGATCGGAGGCCGACAACCACCGTCCAAGGGGTCATGTGTGCTGGCGACCACCGACTGATGGTCACCCAACCCCAGCAACTGTCGCCGGACCTCAGGCGAAACCTGGGTCACGCGACCCAGGCAACTGATGGCCTAAATCACGCAACCTTAGGCGACGGTCGCCAGGGTCGGGCGACCCCAGGCAACGACCGCCTGGGATTGCCTGACCCCAATGATCGTTCGGGGGCCAAATTTGGCCATCCAGTGGCCAAATCAGGCAGTCCAGTGGCTGGACTTCAAAAAAGAAATACAATTTTTGTTTTTGTTTTATTAATTAAGTCATTTACAAATACAAATTTTACCAAACGGTATTTTGACCAAAGTTATTTTTCAATACAAATTTTACCAAACATTATTTGCATTTAAGAAACCCCCTTTGCCAAAGGTATTTGCATTTTTGCAAATGCATTTCCCAAAAGCCAAACCAAACAAGCCCGAAGACAAAGAGCTAGCGGAAGGCCATAGATGTTCTTCTTCTTACAAAGAAAATATCATACAGATTTCTAAGTGCACCATCTTCGTCTATGGACTAGAGTTCATCATATTGAATAGACTAGATCAAAATCCCCACCATCGCATTATCTACTTCACTTAGACCTCCTCATCCAATCCCAAATGCTCGCAATACTGGACGGGAAAATTGTCCAAAAAGTCCTAAACCTATTGCAGTTTTGTTAATTTAGTCCTAAGCCTTTTAACTTTGTCAATTAAGTTCTAAACATTTTCACTTCTTGCCGATTTAGTCCATCCGGCCAATTTTGGCTGGAAAATATTGATGGATCGCCGGCGGTGCCACATAAGACCGACAAAGACCGACGTGGATAATTTTTAATAATATTTTAATAATTTTTTTAAATTTTGATTTTTTTTATTTTCTATTTTTTCCTCTTTTTTTTTTTTATGGCTTTTCCTTGGCCTTTCCGATGGCCGGCCACAACTAGCTGGTTGGCCTCACCCGCCACAAGCGAGGCCCGACTAGGGGCGAGGGCCGACCTCGCCCGAGGCTCGCCCTCGCCCCTGGTCGAGCGGGCGTCAGCCTATGGCCGGTGGCCAACCATCGCCTACTCGACCGGGGGCAAGGCGACGCTTGCCTAGGCGAGGGCGAGCCTCGGCGAGGGCTCCCTTGCCGGATCTTGGCGAGGCCAACCAGGGCCGGGTGGCTCGCCCGGCTGGCCTCACCTATGGCGGGCGAGGCCGTGGCTGGTGGCCGGCCATCGGAAAGGCCAAGGAAAAAAAAAAGAAAATCAAATTTAAAAAAATAAAATATTAAAATATTATTAAAAATTATCCATGTCAGCGTCGACAGTCCTATGTGGCACCGCCGGCATCCACGTCAGCATTTTCCGGCCAAAATTGGCTGGATGAGACTGAATCAACAAGAAGTAAAAATGTTTATGACTCAATTGGCAAAATTAAAAGGTTTAGGACTGAATTGGCAAAATTGCAATAGGTTTAGGACTTTTTGGACAATTTTCCCAATACTGAACAAGGAGACTTTCCAGCCCCTCTAATTTGAACCGAGGATCCAAGACAATGGATTAAAAAAGAAAAAAGACAGAATTTTCTTGTAATACATTGGAGAATTTCTCCTTCATGGCCAATACTACTTCATTGGAGAAGGTATAACCTTTTTTGTTCGCTAATTCAACCGATATCATGTATAAAAACAGAACGTTGCTCGTTGTTTGACAGAAAATCATTAGACGACAAAATATCTGTTGCATCATTGAAAAGCTACAAAAAGCTCGTAAAGACTTTAGCAATCCTCCAATCTTGTGTAAACAGTAGGAGATCAGCCCTTCTGCTATGAATGGTGGAGTATAGAGATTGCTCACCCATTTACTTGTATGTTTTCTTCAACACTTTGTATGTGGAACTCCACCTTATTCTTACATCTAAAAGGAACTTCTCAACTTTCTTTGCTTGTTATGTAGAGGACCTCTAGCTCTTGATGCCTAAGGGGGTGGGTCTAATTTGTTGAATCCATTCATGTAGGGTGGCCATGAAATCGTACAACTGCAGAGATTGTTTCATACACACAAGTTAATACAGTGGCATGCACACTGCATATGGAAGAAATTTACATTGCACAACAGAAGTTAGATGAGACTTTGTTGGAGAATTGTTCAAGCCATCATTATCTAAAGTAATGTAGAAGATTTTATCGGAGATGGCAAACTCATTGTCAGCTCTTACTATTTTGATGGTCACAATTCGAGAGTCGTTGGGATAGCTAATTTTTCAATCGCAAGAGCTTAGTGATGTAATTTCCTTTCCTCATTGACCCGATGTCCGAAAACTACCCAGTAGCTCCACAAATTAAAAGTGAAAGAGGTTCAAAAGTTACCCATCAATGACAGACATGCCAAATCCCCATTTTCTATGGGGAACGAGCCTGAATTAAGTCTGTAGAGCTGTTTAGGAATCTTCGGTGAAGCCAAAGGGTTGCTCGGTAGTAAAACATTGAAATACAAGCTCCCTTTGTCGTCGCATCTCTGTATTTTGTCCTGCTGGCTACCTATTGTAGCTGAGTATCGTGCAAACGGCCTTCTTAACACCATTAGCATCAATCTCAACCCCACAATCCAGACATCGGACGTCCATCCCTCCTCATTGTCGCTGCAATTACTAGTGAGTTTTCTTCGGGATAGGGGATTCTCTAGAGAAAAGAGTCTCGCCAAATACTGGCTTTCAGCGTTCACCCTTAAATTCCTACCGATTCTCGGGTTGTTGCATCCATTCACGGGGACATTATCGTTGCATGACTCAGTAAGTCACATGGCAATTGTGTGATGAAGTATGAATTGAGTGAGGATGAACGGAAATGGATAATATTGTTATTATTCTCTATGAAGAAACTTAGAGCATGATGATCATGCTCATGCTCTAACGGGAAATGAAAGCCGAAAGGGAAGGGAGCCAATTTACAAAGGGGATAAGCTTTTTCTCCGATCAGTCGACTAATCGGCTGTAGGCGTTCAACGATCACACACCAAGTGACCCCAGTTTCAAGGGTCGGGCCCTAAAGATTGATTTCATGTTCGACCTATACGGCCATGACTTCCAACGTAGGAAATCTGCAATAAAAAACAATCCTCGGGCTTGAACTACCCCACCAGACTTGACCCAGTCCAGCGTCCATGCACGAGCCCAGTCTGGTCCGACCATCCCCCGTCACCAGCACCGACACAGGCCCATGGCCACCCCTAATGGTGTCAACACGGATTCTGCTTGACTGAGCCCAATTAAATTATGGTCTGAATACGTAAATCAGATGATGAAAAGTTTTATATTGCTGTAAATGGTAAAATGCTAATCTAGTGCGCTATTTCCTTCTTTTTTTTTTTCGCTTTTTGTCGGCAACTTTTCGAATCAATTATTTCTTATAATACAATGATAAGAAGAAAAAATTCAGAGCCTATCCGATGGGAACTGGATCACCGGAACTACGATGAAATATACAACTAATGTACATTTCCGGAGGAGCAGCAGCAGCAGCGGCAGCGGAGGGATCTCACTTAAACGGTGATCCCTCCCGGAGAACATAATGGAAGCAGAGCTGAAGTTGACCCCTTCAATTTTAACGAGGCCAACAGCCACCATAACGAGCCGCCAATTTACATCTTCCACTCAAAAAATTTCGAAGAACCAAATTTGCCATCCTCCTCATCCCCATCTGCTGCCGTATAGCACAGTTTGGTCAATCTATCAAGCCATGTGTTTGTGATATCATGTCATCGTTGTTCCATGGACCGAAGAGCTTGCGCCCGAGGCCAGGGAAGATGCGACATGCGGTTGCTGGACATGAGTTTCACTTGTGAGGCCAAGAACCGATAGAGTCGTCCTGCCAACAGTCACAGTTTAAAAACCAAGTAGAAAACAAGGACAAAGTTATCCAATTTAAACTTCAATCAGAAAAGAGGACATCAAAGACCCCGAAATCAGAGGGAAAAACCCCTAACAGAAGACAAAATGGAAAAGCAAAATCAAATCGAACTACTTAAAGTCTAGAGCCTAAATAGTCGATGCAGAAGGTAACCCCAACATTCCTCTCTGGAGCTCTACATCTCACACCTAGTGGCGGAAAATCAGTCCATTCGTGCTCTATGTTAAGTCATTCTTTCACCATAGGTCAAAAAAGAAAGAGTGATGTTCATCACACTGTTGATCCGAGCCATTCATGCATCAAGATCAAGATTTATAGCTGAAGTGCAATGCCAGGTAAATAGTAAAATACTATAATAATCGACAATCAAGAAATACATCTTGTCGGACCGTGTACCCCAGCTGTTCGATAGCAAATATCAGGTTGTGAGGGGTATAAATCCATGTAAGGAGATGAGTGAACGGACAACAGCAGCAAGTAGTGAAAGTGAGGACCACAACCAGATTAAAGCTCCCACGGACTCTGTACAACACCTAAATTTTCCCAATACCAAACAAACCTATTCCCAAAAGATGTACCAACAGATTCTGCTTCTGCCAAGTTGGTTAGCCAATCTAAAACTTAGTTTATGCAATGTATTTCCGTTTGGAATTCAACCCAGCTACCTTACCAAGTTGGCTGTCCACTCATTTACAATAACAAATCAACAGTCGATGCAAATGTTCTTTTTTCCACAAATTAAAGTAGAACCAAATCATTGAAAACCCCCATGGAACATGCTTCTACATCGGTCATGGCACGAATGGCTCTCCTTATTATTAACAAGATCATACTACAATTGGCTGGCAATCTGAGTACAGAAGATTTATTGAAATGCCAAATCTGCTTGTGGCACACGTCTCTTGTTTTACTCTCAGTTGGAAGTAACAGAAAAGAGAAATGTCTGGAGGAGGAGAACAGCAATGACAAACTGTACAAAGTTATAGAGCAAAAAGTACCTGGGTAGCGAAGCTCTAATATTTGGTTGACTTGCAAAAGCAGCAAGAGGCCCTCTCAAGGTTGCATATTTATTTAAAGAACTCTCAAGTTGCGGCGGGGGCAACTGCAAACAGCAATTGAGGGGAAAATGCTGCTTAATGAATTACATGGAGAGATTAAAAGTATTCAAAGAAAATTATCATAGGCACCTGCAACAATACGCCGAAAGAATGTGGCTGTGTCTGGGATACACATTTCAAGAAGCCCACCCAAAACTTAGGCATCTTCCAAATCTGACATAAAAGCATAGATCATGTTAGCTTCCACAAATCAAAATTATATAAGCCAATAAAAGAAAAGCTAAATGGCAGATGAAGCCAACATACCTGCTTACTAACCAGTTTGGAGAGTATCTCCATTACAAAGTCAACCTGTGTTTACAAGCAGAACAGTCAAGTTCCATGCAAGTAACAGGAGGGGACCTCTTCTTCTGAAGATAAATACAAACACCACTATTCTGCGGCTTTTAGACAATTAAATCAAAAGGCATCAAGAACAGGAGAGGAGACACTGGAGCCGATTAGGCAATCAATGTGCTTAACTATCTAGAAAGCAACCACTTAACAATAACCTATATCAAGAAAATCTGCACAAGTCAAACTTGTTCAACTGCCAGTTTCCTGTCATCTTAGACTATATGCTTGCTGAGGGTCTGAAGGTAAGATAAAGCATCCCTAAAGCAAGGAGTACTAGGATCAGTTCCCTACACCTATACAATCATTTTTCAATTATGGGATTCAATAATTATATTATTTGGTCAAATTTAAGAGAATTCACCATTGCAAGTCCCAACATGTCACTTTTCTTAACTTTTTTTTGTTTCAGCTTCATGCTCTCTTTCCCATTTGTAACCCATCAATCCAGAACAGGGGAGGAGCTTTAGCCCTTTAAACTTGAATCAACAACGTTACTGAAATCTTTCATTTTTTCTCTTAATTCCATATTTCTTGTCTACCCAATTGATGCATTGCAATTAGCCAAGAAGGTCATTAGCAAAGGAGACTGGCTGCCTAAAATTCAATTGATATTAATTCATCTTAGCTCATCCAATCATATAAGAGATGTGCTTTCTGGTATTTCTACCTAATTAAGCAAGTGAAAATATCAGCCAGACAAATGGAACAAATATTTAAATATAGAGTAAAGCCCCAATGGTTAACCACCAAAAATATATAAATAAAAATGAGGCAGTTAAACAAGTCCTATCATTACCATTGACAGTGAAACAACCTTAAAGCCTAGAAAAAAGAGTTACCAGAGCAGGAAATGCATCAATGGCCTGAATGACTGTTCTCATGAACAGAAGAGGCAATGGAGTTCGATCAACCTGGAAGATGAATAAGATTTTGTCCATAAAAAAATGAACAAGATATGTGTCCCGGCATGCCTCATGCAAAAAACCACTCACCATCTGGTTTAAGGCCTTCGCTAGCACCTGCTGGGTAAAAACCGTCCGCTGCTCAAAACAAGTTGAGCAAGCATTCATCACCTGTAAAATCAATGGCCAACCTTATAGATGAAAGACAATGTCATAATGCTGCCTAAAGCATCGACCTTAAAGTGAAAACAACAGCACTTGATGCAACAGGCAATTTTTAAATACTCAAATAGATTTGCCATAGTTAAAAGAAAGCTACAATCAACATATGAGGCTTTCTGATCCCACAAAAACATGCTGACAGCATGAAGAATATGGCAAGGCTGTTTCTTTTTCCGCTAAGTGATGCTAATTTTCCCTAGCAAATGACTGAGAATTAGCCTGAGGTCTTCATGCCCTCATATGAATAGGTCAACATTCAATGTTGAGAAGAAAGCCTGACTAAATGATTGGTGGTAAGCCCAGGTGAAGAAACTCGATTAATACTTGACTGGGGAACCTATCTGCTTCTTATGATTAACCTAAGAATTTCAACAAGAAGAATCATATCTTGCCTCAGTGGGCAACTTGATAGTGCTGTATGGTACTGCAATAAGTTACTTTCCCGTTGGCAGAAGACTTTAAAAGGTTGACCCACTAACCATACGAGGAGCAGCAATTCACAAAAATGACTAGTCTCAGAAAATTGAATTTAGCTATAACTGAATAAGTACCTCAACAGACAATAAACGTTTAGATTGTCTCATCCCTTATATCCCGGACAACTTCCAAATATTCAGACTTTAACTGCACATCAGAGTTTCGATAACACCATTTGGTTGATGTACCTATTGGACGTAAACTCTCTCTTCCTTTTGATGTTGCCTATGACAATGTTAATTATGTTTATCACGTCATAGAAATTGAGCATCTTAGCGATTGGACTACCACAACGAACTTAAAAAAGAAACAGCTAATTAACATGGTTATTGGAGTTTGCATATTTTGACTGCTCGCACAAGGAGATAACTGCTCCCAATGGTCAATCCACCTAAAGTCCCCCATGCTGGTATTAAACCAGTCAATCCAACAAGATTTTGTTCAATCAACCAGAAATTTTTACTCCAAATTGTTCGGTCAATGAGGTTAATGTACGAAACTGTTAAGATGCTTCCTAGTCTTGTATTCATAGGCACACTGGCTCAATCATGGTCACAGTTAAGATAATGCAATACTGAGAAAGAGAAAACTATTCAGATAGTCCACCCCCCCCCCCTTTCCCTCTCTTCTTCTCTCTCAGTCGCAGAGGATGTGGGACTTCTATGTCTCCGCTGAGCATGATGACTTCATTTCTCATACAGTCAACAAGAAAAGCAGAGTGTCCAGGAAAAACAGCAAATAAAATAAGTCAGTCTACAAGCACAATATGCAGGTGTACAGACATTCTTAATTTTAGCAAAATGATTCACTACAAAATCCAATTTTCGACCACCTGGGCATTTTTTTAAAACCTTAGTACCTGCAACAAAAATTAGCTTTACACAGTAACATGCTTTTTATTATCTGAATAACCAAAAACATTCATGTAAAACCACATCGAACTTTATTTGTTGTCGGACAGCCCTAATAGATACAAGACATACACTACAATGATCAAAGGCATAATTTAAGATTGAGGAACAGTTCACTTTTGTGCATTGAACTGCGCAGGCTCAGCTGTGACATCAGAGGCAGTTATCTTAAAGAACATTTGCCAAGGAATCGGAAAAATGTACATGCTGCACAGAGAAGCAGGATATTGACAGTAACTTTGGTAGAACCATAAGTCAAAGGGAAAAGGAAAGCATCATACAACCACCAGATATAAGAATCAGGGCTGCCTAAGGAGTTGCCTCTATCATACCAACTGATATACTCTCCATCATTTATTAGTAGAATGTTGAACTAAAGGTAACTCCAAATCAATAGCACCTCAGGTAGGCCAAGGTGATCCTCCAATCCAGGGACAATCAAGAGGAACCTAAGTAAGGCCGATCAAACAAGCCAACCATCTGTTCTTTTAAAGTTCTGTCGAGCCTTGAATGAACTGGATTCAATTTCTTTGCAAAACCTGTTTCCATCATTGAAGCCTAAATCCAGTGATTTTTTAATTTTACATTGCAGTACATGCAGTTATATGACCCTTAAATCATAGTGGCTTTCTGCACATGGCACAGCCTATGCAGCTCCAACCAAAACAGTCCATTACTTATCAATCAAGTTGAACATTTTTCCCTGTGGATGTTTGGACCATTATTTTTTGTAGTAACAACACATAAAGTTTACAGGCACAAACAATGAAAGACTTAAGTTTTGCTAAGAGCTTCCAACTGAATATGGCTGTCTCCTTCAATGGACTGGCAATCTAAAACAAGATGAGTCACCTTTTTCAGCGGAACACCATCCTTCTCAGGAACAATGTCATGTATGGCAACCAACACTTCTGCTGGCGTCAAAGCAGGACCAGTATGAGCAGAACCCTGCCATTAAAGAATCTTCAGATCTTTTGTTGAACTAAAAATTCGTAATTTTGTTCTTTTTATTCTTTGTGGACATTAAATGGACAAATTCTCCTTAAGGTCAAAAGAAGACTTCTGCGAAAATCTATAAGTTAATCTAGCAGCTGATACAAGGAAAGATAGTTAACTTTGCAAGACATGGTCACGTTTAGAAAAATTAGAAACTATCAGAAAAGTAACACCCACATATGAAGATTTCACAATCGATACAAGAAACATGAGCACGTCTTCTTCTGGCATTTACATCCAGATCGTGTCTCAGTGCATAAAAGCAAAGAGTCCCTACTTTTTACAAAATGGCTCTCTGTATAATCGAAAATTCTCCTGTTTCTTTCCCTCCAAATCGGCCAAAAGGATGCCAGAAGGATCAAGTGAATCTTCTCTCTTTTCTTTCTCAATGCATATGCCCACAGGGGTTTTAAGCTCTTCTTGCAGTCTTTGCACTGACCCACTGAACACCTAACAACTGACCTAGCGGAATTCCAAAAAAATTCTTGAACAGCCATAGTGTATGGAAAAGTAAACGGTCTCTGCTGCCTCTTTACAGAGGCAAGACCTATTTGCCAAGATTTGACCTCGTTTTTGCAAGTTATCCAAAGGAGAACTCACTCAAAGCTATAGTTGACATTCTAGATGGCAGTTTATAGGTGTTGCTCACATAAGGATATCTGACTTAGATACCCCATTCATGACGCCCTGCTAAGCTTTCCCTTACCAAAGAAAATACCCTAATTAAAGTACCTTCTCTAATGTCATAGAATAAATATAGAATACTACTCTTTCTGACAAAAAAAAGCTTAATAGACTGGCAAAGAAATAATCATCACCCATCCTTTACTTGACAAAATTGTTGTGCACACCACTTATGAATCCATTGGATCCATGAATCCAGGTAAACTAAAAAAAAAAACTTCAAAAGCATCACTGCACATGATAAGTTGCAATAATAAAGGACAAGATTCCTTTAAAATAATCTTTCTGGATTGAAAAAGTACACGCCAAATCACCTAGTCAAATTCTATTAATTTAGTGGATTCACTGGATTTTAACATAATGTCAAAGTAACTAATCAAAACACAATGGTCTCCACACTATTTTGCCAGAAAAAAGGTATAGGAATAATTTGCCTAATCTGGTCGTAGAATAAGCAAGTTAATCATAGATAAGAATGTCAACTTTTCAAGTTGCTCAAACTTATAGCATAAGACTGTTTTGAGATTGGAAGCACAACCTTGTCAACTATCTCAACCGTCCATTCCAAATTTAATGTACAACATTCATCTGAAACCAAATCTAACTATCAACCCTCACAGAAAGGATCAGTCAATGCGCTCTGCAGTAGAATAAGTATGGCTATGCAAATGAGAAATAAGTACACAAAAGTTGCCACCCCATATGGATCACTATACTATTTACAATGACAAGCCAATATATAAACTTCTTTTGGTACCTGTAATATGTGGGCAAGTGCCTTTTGGAACTTATCCGGAGGAAGGTTCACCATTTGAGGGAAGATGGGTAAAACCTAATCACAAACATAACCAGTTAAATCTCTATTTGATGACAACAAATAAAGCCAACAAAGCTGCTTTCTAACAGACAATTGACGGTCCAAAGATTTCTTGGACTCTGTTGCGACCTATTTTTTAGGGGTCAACAGACTCAAATAAGAAAATTGTAAGGAACAGTGGCAAAAGAAGATCAATGTAATTGGACCACCTTAGTGGGAAAGACCCAGTTATTTGTGATTTCCTTTCTTACGAAGATCAAAAGTTGTAAACAAAATAATTATGATCAGACACTCGTAACATGCAAATCATTTACAGTTTGTAACTGAATGACAAAGGTAACAGGGATGACAACAGAGTCAAATTCGTACATACACATACACTAACTTTCACTTTCAAATCAATTAACAGTAATATTATTCTCTGAGTTTCCTAGCATTGGCGGCACGCAGCAAAACACAATCATCACCATGGGTTCCCAAGCTAATTAATACATTGTGCAAGAAAAAATTCGAACTCCTGCTATTTAAGATGGTGGACATGCACAATTGGCTACAGGCAATATTTACTTTGTACTGGAAACATAGACGTTCAACAAATCATTTCTTTTTCTTATCATAGATGCAGTTTAGTTGACAAACAGTTGGAATTAGCACAATCATGATCATCGGACTATTGTAGATCATAAACAAGTAACTAGTACAAATAAAGAGAGATAGAGAGAAAGAGACCTCGCTTTTGGAAAATGAGGGTAACATTGGGATAAGGATTGAAACATCCTGAACAAGAAATACAGTTAGTGGAAATTTACGTACACAAATTTTTGAATTATGTAGCAAAAGGTGGAGATTGTCATAAGAACCTTCAGCTTAGTTTCATATAAGTGTTTGACAGTGGTTATCAGATCTGGAGAAGGTACTGTTTCCTCGGTCAATATTTGGAGCACCTTACACACATATAATCATAAGTAACGAATTCAAACATACAAGATCCATAATAAAAATAAAACTCAGATATATAACAAAAGGATTATACCAGCATCAAAAGATTTTCACTTCCTTGAGGCGGATCTGATATTATTTGCAGCAATTCAGAATAAGATGACCCTAAAGCCCGTATAAGAACAGGGATATGGCGATGCACAGCCTGCAACATTTGAGGAAACACACAACAAAGCAAAATGTTAGTAGCAGTTGACCATTTCTCTTCATACTATATTGTGTTTGAAGCAAACCTGAAATTAAAAGAGCAGTGATGGGCAAACCATACTTTTTCACCAATTAAAATCGCATATTGAAATGAACACAAAACATAATAAATACTTATAATCCATCATGCTGGAGAGCACTCCGCTGACCATGTGCAAATTGCAAGTCATGACCAACATGCAACCCAATCCAGTCCAATCCACCCAACACACTGATGCACATCAGCATGCAAATAACTATTTACACACATCAGAATGCCATTCCCATTCACACAAAGTTAGAAACACAAAAATAACACACAGAAATTGGACAATGTAAGATATCATCTTTTTAAGTACTAAATGAGTTCAGCAAAAGAGCTGTCAAGGCTATGTCAAACAAAAGAGCAGTTAAAGCCAATTTAGATATTAGAAAAACACCTGCTTTACAGGTCTCGGTGCTTGACCATAAGCATCAAACACAAGGCGAAGTAGGCTAGGTTTCTGCAAGAAATAAAATATCAGCATATTTTCGATATATAGAAAAAAAGGACAAAAGAAACATCTCCATAAAACTCTACAACACTATTGGATATTAAGGGGGCAACTACTGACCTTCATACACAAAGCAAAAAACAAAGAAATGAGTCGTTGAGCTTCAGACAAAGATAAAGAAGAGATGCCCTGGGCCAGAGGTTGTGCGCCACCTATAGATTCACTTTCAAAAGTCACAGCCTCTGGAAATGGAACTTGAGAACCACTGCTGGAAGTATTCTGGCTTCCAATCTGTTAAAAAGATATGAAGAGAATTTAAGCTCATTTGTGAATGTAGGAATGAGTTAGGGTTGTCAAAAACCTAACAGATTTTATGTGGTAGAAGGTTTTGGCAGTTTAGGAATGATTTTCAAGCCCGTGATACTCAGACATGCAATCCTGCCTAAATTCACATCACATATTTTAACAAATATGTTAGAATTTCTAATCCAAAAGCTTAAAATTTAAAAACGAAGAAGATTACATGCACACGAGCCCTACTGAACGTGTATTTAAGCAATGTGGGATATCACTTCAACACCCATCTCACAAGCAAAATGTACTGAAACTGTATGAAGCACAGGAAACCACTGTGAAATTAAATTAACTATTACACCAAGTACATGGAATGATACAATGTCAGAATCTCCAATCCAAAAGCAGATGTTAGGTGGAAGGAGAATACATGCTATAAAATCCTATTGTAACTCCATATTCAATCGAGGAAGACAACGCTCTGTCAAAATCCAAAAACGCATGTATTTGTGACTTAAATTAGTAGTCCCTGATTCAACCTAGTAGGAGCACAAAGACGGCAAAAGTATCAAGCAATACCTATATTGGACATCAGAAAGTAAACTATTCTGAATGCAACTTTATTAAAATTTTAGGCATTCTTATATCTAAACGAGATTTAAGGCAATAAAAAGAGAGAAAGCAATGTTCCATACCTTCCCTTCATCCAGCTGTTCATTCAAGCCAGGTTGGCAAGCCTCACATCTGAAGCATTCTGATTAACAGCTGAGAATAACATACTTTTTGCAAAATGCTCAATAGTCTCAGCAACATAACTCAGCTGAAAGAGTTTGTTAGCCACCTGTCCAAATGCAAAAAGCAGAAAATAATATGACATAACAAATCATGTTCTGACATCGTAAAGAATGATTTTTTGATATATTATAGAACCCAAATGTTCAAAAAAATCCATGGGAAAGGTCAAAACATGTAGATACATCTTGAGCTTCCTTACCAGACGAATAGCTTTAGCTCGGATTTCCTCTTGTGAATGAAGAGCACACTGCCATGAAGAAAAGTGTCATTACAAGATGCCCATAGCAAGAAACTAGCCAGGTATAGCCTAGAGGTAGCAACAATAACAGCTAAATGAGTGTCATATTGTGAAAACATTCAACTTTTAAAGACCTCATCCTCTCTCTAAGAAATACACAATCAGATATAATCATATTATCATTGTTAACAGTTTCTACACATTTTCTTTTGCAAACTTACCATTGTCTTCAACTTAAGAAGGTAGCCTACATAGAAAGATGTTGTCCTACGATATAGACAACATTTGCCATGCTGGGCAATTACTTACCAGAGAAAAGTGAGAAAGAAGATGAGCTATTACACTTTTTTGGATATAACAAAAACAAACTATGCCTTTTCCCAATTTTACCAAAAAAAAACTATGCCTTTTCCCAAAATGCAGAAGAGTGATACATGAATTTTTTAATGCCATCGTGCTCGATTCTGTTTTAATTCTTTTATAAGATCCATAAAATCCAATCCTTTCCTACTGTCTCCTTCCACGTCATTTTAGGCCTTCCCTTTTCCCCTTTACCCAGGTTTCCATCTACTAATCACACCTCCTCATTAGAGCCTCCAAAGGTCTTTGTTCAATGTGACTAGATTATATATGGATGCCTCTGAACTCAACAGTAATCTATAACTGGACTCTGAAGTCTGCCTCTTCTGTAGATTAGGAGGTTGCAAGAATAGGTTTGAAAGAAAGAGCAATATTTTACTTTTCCTTTTCATAGAATCAAATCTACCAATAAGCAAATCATTTCAAACTCCTTTTTCTGCCAAAAATCCCACAAAAGTTGAACTAATGATCCTTGCAGCAATATGCTTTAGAAGAAACCATGCAATAGAAGTCCACTTCGACAGTCATCTTACTTCATGAAATCACAATTGCAGATTGAAGGAAAGAATCAATCTGTAGGTATAAACCACTACTTTCGGATGAAAATTTCTTTTCAGGTCAAATCATCATCAGTAGAAATCCTGGTAGGTAATCATACTTTCAGTTTTCCATAATCAGGTGAGTAAGAAATTGGCAAGCCACAGTATAACATAACAAACACACAAACGAGGGCATAAATTGAAGAAGCAATGCATAAATTTAGGAAGGCAAGGAACTGTACTTAATACAGTCACAAACAGGCATCACATTAGTTTCATACTTTTCACCGTTAAGTTTTGAGATTATAAGATTGAAATGTTAGTAGAGCCATGGGGTAACAAAAATGTCTTAATAAAGAGATTTTCATTGAAAAAGATTACCTTCAAAGCTATATCCAAGCAGGATTGCCTGTAATGAGAACGGCCCAAAATCAAACTCCATACAGCACCAAGGCCCTGGGTGACACGATCAGCATCACGCAGACTTTTTCCATGGTAATCAGAAATGTCAGAATTGCAGAGATCATCTAAAAGTTTCAAGACAGAACTGGGCAAAACGGGAGCTTCACCAAGAAGTCTACTCAATGACTTGTCAGAAGCTGGAAACTTGAGTAGCAAAGATTCAGCCTACACAAGAATGCACAAACAATAAAGCCTCACAATATAGGAAGCAACATGCAGTGAGATGGACGAGTACCTACCATTTCCAAGAGAAATTTTTCATATGTGACAGCACATGCAGAGCTTTCAGCCGAATCAGATCCAGATATCGAATATAGATAATAGAGGACTTCCAACGCAAGCTCATGTCCCTGAAAGAGAGCTAAGTGAGTATCAATTATCAAACAACCAAGTTAAATGTATTATAACGTTATACCAAGTCATCAGCAATAATAAAAGTTGATGAAATTCCACCAATTAAGTATGAATGGACAGACGTTGTGCCAAATTATATGAATCACGTAAGTACAAATTCCTTGACTTTAGCTAGCATCTGACAAATTACACAGCAGACTCACCTAGATAAAGTTCCTTTAAATTCTAGCTAGCATCTAATAAATAACACAGAATAATCAAACTTTAATTATTCCTCAGGAAAGTCTGTTCCTCGACATATGTGCATGGGATGTCAACTATGAAAGATCAAAGGCCTATAGTCTTGAGCTTAGATTTGTGAAACTGCAAGGAAAACTAGGCCACACGACATCTCAAGTATCCTACACAAGATTACACATTTAGGGACTGGAAAAAAAACAGTTTCTTTTTCAAACCAAAAACACATCCTATATATGTACTAAGAGGGCAGCCACCCCATGGAAAAGTTAAAAGAGAGAAAAGGAGAGGATCTACAAAGTATAACATGAAAAGGGGCTTTCCAGTGACCAAAAAGCTCAAGACCTGTAACCATCTATTTATTACCCCCAAAAAAAAGGCTAAACTCCCAAAAACCTTTAAGTTTCTCTTGAAAGCAGCAAGTATCAACCTTCTCTCTATGTTATTTACAAAAAGAAAAAAAATCCAGTCAAGCTCAAAAACAACCAAGCAGGATTTTGGGAATTTCTTTTTACTAGCTTTGGAAAATTTGGCAATAGTCATTCAGTACACAATATACCAATGGGAGAGGGCATGTACTAAAAACTGAAGAAGGATGAAATTTGCCAACTTCCACTTTAGAATTCAACATAACATTTAGAAAGCTAATATAAGAAACTTACCATTTTTAAGCATGTAAAATCAGACAACATGCTTGGGAGGCTGTAGCCATTAAAAATTTGAAAACATGGAAGCAAATGTACCACTAAGGTCCCAAATGTGAAGTACCTTTTGTAATTGGTAATCCTCAAGGATGTGGTTCTTCAGCATCTCAACTAAATCATCATCAGCGGCACTCTGCATAAAAATTATATGTTAGCAGCACACGATTTGTTGATAGGATCGAAAAAGATACAAATGGATTAGCGCTGCCCTAGTATTCAGACAAGAAATGGCATTTACTATAAATGAAGTATAAGAACCAAGCTTCACAACGTAAATTCTATATGAAACTTGAACAAAGATTGCAAACAGCACTTCATCATATACCCCCTCTTATATCGTAATTTCCAAAAACCCAAGAACAATTGAACATTATACAGCATCACCAGTGTGGAAGAGCTTTTGGTTTAGGTTTGTGATGTTTCAATTCATATGGAGCTAATATCATCAACCCAGCAAGCGTAGAGACAACCAGAATCTTCGTTTCATCAGGACACCAAAAACAAGCAGCATACTTGTTGCCAGCAGATATCCCATCATTCAGCCCAAGACAACATAAAAACGGCAATAAAAGTAAGAGAGCAAAAAACGCCACTAGCAGGCATACACAACAGATATCCGTCTTCAGGCTCACTATGGAAGACGAACTTTCTCTAGAATTTGGGGAAAGCCTAGTGAAGCTAATAGTATAGTCACCATGAGGCATATGATATGCCTAGAAACCAAGACAACATGCATTACAAATTCGATAAAGAAATATCCTAAGATATCCTTTCCATCTTGGAGGTCGCTTGCAAAAGTATAGTTACCATCAACCCCCTCCAAGAAAGGACCGAGTTAACAAGGATGTTTCCTATGAAAGCTGTAGCATAAACATTTAGTCATGTAATGTTGCATTAATCACAGACCAAACTTGGTGAGATCTGGCTCTTCTATGACAAGTATTTCTTGATGTGAGAAGCCACAATTTTGCATGAGTTTCAAGCGTGGAAAAGCTTCAAACTCCTAAAAATATCAATCGTCTTTGAATTTTTTTTTCCCGTTAGACACATAACAAAGTGAGAGGTTACAAGCAAGACAAAAAATCTTATTCATATTGGTCACCATGTCCTTCATCTTCTGAATGAACTTCCTTCCAGCATATTATAAACATTAAAGACAAATGGCTCCATAATTTATAAAGAAGGTTTCCCACACCAAAGAAACTCGCTGATCAGAAGAAAAAAGGAAAGCCTCTGCTTTCTATGGGCAATAAAGAGTCTGCCTACCTGAGCAACAAGTCGAGCAATTAATGACATCGCCATACGTCCACATTCTTTACCATTTGGATGCTTGCATGACTCAATTATCTGCTCAAACAACAATTTTCTGACACTGGCTTCCTGTTCTCCATTAAGCTCAATATAGGATGGAACAACAGGTAGGTCCTTTCCTGTCTCCTCAAAGGCTGCCATGTTGGCAACAGCTGGAGGACTGTGATCTAATTCCACATTTGATGGTGTCTCAGATTCATCCATCTGTATGTCCTCTGCTTTCACTATATCATCCTCAGTTATTTGTTCAGAAGAAAACGCTACATCTGAAGAAAGACCAACTTCGGCAGTAGGTTTAGTTTCCTGAAAACCATCCTGAACCACCTCTTTTGGAATTAATTCACTGGTACCATGCAAAGATGATCCCAAAATCTCATCATCACTTTTCTTTTTAGATAGTAAAGGTGATGAAGCTGTTTTACCACCCACCATTGCAGATAACTGCGGCTTATTCGAATTAAAATCATCTAATTTAGATTGCACATCTCCAAAGTCAACCACAGTGGGTATTACAGCTTCAGGAGGCACTGCTAATCGTGGATCCTGGCGGCGGGGATCCTGGAACATAATTAACATCTTTTATGTATTCATTCATCCCATATAAATTACCACATAACATCAACAAGTTCAGAAAAAGAAGCACATGAAAATTAGCCAATAAAAGCTTTTTTACCCTTCTTGGATCACGTTTAGAATCTGCAGAGATGCTATTGACAATGGATGCTTCAGGAAATGATTCGCTGGTAATAGAAGCAGCAGAGGAATATGGTATCTGCATAGCGGACATTGGAGATGGAACAGAACTTGCAGGAAGAAAAGAAGGTGCTGTAACTTGTGCTGGACTACTTGCAGAACCTAATTGTCCAGTTACTTCAGATTTTCCAAGCCTTGTTAAAGGAGGAGGAATCTTAGGCAAGTGTTTCATATTAGTTATCACAATATCAGCTAGTAAATCAGGATGGATTTTGGAAATAAGGATTTCAAGTGATTCGGCGCCTCTTTCCCCTTCCGCCAGCAACGCACCAATCATAGCAATCATTTGTTCCACAGGTGACAAATCACCATTTAAAATTGAAACATTGGGGGATACACCATTTGCAGAGGTGGAACCATGGCCAGAATCAGCTGTTTGTGGACCTGAAAAAGTTGAGTTGGTATCAGCAATATATCGACCTCGCTTGGATGCCACTTCCAGATTGTGGGCTAACATTTCTTCATCTTGAGAAATTGGCCTTTTCTTAATCAAACTTCCATGAGCAGACATTTGGCTTGAAGAATGATCTTCCTGCTCATCAAATTACATCAAGGAAAGGAGATTACACACTTAAAGGTTAACACTCTTCAAAAAGAAAACGTGATATCAGTTTTAAAAAACAAAATCAAGAAGATTCAACCTTGACCAAACGGGCATCACGTGATGCTCGCTCAGCATTTCTAGCTAACTTCTCCACTTGCCGAATTACTTGCTCGGCCGCATCCCCTGCATTCATTGCTCGTAGAGTCCCAAGCAGTCTCTCTCTAGACTGAAAATGGAAGTCAATGCAACTTATCAGACTTAACTTCGCCTTAAAAAGCAGAAGATATTTTTCGAGCTCGTTCTTTTGCACTACAGAGATGATGAGAACAAGATTCTGAAGCAGTACGCCCATAAGAGGCAGTAGGACTAACTTGTTCGAACATGCAGATCAACAACCAACTTATTATAGGTGCAAGGTTTAAAGACCAGCTACAGTCTTTCGAACTTGCAGGCATTCAAGCACTGAACAACTATCAGAGAAATAAGATGCAGCCACTCATGCAAAACAAATAAAGGGGATGCCAAGCTCAAGTTAGACAAAGGCTTTTGGAGACAGATATACATCATTATTCTCAACAGTATATAACAGCAAAAAATTATTTCTGACAACAATTCAAGCCAAATTTTCACTGATAATGATCCCCAGAAATGGTACAAAAGCATAAAACAACACTATGAAGATATACGAACAGTTAAGGCAAAAACAACTATACCTCAAGAATGGCAGGACTAGTACACCTAAGAAATCCTAAAAAGGCAGTTCTCAATGAATAACGAACACTGGCAGCATGATATCTCTTCCCTGTTTCACAGTTTGAATCGAAAGCAAGCAGTGCTGCGAAGACAGTGCTGAAGTGTTGTGGCCTCTTTCTTCCTATGGATGCCAGACTGTCAAAGTTGAGCAACAATAGTGATAATTAGAAATGCAGAGAGAGAGAGAGAGAGAGAGAGAGTAATTCATAGAGAAACCGTATGCCATTGCCAAGTGATGACAAATGAATAGGCAACAAAAGTCTTTCCCACATGAGACAAGACATTGCAAGATCAGATATAGATAAATCAATCAAAATTCACTCACGGTCATGAATGTTAGTGCCAAACGACTTACAACACTTGACTTCGAGGAAAAGAGGCCAATCAACAGAGAAGGGCACCATACAACAGTTTCACATTTCTATTCCTTAATTCCTAAGCATCATCCAGTGGAAAGCTAGATGAGCTATAAATTTGGATCTGGAGCTCTCAAATTCTCAATATCACATCACCCAGAAATGTCACAATTCAGAACACATTTATCATGCCAAGACGCCTAAGCTCCTTCAACTTGCAAGTTTAAATATACTAGCAAGTGATCGGCCTAATTCAAACCGACAGGCACACCATGGATAGAAAATAGTTGAATAGGCACACTTTACAATGAACAGTATCCATGTACAAAAGAATTGTCAGACAAAAGGCAACCACAAACACAATGCACTTGACCACAGACAAAGGGATGCAGTGTAGCACATGCAAGTCCAATACTGCAATCAAATAAAAGGCCAGACAGTGATGGCCAGTGGCTTAGCATACATAAAGTGAAAAGTTCACTTAAAAATGAAGAAGGTAATATCTAGATCCAACAAGAAGACTTTAACTTCATTCAGTTTAACATGTGCATCTGAACTCAATGAGGATGATAGTGCTCTCAGAGCAATTATCATGCTCACGATAGCTGTTTTTCTAAAGCTTCATTAAAATACACTGGAGAAGATGGAGGGGCATCCTAGATTATGGAATTATCTAAACAGCATAGAACGCAAAACTGTGTGTCACCAAGGTAAAATGGAGATTTAATTCAAATACTACAGAAATTTTCCTGAAGGAAAAATATGAAGATCAAGTCCTATGATTCAACATGGTATCTGGAAATTATCACTTGAGCTTCTCTTCCATCAAAAACCAATCTATCTAAGGTAGAGCAAGGGTACCTCCTTTAGTCACCCGAATAAACCCAAAAGTTGCAAAATAAACAAATGCAGACCTCATTGGTCATGGCATGATATTTTTTTCACTATTTTTATATGGGCAAGATGACGAAGGGATGATAAGTGTTGACCCAAGACCTATAGAATCTTGCTGATGGTGGATTTCCCCCAAGTCATTAGACGTGATCCTCTTAAGTCTATTGTAACACTTAAATATTATATCACACTTTTATCTAGCAGCTCAGCTTGAAGATCAGTTGGCAGTCATCCTATAAAATTTTCCAGGGTATTGAAGCGTGAGGTCTGGAATTCAAATCTCTAAAAGCCCCTTTTTTTCTCAACACCACCCCCCCAAAAAAAAAAAAAAAAAAAACCAGAAAAACAAAAAATATGCATTTTGACACTTCAATCGTATGCAAATCTCAGGCTACATGTGATGCATTGTATTAGAACAATTAAATATTATAAAACACATTTTTTTAACAACATAAATCTTAAAATCAATTGACTTTACAGAGAATTGCTCTCAAGTATAATTTTCAAGAACACAATCTTCTGGCAGCACCTCTGCAATATAAAGGTAATTTTCAGCTGTTGTACGAAAATATATCCCTTCCCAGCCATGGCTAACATTAGGTGCTTCAAGCAAATTCAAATCACATACAACAAGCCATATCCACATGCATCAGTATGTACCAAAACCCAGAGAAGAGCAAGAACCTATCTAATCCAAAGCCAACAGTTAGTCACATGACAAAACCAATATGAACATCAGAGCAAAGTGCAGCAACTGATGAGAGAACTCGAGAGAAACAATTCCAAGTCAAGGGAATTAGGCAATAACTTGTCCTGATACAGAGGAAAAGTTGGAGGTCACCTACAGAGAATATTAGAGATATCATCAAGGAAGCATGTGTATCATGAAGAAAGACCACCAAGCAACTTCCATACTCATTAGTGTGAACACAAACGTCACTATGATAGAAGACCAGATGTATGTCAAACTTATATAGTTTAACCCTCCCTCCCTCCTCCCCTCCCTCCCTCCATCAACAGCATTGTTAACATTGTGTGATCCACAACTTGATGCGATTCATATGTGAAACAATGCAACTTGAATGTCCGGAGAAACAAGGTGCAATTCAATGAGCTTCCCTGTAGTTAAACTAAAGCACAATTGACATTTTTCTTATCAGTCCCTCAAAAGCAGGTCAAGACACTCAAATTCTTAAAGAGCTTTTTTTCTCCGGAGTATAAATGGCATCGGGAAAGATTTAGCTCCCTCTTCTTGGAATACTATAATAACAGTCCCTAGAGGCTAGAAATAAATAGATCAGACATGCCTATTCTTGTACAAAGCACCTTTCTAAATGCCATTCAACTAATAAGCCAATCGTTTGTCTTCCTAAAGATTCCTGAAAGGGAGAGGTCCACAGAAGTACCAAGAACTCATCAGACATAAGGACCTATCATTATTCCATATTCAAACAGCAAAAGTAATTAAAGAAAAGTTCACACATATGACAGCCACTTTCACTAAACCCTTATAAAACTCTGCTTCATGCGGCTAGTACTCATTTAGCAGGTAGATCTGGAAGTTTATCGTTTCAATCATTGAGTTAACCATGTACATAACACCCAATTACATGTAAAAAATTCCCATGATAAATACATATGAAAGAAGCTAGTATACAATTTAAGTATACAACTTTGAACCAATGACTCCCTTCTTTATTCAAGTTAACATGGGTCTTCCATTAAATCCTCATCTACATGAAAGAAAGAATTAAATATATTGCCTCTGTGGAAATCTTTATTTCTTCTATGGTATTGTAATACACAAAAATAGAAGTCTGTTCATTTTTTTTTTTTTAACAAAAAGAAGAACATCATGCAAGCAAAACCTATTACGAGTTCCAATCATAGCTCCTTTCTCTTCTTGGTCATATAAATAATTCTTCATTGTGACATGCTTTGCCAAATTTTACATCATATACAATTACAGAACAACTATGGACACATATTAAAAGCATCATGGTGCCCGCATGAGCATGACTAACAGGGTAGAACAGTCATGAGCAGTCTCATAAGAAGATCAACCAGCTCAATAGAGCAAAACAAAGTTAGAATCTATTCATTCCCCACTTTAGAAACAATAAAGAAATCCCATGGGCTAGTCTAATAGTTAAGGACCGGAGGCATGGGCGTAAAAGGCACATAATAAAAGTCCATTTCATCAAACCAGCCAGTTTAAGCAATCATAAGTTTGAAGCATACATTGGACTTTGGCTTGTGTCTTACTTGACTAATAAGTTGAGAGGGACATTGCAAGGGCCCGCGACTTACCTACCTAACTTGAGTTTCGTTACCATCGAAATAAAAATACAAAATAAAGAAAAGCAAAGCCCAGGGAAAGTACACACCACTAGAGGAGATGAGAAAGAATTCAAGTAGGCTTCTCATTATATCTATCTTTCTCCAAAAAATGAAAGAAAAACCAGACACATCTTTGTCCAGAAACCAAAAAATGTAAAGGGAAAAAATAAGCAATATGACAACTGCAACATTTGAGAAGAACATAACATGACAATTCCTAGAACAATTAATCTTGAAGAGCTCCATTTGAAAAAAAAAAAAAAATCTTAAAGAGCTCCATGCCACTGCAAATGACATTTGGAGAGGGAACTAAATAGTACGTCAAATGCAGGGTATAAGCACCGTAATACTAGCCTGAAAAGGATAATAACACCAAAGAAATTAGCACAGTGGTTTTTGCTATGGATGTATCATGACTGGGAGTAATGGAACATGTGAAAATTCACCTTGTTTGACAAAAAGCAAATGAACACCTAGCAAGAGAAAACAGACTCACCTACAAAGTTTAACATACCAAAAGAAAGAAAACACAAAGTGTCACAACAACGGTCAAAGACTAAGAATAGTGCCCTACCACATCCCATCCTCTTCTTTCGCTAATCATAAAAAATGCAAATAACACACGTGTGGAGATTAAAAAGAAATTTGGAAGGTCCTCCACACATCATCATGATTACCATAACCAATGTTTTCAACTACAGCTGCATTAAAAATACCAGAGGTTCTTTTCTGGAATTTAGAGATTTTAAGTATAGATCACTGATGTAGTACATCACCAGAAAATGTGAGAACATCGGGTCACTATATCAAAATCAGAGGATTTATGTCGCTCTCATAGAATCTGAATGTTGGGAAAGAAAACTTCAAATTAGACATACAATTGGCTTCTGGATATATTAATTCCACTCCATGAACCCTAACAACTCAGTCAAAGTCAACATACAAATTCCATATCCATCAAAATCCATTCTTGAAAATAAAATTAACTTGCCCTTTCTCTACAATTATTAGCTTAAGAAAAGGCATTACATGCCAGATATGTCCCACTTCCTACCCTTGTGATCAATGACTTAAAACATATTAAACCAATCAATTGCCGAACACTATACACTGAATAATTCTTGCCAACGACCTATTTAGTTCTATCAGCACCAATTGATAAGCCGGACCAGTTCATGGGTTATCTATTGAAGGATCCCTACAGTAATATATACCTGTGACTACATAAGTTATTATCTCTTTCTCAAGTCAAAATACTCAGCAGACAACCAAAGAGTGCCTTTAGTTTGTGAACGCCCTGCTTTAGTTTTGCCATAATCAGTCAAGATTCGTGCTAATGAGACAGTAAGTCTAGCATTTTGGCTCCTGGGAAATGCATACTAATAATTAGTACAGATATGTGTGTAAATAATGTCAGCAAAATCAAACGTGATTTCACTCATTTTGCAGATGGCCAATCAGAAAACGACAAGAAGATGCAACTCAGCCAATCAGACATCTCTTTTGGATCTGCTTTCCTGTGAAAAACCTCTTTGATAATTGATATGGCTTTGGAGTACCCATGAAAAGAAAAGGAAAGAAAAAAGTATGGGACTGCAAGCATTAGGTGAATAAGTCTACCAACACTTTGATGCAAAGACCCATCGATGGGGTTGAAAAACCAGCAAGCGCAAAAGATCAAGCTAAGCATATCAAGCTGTGAGGTTCCCAATAAGAATTAATTCTGATCATTGAATATATAAAATGTGCATCAGCTGTCATGAATAATTTGTACACATCCAGCTGTAGGTACAGCAGACAAACTCAAAGAACTGTGAAGTAAATGGTCTATACGTCAGTTTACAAAGCATAAACTGCATCATTTGACCAAAAGTTTCCCTGCGCTCAAGGATGGCCATTATCCATTGCTTAACAGTTCTACATTGGCCAATGGCGCTCCCCAAATAAGTGCAGTCTTAACACTTCTAGCCCTGTGACTCCAAATATCTGAACCACCATTGCTGCAGTATCCAAAGCCATTAACTCCACAAAAGAGAGCTGATCAGCATAGTGCACTATTATCATGCACAAGCAGTGAAAGTTGTACTACCTGTTCCAAGCTTCAGTGACATCTCCAATGTTTTCAAGATAGTAAAATGGGTGGGCAAAAACGCAATTCTATTCACTACCTCTGCATGATTATGTGACTTCACTTATTCTAAAGTTATTTAATAACATCAGCAACACGTTAAAGATTATGGTATAGCCATAAAAAGCATTTATATACAAAAACTCACAATTCTAACAAACTACAAACTCAATAACCACTAATTGGAAATTGACAAAGTAAGGAACTATAGTCACTTCCCACTTGAACGAAACTAAAGCAAGTACTACAATTACCAGCCATCTTTCCAATAATTGTAAAACTCAAATTCAGAATTAATAGCATAGCATTCATACAACTGTCAATACATATGTTGGGCATTTTGGCATACGGGTGTAAACTACATTCAGTTGGTAATTGCAACACAAATGTATATTAAATAAATAGTTCCAAGTACAGGCATCAGACATACAATAGCAGACATGACACAAGGCACCTACCATCTATAGGGTGCAAAGACCAAAAACATGGACAGAAAGGACAAGCCATTGGAATCATTGAATATGGCAAGAAGCGGCAACATGAACATCAAAATCTACATGGAAGAATTGAGGGTCACGATTGTGCATGAAGTCATAACTCAAACAGCAAACAAGCAAGAGGTCCCAGTATCTACCAAAAAACAATTTTGAACTCAAATTCCTCAACAACCAAGACACTTGATAGAATTTACGCCTGATAATACAATAATGACAGAAAACAAGAAAAAAGCACTATCCATGTTCCCTCCATACACCATAACAGAAAGCACATTTATCTGGAGTGGCATGCAATATCAGTATAAACTTCAAATACAGGGTGCTGTTTCTGGAGGTTTCCTATGATGTCATTTTTTTACTATTTATTTTAATTATAACTAGTTTCAACTGGTCTTTTATCTGAAAACCACCAGGCTGTCGTAAGTCTGAAATATGTATATTTGGCAGTAAAACAATTCTTTCCAAGATAATACACAAGTATCTTCGCAAAGGTCATCAACAAGTTAAATAAAAGATAAATGAAACACTATCTTTTGCACTCTAAAAAAGCTTGTAAAGGCAATACCATGACTACACTCAATAAAAAAGTGTGGGATGCATATTTCTCTGTTTCTGTTTTTACAAAGGGTGAGAATTTTCTGATAATCAAAGGCTGACAATTAGTCATCCCCCTATTTCTGATATCAAGCACATCCAAAAGGGATTGAGGGTTGCCAACTAACAGCAATGGGCAAAATCCTTTCTCAAGCAAGGACGGTCACAAGTCCAAGAAAATTCACCCAAAACCACCATGACAAGCATAATAACTCCAGGAAAATCCTCTCTCAGAAGTTAAAATGCTAAGCATGCTATGTAGAAGCAAAGGATGCAAAATAAACATCTAGAAGCATCAGCATTAATTACAAGCAAACCCTGTTAATTTACTTTGCTCATTGGCAATTTCATCAAGAGAATTGTCCAGAAACTGACCCATCCAGACACTACTCAGATCCCTGCTTGTTAAAATAGTGCATTTTTAATGGTCTATAAAGTTCAAAAGAGTTAGGAGTCAGATTCCAAAATCATTCAAGCATATACTGCATCCAGCCTCTATCAACTTTAAGCTAATTTTGAAAACTAAAATTCCGATCCCATCATCCACCAGTGATTACTGAACCCTATGGATTTCACGATAAGGAGAATATGTCGACAGATATAATGTAAAGAACAAAAATAAATGTGCCAAAGAATATGACATTCAGCATGAAGACTAACAGAAACATTCAAGCTCACCAATTTATAACCGCAATTGCCAGACAACCCGGTAGACCACTGGCCATGGACAACATATCCAGTAAGTAGTCAAGAATCATCCCTGCTTCTGACATGAGCAAAACAGGATCAATAATAGAGTGACTCCCAGAGAGCCGTGACACATTAAACACCTGTCCACCTGTTTTAACCAGGCAAAGACAAATAACTATCCCATCAATTTCCTTAAAAAAGAATCAAATCCAACAGAATAGGGTAAGCAAAAGGACAATTGAACTATCCATACCAAACTGCAAACTGTGAAATGGTAACCTTTTTATAGTAAGGACCAATACCTTCAGGCAGAGGTTTTCCCAATTCATTGTTGTCGGGTGTGAAAAGTAAGACATATCTCTCCAAAAATTTCAATGCCAACAATCTTGTACTAATACAGCCAGGCTACAATATCAAGTCCATAAAGTTTCTAGTCAGACAGTGGTATTCTTCAACATAGTAGGAAATATACTAAGATGGACCAAAATGGGTTTTAAATGGTAATAAATCCCGATAACATAAAATCCACCAAGCAAACACCAATTACAATAGAGAAGCTCAAATTAATGAATAAATAGTGAATACCAACAAGCTCCCAACAAATATCAATTCTTCAGAAAGAAAATTTTATCTATACGCACTATCACACGTAGGTCTATCATAAGAAAAGTGGACTTTCTACCAGGCACAAAATATATCTAAGTTCAGAACAAGCCACTACCCAAGAGCAATCTAAGATTTACTTAGCTGAATATATGCATTAGAATATTATTGTCTTTTCACTTATTGCACAACAAACAAATAAGAATCGTAGATAAAATCATAATTCAAACTACGTGGCATGGCATAATTAAGCAGTTGTCCTACCACTGTCAATTTGGAAAAGCAACAGACTGTGCCTTCACTAGGTATTTTATGGACATCATCAGGTTCAGTGAAATCAATAGTTGCGGGCATGTAATTAAGTCAAATCTAATCTAGATAAGGGAAAAATTTTCAATATCATATTTCTCCATAGCTTTTCTTTTTTTTTTAATAGAGACAAAAAATGAGCCTTCAAGAGCATTCAATAGACTAGTCATGCTTTATACATAGATGGCTTCAGCCAGAACACTTTTGGTAGAACCTTCTATAAAATGTTTGACCGTGCTAGACTATGTAGCTGATTCTCTTCTAAATGATAATATAAAAGTGTCAGCACCTCCCTTGTTCCCTATAGTAACACTTCGATATTGAACATAAAAAGAGAAGATTATATTGGCAATGGTAACAAAATCACAGAGCATATACAAAATTTGGTGTAAACTAGAGAAACACATAAATATCTAAATAAGTATTGATTTATATTTGGAGATTATACAAAGTCCTCACTTGAACCAACTGTCAAAATATCATAAACACATGTTCTGATGCACAAATAGAGTCAATTACTAGAGGGATCATCTAACCTACTCCTCTCTTAGAAGGTCAGACAGTATAATCTTATTCGAGCATTTCAAAGGGAAACGCATAGTGAATTATCAGTTCCAAAACAAAGATAAAATATTGTAGAAATTTTATTAACTCATTAAAATACAAGAATAGTCTTGATAAATATGCATGCTAGCATATCATGGTATTCCATCATACCAGGACTGCTTAATGAGAACTTAGAATTCAGCCATAGAAATGAATGTTTATGTAGTGAAATCATAAAATAATGAAAAAACCTTGAAAAGGCAAGTCAACACACCTCCATTGCCGTGGTAACAATGTTCTCTCTGAACTTGAGCATGGACAGCCACATATCTTCGAGCCATCTCTCAATTTTGCCACGGATATTTAGCTGTTTCCAACAGAATGGCCATGAATCAGCTTTTTGAATTGTAAACCTTTTTTTTCATTACTTTACAGCAACTCTCATTAAACAATTTAAAGAATCCTACAGAAGCACTAGGAAACATGCATGACACAAAGAATACTACCACTAAGACAGTAATTTGAAATAGGAAATCAATTACGAAGTTATAAGAGAACGGAAGGATCTGCCATTCTGCCATTCACAAAGGAAATTACACGCACCATAGTGTCACTGAGATTTCATTACTCCCAGATGTGCAACCTCTTTGTACAACAGCTTTCTATGGTAAATTACATACATGTGAAATTAATGTAGGGATATAACTTAAAAGTATATTCAACAATCTGAAAAACACTAAGACAAAACTGTGCCAGAGTGGCATCACTCAAACATCTCGGAGTTCATTGGCAATCCAAAACAAATTGCCATCACAACTCCTAATTTAATGTGCATGCGCACTTTTGTGTGTGTGTGAGTGAGTGACTGAGTCAGAGAGAGAGAGAGAGAGAGAGAGAGAGAGAGAGAGAGAGAGGAAGAGAAGACCTGCACTGTCATCTCCTCTAGAACTCTGCAAAAAATTTTGGTACCGCTGATTATAGATTGCTTAGCAACCATAGAGTCAACATCTCTTAAAAATGCCAGTAATACCGGCATTAACACACAAGAATGCTCCAACATTTTCAGTCCAAGTTCTTCAATAGTCCTAGTAACCATAATTGAATAGAGTTAGAAATGCTAGATAAGCGCCGCAAGAAAAGAACTATACCACAGCAACATCAGAAAATATGAGTAATCAACCATAACTAGTGGTGGCCAAAGAGATATAAGGGCAATTGTATATCCAACAATGGCTTCTAGTAATACATACTGAATGACTCCTATCTCCAAGCAAAACTAAGAGGTGTGATTGAGGCCTTATTTCCACTTCTCCCTCTGGGCATGAAAAGCAAATACCCAGAAAAAAGAGTATCATTGTTAAGCTCTCGGTAGATCAAGACATATCCGGTCATTACTAAGTTGTAGGATAGAGGCTTAGACAGATTGAGAAAGTTCACTAAAATATTCTCTACTTTCTCATGAAACAATCAAAATTGGAAGAAAGTGAAGTTAGAATCACAAGCTCCATAAATTGTATTAAATGTAAATCCTCTGAACTTATTAATTCTTCTCCAGATTACAACTAACTCAATGAAAGATTTTCTCACAGATGACATTTATCAAAGACAAAAAAATCAACTGACAAATAGCAAATCTGTGTGATGCAGCTCAGTAGAAATGATGGCGGTTTTGACATGACATCAATAGACAATAAAAAAGGAAGAGTCTTACCAACCAAATCTAATACATATATCTCCATAATCAATTCCATATATGGTGATACAGCTCCACAAGCAAATATGCAACACCAAGGATCAAATCACATACCCAAATACACAACAAAGAGTTCAACCACAACACAGATAAAAGCAACACGAGTTAGGATTCATGAAACTAACTCAATAAGAGATTTTCGGATAAGGCTGTCCGGCGAACACCGGAGCTTGGCCAAATGTCGGAAGAGATTGGAAGCCAAAGAAGGGTCAACACAGAGTAAAGCATGCTTAGCTCGCTTGAGATAAGCAAGTTTCACCGTCAAATTGCCACGATTATTCACAGCAGCAATAAGGGACAGAATTTGGTCTCTCGGCGCCATGTGAATGGGGAATGAGCAACGTTAGAGGACTAAGGAGAGCTAGGGTTTTGAGGGAGCCGCAGAGATTTGGTTGGGGAAAAGGGCACAAGAATGCTGCATTAACTATTAAAAAGAGGGGAGGAGAAAAAAAACGTCGTGATAAAATTTAAAATTTACGAAATATGCCCTCAAGAGATTCCTTTAAACCAAATAGAGCAAATAAAACTCATTTCATCATATCATATCGTATAAGTAAAAATTAACACCATTTGTATTTGATAATCCTAAAATGCATTAAATATCTGAGGTCAATCTTCAATATCAACACATAAAGGCCACAAAAAATCAATTGCCCATCTCATATCCAAAACACAAAAACACTAATAATTGCCATCTTCCTTTTTTACCTAAACAAATATTCTCAAACAAGTTTGAAGAAGGCAAGTACACATTTCCTCATTATGTAGACAAATCATGACAGGAGATTTTAATATCCACTTTCGATATGTGCACCCCCTAACATCATTCACCACTTTATGTCTTTAACATGACAGGTATTCTTACAAGTAAGAGACATTTGCAAGAAAATTAGAAGCATTTAAGGAATGAACACCAATTTCGTTCCCCATACTACCAAGTACAAAATATTGTTGGGCCGCCGCTTGGCTCCACCAACGGGTCCACAAGTAAATGAATTATTTCCTGGGCAGGGGTTTACTAGCCTAATGTGGGCTTCTTCATGATTAAGAAATGGACTAAGTTTTAAAATTTATTCATATCCATAAGCAATTGAAAGAAACCATTCACATAGGAAAGCATAACGCTATCTATTTTTCATGCTATTCATCCTCTCAATATGTCATTTCTTTACCACAAGATGTTATGCCTTTTGCTAATTCAATCGTTCAGAGTAGGCAAAGGTTATTGGATCTAAATATGTAATCTTTCTTCCCATCATGCTTCAACATTTTGACTAGTCTTTCACTATTGACAAGCCTTTTCTCATCAAGTTTCGCATATTTCATTCATGTCCTTACTCTGATCCTTTTTACCTTAAATCGAGAAGAGTTGAAGTGAGAAGTTTATGACCAAAATAAAATCTCGAAATCTCTACACCATTTACCCTTCAACAGACATATTGACTACATTGAGAATATCATTTACTGGTCTAATAAATATGGTTTAATTAGCCGAATTTCTTTTCTTCATATCTTTTTAGAGATGCTCCTCTGAATTTTAGTTGTTTTCATCCTTGCTATTACCTATGAAGCAAATTTGTTTCACATCACTTACTGACTATATAAAAACTAGGATTTTCTAAAAGTTCTCAAATTAAACCTTGATTGAAAGACCAGTAAGATCAGCACAAATCAGGTGCCCAAGGGGAATTTCTTAAACCACAAGTAATTTTATTTAGTTGTAGCTACAACCAATTTTTTTTTTTTTTTTTTTGGTAAGGTAAGATTAGTATTGACTTTTAACCAACAAGGACTATACAGAAAAATCTCGGCACCCACAAAACTTGCACTCAAGGCGACAACAAGTCAGCCTGAGTGGAAGGGTGTCGAGAGCAAAAGAGAGAGAGGGGAAACCAAAACAGTGGCAACCCTCAGCTACAACCAATGTTCAAATTAAGTTTTCTGTATGTTTGATCTCTCTGTAATATGTTCTTTGTAATTGCAAAAATATTCAAGCTTTCCCTTATATTTAAGTAATTCTCCGTGGCCCCCAACGCAACCCAATTACAACACTAAAGAGCTTGAAAATAGAAGTTCAAGATTATTTCACCATCATTTCTACATCCTAGTTTTGTGATCATGAATTTTTTTTTAGAAACAAATTGCCATCTGTATCATCACAAGACCATGATTGTGTACATTGAACAAACACATGGCCATATGTTCATTTCGAATACAATTCTGAACCAAGTCTTTATCCACATCAACTTGGAAAATATAAGATTAATCATCATGAAGCATAAAACAGATCAAATCCCCCCTGCTGTGATTCTTTTATGGACCTTGGGATGAAAGGCTCCACTTAATAAAAATTAGTTTTTTCAAGGAGGTAAATAATGATAGCGAAACCAGCTTTATTAGGGGAAATGTATCTCTGTTATCAATAAACTGACTTTGCAAGTTATGAAGAAACCTTTTAGGGAAGAAAGAAAATAGAATTATTAACCAGCAAATTAGCTCTATTACTTGGTAAAAAAAGCTATGTCCACAAAAACTGCAATTTTAAAAGAACAAAAATCTTGGTCCAAGCAAGAGCAACTCAGATAAAGTAAATACTCTTTGATCGAGAGAATCTTTTTTTATCTCAAGATAGTACAATTAAAAGATTGTTAACCTCAAGGCATTTAAATATCAGGAAAGTAGCAAAACCCACAAATAGCGGAAGAAAAGTACTCTGAGCAGGGGAAAAAAAATATTCTCTAACCAAAAGAGACTTTGCCAAGGCATACGTTCTCTAGTCATATAAACATGGCTTTCTTATCCAAGAGTAGCATTACAATGTTCTCATCATGGGAGGTAATGCTTTCCTTGCCAGAGAGTTAGCTCTGTTTAAACCTCAAGAGCTTCATTAAAGTATCTAATGGTTTTATTCTGATAAGTTCGCATGTAAAAAAGATACACTAGTTACATCTTCTCTATTGAAAGAAACATTTCATAGTAACAAATGACAAAAAGTTGGACAACCAATCCAACGCATCCAACGCATCCAACACAAGTGTGAACAACAGCATCCACAAGTTTAGGGATAACCCATAAATAAAGATGACCGATGAGATAAAAGGGCGTGATGTCAAATGATAGCTTTCGCCAATTGCAAACGACAAATGAGTTCATGACAATGAGGAAAATAGCCAGTTACGAAGACCCAAATTTCCATCCTCTCTATTTTTCTGCCGTAACCGACAAAAAGCCACCAGGCAGAAGATCACTCGTGAGGTTTCAACGGTCAAAGTATCACCGGACTGAGTTAATCACAACAGAGTAAATTCCGACAACAGAAAGTACGCCACAACGTCCTCAACAACATTCTGGTAGCAAATATGACCGGAAGAAGGACGTCCACGACAAGAAACACTAGCAAGGTAAGTCCTTTACACCGCCCAATTATTCTTCAAATTCGCCGACTCGGTACCCATACCACCTAGGCACGACGCAGGCAATCGCTAATCAGGCATATGAGATTAAAAAAATAAAAAATAAAAAGCCTAACTGGAAAAGGGACGAACAATTCCCAGAGCGTCAATCCCGCAACGAGCGATACACAGTCTCCTCGTAAGCGGACATTTCACCGCGACGCACCGATTCCGAAGCGAGCAGGAGCAAGTTCGTCCACACAAAAACCAGAAGACAGGGAAAAAAAAGAAAGAAAGAAAAGAAGAAAAGGAGCGAGTTAGGGCTCGGGGAGAGGGACTAACTCGGCGAGGGATTTGCGGACGAGGGCCTCGGGCGACGACTGCAGCTCGGCCAGGTAAGGGAGGAGCTCGGAGGCGAGGGCGGGGTCGATCGCGAGCAGGATGTCCCTGGCCTGCCGGAGGGAGGAGAGCTTCACGGCCAGGTCGCCGTGGTTGTTGGCGGCGGCGAGGAGGGAGAGCGCCTGGTCCCGGGACGAAGCCATGCCGGAAGCCCCCGAAATGCGCGCGGCGCGGGCGACGGAGGAATCGAAAGTTGAGGGGGTGATCGGTTTAGGGTTCGGCGGGCCGCAATGGAGGTTTCCGGTTCGGGGCGGCGAGGCTCTGCAGTCTCATGGAAGAGAGAGAGAGTAGTGCAGAGAGAGAGAAAAAAGAGGAGCTTTGAAGCAGAAAATAAGGGCGATGAAGGGGAAGACGATGAAAGGGGGCGTGGGGGGGAACACGCCGTCTCAGGATCGACGGAGAGGGGAGCAGAACGGGAGAGAGAGATGGCGCTGTTATTAAGATTTATTAGCTCTTTTATATCCATAAATAACATTTGATGGAATTTTTTTCCCTCTGATTAAGAGATAAAATTCACCTGGTGGTGGCGCCAAAGATTAATTATTATGTGCCTTAATTCGTCATTTGGGCTTAGGCCCCGCTTTTTCAAAGACACGAATAAAAAGAATTCGTCCGTTGGAAATGGTGTATTTATACCTTACTATCATTAAGTCTCGTTCGTTTGAAGAAGAATAAATAATTTAAAAAATATTTCTCTGAAAAATGATTAACTGCATTAGTCACAGAAATGAATAAACGAAGAATCTTTCACGAAAATGTTTAGTTATATAATGTTGTTGGTATCAGACATTATTCATTAGTTAATTATTTCGAACAATACAAATGAACATTTTTAGATAAATGTATTTATAATCATTCATTTTATGCAAAACGAATAAAACCTTATTTTCTCTTTACCAAAAAAAAAAACACCTTATTTTCTCTGTAAAGTCTAAGGAAGGTCTAAACATACTCTTAACATCGATTAGATTTCTTTCAAATTTTCAAAGATCGGATTTTTCTCCATTTTTTATATATGCTAATGATTGTTGAGATTATTAATTTGACCAAGTATTGTCATGTTCAAATCACGCTACGTGAAATTAATCGTGTGAAGCATTTGGTTATCTCCTTCTCATACTATTGAAATATAATTTTTTTTCATTTTTTCCATATCAAAGGAAGTATAATAACATTTCATATATAAAAATTTTATGCAAAATGTTTTTGTTATCCTGTTGTTTCAATAAATCATATTGCCATGAAACCAACAAAACTTGTTTAATTTGTACTATTTTATAATGTAAATAGAACCGCTTTTTTTTTCAAGGCGGTCGCCATTTCTCGGCTTGGCTCCGTTGCTCCAGCAGCAAAGAGAGAGCAGACGCAATGGGGTTGGGGTTTATACGTGACGCCACCGTTTTTGGGCGAAACGGCAGACCCCCCTTGCTAAATACAACAGCATTGAAAAAGGGATATATATTTTATGAAGTAAAGGAAAAAAATAAAAATAAAAAGAAGATTGAAATGCTTTTGATAAAGATTAAAGAATATAGAAGATAATAAAATTATCAAATACACCAAAGATGAAAAGTAGAACGAAAATAAAGTTGCACCTACTATAGATAATGTGCAAGTAGTTTTGAAAAAAATAATATTTTAGTTAAATAATATTGATTTTTACATGTTCAAGTATATGATTGATAAAACACTTTTCATTTCCTCATTCCATTGCCTTTTCTCTTCTCTCTTTCTCTTTTTTTGATAAATAGAAGATACAAAACAAAGAAAAATTAACATATAAAATCTATAATCCCAACTTTATTACTAAGCAAAATATGAGATAATTTTCTAGGATGTCTAGTATCTACTTTCCGGAAAAATTGACCGGATGGACTATCAGTGGATTATCAAAATGTTTATTACTAAATTGATCAAATTAAAAAAATTAGAATTGAGTTGGCCCAAACAAAATTAATTTAGGACTTTTTTTTATTATTCTTCTACAAGAATGTTGTTATGAATTTGAAGCGAAGTTGGTGAGGTACGTGTAAGAGGCAATTTATGACACGGCACAAAACAATGACGACAGTATGATTTCAACCCGACACAAAATTACAAAGATAGATACTTCCATAATGTTCGCTTCAGGATATTGCTAATCAATCAATGCCATAAATATTTGACTTCCCCAGCTCGATTTTAAATCTCTCACGTCTTCCAATCATTGATTTTTTTTTGGTAAGCTAATTTGCATTCAAAGATACACCCTAGCCGACATGCCATATTCGTTTGATTTGCGATTCAATTGAATTTTGTAATTTGTCGTGTACTATCTGGCTGCGTTTGGTCGTCCGGATTTCTAAACGGGATAGGACTGAATAGGATAGGATAAGAAATCCATGGATTTCTTCATATCCCATCAACTGTTTGGTGAACTATGGATTTAAAGTCGGATATCCTCATATCATATCCAATCTATTGTTTGGTGAACTCATGATTTAAAGTTGGATATGTTCATATCTTATCAAATCTATCGTTTGGTGAACTACAAATTTAATTTTGGATATTTTAAAAACACTAACATTAGGCAAGTACAAATTTGCATGTTTAATATTCACAAAATCATCAAAAACAATATATCTTTTTCAAATTAACAGATTCTCATTGAATTTCATGATTACGCATCGTAATAATCTTTTACGTCCCTTTGAAATAATCTTTTGGATACCCCTTCAACGCCAAACGTTTTTAGAATAACCTCAATTTCAATATATTCACTTTCAAACATGAATTCTTTCTCTCTTACAAGTTTTTCATTTGTTTCCATTTTGTTACAGGTCCAATACCAAATCATGCCTAGGTTTTTTGCCAAAGAGACAGAGAAACTATTTATGAAAATAAAAGACAGAGGCAAATAATATTATAGAGATAAAGTTTCAAGCCATATCCACCTCTTTTCAAGTCATGGCTACAATCGAAAGGTCCAAAAAGATAACATTAAAGCTTATAGCTAACCCCAAAAACCCTTTAAAAAAAACATATAGAAGAAAAAAAGAAAAAGTATGGAGAGAAAACATATCTCCTACAAACTCATAAACAACTCATCATCACTCATTCTCTTCTCTCATCTCTTGGAGAAGTAATTCCACAAATGCTTTCCTGTCTTCTCCTTGAAATCCCAAAAATAGATGAATATTCTCGGGATCCTTCACAATTTTTCTACATAATTTTATTCTATCCATAGTACCTAAAGACATTTGAAGAAGCTCCTCATTGATTTTTCGTTTGTCATTATCCAAATCCTTGGCATGTCCGATGCGGCTAGCGATCATCTCCATTCTCTCGTTAGCTTTTTCCAAGAATGAGCCAAAAGTTCCTGCTATCTCAACTAAGCCAGCAGCCCATTTGTCACTTGCTTTAGCCATTTTTCTTCTTGAAGAATCAGAAACATTTTGTGCCTGAGAAGATGATAGTGGTGGTGAGTTTTGACTTACACCATTGGTTGCCACATTATCATGATTTTCATATTCCTCATGATCTATAGCCGCATGAGCTTCTGAAGGGTCTTCACTGAGATTTCCTTTGGCACGATCTTTTCCAAATATGTTTGCTAATCGATCATATTGAGGGAAGGACTTCCCTCTCAAAGAAGCAACTCCTGGATAGGTCTACAAAGAAAATTATATTATTTTGTTAAAAATGAAACAATTAATAAAGAAGACAAATGAGAAGAAGTGGCACAAACCTTGCAATATTTTTGCCAACTATCCTCAGAATGAATATCGACACAATGCTTTTCATGGTCCCACCCAAAGCCACTTTGATTCCTCAAGTCATATATCTGATTATACAACTTTTTCAAGTTTTTCATTTTTGACTCTATGTGAGGATTACCCTTGATGCCAGAATGAGGAAATTTTTCTTCAAACCACTTCTCTAACATAACCATTTAACCACTCTTGAAGCCATTATCGGCTTTCATTCCTCGCGCAACTAATTCTTCAAGACCATCTAGAAGTGCATTTTCTTCATCTATTGTCCATATACGTCGGTCTCTCTTTGTTCCCCTTCCTTGAGTTTGACTGAAATTGCTACCTTCCATTCCTAAACAAAAAACTATCTCAGCATATATGTTGATTGAACCACTCCCAGATTTCTTAAAGTAACAAAAAACAGAGAAAAAGAAAAATAACTCAGCATTCAATCAGCCACAATATTCAACCCACACAACAAAATACAAGGAAGAACTCATACCTTTAATTTTCTTCTTTGGGCTTATGTTGAATCATTATGGTTTTGCTTAGAAAAGGATACAGTCTTTTGACACGTTGATGCAACACAACATGATTACGAGTGACAAAACTAGTCCTGGTAAATCTGACCTAGATGTTATCCAGACTTTCAGGATAGTCCAAACTATAATGTCCAGGCGACGGAGGGTGTGTTAGTCGTAATTCATGACTAACTTAACTTGAAACTGCATTTAATAACATCATACTTAAAAAGCAATGTATCCATCTATGGTCCACTATCACTCCCAAGTTCTCTGCATAACAATTCGATTCTCTTTTCATGTCCGTTTCGGCCTTTGAAGGCATCGTTTGCCGAATCCTAAGGAGCAATAGAAAACCTTGAGATTGCTTCCGATAGGAGAAAAACTGAGTCATTTAATTATAACGAGGGGTGCCATTGTTCAAAGGAAATACAAAGCAGCGAGCGTAACCATTTGAACCAGCTACATGTCGAAACGAACCCGTTACATAAAGCCCAGTGTGTAACCATTTGAACCAGCTACATGTCGAAACGACCTTTAAAAAAAAAAAAAAAACCTAGTAAGTCTCGACCCAGACTGCCTTCCCGATTCTTATCTCACGAGAGAGAGAGAGAGAGATGCAAAGTAGCCTTGGAAATCTGGGTATTGAAGAACAGAACCAAGAACGAACAATTCGCGTTGAAGATATCAAATATTTTGCACAAAAATAGAAAGGCCTTTATAAATCTACAGATTCAAAACTACCAAGAAGACGATCTGAAATCAACCAGCAAAAAAACCTAGAACTACAATTCTGACCTACGTAAGCTGAAACATAGATGAAATTGGAAAACAATCCACAACTACTTTAGAAATCAACGTTAGAGAGAGAATGATTATTTACCTTTGAAAATTCGTCGCTTTCGTAAAATTTCGATGAGAATCGGAGAGCTATTGAGAAGAAGGCTTCAACGTCGATACTTTGGAAACAAAGAGTCGTACGTGGGTGAACGACGGAGAAAGAAAAAAAAAGCGTAGGGTTTTATGTTCGGATAAAAGAAATCCTATCCGACCTTATCCCACCCCCCCCTCGGATTTTTTTATCCGGTCTATATCCCTCCTATATCCGACCTTATCCTATCCTAAACAGCTACCAAACATGGGATAGGATAAAATATATCATACCCTGGTTTTTATCCGGTCGACCAAACGCAGCCTCTATGTCTAGAAAGTTTTTTTATTCTTTACCTTTTCACACCCTTTTTCCAATTTCCACCTTTCGTTTGAAATCTTCCGCAAAGGGTCTCGTGGATAATGCGTCGGCCATACACTGACTAGAGTTATCGATTCGGGGTACGACGTGAACAAATTAAATTCACAAAATGATATTGCAAAAAAATTCCTAATGAGAATGTTGATGCTTCTCTAGCCATTAAAATAAAATATATGTTATTCATCTCAGATAGCACAAAAAGAAAAAGGACACTCGGACCCTAGGAGTGCCAAAATTGGCACAAATTGATATTTAAGTTCCAAAAGTTGCGAAAGTAATACTTAAATGCCAAAATATGAGTAAAATGAATCATTTAAGTGTCAATCTAGCCAAAATCCGACCAAAATATTGACGTGGCGATTTTCCAACGAAGCAAGTGCACAACGGTGTCTCTTTTATGTTGACGTGGTAAAAAATTAATTAAATTAAATTTATTTAAAATATTCAAAAATAAAATTATTTAAAATATTTAAAATATATATTTAAATTTTAAAAAAATAAGGGAGGCGGGGGCCGGCGACCCCATCGACCCTCCCCCTCCGTCGTCGGCACTTCCCGGCGAGCGGTGGGGAGGGCTCAGCCCTCAAGCCCCTCTCCCTTTTTTATTTGTCTTTTTATTTTTAAATATTTTAAATAAATTTAGTTTTTAATTTAATTTAATTAAATTTTATATTAATTTTGTACACATCGCACCAAAACGACATCGTTTTTATATTGTCTACCTACGTCGGTGTGCAAAGTGACGTCGTTTTGCACTTATTTCGTCGGGAATTGCGCACACTAGCATTTTGGTCGGATTAACACTTAAGGGTGCGAATGATAATTATTCAGTCGAAATCGATTTATGGAAGAAAAATAGAATTTTCTATTTCTATTTTTAGATGAGTTTCTTATTAACACAAAATTTCTCCATTCCGGACGATGGTGACCGGCGGGCGACGACCGGTGAGGGCGGCGGCCGACGAGTGATAATCGGCAACCAACGGGCGACAACAGTAGCGGCAAATGGCGGTCGGCGACCAGCGGTGGTGGCCAACAACCAACAACCGGTGATTGGTGACCAGCCGATCAACGGCGACAACTAACAATCGGCGACCGGCGGTGGCAATAGCAACAACGACGATCGGCGGCGGCGGCCAACGACCAACGACCCGGTGATTGGTGACCAGCGGTGGCGATCGATGACCGACGACCAAAGAATCGGCGACCGATGACCGACGATCGGCAATCGGTGATCGGCAATGGCGGCGACAACCGATGACCAGCAATCGGCGGTCGACGATGACCAGCGACCGGCAACCGGTGACTAGCGGCCGGTGATGACCGACAACTAGTGACCGGCAACCGACAAACGGCGGCGACCATCGGTGGACGATGGTCGGCAACAACGAATGGACAATCGATTCATAGTAAGGACAAACGATAAGAATAATTTTTATTTCTCATTTTTGTTTTAGAAATAGAAAAGTAAAAAAATTTACTTCTTATTTTTATTTCAAACATATTTCTATAACAAAAATCTATTTCGATATAGAAAAATGAAATAATTCTATCAAACTGAAAAATAGAAAAATTGTTTCCTGAACAGAAATTCGGCTTATCATGTACCTCCTAAGGCATTGTTTGGTAACCATCCAAACAGTGTCTAATTCTGATTTTTTGTTTCCAGGATCAGTTTGGAAAAAGAATCATGTTTGGTAAATTTTTTGTTCCCGGAAACAAATTTCTATTATATTGTTGCCAGAAGTAAATTTGGAATAGAACCAAAAATGAAGAAAAAGTTGATTCTTGTTCCGAGAACAAACTTAAGAATCAAAACCAATTCTTCTTCCATTTTCTCTTCTTCTTCTCTTTTCTTCTTCTTCATCAACCGCCATCCCGCAGTTGCCGTCCGTCGCCGTCTACCTCCGTCACTAGCAACCGGTCCAACGAGCTCGCCGAAAGCAAGCATAGCCATCGGCAAGCCCGCCAGAGGCAAGACCAGAAACTGGTGAGCTCGTCGGAGGCCCACCTGACCACTTGCAAGCTCGCCGGAGGGCTAGGCAAGGCTTGCCCAGCCCCGCCGGTGGCCAAGCGGGCCTTGGCCACCGACGAGGTTGGGTGAGCCCTACCTAGCTGCTGACGAGGCTCGGCCGACAAGGGTTGACAATGCTCCGGTGAGGTCGCTAGTCCTCGTCGGCCAATGGCAACCGAAGAAGAAAAACATGAGAGAGAAAGGAAAAAAAAAAAAGAAAATTATATATTTAAAAATTAAAAGAAATTGAATTTGAAACAGAATCAATGAACACGGTATCAAGTACAATTCTATTCCAGAATCAAAAATTTTGGATAGTTACCAAAAGCGCGCATGATAAAATTTATATTTCTCTATTTCTCTATTTCTTTGTTCCTCAGAACAGGTTTGGAATATAAATCCGTTTGGTAACGCAATTTGATTTTTTTTATTTCTAGAACAGATTTCTATTCCAAAACTAGATTTGAATAAGAAATTAGAAACTAAATTTTTTAATTTCTCAATTTCTAAAATAGAAATTGAGAAATCAATTTTTGGTTAGAAATCAATTTCTATTCTAAAAATTTTGTCATACGCACCCTTAAAATGCTTAGAAATAATTTCTGGAGCAAAATAAAAAATAATTATTTTTGGTTAGAATCTGTTCCCAGAATATAATCGCTACCAAACGCGCCCTTAAGTGATCCATTTTGCTTCGATTTTGACACTTAAGGGCGCGTTTGGTAACGATTCTTTTCTAAGAGTAGAATCGATCATAAATTATTATTTTTTATTATGTTTCCGACAATAGGTTCTAAGCATTTTAAGCCGGTTGGTAATTATCCAAAATTTATTATGCTTTGAATAGAATTTTGTTTGATACCGTGTTCATTGATTTTGTTCTAAATAATTTTTTTAATTTCTAAATAATTTTTATATTTTTTCCTTTTCTCTTTTATTTTTTCCTTTTTCCTTTTATTTTTTTATTTTTCTTTTTTCTCCTACTCTTCTTCTTCTTCGGGCCGACGACCTCATCGGGCGTTGTCGCCCTCGGCAAGGCTGGCCTTTGTCGGGAGCCTCACCTAGCAGCCGGACGAGGCCTACCTAGCCAACGGCATGGCTAAGCGAATATCACTAGGGTTGGGCGAGGCCCACCTGGCCACCACTAAGGCTCGCCCAACTCTATCGAGGCTCAGCCTCACCAGATCTAGCAAGGCCGAACCTCACTAGTGGCTAGGCGAGCCTCGCTGGGGCTAGGCGAGGCCCGCCTAGCCACTGATGAGGCTGGGTGAGCCTCACTAGTGGCTAGGCTTGCCTCCGGCGAGCTTGCCAGACCGGTTGCCGTGGCGGACGGCAACCGCGAGATGGCAATCAATGAAGAAGAAGAGTTGGTTTTGATTCTTAGATTTGTTCTCGAAACAAGAATCAATTTTTTTTTTTTATTCTTGGTTCTATTCCAAATTTACTTTCGGGAACAAAAAAAAAATTTGTTCCCGGAACAAAAATTTTATCAAGCGCGATTATGTTCCCAAACTACTCGCGGGAACAAAAAATCAAAATCAATCACTGTTGGGATGATTACCAAACAAGCTCTAAGTGTGATTTTCGTAACTTTTGGCACTTAAGTGTCTCTTGTGCCAATTTTTAGCACTTGAAGCAATCTTTCGCCAAAGAAAAAGCATCAACAAGGATGACATATACACAAGTGTCCCCAGGGCTTTTGTAGAAGAAGCAAAACCCATATGCTTTTGGCTCGTATTTCTACACACGCGATGTCGTAGCGCTGATCACGATAGCCAATGCCGTACGATGCCTCTTGACATTGAGCGCCCACGCTTGGAATGATTTCCAGCTTATTTCCTACATATATTATAATTGCGATTATCATAAACTATAAAGAAAAAGAAGAGATATAAAACATAAAATTAAACCTTAGAAAACTATGTTGAAGAAACTTACCAATGGTGATCAATAGGACAAACAGAAGAATAAGGGAAGTTGGGCGAGTTTTCATGGTGGTGGCTCATTGTTCTAAAAAAAGAGAAGGAAAATAAGATGCGCAAAATAGAGGTTGAATATTTGGTTAATGATTGAAGTAGGCGATAATTATACATAATTCAGATACGAAAGATGGAAATCTCTTCAATGAGTCCTTGCCATATATTGTAGATATGTGAGATTAATACTCACTATCTTTGTTTCCCATAGCCATCAACTAGGATAGTATTTAATTGACTTTCTTGATGTAGATATTGACTTATTTCAGATGTATTTCTAGATATTATTTGAGACCAGGTCAAGCAACAAAGACATCCAACTATAGCAAAGGGCTTTCTGGTATTGAAGATTTGTTCAAATTCTAGGGAATGATATTAACTTCTTCTTTTTTTGGTAAATGTAAAAATATATAAATAGCTTTAACCAACTACACAAAATATTGACGCCAAAAACTTTCACTCAAAGTGACAACAGGTCAGATTGCGTGGAAGGGAGCTGATGTAAAAGAAAAGACACCCGACAAAACGAGGGACAAAACAACAAACTAAAAGCTAGGCTAAAGATAGCCAGCAAGAGCCAACACAAAGGAAGAAACAAAGGCCGACAATCTTCAAAACGGCCAACTGGTCGCAAAGGCTCACGGCTACAGATGATGCTGAGTAGGAGGATTAGAAACGCTACCGAAAATGGAAGAGTCGAAGCCCCAACATCTCTAGAGCCTCTTGTTCCTTGGGTTGTCAACCACATTGCTAAAGGTGAGAGCCTTGTCATTGACCACTTTGATGAGATGGTTTTTCAAAGCCGACAACTCCAAGGTCTCTCCCCAAAAAATAATGCTATTTCGCTTCTTCCAAATGAGGTGGCACATGGCTCCAAAAGAGAAACGGGCAATGCAATGGAGAAAATCCTTACCAGGAAGGAACTTCAAGGCCCAAAGGAGATTCTCCAACCAAGACCTGTTTATACACGGAAGATTACATCTCGCAACCCAAAAAAAAAGCGAGACTAGTCAAGCGACAGTCAAAGAACATATGATCAATGGAGTTCAGTCTGGCATTACAAAAAGCACATAACCCACTATCAATTCTACCATAAGACAGAGGGAAAACCTGGGTGAGTAAATGGTTTCTAACAATTAGCCAAAGGTTGAATTGAAATCTAGGAGTAATTGAACCGTTCCAAATAAACGAAGCCCAAGGAACACGATCCTTCTTCCTCCTAATGACTTCCCATGCTGAGGCCACCATGAATGATATATATATTTGTCATTACATTTGGGAATGACACTACTAGCTTTCTTAGTGGTAACACAATTATCATATATTATAAGGTGTTGGACGTAATTAAGATAATTCTCTAAGATATTTTCCTATATTAGAGAGAATTATAATATTTTTGTTGGTTTTCTGTGCAATATCTCATTTCATTAAGCATATGTTGATTGATATATGTTTTTTTTTTTTTTTGACCCGGAACCCCCGCACGGCCGGCAGCCGGAGGAGTAAACTTGCGTAAGCGGGAGGTGTTATTTTCTATAGTTTCTCATAAAGCCTATACATAGACTAATGTTCTTCATTATAATATATTGAAATACATAGAAATTACTCACGTCTGTCTTCCAAATTATTATTCTTAACTTGGTATCAGTGCTAGTTGATCTCCCATTTCTTGTTATTTCTTTTCAATAAGTCCTAATATCCTCTAGTCAAGTGCTTTCAACAATTTTTGTCTCATATAGCGGGAAAAGTACCCAAAAAATCCTAAACCTATTTTATTGGTACCAATTAAGTCCTAAATTTTTTAATTAGACCAATTCAGTCCTAAACCTTTTAATATTGGTACCAGTTTAATACATCCGGCCAATTTTGGCCAGCCAGCGCTGACGTGGACGTCGGCCGATGACTGAATGCTAACATGGCAATTTTTATTTTTTTTTTTTTCAATTTTTTTATTATTTATTAATTTTTATTCTTTCTTTTTTCGTCTTCTTCCTGGCGGTGGCCGGCGAGCCTCCGATGAGGCTCGCCGGCCACTAGGTGAGGCTCGCAAAGCCCTCGCCAACTACCGACAAGGGTCGTAGCCCTCGCCCAGCCTCTCCCGGGGCTGTCGAAGAGGCCAGCCTCGCCCGTGATTAGCGAGGCCATGGCAGCCAACTCTAAGGTGAAGGTGACGGCTGCGACCCTCGCCAGCAACTGACGAGGGCTTCGCGACCCTTGCCTCCGCCCTAGCGATGGCCGCCATGGCCTTGCCAGCCACGGGCGAGGTTGGGCTTGCCCAAATCCAAGCGAAGCCGCCTCTCCGCGACCCTAGGAGGCCGGGTGAGGGCCGCGACCCTCACCGATGGTAGGTGAGGGCTTCGCGGCTCTCACCAGCCACCGCCGAAAGAAGAAGAAAAGAAAAAAATTAATAAAAATTAATAACAAAATTAATAAATAAATTCAAATAGATAAATAAAATAAAATAAAAATTGCCACGTTAGCGTCCGATCACCGGTTGACGTCTACGTTAGCACCGGCCAGCCAAAATTGGCCGAATGGACTAAATTGGTACCAATATTAAAAGGTTTAGGACTGAATTGATCTAATTGAAAAGTTTATGACCGAATTGGTACCAATGCAGTAGGTTTAAGACTTTTTTGATATTTTTCCCCTCATCTAGCAACCAACATACTTTTGTCACCGTGGTCTGCAAGGCCCCCTCATATGAGGAAGCGCTTAGTCGAGTTCATTTCATGATGGTAATGTTTCAATGCCAATCACAACGATCACATCAACTAGTCGAGCCTTTCACGAGGGTGGCTTTTCTTTTGATGTTAGCTACATAGGTTGCATTGTTTAATAACTATTTTCCCAAGCCAGCTGGACAGGCCACTTGATACAATGATGCCTATGTCACTTAGTTACTATGTCACAAGCCAACCACATCGATACTTGTTATTTCCCCTCCAATTCTCAATGTTTGCTCTTAGACCAACTAGATTTGGAAGTTTTGCAATGACTAACTATCAGAACTGCCTCATCCACCGCGATTGAGTTGTTGGACACTGGTAAGACTTGTATTCAAACTCGAGTGGACATATTTAATTCACATTGAGGGAGGATGCTAGAGATAATTGGGATAATCCTCTATGATATTTTCCTATATTAGAAAAAGATTAAAATATTTCTATTAGTTTTTTTGTATCTCCCAAGATCACGCAATATCTCATTTAATTGTGCATATATTAATTGATATATATATATATATATATATGTTACTTTTGATATTCTCTTATAAAGCCTACAAATAGGCTAATGTACTTTATTATGACATATTGAAATATTCATAAATTCTTCAAATATGTTTTCCACATTATTATTCTTTACTTAAAGCATCATGCAAAGTGGAGTGTTATTTCATGAATGTTTAGTTTAGTAATTTTTATCCATTCCTAAAGGTTGAACGCAATAACCACGTCATCATTTCTAAATCACTTATGTTAATCACTAATTATAAACACTTCAATTACATTTGTGTTCGTAAAGCACTTTTCTAAATACTACCAATAAGGTTAGATCAAAAGTAATGTTAAATTACAAGTGAGAACTAATAAAAGTACAATATAAATGAGGAAAGTAAACCTTAAATTAAGAAGTTCGCGAGCACCCTTGTTATGTCATTACTGATTAATTTTCTGGTACTTTCTATTGATTTGAGTTCATTTGGGAAGCAAGATTCTATAGAAATGTGAACCTGGAAGGAAATTAAAATCATTAGAAGTCAGCCTAAAAACATCGTCCCATCTTTGCTATTCATCCATCTATCCATTAAAATAAATATTGGAGTAGTTTTAGGGTTAGGTGGAAAAAAAACAATATACGTAAATATATATAAAGAAAAGTTTGTTTGGAAAAAAAAAAACTCATTAATAAGCTCTTAAAGGAATTAAGGAATTCTCCGGCACCCTTATTATCCCTTGAATACTTATTTTTTCCTATTTTTCTATTGATTTGAGTTCATTTGACAAAAAAGAATCCATAGAAATGTAAGTTTGTAAGAAAGTTAAAATCATTAGAAGTCTTCAAAAGAACATCCGATCTTTTAATATAATCATCTCATGATTACTCATCACCCATTCATTTAATATGTATTAGAATGCTACAGCGGTTGAAAACATATACATACATATATATATATCAATCATTTATCAATTGATGATTATCATAATTATCAATCAATGATAAATACATACTTAAAAGCTATGCACTTGGATTAATCACGAAGCTGCTCACTGCTAGGGGACAAACTTGTGCTGGGATCATGCACATTGCTGCACTATTTTGACTTTAAAATTTACTTTTGCCTTTTTAAATTTCAAAAAAAAGAAGAAATTTATAGATAAGTCATAATGAGGGCCACTTGCCCTCGTAAAATGATTCAAGTTAATAACTAATAATAAAATGTAATCAATAGAAAAACAAACCAATAATTTCCATTACAATTTTCTAGGTTGAAGAATACTGCTTTTATTTCTCGAGCAAAATACTTCATTTTTTTGCAATGACATATCGTATCCATCCCCATTAAGAAAAATTATAGATGGTCCCTCATCATCAATTAGCGCTCTAACTCACGTCTTATTAAGTCCATCAAATAAGTAAGGCACTTCATGGATTTGAGCAAAATTGTCCAAAAAGCCTTAAACCTATTGTATGGCAGTAAATTCAGTCCTAAACATTTTAATTATATTAATTTAATCATAAACCTATTATGCAATGGCCAATTTAGTCCAATACCTTTTAATTATGCTAATCTAGTCATAACATTTAACAATAGTCTTTCCGATTAATTTTGATTAAAAATCACTAACGTTGACAATATTTTTAATTTTTTTCCAAAATTTTTATTTATAATTTATTATTATTTTACTTTCTTCTTTGTTTACGAAGATATAATACATAAATTTTAAAAATCATTAAAATTTAATAAAACTTTTGGAAAAATAAAAAAAAAAAGTAGAAAATAGTCAACGTCAACATCGGCTATGCCACGTATGACAACTTACACTAATTAAACAGCCACGTTTGCCTTTTCTTAATCAAAATTAGCTAGAGGGATTACATTGTAAATTCATTAAAAGTTTTAGGACTAAATTGACAAATTATAAAAATGTTTATAACTAAATTAATCGTTGTACAATATGCTTAAGACTAAATTGGTACAATTGAAAGATTTATAATTGAATTGTCTGCCGTACAATAGGCTTTCGCCCTTCCCCGGTATATTAGGCTTAAGGCTGGTGGATAAAATTTTCCTTGTTGGATAAACCTACCTAGGTTGACTTTTTTCCTAAAATTAAACATCTAGATTTATATCAATTATAAGCCCAAGAGCTAGTGGGGTAATGCATTTTATTATAGGTTAATATCACTAAAAATCATAAATTAGTATACTTATGACAAATTTATCCCAAAACTAATTTTTGACCACCAAAAACTCCAAATTAATATATTTATGACAAATTTACATTTGTTAGTTTTTTTTTTTTTTGGTAACCAATTTACACTCGTTAGTTTCTGTTAAATTGGATTAATATTATGAAAAAACACAAATTAGTATACCTATCAATTGCTAGATATAATCTAATTTAGCAATTTGACGGTAAAATTTAACGAAAATTAATAAATGATAAATTTGTCATCGGTGTACCGGTTTGGAGTTTTTGGTAGTTAAAAAATTAATATGGATTAAACTTATTATAAATATACTGATTTTGGGTTGTTCATGATATTAAACCTTTATTATATGCATTTGGTACTCAGCATATTTTATTTGTGCCTATATTTTACTCTTATGATATTCCCAATAGAAATTTTATATCTCGCCCTGCCCAAAATAGGTTATTGCAAGTTTTTATTTAATTCTTAAGTTAAATTTATGTCGGCTCTACTTCTTCATCTAATGTTAATGCACTTCCAATCAATTTCTTGTATCTTACCCCCTCTCAAATTAGGTTATTGCAAATTTTTCTCTCGCTCTTAAGTTATAATTATACTTTGTAAGTTAACAATTTTGAAAAGTGTTTTGGTCATAGCTGAGTATATGACCAGAAAAATATATTATACATCATGTAATCCTCCTTTAATTTTAAAATATTTACAACATTCTCTACATAATTCAATTAAAATTAGCCAAATATTTCTCCATAGTGTACATACAAATAGATAGCTATCTAATGACTATCGTTAAGATATTTGATTCTGAAATAGTAACATCTGAAGTCAATACTTTACGCAACAGAAATTATTGGGTTAGTGGTTAATAGGAAATCAAGTTAAGATATCTATCTAACAGCCACAAAATGTTTGGCCCATATAGATGCCGCAAGATGTCAGCATTGATATCGGATAGACATAATTCTTCATATATAGCATAGACCCATTATGGTCCAGTGATCTTTCTTCTTGAGCTTTTCAAAACGAGACAAGTATATTGAAGATGAAAAAAAGGGAGTTTGGAAGCCATGAAAGTTCTAAATGAACAAAAATGAGTTTTGGAATCGAAGCAAGAGAGAAAGAAAGATTTGGAAAAATTTGGCGTACGGTTGAGGACGGAAGGCAGGTAAAAGTAGACTATAAATATGGGGTCTCGCCAAGCCAAAAAGGCACTGGCTCAGGAATATGCCTATTCAAATTTAGACGGCTTCCCAATGGCAATGGTTTGGGAAATAAGTCGATGGCGATGATGTGTCTAGATTTCACAGGGCAAGAAAAAGTAACTGTCAAATTACGAATTACGAGTTGGAAAGGTGACAAGCACCTGGTCATCCTTTAGAAAGGTAATAAGCCTTTAATCCTTTTAAAAGCCATATGTTAATACCAAAAAATGACCAAGTTGTCTAAAACAACATGCCATCGATACAGAAAGGGATTATACCATCGACAAGTCGTGGTTAGTAAAATGCTTGTCGATGACCAAGATAATTGGCGACCATAGTATAATTATCAACATACAATTAGAACTGGTCGATGACTAAGACTTATCATATGAATTAAATAAACTTTGAAGGCATAAATTGAAGAAAATAAAAATGTTGGTCAACGGTTAAATTCAAGGGCTTGTAGGGAAGGCCGACACACAATTTTGGAGAGCGATCATAGTCTCAAATATGAATGTGCAGTTAAGTCTAATGATTATTAGAGAGTTGTAACTATTATAGATAATGTTTACGTGCAATTATGAATAGTGATCATGGAGCCTAAAAGTTGTGGCCTTTAATTTGGATATCAACCGCTTAGAAGCGGTTACATTTTGCAATAAGCTATATGAGCCGTGTGGAGCCGTTGTGGATGAGAGACAATGATCAACACAAATTATACCTTTTAGTTGTCAATTTATCTTTCCAATTCCTACACTAATTTGTTCAGGTTCTTGGTTACTCGTTCTACTTCCTTACAATTTTCCACGGAAACTGATTTAATAAAAACCAAGAATCAATGTTCGATGAAAGATACTTTGTCATGTGAATCAACTCCCGACGACACAATTATACAATAATTTTCCAGAGAACTGATATCTCAAATTAAAATTAGGCTCTATCGGTATAACAACTCCAAAACAGTCATTGCCTCCATATATCAAAGTTTAAGTGCAAACAGATTAGCAAATATGAACTTAAGCATAAGTTTCAAGCGCTCCTCACTCATTATTGCCAGAAGTTTTTTTTTTGTTCCGACGTACTTTCTACGTAGGACATCAAAAAAAAATTCCCAGAATGAGTATACAGCCTTGAATACAAAAGACACCAAATCCCATGCATGACCTAGTTGATTTTTCTACATCTGCATCAGAATAGCTCAATTTGACGCCTTCCCACACAACATAACAGTTTAAAAGAACTGAGGAAATCATACTAAACCATTAATGCTGGAGCATTGTGACATGATCATCAAAATCATGTACTTGAATCATAAAGTTTTGCTGAGGATCACTTCAAATCTCTATGTAAACACACAAAAAGGCTAACTGGTCATAGCAATCTCATCCATGTGATACGAAGCGCAAATCGATATGAAACTTGTCGCCGGATTGTTATATGACTGTCTTGCCAGAAACTAACGAGTAATTACCACGATCATAAAGAATCCAACTCACATTACAATGCAGTGGTGAGGATTTTCCTCACTAAGATGATGAGCGAAATTTTCGAACTCCTGAGGAAGCACCGAGTTATAATAATCGTGCCTGGGCGGCTGAACATCATCGGACTGAGACAGCCTTCGATCCGAGGTTGGCCTCACGGTCGGTTGAGGTTCTCCTCTTTGTTTCGGGGCTAAAGTCGCAAACCCTCTTGGGTTTTGATAATCAATCGAGGTGTGTGAGAACTTGAAAAGATGATCTCCTGGGCCGATCGATCAGATTCTTTTTACTGACTTATACGTGAAAAAAAGTATTAAAAAAAAGCGACTTTGGCTGACCTCTTGAGCTTTGACCGCTCGGGGCAACTTGAGTTTTCTGTCCTTCCTTCTTCTCCTTCCTCTCCTCCTTCTTCGGCTTCCATAACTTACTGTAACTCACTATTTTCTTATCCGGCGCCATTGAAGCACTTCTCGAGGCCTAATAAGTGTCAATGGTGTTAAGCGTTGTTGATTTTATATGAAGTTGTATGTTTTTAGCCCTAAGCAATTTGTGAAAGTATGGCATGGAAGAGATATCATCGTGAAAAACTAAAAAGTTTCCGAAAGTAACGCACTTAATACAATATCATTATAGAAATTTCTATGCGTGTTTAGATGATGTAATATACACCTAAAAGGTATAAGAATGCCGCCTGTATAGCGTATATTCAAATTGGAAATTGGTTGTACATGTGTCGATATATATGTAGTATAGTTTAGGTCATCCAAGTTGTTCACGGATAACTTGTGATATTATTTCCTATTATTTCTAATCCTTTTGTCCGTCTGACCTATAGCTTGTCATATAAGTTTGGAAAGGAAAAAATAAATATTTCGATGTGGGCTATCTTTATATGGTGAGAATCTGTGTGGGTGGTATTATTTTTCACCAATTTTAGTGTAGTTTTTCCCCTTCGAAAGTAAAGGTGCATGTAGCAAATCGGAATCATCGATATTCTAAATTCGTATCTGCCGTCTGAATCTTGTAATTGCCTACCAAGAAGGATCTCCAACAGCATATGCGCTCTTACAGCGAATTTCCATTTGAATCATAGTACCTCATGAATCGAAATCTTAAATAATGTTTGGGATATGGTCGAGCCACTCAATGAGAATGCCAATTTATTATGTTTAAGAAATGTTTATTCAAGAAAATAGATAAAAGGAAGAAAAGTGGAGAAATAACAATGTAGACATGATAAAATTGATCGGAAACATTGTCCTAGATATTAAGAGAGAGTCACTAAATCGCTTAGGTTGAAATGGAAGTTATTTGTATATGTGCATTAAAACATAGAGTTTAGACTCGGATGAAAGAAGGTTTAGCATTCTGGTGATACATTTGCAGCACAGCAACTTTTTAACTAGTCAACTTCGAGATTAATTAGTCATTTAATCTCAAAAGTGCGAGCTAAGCAAATCATGATGTTGGTTTTTTATTTTTATTTTTATAACCCCCGTCATTTACCATCTCAAAAACGCATTTGGGATTCGAACTCCTCCCCTTTGTGAGGGGGAGAGAGCTAAGCAAATCATGATTGTTGAGTTTTTTAATTTGTATAGAAAAATTTCAGAGTTTTAAAAGATGAATAATTGTAAAAAAAAAAAAAAAATTGCAAATTTCTAAAGTCACTTTGAAATATTTACAATATTTCAATATTTAAATAAGCTTTTCTTTGTGGTCAATAATTTTTGGTTGGATGCTAAGCAAAGCAAAGCATACAAACAAGTATATGGGATAAGTATACAAAAGTTCTAAAACTTATCAAGAAAATGCAATAAAGTCATAAAACTTTCAAAAAATACAATCAAATCATAAAACTTGTTAAGTTAGTACAATCATGTCCTTCAATTAATTCCATTCGACTTGACAAATGAAGAATACTAACAAGTTTTATGATTTAATTGCACTAAATTGACAAATTGTAGAATTTGATTGCACTTTTTGAAAGTTATATAACTTAATGACACTTTAATGACACGTTTTAGGACTTGATTATATTATTGAAAGTTTTAAAACTCAATCGTACTTTAATAATAAGTTTTAAGACTCGTAGTGCTCCTATCCCTAATTTTATACAATAAACTTAAGACAATATACTTAGAGAATCACAAAAACTACATAAGTCGTAAAATCAAAATAACTTTATACATCTTTTTCAAGAAACTCTGTTATTAAGGAAAAGATGTGAATATTTTGAAATGATGATGAAAATAAAAGCAGATATGAACCGTGGAAAGCGCAACTAGCAATTTTTTTTTTTTCATAAAAGTAATTAAATTGCTGTCGTCATTGAAAAAAAAAAGCCAAAAGAAAAGGTGAGGTGAATTGTGAAACCCTCTTAACCTGTTTTTCCTTTTCTTTTTCATATATATAGATGTTGAATTTAAAGACAAATAGCTACTAGCTAGCCTAAATATCGTTACCTTTTTTAATATTTCATAAAGATGGACTTCCAGTGACATAATTAAAATCCACATCACAACTTGATTGGCGCATAACCATAAGTTTGAATATAACTAAGATAAATTTAAAACATTCAATTTCGACATTGGGCAGTAACCATATTTTTAGCACAACAGATACGCTATACATGGTATTTATAAATAATCACGAGCATGATAATTGTGGATCCACCATATAGGTATTTATTAAGATAAATTTGTAACGGCCATAAAATTAATCAATATAATTTTATATGTAAACATGGATACGCTTAGGGTATTTATTAATAATCAATTAAAGAAAAAAGAAAAGATAGAAAGTTGGATTAGCATAGGGAAAGAGGAAAGATTGGTGAGAGTAAAAGTTCAAACAATAAGTATGAACAGGGTTTGATTATTTGCATAACATATATTTTATCTTAATTTTGCTACCATTTTTTTTTCGGGCTTCATGAAGGATACACAATTTTTCACTGGGGCACAATCGTTATGATATTAGGTTGCATTTGGTAGTTAGAATAAAATCCGGGATAGGATAAAATTTATCATATTCTGTATTTGGTTTATACTCAAGATAGGATAAAGTTGAATACAAAGAAAATATAAACTTACTAAAATTATCTTATAGTGGAGGTGGAAAAAAGGCTAATAGGATTTCTAATATATATAATAGGAAATTTTTTTCTCAATAACAAATTTCTTAAATTAACAAATTATAATTATATTTCAATATCACTAATATTTGGATTCTAATATAAGAAATTCAAAGTAAAAATAAAAAATTATTTTTTTAATTCAATCTTATTTTTATTTATATACTAATAATTTAATTCTATCTTATAATATAAATTCAATATATAAATATATATTTATTATATATTTTAGGTGTTTTAGTATTTTTATGTATATCAGTACAATTTTCTATTTAATAAAATTTTATTAGATAATGATGGAAGGGGAAAAAAAGAAATAAAAATTAATTAATTAAAAAAGAGAGGAAAATACAAAAAAAAAAAAAAAAGAATACAGTAGACAAGAGTATCAAGAGAGATCTTTATCATCTCCCTTTGCAAAATTTGTGATTTATATAGGCGCTTATAACAAACAATGTATATAATATAACGTAAATATATCCGATTTTATTATTACAATCATCAAACAATAGATAGAATATAACAAAATCCCATAAATTTCATACTCTATCATATTTAGTCATATCCCAATTAGAAATGTGGATAACCAAACATAGCCTTAGATCTCGGATCATGTCTAGGTCAAGTTTAGGAAACATGTAGAAAATCTCCACATGCATGACTATCCAAGAAAAAAAGAGAGTAACATTTTGGAAAAAAAGAAATGGAAAAATTAAAAAGACAAGGAAAAAAGAAAAACCAAATTAAAACTACATGAATATTGACTAATGAATGGTCCAAATAGTTATATACAATAACGAAAATGGGAAAAATAGAGGGAAAAGAAGGAAATTATACTGATTGCCATTATCCATGCCATTTTAACGGCCTGTCTCTTCTCTTTCGAGTATGCAAAACGCACGTGCTGATAGAAATATGAATATGTGCCCGATTGCGATGCCTATTGCCATCTTGCGGGATTTGCAGGAGGGAAAATGTCTTGAGCCACTTTTCCAATGCTGTTGCGGCAATGACTAAACTCTTAGTTTCTCCTCCGTTTATATATATACTAAGATTGAATAGTGATGTAATATTATACTTAAATAAAATAGATGAAATATTTCTTTCTAAAAAAGAAAAAAAGATTGTCGAGTCGTAGAGAATTGATGTGGTGTAGAACATTCATATATCCCAATTGGTTCATAACTCATTAGGTTTTCTCTTGATGATCTCTCCAAATGAAGGTATAGGGTTTCTATTGCACATTTCCATTAAATAATATCAAAGTCAATGGTTGATTAGTGGCCCACACCTATTGAGTATTAGTGTTTGATGAATATCTCAAGAAAAAAATATGGTGACCAGTGTGGTTTCAGAGCAAGTGGGTATTTTGGCGATGTAGCAACGTGGTCCCCCGATGGTTCGGTTCAGAGGAAGTTGATGCAAAAGGTACCACAAAAGGGAGATATTGTTGAATTGTATAAATTGATGTGTAAAGTAGTTATATATGCTGCTTAAGCTTTTGGGTGAATGTGGATCTAACTGGATATGTTGACAGGATTAGACTTGAGTTTTCTCTTAGTAATTTCCTCAAGTGAAGGTATCGAGTTTCTGTTGCGTGCTTCCAATAGATGGTATCAAAGTTGATGGTTGATTGGTAGCCCACTCTTAATATGTATCGGTGTTTGATGAATATCTCAAGAAAGAAATCTAGTGACCAATGTGAACAAGTGGGTGTTGCGGCGGTGTAGCAACGTGGGCTTGATAGTTTGATTTGGATGGAGTCGATAGAGATTCAAGTTGCGATGAGTTGATGCAAGAGAATATTACATAAGGGGGAGACTATTGAGTTGTATATGATTGATGTGGTGTAAAGTAATTATATATTCTAATCGGCTCATAATAAGTTGATTTTTAAGTTTTTTAGTAAATGTGGGTCCAACTAGATATGTTGGGCTTGAACTTAGGTTCTCTTTTAATGATCTTCCCAACTGAAGGTATCGGGCTTTTGTTACGCGCTCCCAATAAGAAAAAAAACAAAAGTAATAAGGATGGAGATGTATGGACTGAAAAATGAGGATGTATGTGAAATTAGATAAGATTTTTTCACACTGAAGAACTATATACATCGAGCTTTCTAAATGCCTAACATGGCTTATGAACAAACAAATATTTTATTATATGTTTTGAATCATGCATCTTAAATTTAAAAAAAAAAAAAAGTCTACAAGAAATTGAGTAAAAAAAAGAGAGAGAAATAAACTATATAAAGGGAGAAAAAAGCTCAAAATGGACTAAGTGAACCCAATCCCATTATCATCTATCCTATTCTCTCGCTACTCTTCCCAAAGAGCCTAGAGAAAAAAAAAACCTTCCCTTTAACCCTTAATTATAGATAAAAAGCAACAAAAACGATGAATAGATATCTGATATATTTGTTCAACCTAATTTCACCAATAGAATTCTCGATTATGAGAAGGTTGTTGCCAGAAAGGGAGGGTCTTGTGCAATGTCCCAAATTTTGTATATAGAATGGACATCTATACTATATGTCGCTTTCGTTGCTATTTTATTAATGCAATTCTCCTTTTATACGATGATTCCATATTTTAGCTGTAAACGCATTGGACTAGTGAGGGTCTTGTGAGTTCATCGAAGACAATGCGACATTACTTGCACTCTCTGACTACTTTAAAGAACTTCATCGCAACGACTCGCCGTATCGCGCAGGCACAAGTTGCGTCCACACACGATGTGGAAAGAAAGATTCTCAAAGCCTTCTTTGAATTATTCATCAGCAGTCAAAAGGAGTTATTACTCCTTCGGTGGACAGAACTGTCGATCTAACACCCATAAGAACATACGCAAGCGGCCCCATTGCACGTGCCAAATGCCCAGTTTCCCCCGACCTCGTATTTATGTCTACAGTCCGAGTCGCACGAGTCAGCCACACATCCGTAATTCCGCAGCACCTCTCTGCACTCGTTGTTGAAGCCGTTCGCATTCACCACCGCATTGCCTGCAAAATACGAACGAAAACCTCAAGTCATATCTTCACTGCAATCTTATAGTGAAAAAAAGAGAATGTCGACATTCGCAATATGGTCACGGATTAGATTCTTATAGGGAAAAAAAGAATGTTGGCATTCGCTAGAGTGAGTGTGCAAAACACATAAAGTAAACCCAAAAAGATAGTCAGCCGTGATTTACTAATTTAAAGCATGGTTGACATTCTCCATTCGGGCTTATAAGGAAATTTCTCGATTGAGAGTTAAATTCCAGATTTTTTAGGTTTGTTTTGCACATGCACGCTCTCTTTCTTGGATTCTTGTGTTCCTATCGTCTCATGTCGGTTCATTCGTGGAAATGGGCTATTGGTCCCGTTTGGTTCAACTTTCTCAATAGGCTTTGGGCCCCCAAAACCCTTTAGGAAAATATTTTGCATTTGACATATATTTTTGAAAAGCTCATTTATCCAATATTAGCATTCCTAATGTCGAAAGCCCAATGTTGGGGAGGGGTTACTTTGAGCATTGGCATTTTGGAGATGCATTTTGGAAATGCAATTTCACTGTTTATCGAGTCACTATTTGTCTTCTTCTTCCCCACCCATCGTTCATCTTCTTCTTTCTCGCCTAAGAGTTGGGCTTCTCCGGCCGCCGCCACCACTACTTGGGATCGCGTGTTGCTTGGTGACCACCGCCTGGGGTGGCGCTTGACCGAGCTTCATAATGGGTGGCGCTCGGCCGTGAGCGGCTAGATCTGGCCACTGGGGGGCCAGATCCAGATCTAGCTGCCGAGAAGCCTTGCTTGAGATTAGGCAACCTTGGGCATCGCTTAGGTCGCTTGACCTCAAGCGGCGTCGCCTAAGGCGGCGCGATCTCAGGCGAGCTGCCTCCCCACCATTGCCACCGCCACCACCACCACCAGTGCCACCACCACTAGCCACTCCCCCGCGATTTTCCCCTCTCTACCTAGTTGCATCTCCTCCTCCCGTTTCTTTTCTTTCTTTTTCCTTTTTCTTTTCATCTTAAAATTGCTTTGCAAAATATACACAAAAAATAAATTTTCAAATACATTTGCCTTCACAAAATGTCTATTCACTCAAAGATATTTAAAGCATTTTCTCAAAATTGAACCAAACAAGCCCTTTGTATCTCGATGTCACGTGGGACAAGAACCAACTAGAAAAAAAAAAGTAAACCTACAAGGAGAAATGGAAAAGGATTTGGTACCAATAGGTAAGAAAACAACGAGGAGGAGGAGGAGCACACAGCTTGAGTTCCGACCCATAACGAGCTTCGTACGCCTGATCACCAGCTACGGAGGATGAGGGGATTGATTTCCAAACGGGCGAAGGTGAAATTTACTCGGAATGGAATTTTCGTGGGTTTTGGTGTGTCTTATTTATGGATGGGACTGTGTAGGGTCAAGAGGGAGGGTTGACGGTCAGATCTAGTCCTAGAAATCTGCCTTAGATGACACGTGTGGTGCTACTAATACACCGTTAGGATTCTCGAATTTATTAAGTCAGACCAAAGAGAGAAACACAATCCGCACTTGTTAGAACAATTACTTCAAGAATCTGCCAAAACCGTCCACAATAAATGATTAAAAAAATAAATGTATTTTAAATTTTAAAACTTATCATTGAAGTGTAATTAAATTCTAAAATTTAAAATGTATAATTAAATCCTAAAATATGTCATAAAATGCTATTGAATTATAAAAATTATCAAATTGATCTACTTAAATTCTTTTGTTAACTGTATTTTTAAAAAGTTTTAGAATTCAATTGCATTTTGTGACAAATTTTATAACTTAATTACATATCTTGAAAGTTTTAGAATTTAATCGTACTTTCATAATAAATTTTAGAACTTAATTGTCCTGTTTAAAAGTTTAAGAACTTAAGAAAAGTTTAGGATTTAAGCACTTTTGTGATAAATTTTCGAACTTCCAATGCGCTTATTCCAATAAAAAAAATGGTAAGTTACAATATCACATTTGTCAAATGACATATGAATTTTGATTTATACATTAAAAATTTTCTCCCAAACTAACGAACTCCTTGTCTTTTTGCTAGCACTTTTTGCTAGGTAACCCATCTAGGTGGCTAATTAACGATTAATGGGAAACCCTAAAAACTTGCCTCTCCGGCAAGAAAAAATATTTCTTTTAACAGACATTATTATTGTGCATGTGAAAAAAATCATAATTAAGCTAATTTAAAAATGTAATTCAGTATATGATTCTCAAACATACTATATTTTAAAAAGAGGCAACTACTATAGTATATGATTCTCAAACAAGCACTACTAGCTAGGATGCTTTCCGATCAGGGAATTGCAATCCAGTATTTTCAGAAAGGGAAGGTAGAGTTGTATTTATGATTGCTATAATTGAAAGATAAGCCCTATCATGTGATCATACAAAGAAAATATTATATTATACTAATTATTACTTTGGTAGGTAATCATTGTTGTAATAATCTAAATCTGTTATTCTGATATTAATATATAAAATTTTATCTGATATTTAATGGTCAGTTTATGATGATAATATGAATTATTTACATGATGTGTTACTATCCTAAGAAAATATTATTTACTACATAACTAGTAGTATGACTGAAAGAATAATTATACAACAATTTGAACATTATTTATATACGTAGTAATTAAGACAATCATTATATTATGAACAAATTTTAATATAATAATATGTGTATGACAAGGATAACATAGTTGTTGTTATATCTAGCTATAATTGATGTTACCACCATAATATCAGCGTAATAAAATCATTTATTACTAATACAAAATTTAATTGGAATTCATAATCTAATATTGGTAAAGTAATTGATAGAAAAGAGACATGGTATTTTGAGGCTGTAACAGCTATTACCCGAGGAAGTCATGTAATAGCTATCATTGCAAAAAAAAAAAAAAACAAACAAACAATAGACAATCAATCTAAAATAGACATGTAATGTAATGGCTACTTCTGTAACCAGATGCGCTATAACTAACTCAGTTCTACTCAAGTTACTAAATAGAAAAGGGAAGGTTTAGAAAACAAGGACACTAGATTTACAGAGACAGATTTACAAAATCAATTTACAAAGTAACGTGTCAAAATATATTTTATCTATTGAATATGACCTAATTGTTTAAAGGCGTATTGGCAATTCGGTACATCACTGAGTGTTGCAAATTGGTCTTAATAAAGACTAGCATTGCTCAATAAAATTATTACTTCAATGGCTTGATGGAGGAATTCATCAAAGTTTACCAATTACAGTTATCCTCTATCCGAAGCTCAAATTAGAAACATCTCATGACTGATGGGCCAAAGGCATTTGCTTGCTACTCACAAACAACCATTTGATGAGGAACACCCAAACGCTTGAGACCTCCTCTGATGCATTGGTAGGAAATCATTATGTGGATTCTAATTCCAGGTAATTTTCATCTGACGTAACATAACTCTTTTCTTCAATTGATTGGCTGAAGAAGAAAATTCAATCTTTCTGGGAAATGCATTTGATATGCTCTCTCTCTTTCCACATCGTCATGCGATCCTCGACCGTTGCTATCATAAGTCCTTGTCATTGCACTTGAACAACACCTTCACCACACGTTGCCCGCTCAAGTCATCCCTTGTGCATAATTCATAAGCCGAAAAGTCTTTTTTCTCTCTCCTCTCTCTTTTCCCCTAATGTTCTTCAACCTTCAACCGTGGAGAAGGGTTTGAGCTAGTCTCACCCTCCCCTCTCTCTTTGGCTGATTTTGTTCACGTTTTATTATTCCTTCTTATTTTTCCTTCTCTCCCGATTTGGATTTGGGAGTTCTCCTCTCCTAGTCTAATTCTCTCGATTTAGTTCTAGATTTGGGTGTTATTCTTTCCCGATAATAAATAGGCTTTTAGGCATTCGATACCTCTCTACTCTGTTCATATGCAAGTTCTTTGCATCCACTCTCAATGATGATCGCGGGAGTTTTAGTGTCTCGTTATATTACAAAAATTTGCTTCTCCACAAGTTAGATTTATGTTTGTTTAACCTATTATGATTGTTTCCATACGACAATGGAGTAGAGGAAGTCGAATCTAGGCAAAAGTTGCCAACTGGTAACGTCATAGCTATTGAAGAATAAAATTTTGGTATATACTTATCACTAATAAAGACATGAGATCCAATAATTGGCCTCGATTTTATTTGACAAATCCGTTCATGTGGAACGAGTTTGTACTTAACTTTGCAAATGCTACATCAATCCTTCTTATGTTCTAAATTTGGCTTTGTTTTTCTATATTCATGTTCTATTTCAATTTGCTTTGTCATGAAAATTATATATTTATGCATCCTTTTGAGTAATAAGTACAATTTTCTTTCGATTAAAAAAAAAAAAAGTCATCCCTTGGAATCGTAGGCATTTATTGATAAATGATTTAAAGCAAACTTCCAATTTCTCATGCACCATTCTTCTCATGTGCGTAATTAACACTTCGAAAATTGATCAAGTATGATTTACAATTTTTCCAAGGGCACTCGATAATAAGACTTTGAATCCTTTCTATTTTCCTTTTATGCCATTGATAAGCAAGGTTAGCAATAACGTGGTACTAATCTAAATCCCCATGCCAGCATTTCCCATTCAAATATTCTTTTTCATAGCGTTGTTGAGATTAAAACAATCTAAGCACGACATCGAACATCTAGGACAAAAAAGGTCACGTTCACGCATGCCTCCGGGGCAGTTACTAAGCATGCTCAATCAACGATATATTCAATTTTCGATGCATGGTGAACACGCGAATCATGTTTCACATTGGAAATTAGGTAGAAATGTGTACATTTTTATATCATTGCTCAAGAAGGTCAAGAAAAAGGAAAGAAAGTAGCTCGAGACAGGGCACCTGCCCGACCAAATCCATTGGAAAAAGTCATACGTTTACTCTGTCCCCCTGCATCTTCCCCCCTAAATTTGACTGGATCTTCTCCAGCCGCGTGGTCAACTCTGTTGTGCCGGACACGGTCACCGACCCCACCACGCTGCACGAGCCCAAAAGCAAAACAAAACTACTTCTCCACCTCCACCTCCAACCACCTCCATGCCTGCCCATTTCTCTGACCTCAAGCTCCCATCTCCCCTCACCGAACACCCACCAGAAAAATCGGACCTTTCTCTCGGATTCGGCCTCGCCGCCACCTAATCTCCGAAACCCAGGAAGGGTTAGGCCTCGCTCGCTCCGAGTTTCCCGCCGTCCATGGCCGCGTCCGCCGGGTTCGCCGGTCCTAAATTGGAGAAGTTGAGGCTGCGGGAATTCTCGCCGGCGCCCGCCGCGTGCTCGCCGTCGAGGAGCTTCGCGCCGCTGAAGAGGGTGGGGCGGGGACGGCGAAATGGAGGAGGAGGAGGAGGAGGAGGAGGAGGAGGAGGAGGAGGAGTGAGGTGCGAGGTCAGGACCGCGAAGCAGGACCCGCAGCTGATGATGGAGCTGTCAGGCGTCTCGGCTCTTGAGCAGCTCAAGGCGTCTGCTCTCGACAGTAAGTCGCGCCCCCTTGCGTTCCGATTTCTGGGTTCTTTTGCGTCGTGAGTGATTGCTTTTGGTTTCTTGATGGGGCATAGTTGTCGATTCGCGCGCGTGGAAAGGTCGGATTTTGGAATCATTGGCCCTGCGTCGAGGCTCTTTAAGATATATTAGCTGTGGAAACTAAGGGCAACTCATGAAAGGAAGATAATTGAATCGTTTCCTCGTAGTAAATGATTCGGACCATTTATCTCTTTCCTTAGAATGGTGTGAATTTTGACCTCCTCTTCGGTCGCAATTGAAAGTCCGTCCTTCTGGTCGTTGAAAATTTTTGATGTAGTCTACGGTAGCTGGCTACATGCCTTAGCTTGATCCGAAGTGTTTGGAGGTCGTCGTATCATTGTTGTGATGATTCATGTAAAATTTCATTTGCTGCTCGGACGAAATTGATCTAAGTGCAGTGCAGATCATATTGGTTGCTTTGCCTTTCTATTCTTGCAAGTTTGCATCATTAATCACTAATTAGATGCTGGCCATTACAGATCCTAACTTCACCATCTACGATGCTTGAGGTTCTGTCCCATGAGTGTCCCTGAGCTTGATCTGATTTGATTTTGTTACTATCAGGATATACAAAGGAAAGAAGCAGTATCGTGGTTATCGGGCTTAGCGTTCACATGACACCTGTTGATATGCGCGAGAAGCTTGCCATTCCAGAAGCAGAATGGCCCCGAGCCATTGAGGAGCTGTGTCGCTTGAATCATATAGAAGAAGCTGCTGTTCTCAGCACCTGCAACAGAACAGAGATATATATGGTGGCTCTGTCTCAGCATCGTGGAGTCAAAGAAGTGACCGAATGGATGTCTAAGGTGCTTGCACATTCCCTTGTGTCTGTTTTTGCATTCGTGCCCATTAGGGACTAAATATTATAGTTCTCTTATAGGAGAATGATAAGGCATAAGCTCCTGTCATAGTTATATAAGAGCCCAAGGACAATGCTACATAGACTATCATCAAAATGCTAATAGAATATTTCACTCTTTCATCTTTTGTTTGGTAAGTTGATCTAGATGTTTTGTGGATGTTCTTTTACCGACTATTAAATTCTCCTTAAATGGTTATGATTCTCTTTGATGTGGCTAGATTGACTTTTACTTTTCACTTATCACTTAATCTAAATCCTGCAGCAGATGCACTTCAACCCGTTTTTCTTAAATCTGAAATAGCTGAAATTTCATTGCAGATTAATGTTGACATGGAGATCTACCTATAATTTTTCTGTGGTGGAAAAGCAAGAAATATATTTTTTCTTTTGCTAAATAAAAATGCTTTGATAACCATTATATGTTCTTTTGCACAGTAGGCTTTATAAGGATCACCTTCTTGTTTACAGTTTAAAACTTGCCTTTAATAGTGTATAACTCAAAATTGTGTTTTGAAGTTCTGATTGCTTTTTTCTCATCTGGCAGACAAGTGGAATCCCTGTTTCAGAGCTTTGTCAACACCGGTTTTTGCTGTATAACAACGATGCTGCACGACATCTTTTTGAAGTCTCAGCGGGTCTTGATTCCCTTGTCCTTGGAGAAGGTCAGATTCTAGCTCAGGTTAAACAAGTCGTGAAAGTTGGACAAGGAGTTGTTGGATTTGGGAGGAGCATCAGCGGACTTTTTAAGCATGCCATCTCTGTGGGGAAACGGGTCAGAACCGAAACACACATTGCGTCTGGTGCAATTTCCGTTAGTTCTGCTGCTGTTGAACTTGCATTGATGAAGATTCCTGAATCATCGCATGCTACGGCTAGAATGTTAGTTGTAGGTGCGGGCAAGATGGGGAAACTGGTGATTAAGCACTTGGTGGCAAAAGGGTGCACAAAGATGATTGTCGTAAATAGAAGTGAGGAGAGAGTTGCAGCTATTGCCGAGGAGCTAAGAGGTGTGGAAATAACCTATAAACCCCTAACTGAGATGCTATCTTGTGCTGCTGAAGCGGATGTGATTTTTACAAGCACAGCTTCAGAGGCTCCTTTATTTTTGAAAGAGCATGTTCAAAATCTTCCCCCTGTGGGTCAAGAAGTTGGAGGTTTGAGGCTTTTCATCGATATTTCTGTACCTAGAAATGTGAGCCCGTGTGCTGCGGATGTTAGAGGATCAAAAGTATACAATGTCGATGATCTAAAAGAGGTTGTTGCTGCCAACAAGGAGGATCGGCTCCACAAAGCCATGGAAGCTCAGACTATAGTTGCCGAAGAAACGAAGCAATTTGAAGCTTGGAGGGATTCGTTAGAGACCGTACCTACCATCAAGAAATTGAGAGCTTATGCCGAGAGAATCAGAATTGTGGAGCTCGAGAAGTGCTTGTCCAAGTTGGGTGACGATGTACCCAAGAAAACAAAGAGAGCCGTGGATGACCTTAGCCGTAGCATAGTTAACAAGCTCCTTCATGGACCGATGCAGCACTTGAGATGCGATGGGGATGATGGCCGTACGTTGAGCGAGACCCTCGACAACATGCATGCTCTCAACAGGATCTTCAGCCTCGATACCGATATAACACAGATGGAACAGAAGATCAAAGCCAAAATCGAACAGAGCCAGAAGTAAGCTCATTTTCCAAGATCCTTTCGAATACCCTTTTCACGACCTCAGGAGTTAAAAATGGAGGAGAGATTCTTTATGCATCTCGGCAATGGATTTTCTTCGCCATTGTTGGGATGTCGATTAAGATGGACAGATAGCTGTTCTCAAATCATTCTTTCGTTGTATTGGTTCAGAACACACATGATGTGACCTTAAATTCTTTCGCATGATTTATGGTGCCAGTTTGGCTTTGCCGGATGAGATAAACATACTTGTAAGCTTAACTTTAGTCAATTGTATCAAACCATTGTCGCTCTTACCTCAGGGTTTCTGAATGTTGTACTTGTGTATTTGCCTTGGTCAAATGCAGCAAACCATTGTGAGTTGTCCCTCTACCTCAGCATTTTGGACTCGCGACGGGCATATCGATTTCCGCACCCTTTATCCCACTTGTCGTGGTCCAAAACATGTAAACACGAGACCGACCGGAGGGGGCATGGTGATTTCTCTGCGAAACATCAGTTGATTTCATGATCTTCAGACGACAACTGCTTTCCTTGCTTGAAGTCATTTGAATTAGGGATGAGCAAGACGGACCAACCAAATCAAGACACCCAAATCAGGCCAAATCAGCTGATTCTGGGTGATTTTCGTAGGCGTTGGTCCGATTCCCTGGTTGCAATCCCTGGTTCCGAGAGAAACCGGACTATCTGGACCAGGTTGATAATTTTTTTTTTTTATTTCTCACGCAAAATTCTTTTCTTACCCTTTTCACGTGTCCCACTCTCCGGGGTATTATTCTTAAATCAACCGATTCCATTAGACCGTCTAGGGACTAAACTGATCATCCGGTTTGGTCTAGTCCCAAAACCAAGCAATCTAATCCCCTATTCTAAAAATCGAGAAGCAATCCTTATGGTCCGGTTCCTTGTTCGTTGGTAGGATCAGACCAATGATGACTTCCGAAAAGCGACAAGATCACACGGTTCCTCTCTCTCCCTCAGGAGAGACAAGCTTGTGATTTCTTAGCATCTTCTATCAATATTTTTTGACTCTTTGGAAAGCTCTCGACACAAATATTCTGGTAGCGCAAAAATCACACGAATCGGACACTATAAGAAGGAGATATGGGCTCTGAAAAAGTAGGTTTCGACCGAAGGCGCGCCCTTGACTTCAATTTCGGGCAGAGATTCATGCTGGGTTGCATTACTATTATTGTAAAATTGAAAGTATGACTTCTGCTGTTCATATGGTCATAAACTACTGTTGGAGAAATCGTTCCGAATATTTTGAAGCGACAAAACGTTTCCTTCGATCTAGTCCGGTATCTCGCAGATCGTCTAGTTTAAAGTCCGAAGACTTTCTAACTACCGACTCAAGATTCAAGACTCAAGATTTGAGACTTAAGACTCAAGACTCAAGACTATTCTTATTGACAGCCTTTCGATCCAAAGTGACGAAGGAAATCCGAGCCAAGTATATGGTTGAGGATTTAATCCTATCGTCCGGAGTAAGATCTTTTGGTTGGATAAATATAACGGATTCTTTTGTTCGTATCTAGATCAAATGAAGATCCGATGGTCGACGAAGTATTCTTGGAATGTTCTATTCTTGGAAACCAAGATCCTGATTGTATGGGCGAACATGATTGATGGGCTATCGTCAGGTTCCTTTTATAGCTCGAATAATCTTCTTAATTGATTCCGTCCAACGGGTAGATTGGAGGAATTCCTTTGGTAAGTGCCAACGGTATGATGGCATAAAGGAGTATAAAAAGGAAGTCGTTCTAGTTGTTTGAGTACGTGATCCATAGAAAAATTCCAGAGTCTGAAGCACCTTGATTATTAGTCGATACAGTCTGAGTGAAATTGTATACACAGAGAGTGTCTATACTTGGTGATACCTTGAGCGAGTGTGGTAGATCATCTACACCGAGAAATCAAGGAAGATCAACACTTTGTAACATCTCTTTATTCATAGTGGAATCCAGCCAAATTGGCTGTCGGTGCGAAAGAGTGGATGTAGGCTTGAATCAAGCCGAACCACTATAAACCGCGTGTTTAATTCTCTATTTCCTTACTCGGTCTTACGTTGATTATTACTCTTCGCAAATCCTTCAACCTCTAAGTATTGTGCAAGTATACAGAAATTATCAAGAAAAATCTTTATACACCTATTCACCCCCTCTAGGTACTCGTACTACCAATATCAATTGGTATCGAGCCCGTGTTCTTACTTTGTTTGAAGTGTTTTACTTGAGTAAAAGATCCATGGCTAGTATGCTAGCACCGGGGCTGATGGAAGGGCAAAGCAATACCAGACCACCCTACTTTGACGGAAATGATTACAACATCCGGAAGAACAAGATGAAAGCTTTCCTACGATCCAAGGATCCTCTGGAATGGGATGTTGTGGAAAGAGGAATTACTCCTACTGCTGCATCAATCTCGAAAGAGGAAAAGAAACTGTGATGCCAAATGAATGATTCAGAAGAGATAAACAAGAGACAAGCACTCGATGCAAAAGCAATTTATTCTTTATATTGTGCCTTATCTCCAACTGAATATAACAGAATATCTTCTTGTGTTACAGCAAAAGAAGTATGGGATAGATTACACATCACCTATGAAGGGACGGATCGAGTAAAGGAGACCAGAATTAACATTCTCCTCGGTCAATATGAAGCCTTCAAAATGAAACCAGGAGAATCTATAACCGACATGTTTAGTCGTTTTACAGATATTGTCAATGGTCTTGAGAACCAATGACAAAAATTTCTGATCCCATGAAGGTGAACAAGCTACTACGTGGACTCTCCAAGGACTGGAATCATATAAAGACTTCAATAAGAGAGACGCAAAGAATCATGCCTCTATCTCGTCGACGAGCTAATTGGAACCCTTCAGTCTTATGAAGTGGAACGAATTAATGAAGACAAAGATCCAAGAGGTAAGAAATCTATTGCATTAAAATCAAATGATGACTCGATGATGCAGATTCTCAAGATGATATGGACGATGAGGAGCTCGCTCTCATGATAAGAAGATTTAGAAAACTGAATAGAAAAGGCGAAGGTTCAACTCAAAGAAACAAAGTTTCCGAGACAGCAGACCAAGTCTGTTGATGATGAGGAACCAAACAAAGATGTAGTCTGCTTCGAATGTAAGAAGAAGGGACACATCGACCCAATTGTCCTATTCGAAGAAGAAAAGAGAAAAAGCTGAGAAGTTTCGAAAAGCTCTCAAAGCCGAAACATGGAGTGATACAGAATGTGAAGAAAGTGATAATGAATATGCCAACATATGTTTAATGGCACATTCGGACTCGGACTCGTATTCGGATCGGACTCGGACAATGAATTTGAGGTAAGTGATTTTAAAATTCCTGTCAAAGTCTCTAAATATATTGATGAACTGTGTTTCGATCTTAAGACTTCTCTTAAAAGGATTTCCGAACTTAAAAGGAAAACTCAGCTCTAAAACAAAAGGAAGTCATTTTAGAAGAAAGAGTTAAAAGTCTAGACCTAAATGTTTCTGCTCTTAAAGAAAAAGAAGATGATCTTTTGAAAGAAAATGTTTTCTTAAAAACGGACTTATCAAATATCTCAAAGAAATTTTCGATAGGATTCGAAAAACTTGAAAAAGTTCTTTCAGTTTAAAGACTTTACTTCAATAAGTCTGGTCTAGGCATGACAAATGGAAACAATTCCCTTGATTGATTTTCCTAAAGTTAAAGAAAGAATAAAGAAAAGACCGTCGAGAGAAGCTTACAAAAATCATTTCAAGAAAGTTTTTGTAAAGTCTGTTGGTCGAAATGCTCTAAGGTGTTCAAAGTGTAACAAGAAGGATCACTTTGAAAAAGAATGTCCTATAGTTTGGAAACCTGTTAAGAAAGTATGGCCTAATAATGCTTATCCTACTAACACCAAAGGACCCAAGAAAATTTGGGTATCAAAGAAAACTTGAGACTCTCTTTTAAATGCAGGTCTCCGTCAAGAAAAAGATAAAATGGTATCTTGATAGCGGATGTTCAAGACACATGACAGAGACTCAAAGTGCTTCGTAAAGCTTGTTCAAGTAAACGGCGGAAATGTTTCATTTGGAGGAAACGGCAAAGGAAGCATCGTGGGATTTGGAACTGTGAAAATTGGAAATCTCACAATAAGCAATGTTTCTCTTGTGGAAGGACTCAACTATAACCTCCTCGGATTAGTCAACCGTGTGATACCGGTTTCAAGATCTCCTTTCAAGAAGGAATTTGCTATGGAATTAGTAAAGACTCTACTCAGTCTTTCATGGGTCGAAGACATGGAAACATTTACCTCTTAGACATGAAATTGAATGAATCTCAATGTCTAATTTCAATCCAAGATGAAGCAAGCTTATGGCACGAAAAGCTTGGCCATGTCAATATGAAGCAATTAGCCAAAATCTCATCAAAGCAGCTTGTTCGAGGTCTACCCAAATTACCATATCAAAAGTCCGATCCATGCACACCCCGTATTCTGGGAAAACATGTAAGAAATTCATTTAAGCCAATAAATCATGTCTCTACTAATCATGTACTACAGTTACTGCATATGGATCTCTTCGGACCAACCAGAACTCAAAGTATTGGAGATCGAATTGGTAAGTTTGAAGAAAGATCAGATGAAGACATCTTCCTTAGATATTCTACATCAAGCAAAGCCTACAGAGTCTACAATAAGAAGAGCCAATCTGTGGAGGAGTCAATGAATGTCAAATTTCAAGACTCTACGCAAGACGAATCCAGTCAGACTCAATATGAAGAGTCTGAACCTGCTCCAGACCTTCCAAAGCTTACAACTCAAAAAGTATCTCGGACTGAAGACCAAAGCATCAAGATGTTCATGAAGATTCAAATAAATAAAGAAATCATCATCCGAGACAAATCAACCAAGAATCGGAAGCACAAGTCCAACCATCCTAAAGATCTCATTATAGGCGAAATTAATGAAGGAATTCGCACCGAGATCCAAAAGACGTGAAGAGTCTAGTGCTTTGTGGCTCTTATCTCGAAATTGAACCAAAAGCATAGAAGAAGCTTTATCGATGAAAGCTGGATTGAAGCTATGCAAGAGGAGCTCGAGATAGTTCAACATTAACGATGTCTGGGATTTGACATCTAAACCAAAAGGTAAAACTGTTATTGGAGCCAAGTGGGTGTTCAGAAACAAGATGAATGAAAAAGGTAAAGTCGTACGAAATAAAGCAAGACTCGTGGCCAAAGGATACACGCAAGAAGAAGGAATAGACTATGATGAGACTTACGCTCCTGTAGCAAGGTTAGAAGCTATTCGTCTATTACTTGCGTTTGCTTGTTACAAAAATTTCAAGTTATTCCAAATGGACGTCAAAAGTGCTTTCCTAAATGGATTTATCCAAGAGAAAGTTTATGTGGAACAACCGCCTGGGTTTGAAGACCCAAAGAAGCCGGACTCGGTCTTCGGGCCGAAAAAGCCTTGTATGGTCTAAAGCAAGCACCTTGAGCTTGGTACGACAGACTAAGTAAGTTCTTATTACGAATGGTTTTGTCAAAGGTAAAGTAGATACTACTTTATTTATCAAAAAGGAAAACAAAAGCTTTTTACTCGTTCAAATATATGTGGATGACATTATTTTTGGATCCTCTAATGAAAGTCTATGCAAGAAATTTTTAAGTCTATGCGGGATGAGTTTGAAATGAGTATGATGGGAGAATTAACATTCTTTCTTGGCCTTCAAATAAAGCAATTGAAGGAAGGAATTTCATTTACCAAGAAAAATATGCTAATGATCTTGTCAAAAGATTTGGATTGGAAAATTGCAAGAAGACTGATATACCAATGTCAAGTTCTTTGAAGATAGACAAATATGAGGAAGGGAAAAAAGTTGATCAAAAGTTGTACGGAAGCATCATCGGTTCACTTCTTTATCTTACTGCTTCTAGACCTAACATTTTGTTGAGTGTTTGCATCTGTGCTAGGTTTCAATCAGATCCTAGAGAATCCCATCTCAGTGCTGCAAAACGTATTATTAAATACGTTGCTTCATCTTCAAGCATTGGTCTTTGATATCCTAAGAAGGGAGACTTTAATCTTCCGGGATATTCGAGACGCAGATCCGGCCGGCTGCGAGTCGATAGAAAGAGTACTTCAAGAACTTGCCGCTTGCTTGGAAGCGGGACGGTGTCTTGGTTTTCAAGGAAACAAAGCACCGTAGCTCTCTCAACAACGAAGCGAGTATGTTGCCCTTGGAAGCTGCTGTTCACAAATTCTATGGATAAAACAACAGCTACAAGACTTTGGGATTGAAGACTCATGCACAAATCAAATGTGACAACACCAGCGCAATCAATCTCACCAAAAATCCAATTCTTCATTCAAGAGCAAAGCATATAGAAATTCGACATCACTTCATTAGAGATCATATTCAAAGTGGAGAAATCTTGATTCAATTTGTTGATTCAAAAAGTCAACTAGCGGATATATTCACAAAGCCTTTGGAGAAAAATCAATTTGATTTTATCTGCTCCAGACTCAACATTTTGAAGCTCGAAGAAGTTAAAGTCTAAAGACTCTCCAACCTTCAGACTCAAAAAGTTGATGACCATCAGACTCAAATCTCTTAGACTCAAACGTTGATGATTATAGACGTAAGTTGTTACTTTATCTAAACTCGAAAAGGTATGATCTTACGTTTAGTTATTTTATAGTCTCCGTGAAAATCGAAAAACTTGTCTTTTCAAAAGGTTTAATTTTGGCAGTTATTGATTTCGAAAATAGGTATTCGTACACTTTCCTTGTACCGATTAAACTTCCCCTTTTCAAAACCGAGTTATATATATACGGTTTTCACTTTCAATCTTCAAAACCCTAAAAGCATTTTCCTCTCAAACTGGTTTCTACTTGAAATCATCCTCGAGAAAGTTGTCATCTTTTTCTTGGGAAAGCAATCAAAGAAATCTTTTAGAGACAAGAAGAATGTCGTCTTCAAGGAAGTTCTCAAGAATCGCGACAAGGGGACCACAGAGGATGAAGGAGGGACCTACCCACTTCGATCTCACGAAGAGGAAGAACTATCGAGTCGATCGAACCCGACTCATTCTCCACCACGTCACTCAACGCCTTCTACCCCACAAGGTGCGGGTCAACATCCAGAAGAAGAGATAATCGAGGATGCAGACCCAGTAAGAGTCCAAAAATCCTCGTTTATTTACAAACTTTATCGTGCGTTGAAAAGTACTGCGACTCCGATGAAATATGTGGATGATTTTCTTAAAGAAAAGAACTATAGGAATGAGTACATTTTTCTGAAGAAAATGGAGGATTTGGGAATTGCTCCCAAAGGTAAAGCGAGAGGAAGCACTCGCAAATATTCCGAGTGACCCTCGGATGTCGGGCCCAAATTTGACCGATGGGAACGACGATGACAAAATGTTCACCGATTTTCAACGAGATTGGGTGTTGCTGCGAAGGTGAAGGGAAAGAGGATGGAGTTATTCAAATCGAAAGAACAGGAAAAATTGTTTTTCGGATCATGTTGAAACGAGGGGTGATAAACCCTAGGAGTGTCGACTTCGATTTTCGGATGCTTTGTGAATATGAACTTGAGAGAGAAGTTCGATGCAACTTCAACCGGAACGTTTTTGCACTGACACCACGGACGGATATGCACAAGTGACTGCATATTTCTATTCAAATCTTAGCTTTATCGATGCAAATAGAATATCTTTTAGTGTTCGAGATTAGGATTATATGTTGGATGTGGACATGTTGGCGGACATACTTGAAGTTGAACGGGCACGATATCAACCAGTCAAAGTCTCAGTTGCTCGTGCCACAATGGATCTTGTCGAGGATAGAGATATTGAGGGAAAAATCATCTATTCAAGGATGCGTGCCATCAATATTGTGTTGCACAAAATTGTTATCAATTGCATTAGGCCGAAGTCTACATCAAAGACGATGTGTCTAATTCGGAAGCAAAATTGATGTACGCAATCAACTCGGGGAAGAAGTTCTCTCTCCCTCACACTATTCTCTTTCATATGTACGAGCAATGTCGAAAGACAAGGGACAATTGCCTTATCCAGTGCAGTGACCAAGATCTTCGAGACACATGAATATTGAACCTCCACACACTCTCGTGTTCGACCGTGCGATAAGATGGTGGTAGGTTTAAAGATGTTGACAAAGATGCGTCGAAAGAACTTTCCAAGGCAATGGAGAAATTCGAGTGAAGAGTCCGGTTAAATCGCTTCAAAAAGAAAGGGAAAGGAAGCCATTGGTGCCCCATCCAAAAAGAAGAGAACTCTCATCTTGGAGGATAAAGATGAGGAGGAAGATCTCACAATCACTGCCTTGATAAGGACAAGACGTTCGCTTCCCAATCAACGAACAGCGAAGAAACAGAGAGAAGAAGAAGAAGAAAAAAAGACAAGAACAGAGAAGAAGAAGAACAGAGAGAGAAGGAGAAAGAAGCTGAAGAAGAAGGAGAAGAAGAGCAAGCAAAGTCTGCAGCTGAATCTGAGAGAATGATACGAAGAGCATGATCATCACTCTTCCCCTCTTGATGTCCTAGAGACGGGGGAGTTGGCGAGCAAGAAAGGTACTCACCTCATGCTGCCAATAGTGAAGGTCTACGACAATCTCCGAGCCTCGGAAGAATTTCAGGCTTCTCAATTGCTCAAGAAAGTCACGATACGTCGAACCAAATCTGCAAGACTATACGAAGCGCCATCGTCCGCATTCACTCCATCGGAAAGAGTAAATGCAAGTACTCGGACGGACAATTCTGCAGATTTTCGTCGTATCATGGATATTCTTACGGAAATGCGTGGCCAAATCTATGCTCTGGACTGTGAAATTCAAGCATTGAAGAATGCTGGACAAGCATCTTCAGTTACCCTGGAGGATAAAATGAAAGACCTCGCTCTGCAACTTCAAGCCAATGCCAAGGGAGAAGAGGTAGCTCAACTAAGGGACGACTTGAAGAAGCTAGAAGGAGTAGTCCAGTCCATGGGAGATTTCAGTTGTGCGCATTCCCAAGCAGACATGACATCTTTCTCACCTTTTTAATGTTGACAAAAATGGGGAGAAGCAATTTAAACCAACCAACCAACCAACCATCTTTCTTTCAACTTTCTTTGACTTTACTTTCTTGAACTTTACTTTTAAGTTTTTTTTAACTTGAGCAATCTTGGTGTGAACTTGAACTTGACTGAATTGGCTGTGGATTTTAATGCTTGACTGTTTGCATTCATATCAAGTGCTGTTATATGGTATTACTCATGAAAGACTAACCAATTTTCTGTGGATGCAGAGTCTGTTTGCTTTGTTAATCTTTATGAGATTGCCATATTGCTTGAGAAATGTTTTTGCAGGTCAAAATGGTTCAAATCTACAGGAAAGTTTTGTCACCATCAAAAAGGGGGAGATTGTTGGAGAAATCGTTCCAGAATATTTTGAAGGCGACAAAACGTTTCCTTCGCCTGTCTAGTCCGCAGATCGTCTAGTTTAAAGTCTCAAGACTTTCGACTACTGGGACTCAAGATTCAAGACTCAAGATTTGAGACTTAAGACTCAAGACTCAAGACTATTCTCATTGACAGCCTTTCGATCCAGTGACGAAGGAAATCCAGTCGAAGTATATGGTTGAGGATTTAATCCTATCGTCCGGAGAAGATCTTTTTGGTTGGATAAATATAACGGATTCTTTTGTTCGTATCTAGATCAAATGAAGATCCGATGGTCGACGAAGTATTCTTGGAATGTTCTATTCTTGGAAACCAAGATCCCGATTGTATGGGCGAACGGGATTGATGAGCTATCGTCGGAGTTCCTTTTATAGCTCGAATGATCTTCTTAATTGATTCCGTCCAACGGGTAGATTAGAGGAATTCCTTTGGTAAGTGCCAACGGTATGATGGCATAAAGGAGTATAAAAAGGAAGTCGTTCTAGTTGTTTGAGTACGTGATCGATAGAAAAATTCCAGTAGTCGAAGCACCTTGATTATTAGTCGATACGATCGAGCGAAATTGTATACACAGAGTGTCTATACTTGGTGATACCTTGAGCGAGTGTGGTAGATCATCTACACCGAGAAATCAAGGAAGATCAACACCGTAACATCTCTTTGTTCATAGTGGAATCCAGCCAAATTGGCTATCGGTGCGAAGAGTGGACGTAGGCTTGAATCGCCGAACCACTATAAACCGCGTGTTTAATTCTCTCTTTCCTTACTCAGTCTTACGTTGATTATTACTCTTCGCAAATCCTTCAACTGTCTAAGTATTGTGCAAGTATACAGAAATTATCAAGAAAAATCTTTATACACATATTCACCCCCTCTAGGTACTCGTACTAGCAATATCAACTACATATTCCAACTTCATCACGAGTTTAAATGAAATCTCTCGTCTCAAATTATGTCATCATACCTTTTAAAAATTATAGTTATAGGCTGCTTAATGACTATTTAAAATTTTAGATCCGAATGAGGCTGTTAAGATGCAGCTGTGTTGACATTGCCAAAAATTGTATGAAAATGTCATTTATAAATTCAATTTAAAATGAGACTCTACACATAATTTAAAAAAATTACACTAAGCAATTTCGATTTCATCTTATAAAACATTCAATCATGTCTCGTTCAATGTCTCTTTTCATGTAGCATGCGACATAGAGTATATTTACAAAATGCACGTTCACGTGAAATCGGGTCACTTGACGTACAAAAAATAACATGATCTTTCTATCGGATCGTGTTTTGGCCAAATTTAATTTTAAACTTTATCTTAAAGAAAATGCAAGATAAATCCGCATTAGGGCTATATCGAGAAGTTGCGGTACTACCCCATGTAACAATAACCCCAGACCTTAGGTTCCGGCACTCGGGCCAGTCATTAGTTCCCTTCCCGATAACTGCTTAGGCATTCTAGGTGTCCAGTCAACCCGGACAATTAGATTGCTCACATCCTTTTAACCAACTATAAATCAGACGGAAATATCAAAACGGCTTATATATCGTGGAGCTCTCCTTTTCACGTACCAAAATCTAGAAAATTATTCGAACTAGTATATAACCAATAGTCGATAAACTTTGTTAATACGCCACTCCACGAAACTCTTCCCGATTTATTTTCCGATGGTCTCCATTAATACACTTCAAAATCTTCTGGTGCGACTTCCGATCGGACGTCCATATGATGTGCAATAAGACATGCAATTCTGATTTTTCTCCAAGATGTGGAAGTGTGAATAGAGGAGGATGCCTTTTGACACTTTTCGACTAAGAATATTTTGGAATTTGTTTTTTTTTTTTTTTTTTATCTAAACAATGAAGTCTTTAAAAAAATTCAGGGCACAAAAATGAAAAATCACTCTCAAAGTAGCGCGAGAAGGACATATATTCATTACGTCGCACTCCACAATTTACACGTCTACTAATTTTCAAGATGTAGGGTAAAGCAGTCGCAGCAAACCTCCGGTAAAAAGAGCTCCAAGTTGCTGGTGTCACGGATTGACGCTTGAGATGAAGAATAGTGTAAAGAAGGCGTTTAGAGGGAGAAATTCCAGGAGAAAATGTACTTCTATTGCTTAATTTTATAAATAAGCGATGGAGCGCCCCTAATTAATATGAGGCATTCTAATACTGCCGTCGATTGCCCCGCCATCAAAACAAAACATTTTTTTTTTTTTTTTTTTGGATAACTACTCTTCCCAACCCTTCACCTCTTCTTCGTTGAGGATCAATCTACCTTATTAAATATAAGACTACTATCTACCCATTAAATACAATAAATATCTTTAAAACAAATATATATTTCCCATTCCGTCCCTGGAGTACTCTAGAATCCTCCTGAAAATTCTGGAGCCCATTACACTTCAACTCTTGTCGGTCACCTAGGCCACAACTTCGGTCGGTTGGGTCTCGATTCCTCCGCTTCTTAGAGCGCCGTACGGACCCGCCTGAATCTTCTGTCTCCGCCTCTCCGCCTCTACGGGTCGGCGAGCCGCCGCCACCGCCGATCACTTCCCGTCGCCAGCCCAGCTCGCCTCGCCCTCTCAATCATCTCAAGATGGGTCTCTCTCTATGCGTGTGTGGAATTGCGGGGCTGCGCTGATCTTGAAATTTATGCTCGTGTATGTCGCTGGGCATCCGTTCTTGTCAACCGAACTGATTCGGCTTGCCATGCCGGTGCCGGTACCTCGTTTCGTAATCGACTACTTTCAGATTCTTGATACTTATGTGACCATGTAACTAGAAAAAAAGATCTTACTGTTGCGTTGCGCTTTCTTTTTTTCATTTCTTCCAGATTTGTTTCGCCCTGAGTTGATAGAGGGAGAGGGTTACAGAGCTGGCGAGGGGTTGGATCGAAATTCGGGATGCCCGGCGCAAGGATGGGAGGGAAGAAGGAGAAGAGAGGGAGAAGAGAGGAGGATCGGGTCGGTGTCGCGATGGGTGTGGATGGCCGTGAGGTCGACGCGGGCGATGGAGTCGAGAATGGGGTTGATAAGGTCGATCGAGATGAGAAGAAGGGTAAGACGAAAAGGGAGGTTCTTGGGGATGGGAGTGAATTTGTAGCGGAAAATGGGAAGGGTTCCGTTGGTGACAAGAACGAGGGGGCTCGCAGCAAGAAGAAGAAAAAGAAGAGGAAGCAAGAAGTAGGCCGGGACAAGAAGGAACTCGAGAAGGCGGTGAAGAAGAGAAGTACACTTAGCGAGGGCAATGAAAGCGGTGGAGGTAAGAGTGTCTCAGAGATCCCCCAGATTGTCGAAGATGGAGATGGGCACATGCATGATGGTGACTTTGAAAACATGGAAGAAAGACTGCAGATCCAAACAAAGAAGAAAAAGAATAAGAAGCACAAAGATTTTAAGCAGATGGATGACGTAGATGCGGCTTTCTCAGTAACTAAGCATTTTGCGGACGACAGACATGAGGCAGGTGTTCAGGAGCAGAACAAGTCCTTGGGCAAGAACATCGAGGAAATAAAAGATAGAGATGAAGGCGGTATAAAGAAGAAAAAGAAGAAAAAGAAGAAAAAGGGGAGGAGGAATAGTGATCCTGTCGGGGATAACCAAAAGAAGGAGGAAGCAAGTAGATCTTCTGATGCGGAGATAGCAAAAAAGGATATTCGTGAGAAGGAGAGGAGCGAGAGAAAGAAACAGAAACGGATTGAGGGACAGGGTCATGTAGCAAGTGGAAATCTTGATAAGGAGTACATGGAATCTGAAGCTGATCCTCGTTTTACGAATGACAATATGGGGAGTGAAGAGAAGAAGCCAATAAAAGACAGGAAGAAGGGCAAGAAGGACAAGGCTGCAAAAGATGGTATTGAAGGAAATGTTCTAAAAAAGAAGGTAAAGAGAGTAAGGTTTGCTGAAGCTGTTGAGATTTTTCATATCCCGGCTGGTCTGAGCGAGGAAGATAATAGCAAGGATGGAAACGTTGTGCGGGGTAAGAAATTCTCGAAGGAAGAAGATGAGCCAGTCAAAAAGGCTGAGGCAGGTGTTCAGGAGCAGAACAAGTCCTTGGGCAAGAACATCGAGGAAATAAAAGATAGAGATGAAGGCGGTATAAAGAAGAAAAAGAAGAAAAAGAAGAAAAAGGGGAGGAGGGATAGTGATCCTGTCGGGGATAACCAAAAGAAGGAGGAAGCAAGTAGATCTTGTGATGCGGAGATAGCGAAAAAGGATATTCGTGAGAAGGAGAGGAGCAAGAGAAAGAAACAGAAACGGATTGAGGGACAGGGTCATGTAGCAAGTGGAAATCTTGATAAGGAGTACATGGAATCTGAAGCTGATGCTCGTTTTACGAATGACAATATGGGGAGTGAAGAGAAGAAGCCAATAAAAGATAGGAAGAAGGGCAAGAAGGACAAGGCTGCAAAAGATGGTATTGAAGGAAATGTTCTAAAAAGGAACGTAAAGAGAGTTTTGCTGAAGCTGTTGAGATTTTTCATATCCCGGCTGGTCTGAGCGAGGAAGATAATAGCAAGGATGGAAACGTTGTGCGGGGTAAGAAATTCTCGAAGGAAGAAGATGAGCCAGTCAAAAAGGCTGAGGCAGGTGTTCAGGAGCAGAACAAGTCCTTGGGCAAGAACATCGAGGAAATAAAAGATAGAGATGAAGGCGGTATAAAGAAGAAAAAGAAGAAAAAGAAGAAAAAGGGGAGGAGGGATAGTGATCCTGTCGGGGATAACCAAAAGAAGGAGGAAGCAAGTAGATCTTGTGATGCGGAGATAGCGAAAAAGGATATTCGTGAGAAGGAGAGGAGCAAGAGACAGAAACAGTAATGGATTGAGGAACAGGTAGCAAGTGGAATGGAATCTGAAGCTGAAGCTCGTAGTGAAGAGAAGAAGCCAATAAAAGATAGGAAGAAGGGCAAGAAGGACAAGGCTGCAAAAGATGGTATTGAAGGAAAAGTTCTAAAAAAGAAAGTAAAAGCATGGCATGCTTCTTGACAATATTGCCTGGGGGGCTATAAGTGACAGTTTGGGCTCTCGCAATTGTGCACATTGTTGTGTGAAGTGGTACAGGCAATTAACATCTCCTGTGGTAGCCGAAGGCACTTGGGCAGATACCGATGACTATCGGTTGCTCAATGCTCTTGTTGATCTGGATGCTTGCTCAAATGAAGATGTCGACTGGGACAAACTCATTGAGAATAGATCTGGGGATTTATGTCAAAAGCGGTGGAACCAAATGGTTAAACACACCAGCAGTTACTGGAGCAAGTCATTTCCTGAGCAGGTGGAAATTCTTTCAGAACGATATTGCCCTGATCTGCTGGAAGCAAGGGAGATTTACGCTAACAAGTCTAAAGTTTTGTGACACCAACTTCCTTTGTGTGACTAAAGGCTTTTTGAGCATTTCAAAGCCACCTAAATGATGTGAGGGGAGCGCCTGAGCCGTGCGGCTGGCGGAGGAGGCGGCGGTGGCGGCGTGAGTGAGGATGGGAAGGCGGAGGAGGCCGAAGCGGCATGGCGGCCGTGGAATCTGAGGCCGGGGAGGGTGGTGAACCCTCCGCTGCTGTTGTTGAGGAACGGCGAGGCGTTTCGTTTCAAGGAGAATTACGCCGCGCAGCAGCAGCAGTTGCAGCCGCAGCCAAAATCCATGCGGTTACGAGGCTTGGGGGAGGGTGAGAGGAAGGAGAAGAAGAGGAAGTTCTGGATATCGCTGTCGAAGGAGGAGATCGAGGAGGACATTTTCATCATGACGGGGTCGAGGCCTGCCCAGAGGCCAAGGAAGAGGCCCAAGAACGAGCAGAAGCGGCTTGATGTATGTTCTTCTATGTGGGATATTCATTCCTCTTCCGTACGATGAATTTTCTCTTTGTTTCATTTGGTTTTCGCTTGCAGATTGTCTTTCCTGGTTTATGGTTGGTGGGGCTCACACCGGATGCTTACCGTGTGGCCGAAGCTCTGGCCAAGTTCTCTCTCTGTTCTAGAACTTAGGATTATGTTGCTGTCTCTGTATGAACTTGCCATGTTCAAAAGTTAATGAGTTTCGTGGCCTATTTGGTTTCGACAATGAAGTTTGTGTTTATCACTTCTGCAGAGATAGTTTGCGCTGAGGTAGAACATCTTGCCCGTTTCCTGAGCCGGAGGTCTCTCTGTCTCTCTGTCTCTCAACCAAATTGTCATGCTCTGGAAGTTCTCGGTGTCTTCACCCTTAGAACTTTGATATTGAAGGCGTATGTCCCGGAGATAGAAGGTGTTCCCGAGCCGGAAGTCGTGATGCTTGAAGGCCTATGGACGCTTGTAAGCATCGGGCGCTTTCACACATCAACTAGAGGTAAAATTTGGTTAGTAGGTACAGGAAAGGGAAAAGTATCGAATTGGAAAAAGGGACAAAGTTATTGTTCCATTTTTTTTGTTTGTTGATCTAAATTTACTTTCCCTGCTGGGTGTTTGCTTTGTAAAGAAGTTCGGTTTTTTAATTGTTCGGCAATTGCAAGTAGTACATGTAAATCTGAAAATAGGGGCCGAAGATGAACCGGCAGAGCATATTTTGGGTAATTTATGCTATGCTTCGTGCATTATGATCTCCCTTTAATTGTGTTTCGAGATACCATATCGGTTGAATAGATTAAACTTCTTTACAGGCTTCTTCATATGACTACATATGCTGACACAACAAAGCAGAGTAGCGAGGTGTAGTTCGGAAAATAAAACACCGTCCGCGCTTACTGCATTTAACTTGATTTGGCAATGCAGACCCATTGCAAAGATTGTTGTTGCGTATATGTGTAGGCTGTTGTATGTATTATCTGTCTTGCATACATGAAATGGGTGATCATGTTTGTATTTAGAAGTGCCCATCACACAATTAGAATAATCTCCCACGTGTCAATGTTCTTCATGTGCTTTAAATGCTTAGGAGATTTTTTGTCTGTGGTTCTGTTGTTATCAGAAGTACTGCTCATTAGAAAATTATTGCCTTTCGGGATAATTTTTTAGACGTCTATTAGGCATTCTCTTTTGCACAATTCCCTTTGATTTAATCCTGAGGTTCACTAACCTGCAGAAACGCTCTTCAACTTTTGCATATAGTTTTGCAAACTTTTGGCATCTATCGGTAGATATGATGACCAGCTAATGATCTTAAGGCACTCTTTGTTTTGACCTCTTTCAGCTCTGTCTCTACTCATTTGATATTGGAAATATTGTGTCGATGATCACAAATGAGTTTAGTCATGGGCATGGATACGTTCATGTGCACAACACTGTATTAAAGCTTTTTCTTCTGCTGAAAAACACTTGCTTAAGAAAATATACATACAACAGCACTTTTCAATCTGTTTCAGTTAAGAATTTTCCAATAAATCCGATTCCGCTTTATTGGAAGGCATATTCTTATATTTCCTTATGCCGGGTTTGCTTAACATCGGTTGTAGCTTATTGAGCAACCAATAACCATGCTTGGAAATAGTGATGAACTTCAGGATCTTACCTTATTTGCTGGCTCTAGGGACGGCAGTTTTCATTCAGTCTCATATTTCGGTGAGCTCTCGTGTCATGATGCCTTTTGAGGCCATGGATTCTCTCGAGGTCCTTCCTTATCCTGCTGGAGTACAAATTCATCACATGTGGTGTCTTGATTACGTCCATGAATAGTTGAACTGTAGCTAGCTTTGCTAGAAGTGTTCTTGAATTTTAGACTTTTTCGAGTGCGAACCGGTTCAGCCGGCTTGACTATTTTTCAGAGCAGTCTTCTTGAACAAAGTGATGCGGTATATATGACTCATTATTGATTATTTCCATATTGTCTCCTTGCTTGGATGATGGCTGCTCCTTATTTCTTTTTAGGTTGTGACATTTTTCATGGTGTAGACTCTTTTGAATGGGTTTAAAGGTCATTGGTTTTCATAAGACCATTGAATGCTCAAAGTGAAAAGGAATAGCAAGCTGAAAAGGCCAATTCAAAAATATCCATCTTTCGATGTCAACTTTTCAGATGCAAAGTTGAGAGAAGTCTATATTTACATGTGATGTGCAATAACACATTCCAATTCCTTTTTTAGATAAAGCAAACACATTAGAAATGAGTTCACAATTGTGAATTGTAATTTTTTGTGGCATTACTTGAGTTAGGCAGGAGTCCTAATCTCTAGCTTGCTGCTAAATTAGCTTTCTAAGAATTCAACCTGGCTTGAGGCCTGATGTCAAGTTACCTTTTTATCAGTTTCTGACTTCTATGGTTGTCACCTTATAGGATATTGCTCGCATTAGGCCTGATATGAAGTTGCTCATTTCAAGTGCCAAACTAGATGCAGTTCAGTGATTTTTTTCACTCCACCCTGAAATTTAGATATCCAGTAAGGCGGTATCCAATTGAAATTCTTCACACCAGTGCACCTGAAGCAGATTACTTGGATGCAAGCTATTCAAAGTGTAAATGAGACAAGTGTACTTTTATTTTTATTTTTATTGTAAGACAAATGCACTTTGGCCAATCAACTAACACTATTTTACCTCCACATCATTTCAATTTGGGTGCATCTAAAACAGGTTCATTTCCTTTCTATTTTTTTTCTTTCTGACTTGAATTGCTGCACAATATTGTTAAGCTCTGTCATCTGGAGAATAGGTTGAAAAGAATGACAGCATGTATCTGCCTTTTTCTTTTTTTCCATAGGTATAGCAGCATGTATCCATTAGACTAGTTATTGAAGAAAGCATGTATCTGTTGGCCTGTGCTTATGCTTACCAGTCATCCCTTCAAATTGTCAAATCCTCTGCAAAACCATCCATTGTCCCTTTCATTTGCTGAGTGGCCATCCATTATTCTTCTGTTTACTTCTTGTCATTTATTGCTGTCCATCGGATTCTCATCGTGAGAGTATAAAAGTTCACATTTGTAATGCAGTTGACCCCAGTCAAGCTACTGGAAGTTGTACTTAGCTTTTTGTTTGTTTCTGCACGTTGGTTGTGCAACCTTGGATGAATTCATCAGGAATGTAACCTCGAAGAAATCTCTGATGATGATGAACCCCCACCAAAAAGTTCCAAGGATAAAATATCAAATGGTCCAGACTCTGGAAAAGGACCTGGTCTTGTCTTCAAGATAACTAGCCAGGTTCCTTACAAGACAGTACTGAAAGGTACTTATTCTTTCATACATTATGTCTTTTATCTTTAGGATTTTTGACTATCCCTTCAAACTGCCAATTGAATGTCCTGCTTCCATGTTGTAGCTCACAGTGCGGTGGTATTGAAGGCTGAGACTATGGCAGAGAAGGTTGAGTGGTAGAACAACTTAAGGAATGTTGTCATGCCTTCTGCTGGAGGTCAAAAGAAGGGAGAATCTGGGCTCCCCCTCTGGCAGAGCCTCTCTGATGGTTCTCTGGTGAGTCATCTAATGGTATTGCTTGGTAACAAATTCCCTCCCTTTCCCTTCTTCCGCAAGGGGGAAAAAGAAACAACCATCAACCCCTAAAAGGAGATAGAAAATCAATGGGTTTGTTTTATCCCTTAGCGACTGCAAGCAAGATCCATCTGTTTCATTTTCCACTCTTCCAACTGTCCAGTGTTCCTGTAGGATTTCTTTGAAGATAACATATCCCAAAGGCTCAAAAGACCTTGAAATGTTCTACCTTTCTTTGTTAAGACTATTACTAACTAAACTGGCAATATGTTTTTGGTGGTCCCTGTATTTCAGGATACCATGGCAAGAAGACCTGCAGATCCAGAGGAAGAACTTCGGTGGATGTCCCAAGAAGTTTGTGGTTATGTCGAAGCAGTTCTCAACAGCCTTGGTGCTAACGTTCCAAAAGTCAGTTTTCTTTACTTGGTGCTGTTATTCTTATGTTTGCTGAGATGGTGGCTTTGCTTTTTATTTCACTAGCTTCTTATGTCCCTGAGCAGGCTGTGGTACCTTGCCAAGTAGAGAAAGCCAAAGAGGACATGCTCAATCAATTATACAGTTCGATCAGGTTAGCTTGAAGATCACATTGATTGTTTCTGTATTTGGTGAATCAATTTTTTTTTCTTTTGAATATTTCATATTATGCTCGTGTTCCTTACTACATGGTGCAAATGCAAGGTATTCAAAGCATTCCTTTTCGGAGTGGTGGTTTGTTAAGACCACTGCACGTAGCATCTATTGCATCTGACCATATGTTGTTGGAAATAGTTCCCTATAATGAAAACATATATTAGAATATTGCATTGACCACATATTTATTGTGTTCTGTTTTGTAGCTACAGTTTCCAATTCTACAGCACTAATATGCTTCATATGTACCCTTTTTACACTATTCTATATCATTAATGAAGGTTTATTGTTGAATGATTAGTCATTCTTTCTTGTTTACATTGGATTGTAGTGCCCAAAGCACAGCAAGAATTGAAGAACTGCTTCTAGAGGATCAGAATGTAAAACGTAAGAGGGAAAAATGCCAGAAACAGGCCTCCCTCCTGTCAAAACTCACAAGACAACTCAGCATTCACGATAATTGAGCATCTGCTGCCTCTAGCTGGTCTGATAGCAGCAGTCCTGCAGGTAATAGCTAGTGCGGTTTTAGTTAAATGTGCAGTGCATCTTTAAAATCTGAACAGCTTATGGAGTAGGACTTGTGTGCCATGACAGTATAATTCTTATAAGTTGTGTCTGAAGGGTTAAGAAAACTAATTTCTTAAAGGACTTTCTGTTTCCAAATTGATTTCTCTCTGCTAGTATGCCTTTGGCTGTTGCTTATGCTGTAAAGTTTAATGGAGCTTACCCTTTGGGAGAAGTTCTTTTTTTTTTTTCCTCCCTGGTTTATAGTGATAAAATGGTGTGCCCAGTGCTTCAGAATTTAATCTCCAACTGGTGGTCTCAAAGTGGTTTAAATGCTGAAAGTTTCTCAAATCTTATGTTTCTGGAAATGCGGAATTGTGATGATAGAAATCACTGACTGGTAAAAGCCTCTCCAATCGGCATGAAACTTCAAATTGGGAATGGAAAAGGATGCTGGTCTTTATTATGATTTAAATGGCGAAAATTTCTCGAATCTGATAATTTCTCTGTATGTGGAAGAATGGTGTTGTGATTTTAGAAAAGGTAAGCTTTTGCAATTTGCATCAAAATTCAAATTGGAAACTGAGAAAACACTAGCTGCGAACTAACGTGCAGTTTAAAACTTTAAATTAGGTTTCTTGAATCTGAAATTTCATGTATTTATCTTGGAAAAGCGAATTTGTGATTTTGGAAACCATTGGTTGGTAGAATCCTTCCCATGATCCTTGAGTACTTTGTGACGTGAACCTCTTCGTCTTCCTATTTGAGATGTTTTCATAGAAGGCCTCTTGATTGATTCTCGATTGATATATTTGAGTGTGGCAATTTACTATCAGAGACTTGACTGCAGTGCTTTGAAAAAAGAAGGAAGAAAAATCTACCTCAGCTGCTGATGTTAACCATATCTATATTGCGCAGAAAGCCCAAGAAGTAATGGACCCTCATCTGGTGATGACTGGAGGAGCGCTTTCGATGTGGCCTCCAATGGACACACTGATTCATCTCGGTTTGGGATGAGCACAGTCGGCGGAATAGTGACACTGCTCAAAATGGTGATGTCAGCTCAGCATCAAATCCCGGTGGCCGGCGTACACCGAATCGATTACCGCGTGCACCCCCACAGTCAGGTTTGACTTACAGATACTAGATGTTTGAAGATCATGATGGATAATGACTCTCAAGGCATTCTTGTTGGATGGGTGTCTTTGCTCCTGGTGGTTTGAGTATTTAAATTAAATCACATGTCGCTGTATATGCTTCATAGAGGTGAGAATGAGTATTAGGTGGTCATGAATAAAAATTGCGCGATTAATATTGGAGCCTGCCCATCCGACTGTCTCATCCGGAACTTCATTAGTTCCTTTCATTGGAAGGATTGGTTTTTGTTAATTTTTTTTCTCTTTTCAGTCGGGCTGGGGGGCGGGGTGGGGATAGGTTACAATTTTTGCTTGCAGTGACATCCTTTGGATGGAGGATTGTATACCATGTTTTTGCTGGTGAAGTGCATTATCCGCTTCGGAGTACAGACCTATTATTCTCAAATATAAGCTTTTGAGTTTCGATTAAAGTGATGCTCATGCCTTCTTTAACTTTTATCGTCTTCACTGATTGAATAAAAGGTGTTCCACGGAGTTTGAGCCTTTTTAATCTGGACTTCTTGTTACCTCGAAATTGTAAGTCCAATTTGCATCATTTTCCATATCTTATTTAAAATTTTGAGAAGGTTGTAATATTATGGATGCAAAATTTCGTAATATCACAATAGCAAAATTATGTATAATTAAATGATTCCTCTTTTTTGTTTTTTTTCTTCAAAGAAACTATGTAGTGATCTATTCGTTCTGTCTTATTGCACCAATCTTTAATCTTTTCGAGGGCTATGGTTCAATGTAATACTACAACTCATTTGTAAATATATATTTTTTTTGTATCATTTATAAAAATAAATAAATGAAAATATTTTTATTATTCATGAAATTATTTAAATATAAATTATAATGAATAATTATAAAAATTATCTACTAATTAATAAAAGGGGTAAAAAAGATTACTGCTAAGAAAGTATTTTATAATCGTTTATCTTTAGTAAAATAAATGCAACTTAAGTATACAATCCATTTATTTTTATCTAAATTGAGAACTTTACGCTAGCGATTGCGATCCTTTGTTGGCATCAATTTTTTCCAATGGTTTGAGGCACCCGGGGGCAAACCTTATTTTTTAACAAGTCAAGTAGAGAATAATCCGAGTGAAGAAATGGCCGATCGTCGGTCTTCCGCAATTGGAGAACTTTGGAGGCCTGGCTGACGATTTGATGATATATGTTTCCACTGATGATGTCATGCACTGATGATGTTATGCCTCTTTAAGATCATCAGGAGCTTCGAGATCACGAAAGGGAGGGTCTCCATATCGACATCACACCAAGGCGGCCAGATCGCAAAACCCACAAGCATTGTTTCTATAGCGACTCTTTTACTAGAATGAAATGGTCGACTAACGGATTTGTAAATTAGAAATGGATAGATCTTTCCTTCATCAAGATGTACATACCACAACCATACAGGCATGGACTTCCTACCTGCATGTGTCTACTGTATGCCTTCTTTAAAGGGTCCGGAATCACAGATCAAATTCATCACAAGTTTGACTTGCAGATAAGGCAAATGTTTTGATTACGCTGACAGCAGATTTCAGATCATATGTGGTTTAATGTTCCTTTTCCTTTAACTAAGAGTTAGAGGTGATATCAAATATAGTGGCGCAATGGAGTTATCCACTATACAGGAAGAAGAAACTCCTTTTAGAAAAGCAAACCTAAGTCCGAAAACATTGTCCAACTTCACCGTTGGGACCTTCCTTATATCTACTTTGCTAAAATGCATTAGGGAATGAAGTGCGGTCGAATAGATAACGAAAATAAGAAGGCAAGCGTTTGGCATCAACAGTGATCATCTACGACGCAGATAGTTCAGTTGAATACAATGTCTACTGCTACCTCCTTTGTGACTGCATCACTAGGCCAACCGCACAATAAACATAGGAAGCAAAAAATGTTCTCGGGTTCGCGCATATGAGAAGGATCGAATGTTCACCACAACATGATGATAGTGCTATTAATAAATGAGTTGTTCTCGCCTGATGACATTTTAGTAACATACCTGAGTTGCCTCGCGCACTACAAATTCTTCTATGGCCTTGTTGAATTCTTCATCCAGAAGGTAGTGGCAGCTATAAGTGGGTACAGGCATATAACCTCGCTGAATTTTGTGCTCACCCTGAGCCCCTGCCTCCACTGTTTTCAAATTAAGCTCTATAGCAGCTTCTATTGCCTGTTATGTAGATAAAAGTAAATAGTTATATTGTTCAAAACATGACAAGCGCATGCTTCCATATCACAAGAACTATTATCCTCCCATAGCAAATCTGCTTTTCGCTAAAATTAGTTGATCTACCACTTCCTCTTTCCTTTGTTTTTGCAACTCCACTGTAAATTCCTTTGATGGAAAATTTTTCATTAGCATATGAGGGACTATTATAATGTAGAGAAAAGCTTTGTCAACTTGTGGAATGACATTTCTAGATATGCCCATGCCTTTACAGCAGCACTCTTGCATAAAGTCCCCATTTAGAGTGGAAGATAATCATGGTAGTAGGCCTGAACAATGACATTTATCTTAGCTGCTGTACCTGTCACATAGACCCATGGATAATCATCACCTGACGCTACCCTTTTATTACAACAAAATAGGTCCCCAATTCTTCAAAGAACAAAATTATACGCAAGCAGATTCCAAAACCAAATGAATGATATTTACTTCATGATTTGAAATTGAAGAACTAGTCACATTCTAGTATTCTTACTTGGGAAGAATTTACATAATCTTAGTGAATCGGTTGCCACTTTAAATTGACAATCTCTTCCTCTATTTAGCTTGCACTTACATTTGATATCTTGTTCATGCTTTTATTTAATGAAGTCTCAAGGTACAACACATGGGTTAGCAAATCCATACCATGCAATTAAGTCCATTAGTTCACCCTTGTCAACATAAGGTTAAACGAATCTCACTTTTTTAAATAGGCAATAAGCACCCAAGAAAGAACTTCCATATCGAGTATATATCGAATTCACAGGAGTTTTGCATGTTAAAGAGAGACAAACCTAGTAATAACAAGCTTCAAAATGTAAGCTGGGATAATAAGCTTTCGGGTGACAGCCCCAAAGGCGCCCATATATAGTATCTCCACCTATAAGATTAAGGGCTCCCACAACAAGTTCATCCCCTTCTTCAACTACAACTAGTAACACTTGGTCTCCCATTTTTGATCCCATGTTATGAAAAAACTCTCTTGTCAAATAAGGGCTGCCCCACCTAAATAAACATAAGCAGCAAGACATGATCTACTTAAACCTCTCATATCAAATAAAGATGCCTTTGAATATACACAAGAGGCAGGCAAAACAATCAACAATATTATATTTTCTGCAAAGGAAAGATAAAACCAGTCACTGGACCCATACATGTTATCGGTGGTGTTCCTGTAGAACGTATAGAAAGAATCCTAGTGCTTAGCCTGCACACACAATCAAAACCAAGAAGCTCAAGTCCTTCATGTTTCACAAAGTGAAGGTATTAATTTAGGAGTAAGTTGTAAGAGAACAGGAGTCACATGTGGATGATCACATCTAAGGACTACTCATCTAAAAGCTCAAACCAGTGGACAGAAAGTTGCTACTAGCATCTAAATTCAAATTAATAGTATTACTGGGAAGTTGTGACATGATATACTTATTTATACTTCTCTGTATAGTTAACCAACTAGTCTCTATTCACATTGATATCAAATGAAGGAAATTCCCAAATAAAATAACATTTGGAAAAACTAACCTTCTTGCGCTCCTGACATATATTTTTCCTTTTGTTCTGCTTCATGTCCATCAAAAAGTCATCAAAACTGTGGCACAGACAGTGAAACTTGAAGCATGTACCTTTTGCATGCAAGATAAACACGAGAAATGTAAAAAGATCAAAATTTGGCAATCCAAGTAAATTTAAGACACCACTCATTCAGAGAAGTAATGCTGCAATCATATGCTAACTGGCAGGACTATTGCAAAGGAAACTGATGCATGCACAATATCAAATGGAGAAAATTGACAGCAGCATCACATCCAAGTATATTTTTAAACAAAAGCTGCATTTGACCTAGATAACATTGTGAAGCATATACCCCTTGACATGCTATCTAGATCAAAAAGAGACAGCTCCATTCAACTCCCAAATACTTTCAACCCTCATTGACAATCAAGAAAAGGGGTCAAAGGTGTATGATAGCTATGATGTAATTGAGTGAGTCTTATGAAATTTCAAACTTGGTCAAATAATACTTTGACTGAGAACCTAGAAATATCACAGATGCCTATTTTCATTAACATTGAGTCTAAAGTTTCAACACTTGTTTGCTTAATGCTTTACTTGATGTGTCTTTGTTTCCCTACTCCTATTACGAAAGAATATATAATCAAATACTTATCTTGAACATTAAGAAATAAGCAAATTGCTAGAGGTTTGTCATCATGTTATATGATTTTTACTTCAGATGGCTTTGGCTGGAGCCCGCAAGGAGCTCAATCATGAAAGTCTACGACTCATTGCATTAAACAGGGCAGAAAGTACTCTTAAGGTTTTGCTAAATTGTAAAATCACCCTTCAGAACCTTTTCTGAATCTACTAATACACTTCAGATGGAGATGAGTCTCCTGGGTTGTTTTACTGCCGAAGGGGAAAGTGAACAGGGAAAAAACAAAAGTTATTGTCAATGTATCCAGCAGCAGTAACATCAGGCCTAACTGTAATTTCAGCACTCATTTTGCCACTCACCATGTATAGTTTCGATTGGTCCAATGGTACTGCATTCCTATCCTCTGTAGAAATCCCTTTTCCTTGAGGTTTTGCCATTCATTCTCAGAAGAAAATGTGATGTGGACTGACGAAACCTGGGAATGTTGTCAAGGATATAAAGCAAATTCAGAACTACTGCAAATTGAAACATCAGATTCACAGTTCAGGAATTTTCATCTTTAAGTAAGCCACAGCTAGCCGCAACTTCCCCACTTGTTTGGCGAATAACCAAGTTATTTCTCGTTTTCCATGAGACCATGAGATCAGCCCTGAAAACATTTTAACTCTACTACAACTCCAGCTAAGGTAAAAGGTCCAAATAATTGATGGAGTGCAAAAAAAAGCCCAATGATTAAAGAAAAGTATGATAAAAGTCTGGCCATTGCATGTATGTAACATCATATTCACTATGGACAGTCACACATCTGTTATCACGTACCTTAGCAACCAGATACTTTAAGGCATCTACTACAATGTCAAAAACTTGATCCTTATATAAGGAATCATGAAGTAGAATCCGAGGACCGATTCTGGGGTAAAAGGCACACAACACTTTGGTACTTTGGATAGTATCTTGAACCATAACTGTAGTAAGCGTCTGCCCAAGAGTGGTCAAAGACAAATTCACCATACGAGTGACTGCACATCAACATGAAAAATAAGTGAAACCATCTCCATAAAGCTCCTCGAAGATTGTAAAAATTGCTCAATATATAGCTATTTATGAGGAGCATAGAAGAAACTATCTATTTGAAGTTTCAGAGAAAATAAATCTAATCCTGAGAACAAAGAAGAGGATAAACCTTTTCAGATAAAGTGGAACAACACCTACAACAGTCCCAGACTCATCCTTAGCAATAATGTGCCGCGGCATCCATCCTGTTTCCTGAAAGCAATTAAACAGATCAACGGAGTATCCAAGAGAAGCTATTCAGCTTAGCAGCATAATAACACTGAAAGAACTCCGTTCAGGAACAATATGAAGAGAAGCCAAAACCTAAAGGTACGGAGAGGGTGCCAATCCATTAAAAAAACTACTTCACTAGGTAGACATCAAATTCTACAAAACTCAATAGTCCCTCTTCATTCAAAAAGAAACTTCGCGGCATATACCAGAAATAAAAGGAACTTCTTTTTTCCCCGTCTGTCAGAGCATTAGAAGGAGAGATCTCTCTAGAGACAGAAACCTATCGGCCGACAAGGCATCGGACGTAAAAGCATCGGGGACACCCCACAAGCGGCGGTGTGCAACCAACTTATCGGTGAAAGCTTATGCACGAAGGAACCAAGGAATAATTATGCCAAGGACTCCAATATCAATGAAGCAAATACCGATCATCCAATCCTCCTCTCATAAGAACGCAAAAATTACGTTGATGAACAATAATCTCAACCCCTAGAACGCGAAATCTCACATTCACAGCAGAATTAGACTCCTCCAAACTCAAAAGGAACCCGTGCGAGAGAAACGGATTATACTTCTCAAGGCCAGTAGCATCAAGAGCACACGCATCCCAATCATCTGCCGAAACCTCGGAGATGGAATTAACAACCGACGGCGATATCCGCTTCGGCCTCGACTTCGCCGCCGCGACATTCTGCGTGACAAAATACGAACCTATTCATTCCGTACATCCCAGAAACAGAACCATCGCGAACGTGACTAAGAACATACCTCGGTGCCCGGTGCCGTCAGAGCATACTAGTCGAGGGAAAGATCGACGGTCTCGCGAGGCTCCAGAGACTTCTTCGACCTCCAGAACAGCGCGCGGATTCCGGCAGTGGCGGTGGCGGTGGCTTGGAGTCAGAGTTGATGACGAGTTCGTAGGAGGGAGGCAATCGGATGGAGGCCCAGAAGATGCCGAGAGACCAACGCGAGCACAAACCTTATGCTTGATCTCCGCGTTGTAAACGGTCGGAGGCGAAGGCGGTCGAGAACCAGTTGCGACTGGCGGGGCACTTGGAGGAGGCGATGTGCCAAGGGTAGATGACCGGCGAGGCAGAGGCGGTGGGATGCGCTGAGAAGGAAACAGAGGGAGTGCAGCTCGTTCTCTGTCTGCTCTTCCACGAGGAGAGAGAGACAAAACCCAAAATATTTATGGGTCGACAGGTGTAACCTCCGTGGTGAAATAGATGTTGGAAAGATATTCTCAGTTGGCTCTTAAAGTTCTTATCTGGTAAGGACTTCTTCCATTGCATTGCGCGGTTCTCCTTTGGAGCTATGTGTCACCTTATTTGGAAAAAGAGAAATGCGATTATATTTCAGGGCGAATCCTTATGGTCTCGGCTCTAAAAAACCACCTTATAAAGCTATAACATTCAAAGATATTCCTCTTACCCCGAGGAATAAGAGGCTTCAGCGTGATTGGGGGTTTGACCTGTTCTCATCGTCTGACTAGTGCTCCTTAGTTGATGCTTTGCACGAGTTGCTCCTATCTTTCTTGGCTCTCTGTCCTTAGCCGCTTCCTTTGGGGGCTGAGGGTTGGTTAGCCTTGTTATCTCTTTCCCGCTTGTTTGTTTTGTTGATGTGCCCTTGTGGCTTCCTTGTTTGCTTATGTGGCCTCTTACATTAGCTCCCCTACACTTTGTCTCCTTTTGAGGTATGAGTGTAGGTTTTTGGTGCCGATCTTTTGTATATTGCCTTAACTTTATTTATATATTTATTATCTTTACCAAAAAAAAAAAAAACCTCAAAATATTTAAGTGAGGAGAGAGAAATTTTAAGCGGTGGTCGCCAGCCAAGCTGAGCCGAGCCACCAGCTGAGAGTTATTTCGAAGAGATTGAGAAGAGAGAGGAGAGAGACAGAAGCGCCGAAGATGGAGAGCAGACGTGGCGGGCCCCGAGGACAGGTGTCGACGCGTGAATATTTAGAGCACGGATGACGTGGCACTGTTAGAGTATCTGCCATTGTGCAATATGTTTTCTTGTCTGGTACATTCTTGCGTAGGCTCTAACCTTCGTTCAACTTATTGAACTAAATTTTCACTTCATTGGAGCATCTCACTTGCATTACTCATTTTGTTCCTTTCTAAGTTTACTATCCGGAGAATAGAATGAAAAAGCACAAGGTCGTGTGGTAAAATAGCAGATGTCGCAAGTAGTTTCCATTTGTCGATTAGATCAAAGTTGTCTTTAAATTTGTTCCCTTAGTTTTCCAACTTTAAAAATCAATTTTCACATAAACCCATGGTCAGGGTATCTTCTAACAATGTGAAGTGGGTCATGTGTAGTTAGGAATTTGCCTCAGTTATGAACGCGAATGATAACCATTCTGACCAGAAATTGATTTTTGGAAGAGAAATAAATTTTTATATTTCTATTTTTAGATGAGTTTTTAAGCAAAAACACCAATTTGATAGCGATATAAAATTTCTACATTTAAAATATAAATTCATTTGATAACGACACAAAATTTCTTCCTTTCTGGTGGCAATGGTGACGGCAGACGGCGATGGCGACTGACGGATGATGGTTGGCAGCAACAGATGAAGGACTGGCTCATAGCAAAAATGAATGATGAGAATAAATTTTATTTTTTATTTCTATTTCAGAAATAAAGAAATAGAAAATTTTTAACTTCGATTTCTTATTCAAAACCTATTTCTAGAATAATAATTTATTTCGAAATAGAATAATTTTATCAAACGGATTTTTATTTCGAAATAAATTTGAAATAAAAAAATTATTAGAAATAAGGAGTTGTCATGCATTCCTTAAAAGCCCAAACCAAGCCCACTCAATCAAAACCACTTCGTTGACTAGTCAAAATAGATACAATACAAAATGCCCAAAATATCAAATCTCCAGCTTTTCCCCCTCCCCCTTTTTTTTTTTGGGTTCTATTTTACCTTTTCTTCATCTATTTTCTAACGCACCTTTCTAAATATCAAAAGAAATGAAGCCAAAAAAAGGAAAGGAAAATCATCTTTTTTTTTTTTTTTTTTTTTTTGGTGAAGGTAATAAATATATAAATAAAGTTAAGGCAATATACAAAAGATCGGCACTAAAAACCTACACTCATACCTCAAAAGGAGACAAAGTGTAGGGGAGCCAATGTAAGAGGCCACAAAGGCAAACAAGGAAGCCACAAGGGCACAGCAACAAAACAGACAAGTGGGAAAGAGATAACAACAAGGCTGACTAACTCTCAGCCCCCTAAAGAAGCGGCTAAGAACGGAGAGCCAAGAAAGATAGGAGCAACTCGTGCAAAGCAGCAACTAAGGAGCACTAGTCAGACGAGAGAACACCGCAAGGTTGAACCCCTAACCACGCTGAAGCCTCTTATTCCTCGGGGTAGGAGGAACATCTTTGAATGTTATAGCTTTATCCCTCACAACCTTAATAAGGTGGTTTTTTAGAGCCGAGACCACTAAGGATTCGCCCTGAAATATAATCGCATTCCTCTTTTTCCAAATAAGGTGACACATAGCTCCAAACGAGAATTGCGCAATGCAATGGAAGAAGTCCTTACCAGATAAGAACTTTAAGGCCTAACTGAGGATATCTTTCCAACATCTATTCCGCCACGGGAGGTTACACCTGGCGGCCCAAAAGTAGGCCAGAGAAGTCGAGGTGCGACACCCGAAGAATAAATGTTTGACAGAATCTGGAACATCATTGCAGAAGGCACAAACATTATAGTCGATCCTACCATGAGAAAGAAGCAGCATCTGGGTTGGTAGGCGATTTTTGGTTATAAGCCATAAATTAAACTGGAACCGCGGGGTTATAGCATTGTCCCAAACAAAAAACGCCCAATTAACACGATCCTTCTTGACTCTAATGGAATTCCATGCTGAAGTTACAGAGAATGATCCAGAAGCGTCACAGCACTAGGTAAACCTGTCATGAGCCGAAGAGAGGACCGGAAGAGAGATCCCCCATCTTTCCAAAAAGGATTTAAATAAACAACGCATAGAGGTAAATAGATCCGCAACAACAGCATTGCCAGGAAGACACAAGCCTTCACGGAATGAGCAATAGATAAAGGCATCAAGCGGGCCACAAGAAAGCCAGTGATCATGCCAAAGAGACACTGATAGGCCATTTCCAATCTTCCACACAAAAGATAAGCGAAAGTAATTCCTCAGTTGAAGGATTTGTTTCCATGCCCAAGAACAACAACAAGGCTGGAAAGAAATCCAAAAGTTCCTTCTCTGTAAGAAGTTAGAGTGTACCCACCGACACCACAACGATTCTTTATCAGTGAAAAGAATCCAAATAAATTTAAGCATTGAGGCTTTGTTATAATCCTTAAGTTTCCGAATGCCTAGACCGCCCTCAACCTTTGGGAGACAGACATCATCCCAGGAAACTTTGGCCCCACCCCGGCCAAGGGTCGTGACCTTCCATAAAAATTGTCTCAAAATGCACTCAATATTATCTATAACCGAAGATGGAAGGTTGAAGATACTAGTCCAATATGTTTGAATTGAAAAGAGTACTGACCTTATCAGTTGCAACCTCCCAGCAAAGGACAGAAAGCGTTGCGCCCAAGATTGAACCCTGGTAATAATACGATCAGTCAATGCAACACAATCTGCTTTACCCAATCTAGTAGTAATAATCGGAACATCCAAATAGCGAACCGGCAGTTTCCTTTCTTGAAAACCGAAGGCCTGTAGCATCATATTACGAAGAGAAGAATCCCCTCCTGAGATGAAGATCTCACTTTTGTTTTTATTTGGGTAGAGGCCGCTCCAAAAGGAAAAATGTCCAAACCCTTTTTTAACAACGTCACCGACGCCCAATCAGCTTGACAGAAAAGGAATATATCATCGGCGAAAAAGAGGTGAGTCAGCTGCACAGATTTGCATCTCCAGAAATATTTGAAGTCATTGCTAGCAGTACAGGAGAGCAAGATTCTAGAGAAAATTTCCATGACTAAGGTAAATAGGTAAAGTGACATAGGATCACCTTGCCTAAGTCCTCTTCCAGCAGGGAAAAAACCATGCAAATCACCATTGATAGAGATGGAATATTTTGGCGTACGTACGCAAACCATAATTAGCGAAATAATCCACTCAGGAAAACCGAAGCCACGGAGAGCAAGCTCCAAGAAATCCCAATCAACCATGTCATAGGCCTTATAGAAATCAACTTTAACAGCACATTTGGGCAGATAAGGCTCTAAGTGAAATCCAGCAAACAACTCTTGAGCGATGAGGATATTATCTCTAATCCTAAAACCCGGCATTCTCAAAGCCATGCAAGTCGTTGGCTCTCCTCAGGGACTTCTTCAGGTCAGCCAGCTTAGCCAGCTCCTCAGCCGCCCTCCAAGCCGACGTCGGCGTCAGCGGCTCCCCGTTCTCGTCCACCAACCTCGCCGTCACCGCCTCCCTCCGGTCGTTCCCGCTCCGCCGCTGGGCCGCCCTCCGCCGCTCCGCCCGGTCCTGCCTCCTCCAACACACCTCTGCCCGGCTCGGCGTCTAGCACCCTCGCATGCTCATTGGCCGACGCCGCGCGGTCCCGCACGACCGGGGCTCGAGCCGACGCCCCGGCCGGCCCGATGCGTCGTGCCGTACTCTTCGCGCTCGACCGGCCTCCTCGACTCGGCTAAGGCCCGAGTCACCACGAAGAGGCTCCTCGGCCGTCCGATCTTCGCGTCTTCCGATCCGAGGGCTTCCGTCTCGGGCACCGCGAGCGCCCGATCTCCGCCGTCCACGTCTTCCTTCGTCGCCGGGTCCTTGTAGGAGCATCGTGCGGTCGGGGCGTGATGGGACCCGGCGGCCGACGCCGGGACCCTCGGCTCGACGAGGAGCTCCCTCTCTTCCTCGGCGTACAAGTCGCCCAGCCGAACTGACCCCGAGCCGACGAATCGCGGCCGTCCACCGGACAAGTAAACGGCTGCGATCTCGGTCGGAGCCGAGCCGGCCGCGATCTCGGCGGAGCCGGATCCTCAGGTCCCGCACCACGACGCTCAGCAACCCGCCGACGCACTCGGCGAAGGCGTCGTCCGCCGGCTCCCGGCGGCCGCAGCCGCCGCCGAGCCCAGTGGCGTGCACGGGAATCCCCGTGCGCGAAGCGCGTAGACGACTCGTGGCTCCTCAGCTTCCGTCGATTCGCGTCGCTGCCGCCACGCGCCCGCTCGTCCTGACCGTCCGATAGGAGGATGATGCTGGCGAAGGGGTTCCTCTCCCGCCTGTCCTCGAGCACCTTGGTGGCCTTCCGCAGCGCGTCGCCGACGCTGGTCCCTGGGCCGCAGGCGAGCCGGTCGACGATCTCCCGAGCCGCGGTCCGGCCCCGAGCCGTCATCCGCCTCAGGGGCAGCAGCCTCCTGGGGGCGGCCGAGAAGGCCACGATGGAGAGCCGGTCGGCCGCGCCGAGTGACGAGACGACCAGCCGCACCGCCCGCTTCAGCATCTGCAGCTTGTCCCCGGTCATGCTCCCGCTCAGGTCGAGCACGGCGACCAAGTCCACCGGCGCGCGGCTGCGTACCGATCCCCGCGGCTTCGAGGCCGGCGGGGCCTTCACCCGCAGGGCCACCACGCGCGTCTCGTGCGACTTGGTGGCCGACACGACGGCGGACTCCGGCGAGAGCGTGACCTCCACCTGGGTAGCCTTTGGTTTCGCGAAGAGACCCTGAATTCTTCCGCTTCTTCCGATTCCGGTATGGGAATGAACCTCGGAGATGACAGTGGCTCGTCGTCGTCGTCCGCCGCGTGCTCGCCGTCGAGGAGCTTCGCGCCGCTGAAGAGGGTGGGGCGGGGACGGAGAAATGGAGGAGGAGGAGGAGGAGGAGTGAGGTGCGAGGTCACGACCGCGAAGCAGAACCCGCAGCTGATGATGGAGCTGTCGGGCGTCTCGGCTCTTGAGCAGCTCAAGGCGTCTGCTCTCGACAGTAAGTCGCGCCCCCTTGCGTTCCGATTTCTGGGTTCTTTTGCTTCGTGAGTGATTGCTTTTGGTTTCTTGATGGGGCATGGTTGTCGATTCGTGCGCGTGGAAAGGTCGGATTTTGGAATCAGTCGCCCTGCGTCGAGGCTCTTTAAGATATATTAGCTGTGGAAACTAAGGGAAACTCATGAAAGGAAGATAATTGAATCGTTTCCTCGTAGTAAATGATTCGGACCATTTATCTCTTTCCTTAGAATGGTGTGAATTTTGACCTCCTCTTCGGTCCCAATTGAAAGTCCGTCCTTCTGGTCTTTGAAATTTTTTGATGTAGTCTACGGTAGCTGGCTACATGCCTTAGCTTGATCCAAAGTGTTTGGAGGTCGTCGTATCATTGTTGTGATGATTCATGTAAAATTTCATTTGCTGCTTGGACGAGATTGATCTAAGTGCAGTGCAGACCATATTGGTTGCTTTGCCTTTCTATTGTTGCAATTTTGTAGCCATAATCACTAATTAAATTCCGACAGTTGCTGATCCTAACTTCACCATCTACGATGCTTGAGGTTCTGTCCCATGAGTGTCCCTGAGCTTGATCTGATTTGATTTTGTTACCATCAGGATATACAGAGGAAAGAAGCAGTATTGTGGTTATCGGGCTTAGTGTTCACACGACACCTGTTGATATGCGTGAGAAGCTCGCCATTCCGGAAGCAGAATGGCCCCGAGCCATTGAGGAGCTGTGTCGCTTGAATCATATAGAAGAAGCTGCTGTTCTCAGCACCTGCAACAGAACAGAGATATATGTGGTGGCTCTGTCTCAGCATCGTGGAGTCAAAGGAGTGACCGAATGGATGTCTAAGGTGCTTGCACATCCCCTTGTGTCTGTTCTTGCATTCGTGCCCATTAGGGGCTAAATATTATAGTTCTCTTATAGGAGAATGATAAGGCATAAGCTCCTGTCATAATTATATAAGAGCCCAAGGACAATGCTACATAGACTATCATCAAAATGCTAATAGAATATTTTACTCTTTCATCTTTTGTTTGGTAAGTTGATCTAGATGTTTTGTGGATCTTCTTTTACTGACTATTAAATTCTCCTTAAATGGTTATGATTCTCTTCGATGTGGCTAGATTGACTTTTACTTTTCACTTATCACTTAATCTAAATCCTGCGGCAGATGCACTTCAACCTGTTTTTCTTAAATCTGAAATAGCTGAAATATCATTGCAGATTAATGTTGACATGGAGATCTTACCTATAATTCTTCTGTGGTGGAAAAGCAAGAAGTATTTTTTTTTTCTTTTGCTAAACAAAAATGCTTTGATAACCATCATATGTTCTTTTGCACAGTAGGCTTTATAAGGATCACCTTCTTGTTTACAGTTTAAAAACTTGCCATAATTTAATAGTGTATCACTCAAAATTGTGTTTTGAAGTTCTGATTGCTTTTTTCTCATCTGGCAGACAAGTGGAATACCTGTTTCAGAGCTTTGTCAACACCGGTTTTTGCTGTACAACAATGATGCTGCACGACATCTTTTTGAAGTCTCAGCGGGTCTTGATTCCCTTGTCCTTGGAGAAGGTCATATTCTAGCTCAGGTTAAACAAGTCGTGAAAGTTGGACAAGGAGTTGTTGGATTTGGGAGGAGCATCAGCGGACTCTTTAAGCATGCCATCTCTGTAGGGAAACGGGTCAGAACCGAAACACACATTGCGTCTGGTGCAATTTCCGTTAGTTCTGCTGCTGTTGAACTTGCATTGATGAAGATTCCTGAATCATCACATGCTACGGCTAGAATGTTAGTTGTAGGTGCAGGCAAGATGGGGAAACTGGTGATTAAGCACTTGGTGGCAAAAGGGTGCACAAAGATGGTCGTCGTAAATAGAAGTGAGGAGAGAGTTGCAGCTATTGCCGAGGAGCTAAGAGGTGTGGAAATAACCTATAAACCCCTAACTAAGATGCTATCTTGTGCTGCTGAAGCGGATGTGATTTTTACAAGCACAGCTTCTGAGGCTCCTTTATTTTTGAAAGAGCATGTTCAAAATCTCCACCCTGTGGGTCAAGAAGTTGGAGGTTTGAGGCTTTTCATCGATATTTCTGTACCTAGAAATGTGAGCCCGTGTGCTGCGGATGTTAGAGGATCAAAAGTATACAATGTCGATGATCTAAAAGAGGTTGTTGCTGCCAACAAGGAGGATCGGCTCCACAAAGCCATGGAAGCTCAGACTATAGTTGCTGAAGAAACGAAGCAATTTGAAGCTTGGAGGGATTCATTAGAGACCGTACCCACCATCAAGAAATTGAGAGCTTATGCCGAGAGAATCAGAATCGTGGAGCTCGAGAAGTGCTTGTCCAAGTTGGGTGACGATGTACCCAAGAAAACAAAGAGAGCCGTGGATGACCTTAGCCGTAGCATAGTTAACAAGCTCCTTCATGGACCGATGCAGCACTTGAGATGCGATGGGGATGATGGCCGTACGTTGAGCGAGACCCTCGACAACATGCATGCTCTCAACAGGATCTTCAGCCTCGATACCGATATAACACAGATGGAACAGAAGATCAAAGCCAAAATCGAACAGAGCTCAAATTCCAAGATCCTTTCGAATACCCTTTTCACGACCTCAGGAGTTAAAATTGGAGGAGAGATTCTTTATGCATCTCGGCAATGGATTTTCTTCGCCATTGTTGGGATGTCGATTAAGATGGACAGATAGCTCTGTTCTCAAATCATTCTTTCGTTGTATTGGTTCAGAACACATAATGTGCTGACCTCAAATTCTTTCGCATGATTTATGGAGCCAGTTTGGCTTTGTCGGATGAGATAAACATACTTGTAAGCTTAACTTTAGTCAATTGTATCCAACCATTGTCCCTCTTACCTCAGGTTTTCTGAATGTTGTACTTATGTGTTCGCCTTGGTCAAATGCATCAAACCTCTACCTCAGCATTTTGCTCTCGCGATGGCATATCGATTTCCGCACCCTTTATCCCACTTGTCGTGGTCTGCTATGCCGCCAAAACATGTAAACACGAGACCGACCGGAGGGGGCATGGTGATTTGTCTGCGAAACATCAGTTGATTTCATGATCTTCAGACGACATCTGCTTTCCTTGCTTGAAGTCATTTGAATCAGGGATGAGCAAGACGGACGGACCAAATCGAGACATGCCCAACCGGGCCAGATCAGCTGATTCTGGGTGATTGCCGTAGGTGTTAGTCTGATTTCATGATTTTGATCCCTGATTTCAAGAGAAACCGGACTGTCTGGACCAAACTGATAATTTTTATTATTATTTTATTTCTCATGCAAAATTCTTTTCTTTCCCTTTTCACATGTCCCACACTCTTTGGGGTATTATTCGTAAATTAACCGATTCCATTAGACCGCCCAAGGACTAAACCGGGTCGTCCGGTTTGGTTCAGTCCCAAAACTAGGCAATCCAATACCCTGTTCTAGAAATCGGGAAGCAATCCTTCTGGTCCGGTTCCTAATTAGTTAGTAGGATCGGGCCAAACCGGGCACCAATCACCCGCAATTTGAATGAGGGGGAGAAAAAGGAATGAACTGTTTCTCCAAAACTAACTTCTCAGAGCACTCTCATCCCAAATCACTTTCTATGCCACAATGATGACTTCCTAAAAGCTACAAGACCCCACGGTTCCTCTCTCTCCCTCAGGAGAAAAAGCCCAGAGACTAAAAGCCCAAACCAAGCCCACTCAATCAACACCACTTCGTTGACCAGTCAAAATAGATACAATACAAAATGCCCAAAATATCAAATCTCCAGCTTTTCCCCCTCCCTTTTTTTTTGGTTCTATTTTGCCTTTTCTTCACCTATTTTCTAAAGCCCTTTTCTCAATATCTAAAGAAAAAAAGCCAAAAAAAAAGAAAAGAAAAGGAAAATCATCTTTTCTACCTAAAACCTGGCATTCTCAAAGCCATGCAAGTCGCTGACTCTCCTCAGCGACTTCTTCAGGTCGGCCAGCTTAGCCAGCTCCTCAGCCGCCCTCCAAGCCGACGTCGGTGTCAGCGGCTCCCCGTTCTCGTCCACCAACCCCGCCGTCGCCGCCGCCTCCCTCCGGTCGTTCCCGCTCCGCCGCTGGGCCGCCCTCCGCCGCTCCGCCCGGTCCTGCCTTCTCCAGCACACCTCCGCCAGCTCGGCATCCAGCGCCCTCGCGTGCTCGTCGGCCGACGCCGCGCCGGTCCGCACGACCAGGGCCCGAGCCGACGCCAGCAGCTGATGCGCCGTGCCGTACTCTTCGCGCTCGACCAGCCTCCTCGACTCGGCTAAGGCCCGAGTCACCACGAAGAGGCTCCTCAGCCGTCCGATCTTCGCGTCTTCCGATCCGAGGGCTCCCGTCTCGGGCACCGGGAGCGCCCGATCTCCGCCGTCCACGTCTTCCTTCGTCGCCGGGTCCTTGTAGGAGCATCGTACGGTCAGGACGTGACGGTACCCGGCTGCCGACGCGGGGACCCTCAGCTCGACGAGGAGCTCCCTCTCTTCCTCGGCGTACAAGTCGCCCAGCCGAACCGACCCGGAGCCGACGAATCGCGGCCGTCCACCGGACGAGTAAACGGCGGCGATCTCGGCCGGAGCCGAGCCGGCCGCGAAGCCGAGCTGGATCCTCAGGTCCCGCACCACGACGCTCAGCAACCCGCCGACGCACTCGGTGAAGGCGTCGTCCGCCGGCTCCCGGCCGCAGCCGCCGCCGCCGAGCCCGGTCGCGTGCACGGGGATCTCCACGTGCGCGAAGCGCGTGCACGACTCGTGGCTCCTCGGCTGCCGTCGATTCGCGTCGCCGCCGCCACGCGCCCGCTCGTCCTGACCGTCCGATAGGAGGATGATGCTGGCGACGGGGTTCCTCTCCCGCCTGTCCTCGAGCACCTTGGTGGCCTTCCGCAGCGCGTCGCCGACGCTGGTCCCCTGGCCGCAGGCGAGCCGGTCGACGATCTCCCGAGCCGCGGTCCGGCCCCGAGCCGTCATCCGCCTCAGGGGCAGCAGCCTCCTGGGGGCGGCCGAGAAGGCCACGATGGAGAGCCGGTCGGCCGCGCCGAGCGACGAGACGACCAGCCGCACCGCCCGCTTCAGCATCTGCAGCTTGTCCCCGGTCATGCTCCCGCTCACGTCGAGCACGGCGACCAAGTCCACCGGCGCGCGGCTGCGCGCCGATCCCCGCGGCTTCGGGACCGGCGGGGCCTTCACCCGCAGGGCCACCACGCGCGTCTCGTGCGACTTGGTGGCCGACACGACGCCGGACTCCGGCGAGAGCGTGACCTCCACCTGGGTCGCCTTTGGTTTCGCGAAGAAACCCTGAAATTCTACGGCTTCTTCCGCTTCTTCCGATTCCGGTATGGGAATGAACCTCGGAGACGACAGTGGCTCATCGTCACCGTATCGGCTTCTGGGACCGGCGGAGTTCGGCGTCCTCGGCGACGACGACTGGATCATCACCACCTTCTTGTCTTCTACGGGGACGACGTCGTCCGCTCTGCTGTCGCTCTCGCGGATGGCGAGCAGCGGGACGTCTTTCCAAGCCGCGCCGCAGATCGGGCAAGCGAGAGAGCCGCTGCGTGCGCCCTGCTGCACGAGCGAGGCTGCGCATGCGAAGTGGAATCCGTGGCCGCACTCGGCCGTGTAGATGGCCGTGCCTTGACCCGCCTTCAAGCTGTTCGAGCAAATGCCGCAAGCGCTCTGCAACCACCGAACAGGCCACCATTTTGAATCAGATTCATCAGTCGAAACATGTACAAATGTCAAGAGTTCTTTTCGCTTTTACTTACTCTGAACTTGAAGCTGTTTTTGAAAAGAGAGAGCTTGAGAGGAGAGCGCGGAGAGGATGGTGTGGAATAGGAACCCAGCAACGTCCTCGAGCTCTTCGTCGACTTAAGAACGGCGGTTTTGGTCTTGCATTGGAGCTTGGGACTTTCCTCCGCCGTATCGTCAGCCACGTGAGCAGCTTCCGTTATGGTCCTGCAGCGCAATGTCGGGGTCGAAAGAGCTTGCGGAGCCTGAGCCTTGCCCGAGCGAGGCGTGGACGGGTTCGAGAAAAATCTCAGCTTCGTGCACCTCGCTAGCGCGGTCGGGCTATTGGGTTCCTCGTCGGAGGGCGACGTCGTGGAATCCGGGTCTTTAGGGAGCGTGGAGCAGAGAGCTCTTCTCCAACCAGTCCCCATTTTTCAGCCACCGGATATGGGAAACTCTCCACTTTCCTACGCACTCTGAACTGGATCTTTTACAGCTCCCTCGGTCAAGAATGCGGTTCAAGAAGCACCTCTGTCGTTCGTATATTCCAGAGGTTATGAGGAGGATCGTTTATATGGATTGGTTTTTGGATGGAGCGATAATTGAAGAGCTGACGCTGACGCTGACACTGAACACAAAAAGGGACAGGATTGAACCGTATTCTGCAGTGGAGACAGAGCATGGGATGGGATGGGATGGGATTTTGGAGAAACGAAGGGGATGGGGGACAAGAGACTTTTGTGGAGATGATGAAAACAAGCTCAGACAAAAGGCATCTCTTCTTCTTCTTCTTCCCCCACTGCTTTTCTCCAATTTCTATATTGCTATCTGCGGATGACCCAGGACGAGATCTGCAATGGAAAGGCTGGAGATCTGCTACCACTTCTAGTTCTACTCTCTCTCTCTCTCTCTTCTGTTTTGGAAGGAGCAGGCCTATGTTCTTTTCATTGGTGGGGGATATTTATATTCGTTGGAGTACGTAAACAATGGGAGAGTTGGCGATCCCCGCATTGTCTGTTAATCAGAAGAAAAAGGGTAATCATTCAGCGGCACGTTATCGCATGAAGGCTTTGTTTCGGGCCAAAATGGAAAAGCATGGAGAAAGTCAAAGCTTGCTCGAGAAAGAAAAAAAAAAAATATTTGAGAAGTCAAGCGATGCCTGAGCAGAATTTTAAGTTAAAACTTGGTTATCAGGCAGTGCTCTGTTTCAGAACTCTTGTTTATATGCATAGAGAAAGAATCTGCTCATTTGTCATAATTAATCATTTAGCCTTGATAATTAAGTTGGCGAAATAATTCAGTTGTACCTGAGTTTCGTCGAGTTTCATCTCGATAAGTATGAACCAAATAATAATCAGTGTCATGATTGGAGCATGCTTAGTACGATGTGAAATCATGTGGTGGTTTTTATTTTATTTTATTTTATGTATCCTTAAATTTTTTGTATAGATAAAAGAAAATTAAAGGGTGGCATTTTCCTTCGTCCTTAGCCAAAGGAAATTTCCTCTAACTGTATTTTTGATTAATGGGTGTGCATTATGATGTCACTCACTTAAATGGCCCTAGATTAATCATTTCTCATATTATAGTCTTGAACACAACTTGCGGGTTATCAACATGTTATATGTATATACAATCAAAAAAATACTTTTACTAGCAAATTAAGCTGAGATTGCTATTATATAGTTTGAGATTTCGCAGATCACATATCATAAGAGCTTAAAAACTCAATTATATTTCATATCCTCTTTATTGAGATAACGGCTTCTTTATTGAGATAACGGCTTATTTTCAACAAGATGGTAATTGACTTCCTTTAATACAACAAGTACTCATTTAGCTAAGAAGATTCAATACAGGGGACTAGAAAATACGACATAATAAAGCCCCGTTGCTTGCTTATTCAAATCTCACAATTTTTTTTTTTTTTTCATTTTACACTCGCAACTTTTACTAACAAAGCTTGTTTAATACAGCAAAGCAAGTAAACACAGTATTAACGAAGCAAGAATAAAATGCACTTCTCTCTTATGCGTAATTCCTTGTTCTGAGAATTGGACCATTCCCCTTATCTATTATAATTGATAATTAACATATTTTATTTCCCATCTCGAGCTTGTTTTTCAAAAAAATTTCCTATTTCGATAATTGGGAAAATCTCCCCCCACCCCCCACAAAAAAAGAAAAGAAAAAGGACATTGTGGAGCGGGCAAAGTGGGTGGGGATCGCAATGAAATTGGACAATCATGGACTGACCATTTTATTTAATTCCCCACACCAATTAATTATGAGCCGCTGATTAGGTGGGGCCCAACTTGTCATTTGGGGGATGAGTACGTACACTCGTATAATTGTATCAGCCCTTCTTTATCTTCTTAGGAAGTCAATAAGAGGAAGGATTCGACGAAATAATAATAATAATAATAATAATCATAATAATAAGTGGATGGAAAAAAAATAAAAATAAAAGAGGATGGGGCTTCTTAGTTCAATAGGGTAAGGACCACGGTAATTCTTGTACTCATTCAGTTTCAGAACCGATCGATCTGGCGTTTTAATTTATGATAACAGCAACGCAAGAGGACCCTAGGACCGCAGTGGCAGTGGTCATTGACTCATTGTACAATGACATCCTTGTGAGAGGTTTTTTCTAAGGGTTCTCCCAAAATGTCTTCTTTTTTTTTATTCGCCGATGGTGACATAACATGACGTAACGAACTAATCATTAAGTAGCTAATCACGAAGCGAAGCGTGAAAAGCTTAGCCATAGTTAACAAGGATATCAATAGAAGGCATGAGGTTCGTGGCTCAAAACTACATTCATAACGTTAACTAAGGTTTCTTGATTATGTTGATAGAAGGGCGAGTTAATAACTAATCGTCTGCTAATGATCTTTGTACATAAGTAGTGTCCTCTATTTTTTTTTTTTTTTTTTTGGAGGTGGGGTCATTAGGTTAATATGAACATTAAACTATTTAATAAGGAGAACCTAGGATTCACAGAACTAGTTGATTCTCTCACTAATTTTTTATTTTATGAAACATGAATTTACATGATTGGTTTTTAGCTTAGGGGCTTGGGGACCGGCATAGATAGAAGAGGTCCCTCTTGTAGGTGCGCTGCACAATCCAGCATGAGGTCCCAAATCAAATTCGTTCTCTCTTTTTCCAGCTTTTTCAAGGGCATTGTTGGAGGCTTTGCTCATGCAATATAGAACGTTTAATCTTAGCTAAGCCGAAACACGTAAGTTGCAATTATTTCACTTCCTGATATGCTTAAGCACAGTCGGTGTCGAACGGTGTCGCGTGAAATCTAAGTAAAAACGAACCCCACCATGGCACACGGAAAATATCGCTCATCAACTGTAGCAAATAATCTAGCTGAGAAACCCTAAAAATGGCCATGGAAAAAAAGGCCACGAAGCCAAAAACCGCTTTGCCAAGATGACCCGAGTAGCTAGTAGCTGTGTCGCAGCTGTATTGCGCCGGCGTCGAGCCAATCAATGTGGAGGCTAAGGCAATAACAACGGATCGCAGCTATGACCATTACGTGACTTGCAGTCGGATCGAGATGCATTATTAATTACCAACTCTGACGCAAATTGAATTGTCGCGGGGGAGGGATCACGTACGTACGGCTGCTGCAGCGGCTAGCTAAGAAGGAGGATGCCCTCCCCGTCCGGCGCAGAGCATCGCAGCCAGGCAGGGCCACGCGAAGTTGGAGAGTTCTCTTCGACAGCAGTAAACTCAGAATGCGTATTAAACGCGCTCGCACGCCCACAACTTTTATGTTGGAGTGTGCAACGATGGATGGACGAATTTATAGTTTCCCCTCGCCGGCGGTGGTTGGCAGCCCTGATGTCGATGTCTCCATGGTGGCAATATGGGTTTGAGGTTTTGTATTGAGGTGGACATCGAGAGTCGATACATTCTAGTTCCTTAATCACGACTTGTTTGTTTAAATTTTTGTGTGAAAGTGAGTGTTACTGTGTATTGTGATCGGATCGAACTTAAGTTCTTTCTCTGTGATCTCTCTGATCTCTTTGAGTCGAGGTATAGGCACTTTAGTGGTGCATCCCAACATCTATGGGAGTTTGGGGAACATCTTTGGATCGAGGCAAAAAAAAAAAAAAAAAAAAAAATGCTATGGTTAAGAGGATTACTCATTTTGTAAGATGTATTTGTGTTCTTAACTTCATTTCGAATTAATGAATAAGTTATATGTTTAAATATACTTCTATCACCGTTGGCTCCTTTTTCAAATCCAAATCATTATGAAGTTTGCCTCGAAAGAACATACACACCCTAAAAATTTATTCAAAGCATTCTATCTTTATTTCTTTCATTGGTTCTTTCATTAAAGAAGACATGAAAATAATTTTTCTTCATATGTTTATCAAATTGAAAATTAAAAAGTGACAAAACTTTTCCGACAATAAATCAATAAATTAATTGTGAATGAGTCTATACGGACCATGTGGTAAAACTATGCCATTTCAACTTGCGACGTGGCATGTGAGTACATGAGCGAATAATTTCACGATTCTTGATTTAGTTATATATATATATATATATATATATATATATATATATATATATATATAATAGATAGATGTGATTTAAACTATATTATATATACACACACATACATATATAATATATATAAATGGGAATACACAGCCCAAGTAATTCCAACACATTCAGCGACTCTTTTCCTCGTTTCAAGGTAAAAAAAAAAGCGGGCGTCCCAACACAACGCCGTTCATCCATCTAATCTCTCTTCTCTCTCTCCATCTGCTTACGTATTCAAGTTCATCGAAAACATCAAATTTTGCTGAACTGCGGTACCATCAAATGTCAACTCGCAATCAGAACAGCATCATGATCTTATCTCAACCTAATCATTTCTTTAATCCCTAACTTTCCCACCGTTTTCCCCATTAAGTTAGGCGAAAGCTTCGTTCAAAAAGCTGCTTTCAACTTTTGCACTTTTATATTATATTCATCTTCCACCGGACAGCTTCCATATGGAAAGTAGAGCAGCCTTGCGTGATCTTGCTTCTTCGTCTGCGTCTATTTTAGTCCCTTTTTCTAAGGGTTTCTTGACGAGGGAGCAAGTTTTCTAGTCTCGCACGATCTCGGGGGCTAGCAAACTCTGACCAGTTTTGCAGACTTAATTAGGTTGAGGGGCATTAACTGGCTAGAATGGTAGGTGTTGGTGAGAAGAGACTTTAGGGTTTCGAGAATAATTTGTTGAATGTAACACTTGTTGATGACTCAAGCTAATGGTGTTAAGTTAAATTAAAGATGGTTGACAGTCTGAAGATGTCAGCCTACTTAGGTTGATTTTACACTATAGGGAGTGGGACCTGAGATTCGATTATAACATGATGTGGTTTCTTTTAGGACGATTTTACGGAAAAGTTACTCATTGAAATTTTCGTCAAAGATTGTGTGGATGACTTTTCTTCAACGAAATCCGCGGATTGATCGACTTGATTTGGTAGAAGATTATCTATAACAATAGAATAGAGAAAAGAAAAAGGAAATAATATCTAGTCGCTCATTTTTTTTTCAATATATATTTGGTTTATTTAGACAATAGTTTACAAATTTTATTTAAGAAATCAACATGATATTCTCTTATCAGGTGCTAAATATGTCCTAATTATGTCTAACTGCCAATTCTGATTTGCTAGTTTAGTTTCGGAACCAACTTCATACACTGATCCTAAAGAAATTTCCATGTGTAGTGTTGAAGTATTGTCAATTCCCTCTCCATATATAAATTATGTAAGTTCTCCATTCATAGATTGTAAGGTTATTTGGGTGTCGAAAAACCACATATATTTAGGATAAAAAAGTGTAAATGTTATTTCCAGCATTTAGAAAACATTTAGAAACTTTAAAAAAAAAAAAAAGTTGATCATTTTGACTCGTCTTCATCGAAGAGAATGCCTAAAATCAATATAAATACGAACTTTTATTGTTAGAAGATTTTAATGGGGGGTAAAAAAGAGGAAAGATATGTTAAGTGGGGAGCTTAGATAAGCCAAAAGAATTTGAATACCTGCCCCATCCAAAAATTAAACCAAATAAAAATGAATTATTAATTACTTAACGACGGCCTAATTTGACCCCAATCGAGTCCAATCATTGTCTCAATTATGAACCTCTTATGGAGAAGTTATTATCCTTATGTGCAGATTAATATCTCAGTGCTAAATAAAATACGAATTTCTCTCTCACATCCTTTCAGCATATGAATCTATACGAGAAAAGAAACAGCTGCATATGCCTGTGGAACCTCCATGCCGTCATCATATAGTTCAAAGGGGGATGTTTCTTGTTATTCTCTCTATAGGAATGTTGCCTCTTCAAATACAACAAACGAGTACCGACCAAAAAAAAAATACAAACAGACGAGTAGCATCAACTGAAATCATATGATCGGTTCCCAGCAACCCTTTGACCGACCAAATTAAATGACTGGCACTAATCCGCCCCCATGGATCACATATAAATAATGCGCCGCTTGCATCGTGCTATGTGTCGTGTTATGAACGAATCATCTCAATTATAGGATGACGTACAATTAGCTATCCTATCATATAATACGCAACAAACAAAATGCCAAATGAGTTGGTAATACTTATATGAGCATATCGCATGATACAAACACTATATGATGAGTTTTAGCATCGAACAAGCCTTTTTACAATCGATCAGGATATATAAAATCCTTTTCTTGAGGTCCTCAAAATAAGAAGAACATGGACAAAAGGTCTGTGTATACCAAGAATATTGTTCATTGGTGGCCATAAGAGATACTAGAATATGAACGAGGTGGAATTTGAAGCACGTGCACTGTTTGGATTGATGGTCTACACTGATTCATTGCCACTTTAATTAACGCGGTGCTTCAAATTGGAACGACTGTCCTGACATTGCACCATGACGTTTGTGATGGAACAGCTCCACATGGTTTGACATGCAATGCTCCCATATTGCTTTTAATTTAATTAAGCGATTGATTTATACATCATTTCAATGTAGTTGATGTCTCAAATTTTGCCTAATTAGTAAGTAACCCAGTTCCTTCACGCGTACATTTAGGTAGTTGACTTTCCCATCACCGTCTCACTCTTTCAGTATTCGATCGACTTAGGTTTTCCCAAACTAAATCGGTTGCAATTCAAGTCTAACATTTAAGTAAATGATCAGTTCTTTTGCATCCTGCGGACTACGCGAACCTAGAATTTGGGAAGATCCTGGGAAGTAAGGTGCCATCAGTTGGCGACCTCAAATTCAAGGTGCTTACGGATGAATTACGAAAACATGTTTCTATGTATATGTAATTAGAGCCAGCTCCCCACCACACATCTACTCCTAACCACCACCAAACCATTCGGCCGCCACCTCTTGCACGCCACCGTCTCTATCGTCGCTCCACCACCAAACATATTTTTGGCAATGACGGACCTCGGAGGGGCCGGCGGTGGCCCTCGCCTCCTGAGTATAACTATTCATAATATTATTGGACAGAATTCTTTAAAAGACCTATACAATATGATATTTCAAATAATAATTGCGTCTCCGCCCCCGCCCCCGCCCCTCATTATAATCAAATTATTGGTCCTCCGCCAGTCGATCGGCGGTGAGTCGGGACATCCACGAGAGAGTCGGGCAAAGTGGGGTCGCATCGACGGTGGGGCTACCGGAGACAAAGCAGCAGTGGCGTGTGGCCGGAGGCAAAACCAGCGGTCGAGGGCGTATACGAGTGCAAGAGACACTCCTTTCAGAGCGAAACTCGAACAAGTTGGAGATCGCTCACCAATGGAATGAGACCGCTGAAAACCTGAAGTCACATGCAAATGGCCCATCGCTCACCGTATCGAGAAATCAGGGGCTGATGCCGGAATGTTCATGGAACTGACAAGAATTGGTTGAGACTCAGATAATTGATTGGAGATTGACTTGTGGGCTCAGAAATGTTCAAACTCTAATTTATGGGTGGTGGGTGGATTAATTGTTGGCATTAGCGTTGGCACATGCATTGAGCTCATAATTACTCCTGGGAATCCCTAACCACCTTACATTGCATGAAAAGTTATATTGATCATATGTAGATGTGATCAGCATGACTGCATGATGAGATCGATCAATTCCTTTTACTACAGAATTAGGGAGCATGCCTTCCTAATGTCAACGGTGTGGAATGAGGGGAAATCTCTTTGAGCTTTCCGAGAGGACTAGATTAAAGAGAGCATGTTAGGGAGGGAATTTCTTTAAACTTCTTTAGGGGTATCGAAAAATGAAGGTATCATATGAATATATATGGTTTAAATAAAACCTTCGTGAGTTTATCGTGCTTAGTTTCCAAAAAGTCCAATTGATCTCTCTCTCTCTCTCTCTCTCATCCCTGCCACCATTAACTCTCCCTCCTCTACTCAGATGGCGCCATGGTCGTCGCCAGAGAGCAGCCACCCAGCGGCGGAGCCACTTGAGGTTGGGTGAGGTCAACCTCGAAAAATGTTCGTTAACCTTCAATAGTTGCAACATATGTGACTTTGACCTCAGCTTCTTCCTTTTTTTAAGTCAACGCTGCTAAATTTTATTAGAAATGACAAAGTTGACTCGTTGAAATTCAACTAGCTCAAGTGACGCGGCGGGGATACAAACATAATTAAACGTTCCTTATGTAAACTTCATCCTCGAATAACTCGTTTATTCATGTTAGTTTTACCATTAAAAATCTAGAAAGAAAATAGCTTATGTGACATTTCATGTCAACTTCACGTCGTGGTCGGCCTTCCTTAATATTTTATGTGAAATAAAAGCAGAAAAAATTAAAACTTCTAATCAAGGGAGAGAAGCGAGCAATCGGTGAGCAGTCGGTGACTAGAGGGGGTGAAGTGGGGTCGATGCCGGTACCATAACAAAGAGGCATTTGGTATGGTGTGTTCTCAGTGGATAGCAATTAGCCTTAGGTGCCACTTTTATTAGGAAAGTACAAGTGACTAGAGATTGGCGAAAAAGTGGCTAATAGAAGCCAGCGATGGATTGAAAATGTCTTATCCTTGTTTGGTGAGAGCTGGCCATTGGCACTGATGGTGCTAGCGACACAAGGAAGTGACCACAAGCAGTCTACAAGGGGAGAATGTGATGATCCTAATTCTTCCCTTGCTTAGAGTATGTGCACAAGAGCGGGTATTTTGGGTATCATGGTGCAGTATTAGGGCCGCAATGCCGAAGATACGCTTAGGATTCGAAACTCAGACAAGCAATCTATTTTGATCTACTCATTTCTCGATCCAGTTGCAGGCTTTATCGAGGTAAGTGTTATAGATAAAGCCAAATATTTGTTTTTAGGGGTTTTTTTGTCTTTTCTATTAGATTTCCTTTTAGGTTAAAAGTGGTACCTATATATTAACGATGGCAAAACCCTAGCCATCAATACGCTGAAAAAAGAAATAGAGAAGCAAGAAAAAGAGAGAAGAAAAAAGTGAGTTTTTTCTTGATGAGGGTTCTCAATCTCTTTATACCCCGATCTTGAGAGAAGATCGTCGTTGTATTCCAACTTTTTCTGAAGTTTAGTGAATTCACAGTGCCTCTGCGCAGAGACGTAGCCCAGGTTTGGGTGAATTTCGATAACAAATTTTCTGGTGTGTTCATCTAATTCTACTCTTTTATTACTATATTATGTCTGGTGAATTGTTTGTGAGCGTTATTTTTCTGGAATTGACGTGAGATTTCGTAATTGTAAGCTCAGCCGATCTTCCTTCTAGCCTTCGGCGGAGTTCTACAGAAGAGCGAGAAGGATCGTTTTGGAGCCATGCAAGTCTCGGTAGTGGTAACGGTCATACCAAGTGATATTTCCACACGGGGAGGAGTCAAGTCAATCAAAAACACGATGCTTTTTCGAAATTCATATGCAGAATTGTTTGGAACGCGTGTTAGAGAAGTGTTTATCGATCACATCATGTCTGTCACGCGACTGGACACATGAAAAGGCAGGCATGCATTGGCTCGCAAGAGCACACGAGCACTCTCTGTCCTCCACCAGTGAAATCAGGTGCTGCTGCGTGATGCAACCCTGGTTCACGCCTGTGGCTTTTCAGAAGCAGCTCGATGCCTCCAATCAAAGACACGACCGCACGTCTTCATGTGAGTCTCGGGATGAAGAACATGTCCCTGTACATGATAGGACGGTCCAACCATTGCCAACGTATGGCTCCATGCTGAACGAGTGGAACCTTCGTTGGTGTACGGCGTACATTACACCACGACATGGCTCAAGAGGCACGCAGCAATCAAACATGGCTGGCAATAATGGAGCTTCGGTTTTCAGTTCAATTTGAGCATGTGCCGACTAGAATAGAAAAGATTCACGCCACCGCGCTGGGGCCGAGAAATCATTGCATGTTTCTAGAGCGGATGACCCTTCTTTCGGTTCACATGACAGTATATGAGCTACTTCACCACTGAGCGGGAATAGGTATTTCATGCACTGCATACACTGAGCGACGATGAGCGGAGGGAAGGAAGTATCGTTCAAGCCTAGCCAGGAATGGGGGGAAGCATGTGCTCCGAGTACATGATGTACTTTCATGAGGTGAAATCGTCGGCTCTTACTTTCAACGGAAATCGACGAAAGTAAGATATGTCATTATCGATCTAACAAAAGATCTAGAAAGAATAAATCAAGAATTATTTATTTTATGAGGGCCTACACATTCCAATCATCGAAACTAAAGACAAATAATCGACTGCACGATGTAGAATGGACATGTCATTATCAATTTATTCAAATGAGTGAGAAGGGTCATCCCATCAGAAAATAATTTGGATCATCTTCATTTCCCCTCTAGAGACAGCGACAGTCCACCCATAGAAAAGATAAGCTATGGCAATAAAGAATGGACTCTACTAAAAAGAGAAATGTTCATGTATTTTTCGATAATGTTGCTACCCACTACGGTTGATTTGGAACGTATCAGACGAGACATTGCCACATACTTAGTGATGTTGATTGACTAAAAATGATTCTTAGTGATGCAAGACGAATTTGGAATGAATGATCTACATGGAATTTAATAGATTTTAGAGCTGTAATCGTGAATTTACTACAATGAACGATGAATGTTATGAATGGAACATCCAGTGATGCATCATTTGCTTCCTCACTCCAAGCAAAACCTTGTTTTTAGGCAATCCTCGGAGGAGACTTTGCCGCACCATACTCATTCTACAGCAGTTGATTTCAAGAACAAAGATATTTCAACCACACGGATAAGTACTGACAGATTAGATGTGTAGAGCATACCAGACACATCGGCTACAATCACGCGGGCTAGTAACACGTAGAAGAGATCGAGCTGAACAGGGACAGTTTTAGGTAGGGTTAGGACCAATCCAAGAGAAGAGGCATCTGTAGTAAAAAAGAGACAAATTCTATCTTTGGACCTGGCCCAACGGAGCAAATGAGGCAATCTGAGAGAGCGGCAAGCCAATGCATCTTCTTTCAAAAGGATAGGCCCCTTTCTTGTCCATGAATGCAACAGCAGAATAATACTAATGACAACAATTACACCAACCAAATCCATTAAGAAACATCATTCAGCCGTAGTATCCCTAGTGCTGCTTGCTCATCTTGAACAATCAAGTCAGAAGTATCAAAACTCGTCCAGGACTAGGTTATCAAGAATACAAAGCATGGAAATTTTTTGCTACTGCACAAGCACATAGTAGAACACACTTTTAGACATTAAGAACAGGCAGGTTTACATAATTTTCGAAATTCAGGTACTCTAAAAGTCTTAAACACAAGTCTTGACGGTTTCCTTTTTTTTGTTTTTTGCATAAACTATAGTAGAAACGTGGTTCAAGGGACATTTGAGTCCCTCACAAGTGAAAGGAATTACATAGCAACAGAGTAGATTAGCCATACACGGTCCTTAGCTGATCTGATGTCTGTCTGTCTTGTCAATTTCCACCCTTTTTCTGGTTCAAGTGACTTTTCGTCTTGAGCTGACTTCCACCGCACGGGCTACCTGATATCTTTCATCGCGAATGATGTTAGCTAGTTCTTGTTCTTGGACTTCTCCACTGCCCTGGGTGCTGTAGAGAGAGAGAGAGAGAGATTCTTAGTCTCTTAGTGAGAGAAATATATATTTTCTTGATGAAATCTAGGGACAAAAACAAAATACACAGGTGGATGATAAATCATCACCAAATTCTGCCGATCTGATTTAAATCTGGAAGTGCAAAATTCTATATGGTTTTGTGCCATGCAGAAAATTTGGTGGATGCCAACCTTCCCCTTATTCTGAGTGCGTGTTTCATTGTACAACATGGAAGAGATCAGATTTACATAAGATATCCTAGATTTATTTAGTGTTCATTCAACATATTTTGGAGATGAAGAGATGGAAAACAAACAAATTTATCTTCACTCCAGTTGAAAAAACTCATGCAGGATACCACCACGTGCAAGCATGATGATGTTAGGCTGGTAAGCAGAAAACATCATCATACACAAGCACCAGGTATTGTATTTAAGCATACCCAGATGCCAGCAGCTTCAATGTGGCGAGAAAAAGTGAAAGCTTTACGTAACCAGACATCATAAACAAGTGGGAAGTCGGATAAATTCAAAGATTTAGCAAGATATTACGCCATAGAGAAATCTATGAGGGTGGGCCTAAATCAAGGTAAGCTTTCTCGTTACTGACAGTCAAACAATAATTTGTAAACTATATTGGTCTTCCACTTTCATTTGCATCCCTGAAAATTCTTCTAGACCTCAGACCAGTATACTATAAATAAAAAAATTGTAAAATAAATAAATTAAATAAAATTCATCTATAAAAATAAAATAAAAAACGTTTGTTTGGCACCATTTATAATGCAAAGTTGGAGAATAATAAAATCAGAAAATCTGCATCATTGTTTTCAAGAGGAACCACATGTCCTCAACCATGACTTATGGAGTCATTTTCTCTATCTTTACTTGAAATTCAGACCACGAAGTACATTTGCCTCTGGAGAGATCTCACAACTTTACTCAGCATGTGGTTTCTAATGGTTCCCAAATTTAGCCCCCCACTGTCTACGTGATTTTTGAAAAAAAGAAAAAAACCCGACATCTTCTACTTCTTCTGAAAAACTTGTACAAAATATGCCAAGATAGTGACACATCCACCCGTTAATCAAATCTAATATAATCAAAACAAAACAAAAAAAATTCAAATCTAAAATAAATTATTAGAACCAACCTATCATCAAGAACAAATCTAATGCTGGAACCAGGTACTAGCATGAACCTGATATGATTTTTGACAATAGAAGATTAAAAACATAAAAGATTGTTTCTCTTGTGTTTGTTGCAATAAGCTGGTTTCTGATTTCACAAGTTGGACGTTTTAAACTCACAGGCAAACGCTATGAGAATATCCACAGCATACATCAACAAAATGTGTATTTTTCCCTTACCATTATATGGGAAGCTTCATGGAATCTTAATAAAGTCTCAAAAGAAGCTTCACATTTCCATCAAAGCTTAAGTATGAAAAGTCAAAAGCTTCAAGACTTCAAGTTTCTTAGATAACATCGACAAGAACCCAGAGTAGAAGCATAAAAATGAAAAGCATACATACAAGAAAAGGAAACCACATTTTTTTATTAATTGAAGTAGAGCCGAACTTGTTTCAATGGAGACTTCTCTGAGAAATGTGTTGTTTTTATTTGTGTGAAAGCCAGTTAAACAAGAACATTCTGCAGTTGAAGTTGCTCCTTGATTGTCTAAGAACCATGCTTTGAAAATGAGAACTGTTCTCATTTTGGATTGGAAATAGTACCTCCTTTTCCAAGAATCAAAATTGAACATCCTTCCTCAGTATTTTTTAAATTGTTTAGTCAGTGTCAACAAACACATTTTTCCTTCCATGGTTCTCATTCTCAAATAGGAAAGGGATTAAAATCTTGAAAACATCTTACAAACCAAAAACGTCCCTAAGTATTCAATTTCATTAAAAACAGAATTGATTAGGAAAAAAAATTGACATCCTCCAATATTTTCGAATTCTCAAAGAGCAGAAAATAGTTTTTTAGAAAACCAGCAAGTTCCAAATGTTCAAAATTGTTTTACAACTATTTTCAGGGAAGATCTTCCCACCTATTTCAAACCATAAGCAGAAGAAATTATGAAAAACAAGTTATCACGAAAATTGATATTTAGGCTCCAAACAGTTTTCCATAATAAAGCAGGGAAGAATATAAAGGAAAAAAGAATACAAATGATTGATGGAGTCAGTCATCTGCACATGGTATGATCAGAGGAAAGAAGAGAGTTGGGGTCCTTGGATTGGAAGAAAACCAGGCTTTAGATGCTTCCAAGATCAAGCTAACAAAGGACCCACCCAGTATTCTTCTATTTCAGTCTGAACAGAAAGTAAGAGAGAGGATAGCCCAGGATAGTGCTCCCAGCAAGTGAAATCGTAGATAAGAGATGATACTTGACATTCTAGATAGTAAGCAGCATACTAAGTAATAAAAAAAGGGATGGGCACTGATACTTTCTTAAACTGTAAGGCCCTGGCTTAATTGCATAGTTTTGGTGGTAAATCTTTCAAAATTATCAAAACCTTCTCTATGGAATTTCAATCTAAAAGTCCAGGTATCAGTATAAGATTTTCAGAGGGCAAGCCTTGGTGTAGCAGTAAAAGGTTAATCCATTGTGGGTTGAATTTAAGGGTCAAATCACAAAAAAAGCCTCTCTGGAAATCAGGGTAAGGCTGTGTACGTCAAACCCTCCCCCAAACCCTCATGTGCAGAGAGCCTTGTGCAGTGGAACACCCTTTTTCAATTGGTATATGGTTCTCATATCATCTGCATATAGGTGGAAGAAAAGGGGGATGTGGTTCTATTCAGCGCTTCCATATGACATATGCAGCACTTACTCTTCATCTTCAAGAATGTCAACATGATCAGATCTGTGAAATTCTATGACTTATACACTACATTGTTTCAAGATAATTGAAAACAAATAGGCCTACCTAGTCCAATGGCATCGCAACTCTTCATGATCCGAAGTCTCTTGCATGTGTCCAAAAACATCCTGCCACAAACCTCAAGGGTGAGCCAGATAGGAGAAGCTAACTGTATAAACATGGCAAAGATTTAGCATATCCAATCATAAAACAAAAAAAAAATATGAGGCTAAATGGAACTTAGTGGTATATACCAAGAAACTATAGTCAAGCATTTTTTACCAGACAGGCAATCGCAAAAACCAACCCAAAGGAAGGAAGTAAATGATTTGCAAAGGTTGACGTTACATTCTTGCAGTCAAAGGACTTGATATAGGAATAAGATGGAGTGATTTGAGTGACATAGACATTGGACCAACTCCTAAACGCTAATAGCAAAGCACCTTGAGAAGAAACAGAAATATCCACTTCTCATCTATCTAAAAAAAATAGCTGCCACCACAGAATATAGCACTGCGTAGATTTTTTGATGCATCAAAGTAGCAATAACCCTTATAACTAATTTATTGTGTCCATGCTTTGGACTTAGGAGTGAGGCAGTCTTCATTACTCGTTTCTGATAAATAAATAAAAAAGCCTGTAAATTAAGTTGGCCCATTTTCAACCAAAAAAAAAAAGTTGATGTCACTTATGCAGTCGTAAACAAGGCAAGTCAGTTCATGCCGAAACAAATTGAGGAATTTTTTATTGCAATACAAAAATAAACCTATACAAGCAAAAAAGAAAGAACTCGGAATGATGTACTTATAACTCAGAAAAGGGATAATGTAAATCATGCAGCTATTGTAGTCCCTGTCCCTTTGTACCAATGCTTTCTGTACTCAGTGTCATATTTAACTATGCATTGTCTGTGATTTGCACAGGACAAGGAAAAAGTATACAAGACCTTTGAGCATACAAAGACCAGATGATAGACACAAATCTAGATTTGGTAGCAGAGAAGCAAGGTTTAGGAGGATGAAAACTTACTCCCAAGGAACATCACCCACAAGCATCCAGTCACCATCTTTATCCTCGTAAGTCAGAACATACTCTGCTCCATCTAAAAGATCTTTCAGCTTGCTCTCACTTAGCATCTCCCGGCCCAGAGCACCTGACACCATGGAAAAAGATAGCACTAACTGCAAAAACTATAACCATATGTGGCGAGACACATGAATAATTCGTTGCTATTTCTCTCTTCAACTTCAATCTTTGCCATCAGATCAATATGTGGACATATCTCACCTATGGTGAAACAACTGAACATCTTTTCAAGGGCAGAAGACAACTCCTGGTATGCACTGTAATGTTTCAAGTCAACTTTCCTCAGATATGGAGCACCATCCATGCTGACTTTGATGAACAAAGCACCAGATCCTAGTTTTCCATCAACTTCTTCAGCATTCTTCGAAGTGGTAGCTAGGGAATTCTTCCTGAATGATCTTATAGGTGGCCACCCTACAACTTGTGCCCTGCCATGAAAACGCAATTAGTGACCATAATTAAGTCAATCACAACCATAATTCTGATAGCTTTATGCTTACTTAGGAGCAGGTGAGCTGGCATTATTACTTCTGGAACCATTGTTAGGTTGGGTTTCCTTGGTAGAATAGGGCTTTTCTGGTGCAACCTGTGCGGTTGGTATCTCTTTGACTTTGGCAGGTCTAGATCCAAAGCTTTCAAGGCCAGAACCATTTTTCAGTCCTAAATTGGGAGATGGCCTGGGCGACAGCACGACATTCGCCTCTGGATTTGCCATGAACTTTGCCTGCATATACAGCTTCTCATCATGAGGAACAGGAGAAAAACAATCAAGATGCATTCATTCAGCAAGAGCTTTTCCAGCTTTGGTTTTGATTTTCCAGGAAACCAAAACCGACAGGAAACAAGCTTGGAGGCCCACCTTTTGTTAAATTCTTGAAAACTAGAAACAAATTTCAGAAGGTCGCAGAACTACAATAGCTGTTTCTCATTTTTCCAAATTGAAATGAAAAGGAACGTGAATTTCATGAAGAAGTTATCACAGTCACTTGATTTTCTCAATCACAACAACATTTAATGGAAGAAAACAAAATAAGTCAAAAACAATTTGACAATGCACAGGGCCGCTAAAGTGCAAAAGTTTTGTGGAAAATTTCAAAAAGAATAACAGAAATAAAAGGTTCTTCCAAACTGACCACAACCCTAAAATTTCAGATCCACTAAAGCAGTTACCTCACCTCTGAATCACCGCACATAGCATCAGCAAAGCCTCTCTTATTGCCTGAGACAACAATTTTCTGCGAAGAGTAGTGACCATCATTTGAAGGGTGTAAAGGAAAGAACGGCTTTTCATCAAGCTTCGCTGAGCTTATGGCGCAAAAGTCTGCATCTCTTTCTGGAGACTGGGATCCAGGAAGTCCGAGCCTCAATTCAGTAGCCCTCAGGTTAAGGCTGATCTTGCAACCATCAAAGGCATTGGGGATGACGGAACCGTCTGCTGAAGGATGATCGCCCATGCCCATGTAGTTACGCTCTTTCAACTCAGCGTTCTGGCATACACTTCCTAAGGAGGACGGAGAAGCCAGCAAAGTGACATTGCTCTCACACTCCTCCTCCCCAACACTAAGAAGAGGTGGGGACATCAAAGTTTTTGATTTCTGTTTATCGTCTCACTAGCTGGAGCGCCAAAGAAACCTAGGAAACCGAAACATCGTTATGTCAGGTTATCAGAAAAATATGGACTAGTCTATAATACCCACAAAATTAAATGAACCAAAAATCAGAAACATTCAGAAATAGCTGCCGACTCTTGTCTTGCAAACTAAAAAGCAAAGTCAAGACAATAAGTCCCTAAATTAATTGATACATCACGAGAATAGCAAACTGCTCCAGCATTCATGCCATCGACTAAAGCTTGCTGAAGCCAATTACACTCAACGGTCACAGACCAAAATTAAGTGGATCACTCATGCTTGCTGACATATTAAGCGACGACACAGATTATCTTCAACAGGATCATACTAGACAATCCTTGCACAGAAAACACTCCTCGATTCACCCAGGATATGCGAAGAACAAAGAAAGTGGATGCCAAAACACAGAGGCATAAAATTCAAAACCCAGAAAAACATCAACTTACTAAGACCTCTCCACAGTCAAACTAAAATTCAAAAGTAGGGGCAGATAGAAACTGAGTCTGGGGTAGTTAGCAACTCAGCCACTGCAGATTATCAATAAAATATGTAAGTGAAGAAGAAATTCAAAAAAGAAGAAGAAGAAGGAAGACGACCATATTTCGTTAAGGCAGTTCAAGAGAGAATCTCCATCAGAGAGAAAATCCCTTAAGGCTAAATCAATGGATCTTGGGTTTTTAAAAGTTTCAGACACTAGCTAAACATACACGAGCACGTAACCTCTACACAGAGCTATTGGAACTGTATTCCTCAGAAACAGCATCCAGCACAGAGTCTAAAAGAACAAAGACTTCAAATCTTCCCATTCTCCACTGTTCACCCTCCAATCAAGCAACGGAACCCAAGAAAAACCGGAATTTAGCTCAAAACAGCTCCTTAAAAAAATACCCACATGAACAAAAACTGGAAAGGAAGAATCTTGAGGGGGAAAACGAGGTCCTGCTCAAGAAAGCTGGAAACTTTGGCAAGCTGGGATGGATGGGAATGAGAGAGAGACATTACCTGACGAGGTTCTGGGGGAAGAATCTTGGGAAGGAGGAGAAAGGGTTGATTGAGAGATGCGTTGGGTTAGTGCAGCAGAGGAGGAGGAGGAGGAGTGTGCTCCGAGCTTAGAGAGAGAGAGAGAGAGAGAGAGAGAGAGAAATAGGAGAGAGAAAGCTAAGGACCCTCCATTTGGCACAAAGCAGCAGGAGCTGGTTTTGGCTGTCCGACGTGAAGCTCTCCCCCACCATCATAAAATATGCACACGCTTTGAGGAAAATGTGCCCCAAAAAAAACACACCCTCCCTTGTCTCCTCCCTCTTCCTCTCCCCCGGTCAAATGACCAAAATGCCCTTCACATTTCGTCGGGTTTTTTCTTTCCCCTCCCCAAAACTAGCATTGTCTGTCCTTTTTTTGGACTATCGTTTTCGTTCTAATTCGTTCTGATGGTGTTCTTTCATGTCCATGTTTTGTGAACTCATTAAAAGTCTTACTCAAATTTCCCAAATTCATGCATTCGATATTGGGTTAAAATTAGTGTTCTTGATAAACTCTCTATAAATTATGAAAATTTTCTGATTTTCATCATGGGTTTTTTTTTTTTAGCTTTTAGGCATGACTGATGATGTAATTTCAATCGGACGGAGAAATCATGTGGGGGGTATTTTCTATAAGTAAGAAAAAATACCCGACGTGGTTTCCTATGCATGTCGGAGCTAACGCGCAAGAGACGCCCCTCTTTAATTCCCGAAAGTGCCAAAATTCTCTTCCATTATGATTCAAGGCGGATAAACACGAGGGGTCCGAGTCAATTATATGCTATCTTCCCCAACAGAGTAAGGATAAGTTGATAAGAGTCAACAAAAAAAAAAATGTCATCCCCTCTTTGGGCAGATATTCCTAACTCCATTATGGATAATTGGATATAGAATCCCCTACAATGACCATCTTACCCTCCCAAAAATAAAAAAAAAAAAAATACAACCAATGTCGGTATCTCGAGCCAACTTTCGTATCTAAATTATGTCCAATCTGAGAAATGTGAAAAACACTCCTTAACCATCTTACAATTTTATCCTGAGAAATCGCTTGGGAATCAAAATTGAGACATCACAAACTCTCCATCTCTTTCTACTTCTTGAAGATAGCCCAATTGCTGTATATGATGTTGGGAGAAATTATTAGATTAGATTGATTAGGTAGGACCTACACAAGTCCTTTGAAGGCCTACAATAAAACAAAGGGAAGAACCCTCCACGGAAGGGTGACCCCTTATGTCCTTGTTGCAAAATGATGTGGCTTATACTTATGGTGGGTATAAGTCAGGTGATTACCGTCAGCCTCTATTTGAGGCGTCCCCTGGCATTAAACTCAATGGATAGATACAACTCCCATGCCTCGATAAATATAGTGGCTGGAGACCTCTTCGTAAGACATGGACCTCTATAATTCTTTAAACTGTTACATCCGGGGTTCAATTTGGACCTCGGGGCATCCTAGACATTAAGCATCTATAGAATCTTCCCTTTTTTTTCCTGGTGAAGACAAATATATAGAGGGGAATTAGAGGGATTAGGCATGTGGGTACCGACACGTCAAAATAAGGAATATAACCCCGTCAATTCACTAGAGTTGCTTGGCAGGTGTGATAGCCCCAACTCGGAAAGTCGCACTTTCTGCAACTTGGTGAGGTTAATTTGTAACCAAACATCAAGGATCCAAGTTGCACCTCCAAATTCTCTCTCTTTCTATTTTTTGAAGATAACCCAATTGTCGTATATGATGTTGGGGAGAAATTATTAGACTAGATTAGACTAGATTAGATTATCCTCTTCCCTTACAAAAAGCCATCAAAAAGAAGAGAATACCATGAAGATAATGAGGAACCGAGGGAAAAAAGAAAAGGGGCACCGGCCTTGTCTGGCCATATGTATCAAATTCAACCACTCCACTCATTTCTCTCCCATCTTAAACAGGAAGATTCTCTTATTTTCATATGCCCATGTTACTTCAAAATTAAAATTATTTCTTATTTCACAAGAAAAAAGGGGGGGGGAAGACGAAATACTCTTCCCACTCACTCACACTAACTTGTACGAATTGAAATAGATCCCCACCAAAACTGCAATCACATGCCTTGCGTAGGCCAACTAAATCAATAACGCAAATCCTCCTGCTTTGTTTAAAGATACCAGAAGACTATTGAGCTCCCACTTTGAGCTCAATTTATAATATGACTTTAGAAAATGAAATTGATCTGCCGACTAAGCATTTGCACATCAAATTTCTTTCATTGCCTTCTAAAGAGTTACTTTATGTCCTATTAGATGATAAAATAGGGATAGCAGATTTACAAGTTTAATGTTTGTATTTGGCTAATCAGATTTAACCCTTTTTACATCCAAAAAAAAAAAAAACAAAAAGAAGGAGACCATTGAAGTATATGCACGCTTAAGAAAAGAGCCAAATTAGAAGCATATTTTGACATTATTTTTCCACATAAAAATGTGAGAAATTTCAAATAAGGGTATGAAGTTGGGTCATTTTCTCAAAATACGGTCTAGAGTGGATATTATTTAAATATATATTTCACGTTAGCTGCATGTGAGCTTTGGGAGACTAAATTAACTATTTTGGGACCTCATTTGAGATATTATCTACTTTGAACATTATTTTTTTTAGAAATGGTCACACTTCAATTTCTTATCTAAACTTTCCGCAGAACACGAAAACACCACGAAGCTCTTGAGAAGGTGCACATTTCCTTTTAGTGGGAGGTGAAAAGAAAGTTTGTTCGTGCGTCACAATCACGTTTAATCTTCGAATGTACCCTGTTCGAGAATTGCCAAGTTCACTGTTCATATTGGTCTTTAAAAGTTAAGTAATATCATTGCCTTTTGAGGTCTAACTCCTCGTTGAATGTAAAAGTCATGCCTAATCGGATCGAGGCTTGTATGGAGTTTACCGTTCTCAATCTCCCCCAATGGACCCTAGTCATGTGGTTGCGTCCAATCGTCAAATCTTAGTCATGTAGTTATGTGATTTTAAGGCCTTTGGCTCGAACAAACCTGAATTATTTCAATCCCAAGCCATTTCTTTTTTTTTTTTTTGTTACAAGTCACGTAAGGCTTTAGAAACTATAGCTCGAGACTTTTGCCTTAGCCTAATTTTCTATAAAAGAAAACCCTTGCCCGTGAACTCATTCTCGCTCTAGGGTGAATGGCTAATACAAACAATTAAACACAATTCCTACGTGATATACACCTAACTAATCTCGGATTTGCCTGTTAAAATATCTTACTCGCCATTAATTTGATTCCGTGGCTTATCGAGGATCTCAAGGCCTCGCCGCACTGATTGAATGGGGCTACACCAATCAATGTATATAATTGAATACCTTATCAAACCCAATTGCAATAGTTAATATCGATCGATCGCTACTATAGTCCGATCTCTAAGGTGATGTGCGTCACTTTTACGTGGCCTGTCTTATGTAAGCACAAAATATATATATATAGCCCTTACGATGTTCATTTATTTCTCCTAAAATATTGGGGAGAGAAAAGAGGAAAAGGGGAAGGAGGAAGGAGGCATCAAAGAGGGCGATAAGGTGAAGGGGACAAGGAAAAACAGGGGGCTCAAATCATGCGTTGGGGGAGACAGGAAAGCGGCTTTTTCCTTTGGCTTTGCCGGGCCACGACGGCGACGCCTAACCTCCCCTCCCCGCCCGCCACCTTCCCCCTTCGCAATTTCCCCGCCACGCGCTCGTAAAGTAATACCGAAGTAGAAATCTCTTGGTTCGACGCTCGATTTCCATGCGGATTTTACTAAAATTGGCCTGTCGAAATCGACTTGCTAAGTGATGTTGGCTACGCATCATTCCGCAAGTCAATTTTGTAAACTAATCTTAATATATCGAGCGTGGTACGGTCCTCGGTTCGAACCCTTTGACGAAATATCAATCTCGAGGCGTCTTGTGAGACCAAGTCTCGTACTCTCGACGTACGTAACGACAGCAATCTCATTGCTCATGCTTCGGAAACTACTAGCATAATAAAAGCGTTTGTTGACTAAAGAATCACTCTAAAATGATTGTCAAACGAATCAAATTGGATGATTTTATTTCTTAATCTTTTCAGGCTTGATCTTACAAATTCGAGAAAAAATATGATGAAAAAAGAAGAAACTGTTCATTCACAACCGTAACGACGGATTCCTCGAAGTTAAGAATTACATTATTGGAAATAAATTAGTCGATAAAAATAATATATTTTCACTTTCAACAATAACTTATATTTAAACATTTTTGCATTACTAACATGAATATTTTTCAAATTATTACATAAACACGTCCTTAAGATCGAGTGAATTCGGTCGTATAGATTACGCAACCATATGAGTTCTTTGTTTTTCATCACCTAGGAGCCGCCCCGTGCCCGTATTTCTTTTTCTTATTATTATATTGTTACTATTATTATTATTATTATTATTATTATTATTATTATTATTATTATTATTGGTTTGAGTGGGACCCAGGCATAAGAAGAGCAATTATAGTGCTTGGACTTTAGTGGCGGGGGAGAGATGGGAGTGGCGGGGGCGGGGGTAAAGTGGAACACGCGCGTCAGGTGGTTCGTGAAGGCCAGTCGCCAGCAAATCGAAATGATTCCTTCCCGATATTTCTTTTTATTTTTCTTTTTCTTTTTTTCCGGCTTATTTTTATTACTAACTACTGCCACAACAGTCCGCACGCTTGGATCCGTAGAAGATGCACCATAAGTAAAATCCACATAGGCATGGGGCATGATTGCCATGCAACATGATGATGATGATGATGATGGTGATGATGACGACTCAGGCGACATCATCATCGTCATCCATCATCCATCCATACACATTATACTCCGCCGGCAAGCAGCGTGTTTAGCATGCCATCATCATTGCCTTTCTCCCCCTCCAATTAATCAAAAGAATTCATAAAGTTATTATAATTATATCAATTTAATCTTAAATATTTTTTGCCTAATAAATTCTAAAAATTTTGTAGTTATGTTAATTTAATCTACCAAGTTAATTTTGATTGGTTGGTGCTACTAAACATCAATTGTTCTACGTGGCTATTAATGTTAACGTACGCAATTTTTAATTTTTTTTTCTTCTCTCTCTCTCTCTCTCTCTCTCGACCAATGACCAATTAGAGGCAAGGCTGGTGAGGTTGACCTCGTCGGCCTTAAGTGAGCCTACCTCCCTCCTCTAACTAAACTAGTGACCAGTTAAAGTCAAGGCTGATGAGGATGACCTCGTCAGCCTTAGACAAGCCTTGCCTAGCCCCAATAGAGGCTTAAGCCTCGCCAAAAGCCACGAGGCAACAACCTCACTTGATGGAGGAAGAAGGAAAGGAAGGAGAAAAAAAGAGAGAAAAATTTAAAGGAAAAAGAAAAGAAAAGATTAAAAATTTTAAAAAATATTTAAAATATTATTAAAAAATGTCTACATTAGCATTGTTAATGTCATATAGAATAGCCAACCTCCATATCAATATTGGTTGGATTGAATTGGTATAAATGCAAAAGATTTATGACTCATCTACTAAAAAAAAATTAGAATTGAATTACCATAATTGCAATTGTTTAGGACTTTCTTTTTATATATATTTTCCCCATATTAATTTAGTAGAATAACGATACAAATAATTCTTGAACTTTGACTTTATATGTAATGTGGTCAATGAACTTTTAATTTGTTTAATGTAGTCCTTAAATTTTAACCCAATGTACAACATTGCTCATGAACTTTTATTTTGTCAATATAATCCTTAGACTTTTTGTATATGTTTAGATTACTCCTTGAATTATACGAAGATGTCCATTGTTATTATTCCATGAATTTAACTTCAGGAACTACATTAAACATCTTTATGTAATATGGAATTAGATTAAACATGTATCAAAAGTTTATGGATTAAAGTGAATAAATTAAGGGTTTAGAAATCACATTTGGATATTAGACTAAAGTTCAAAGGCCACATAAAATAATTAAAAGTTCATGGACTATATTACGCATTGGTCCAAATTTTAGGGACCATTTATATCATTTTCCCTAATTGAACATGTGAAAAACTGCACCAAAATCAATACATTCTGACTTTTCATTTTTATGCCTAAGCTTGTATTCCAATTTTCCCCTTTTTTCATTTTGTGGTTTAGAAGACATGAATGGTCCTCATATCAGTTGATTTTCTTTTTCTATTCTCATCTCATGATTTCCAATTTAGACACGAAACTTCACCGAACTTTTAATATGACCCCAAAAATCATTAATTTTATTAAGAAACAATCAAAGTAATTTCCAACCTTTTTCCACGGTCATTGTGAATTGCCTTTCTTTTATTGTATATTTACTTGCCTTACTCGTCGCATGTACTATTTTCTTTACATTAACTTTGTTTGTCAAATCTTTTTATATCAACAGGATGTCTGAGACTCTTTGAGAACTTGACTAATTTTCACTAGGTGCAACAATACTATTCACACATGAATAAGAATAACTGACGCTTTGCCATACTAATTAATTATGCTCCCCCCTTTTATAGTTGATATTTTGCTCTTAAAATGGTTGTGGAAAATGGTGCACCCAAAGGATGAAATGGCAACAGTGAGTTGGTAGTGCTATTTATATTTTTCTATGTCTAGCACATTTTTTCTCTTGAAAATGCAAATATTTGAAATGAATGACAGTGGTTATTAGAGATTTTCAAGTGCATATTGTCGATTTTCGAGTGCTACTTAGTTTTATGCTTCTTATTGGGGAACTATAGATTTCAACATTAAACAGATTTAAGCACAGGACTCGTCATCTTAGTTCTATTGAAAATAAGTCTTGCCACACGATGGGATTTCACGATGTGTATTAGAAATTAAGAAAAAATAATAATAATGATACTTTCCAAATCATTAGTGGCTAAGTGAAGCTTTATGTCTATCCATTAATTTGCTTATTCAGGCATCTATGATTTTCAAATGAAGTTACACTTACGTGTTATCAATCGACTTTCTTTTGTAGTGATTACGATGGACGATGATGGGAAGATTGAAGGAACGTGGCCAAAATTATCTTTCCATTGAGAGAGAATCTTGTCTAATGGACCCTCGCGAGCAGATATTACGGGATGTTGCCCCCCCGCAGGTGGGTCCAATTCTTTCTGGAGAAGCTTTCCCCCAATTAAGGGGCTTGGAATTCTATTCATAGATGGGCCAAACAACAATTAGGGTTCAATTATGTTCAAATTAGGCCTCTAGCATAGGAATATGAAATTTCTATCTAGCCCATCCCATCGCCTTTTTTTTTTTTTTTTTTTTGCACGAAAGATGGAGGTGAGATGAACGGTATTAAGACCTCCAAGGTAGGAATATGAAATTACTGCTCAGCCCATCGCGTTTCACCATCTCTATTAAGTTATTAACTAGCCAACGGGGAACAAATTGGTTGTGTTACCACATTGGCGGACCTAAAAGGAGTATCGGTAAAAAAAAAATCAATACACGAGATTTCAATGCAAAATTTATTGTCCATCCCCTAGCCTTGATCTAATGATGTACACAACACGGGTTCGATTCCTCAATACATCAAAGTCCATGTCTTATTTGGTTCATGAGGAGTGCTATATATTTAATGGACTTGCATTTACCTTCCTTAATGAGCTTTTCTATGATCATACGGACAAATGTGAAGTTCAGAGGGATAAGAACATAATAAGTGCTATAACTTTTGTACGGCACTTATTTAAGTGGCATGATTTTTTTTTCAACTACTTGAGTGCCATAACTTTTAATCGATCACTTGTGTGCCACAACTATTTGAAAAATATAGTGCTGAAAATTCAGAGCAGCATAGTACTTTTTGTAAATTTGTTTAAATGTTATGATATTCAAGTTATCGATAAAAATGTTATACAACACTAGAGTGATCATAAAAGGAATTCAAGACACCCAAGTAAATGCTATACATAAGTTATGGTACTCAAGTGATTGATAAAGTTATCTAACTCGAGATGTCCTTTTTCCAAAGTTTTGATGGTTCAAGCAATTTTGGATATTTAATTTGGTGAGAAATGGTGAAAATAAAAGAAATAGAATAGAAATGCTGAACCAAAGGACCTCTCTCTTATCTTTTATTCTTTCCCCTCTTTTGGTTCATCAAGATGAATTTGCATATAAGAACCGGGCCTCAGTCTAAAATTGGGCTTTGGTTCATGGCTATTCAATAGACAAAATAGCCCATAATGGCTAAGCAATATGTCAATTGGAAATAGCTTGGATCTTCTATACTCTTCACCATGCCCTTCCGAACAAGGTCTACCTGATCTGCAAAGCTTCTGAATCCTCTCCCCATCGATCCATATTTTCACCATGACCACGAGCACGGCAAAGGACATCGTTCAGAGATTCCATTGACCATCGAGAGACCTGATTAAACAATTAGCGGGAGATTCGGGGACCGCCAAGTTAGATCTGCAGTCACTGAACTTTTAGACATCGTTTCCTCGTGGATTCCTAGGGTTCCGTGCGTGGAAATAATGGACGCGGTCCGGTCCTGGTAATTCTTTAACAGCGTCGGTGAATTTCAAACCCGGTCGGTAACTAAATTTTGACCGGCTAATCGTTTAGCTCGTGACATGCTAGTAAGTTACGGACGACTCTAAGGAAGTGCCCATAATTATTTAGCCCGCAGCCTATTAGCAAGTTTTTACGAACTGTTTTATAGAAGTGCCGACAGTTATTTGATTGTTATAAATTAGCAGCTACTCCTGTAAGTTACCATCATTTACTTGCGTAGCTGACCAACGTATTAAAGACATTAATTTCAAAGAACATTACCAACTCTTATTTGAGTCAATCGATCAACTTCTATTCGATTTTCCCAAATTACAAAAATTGTTCCAAGAACGTACAAATATAAATTTACTGAGGTTACTGTCATACTAATATTAAGTGATTTACTAACTCAACGCGGATTAAAATCCTAACTATTATTTGATTTGAATTACCAATGTTTATTTAATTATTACGAAGTCATCTATTCTGATAATCTGTTGATGTTTTCTTGCGAATGTTATCGGCATGTTAAAGTTACTAGCTCTTATATAAAAAATTGCCAAACTCTTATTTTAGTCTTCATATCAATATTTATTTGACTGCAACACGCATTCATAAGTTCCTCAAACAAATGTGAGTAACTTACTAAAACAGTTGGCAATTTTGAAAAAATTAAATAAAAGTTGGTAAGTGAATCAAATAGAGTTGGTATTTCCTGTAAGAGTTGGTAACTTAAAGTCTAGGAATAGATGTTGGTAAATTATTGGGATACATCAATAATTTTGAAAAAAAGTTGGCAATCTCGCATAAGAGTGGTAAGTCTTAACGTTTTGAGACGTTCTCCAAATCAATGTAGGTTAATTATTATTATACTTGAAAATATCCAATAAAAGTTGATAATTTTGGATATAAGGCTTCAGTCATTTCACGAGAAACTAATGATTTGGAAAATATTTTCTCAAAAATGACCACTTTATTTGACTTGAGATAATTGGTCGATGAAAAATATTTTCATTATCTGCTTAATTTATATCTAGTCATTTTCATGGACGATGAAAATATTTTTGGTTCATTCATTTTTGTAAGCAATTAAAATGATCGTTTTTAGGAAAAATATTTTCCAAATCATCCATTTCCTCATGAACAAATGAACCCTAATTTATTAACCTTTTTCTAGTTGGTAGGTTGCTTGTTTATTAGACTTGTTGGTGGTTTTGAAATAATCGATAGATGTTGGTGACTAATTAAAATATCAGACTAGTAGATTCGTTTAAAGTTGGTAGATTAACCTGTGCAAATAGATGTGGGTAAATTATCGGAGAAGTTGGAAGTTTTGTAAATAGTAGATAATTTCCTATAAGGGTTAATAACTTTAACACGTTGGTAATTTCAACAAATTAATGTTGGTAAAGGAAGAGTCTAAGTTAAGTTGGTAAATAGACTCAAATAAGATTTGAAATTTCCTAGATGAGTAAGTAACCTAAGAAACTTGATAAGCTGAGCAAATAATGGTGGTAAATTAATGAAACGGTTAGCAATTTCAAAACAATCAAATAATCCTCAGTAGCGACTCAAATAAATGCTGATGAGAGCTAGTAAAACTTAGCATCCTGGTAACTTTTAATAATTAGTTGTTGTTAAACTACCAGAACACTGTCAGTAACTTCAAACTATCAATTAAACATTGCTAAAAAGAACTTAAATTAAGATTTGGTAATTTCCCATAAAAAGTTGGCGATTTAAGCTCTGCAAATACATATCGGTAAATTATTATAACTGTTGATAATTTTGAAACGATCAAATCGATATCAGTAACTCCCTCAAATAAAAATTAGTAAAGCTAAAACTGGTTGGGAATTAACATTTGAAAAGTTGGTAAATCACCCAAATCAAATCCAGTAGTTTTCTATAAGAGTTAACAACTTTAACGGATTGGTAACTTTAACAGGAAAAAAATGCTGATAAATTATTAGAATAATAGGTAATTTCGAAACAATCACATAAAAGTTGGTAGTGTGCTCAAATGAAAGTTGGCAATTTTCTATAAAAGTTAGTGATTTTTTAATATATTAGTAAAGCACACAAGTAAAATATTGATAAATCATAGAAATAATTGATATTTTGAAGCGTTCAATAATTGTCAATTGTTGGTAACTTACCAACGTGTTACCTATTAAAGCAAGTCACAACCAAAATTCTATTAACAATGAATCTTGACAATTACTAATGCTCGATGTTTTATCAACACGGAACGGTCTTCCATTTTTAAAAAATTTGTAATAGGGTAGTCGTGCCTTTCCTCAAATCCTCTACAAAGTGTGAAAGTTTGTGTTAGATAAGGTCGGGATGCAAAAAGCAATGGTTCTTCAAATAAAAGTTATCTCAGCAGCTTCCTCAACTGCTGAGGGGGAAAATTCCCAGCTTCTTCCTCATGTTGGTTGCTTTTAAGTAACATGAATATTTAAAATATCTTCTTTTGAAAGTGAGGCCACATCTTGGATCTTATCAATCAAATAGATTCTCACAAACTCTTAAGACTTCTAAGAGCTGGTTGGCCATTAGTATAGTCACCAATCAGACCAACCCACGAGGAGAAGAAATTGAAACAATTGGAAAAAGGAGAAGAAAAATACAAAAAGCAATGGGAGATAAGACAGAGCAATCAATATATAAAAAATGAAGGGGGCCTGCCAATTGAATCATTCAAGTCTCTATTTGTTTGTAAAGTTAAATGCATCTTGGCATGTACTAATATGGGGTTGATGCTTCCAAATATGTCATTATAAGGAGGTTGAAATTCCTTTTAGGACTTTGGATTTGCACTCTTGTTAGTCATCTATTGCTTTCGATGTACTGTGTACCAATTCTGGACTCGCTCTTTCACGCTTTCATCTTTTTCTATCCCTTCTGTTTTATGGCACAGAAAATCGAAAATTCCACATGGGTTTTGTCACTAATAACCTCAACGAATCTCCTCCCCTCTCCTCACATCAAAATTCACTCACTTTTCAATTGATTAAGTGCGTATTTTTTGGGGAAAATGTCAGCCGATTTCGAAATTCTGGCCATTTCGCCTTGCTAAAGGAGGAGGAATGGAATATAGGGGGAAAACTGTACTTTTCTTTCATTAAATTTATGGGTTAATATTAACTATTGAGATGAGAACATCTATTAAAAGAACTGTGCCCCAGATAAATGCAAACAACAATTTTGTCATTTATAGCACTTCAATATTGAAAATTTCCATCTCCATGACCATACTCAGTAACAGGAAATGAGAAGTTATTAATCTCCTGGATCACCATCTTCACATGTAACAGACATTATGCTGCTCTGTTAGTCAATAAAAAAAAAAAAAAAAAACCATAAAAAAAAAAATTGTTCTAGCCTCAGTTTCACTACAGCCTCACGTTCCCAAAACTCATTTTCAAGTACTAAAAGCAGAAGCATCCTTCACCATCACAAGCACCTCCCTCCGTATCCTGCATTCCTGAACAAAGCTTGCTTCATATCTTCAGAGCTGACCAGATTTCTCTGCTCCAATCCCTGTTCCCACAAAAGGGAAAACCACAGATATAAGAAGAAAGAAAAGATTTATTGGACCCACTAAAAAACCGATTCACTTGCTCGATGCTAATTCCAAAAAAAAAAAAAAAAAAAAAAATTGTAAAAATTGGAGGATCTTGAATTGTTTATCTGTACCTCTGAACAGGAGGCTTGGATTGCAAAGTCATTGAAACAGCTGATAACGCAGTGCTCAATCTCAAGCCCTAATGCTTCCATGGTGGATATGGTTGATAGCAACAACCCTGGCTTCCCCGCACAGCAAATCTCAATCTTTGTGTCCTCATTTCTTTTCTCCACTTGGAACTGCAATGACAAAAAAGAAAAAATATATATTTTTATTTTTTTTCCCCATGGTTTCTTGAAACTTTTATTAGGGCTAACTTCGAACTGAAAGTCAAGAAATTTTCATAATACTGATGTTACTGAAGAAGCAAGCACAAGAAACGGGGCATGCCTGTGGGGAGTTTCTGACCGACATTTCATTTGGCTTCGTCTCCTTGAGAGGCGCCAACACATTCAGCTGCTTCAAATCCAGTTTGCTCTCTTGTTGCAAACTGCTGATCTTGTCAAGAAGTTCTTTCACGTAGTCGATGGTGTCTCCAAGAATCGATGTCCTGTCCATCTGCAGAGCAAACGAAAGACAACAAATCACAACATCAAAACTCAATCAGTCCATTGCCGCTCATGTACAGGTGCAAAAGCTCAACACGAACAGTTGTTGAACTTTTAACAGAATTGATGCATAAACTGCAAGTTGGTGGCATTCAAACAATTGGGTCATGTTCAGCTTCAACAAAACTCCGCCTTATTGCTCTGCAAATCGATTTTGTGGACCGGCTTCGGTACATCATCCAGCGTTTTTTCCAAATAAATATATGTATACCTCTTTTATCAGCTTGCGAAATTATTTTTTTTCCACTCATTCACTGCGTAACTAATTAAAAATCCATTACCAAAATCTGAATCACACACCTTGCTTATCTTGGGAACAATGGATCGGAGCATCGAGAGGCGATCGTTCAACCGCTTTCTCCTCCTCCTCTCGGCCATCAGATTTTTGGAAGGTTGGCCCTCCAGCTTCCTGGCCCTGCTCTTCCCTTCCAGACAAGAACCGCCCATGTTGAACACTACAGGAGGAGGTGCTGCTTCAGGAGATTCCTGAAGTAGAGGCTCAAGCTTGCAACTCACTTGTTGTAAATGTAGGTTCATGAAATCGTCCGTCACTGTCAGAGGCGGAACAGGACCCGGCTCGTCTTCCTGCATCAAAGGATTAAGGGGGCACTGAACTTCTTGAACCCCGGCATCGATCTCGTGCGGGCTATAGGACGAGTCAGTGAACTGTGCACCCGTGACGGGGCTGTAGGATGAGTCGCTCATCATGTGGGGTTGTTGCAAGAAAGGGTACTCATTGCCAAATGAGAAACACAAACTGTTGAGGTCATCTTGGTCAAGGGAGACAGGGAAGGGTTGAGAAGGAGAGACAGGGAAGGGTTGAGAAGGAGAGAAAAGAGATGAGCTTTCGCCAAAGCAGCGATTGTCAAAAGCCCAGGCATTGGAGGAGAGCTCGTTCATATCTGTGGGGATGGTCTGAAATAGGTGGTCTTGGCTCCTTTGAGGCCCCAGGAGCTCCTCCAAGAAACCATGTTGCTCATAATGCTCCATCTCTCTCTCTCTCTCTCTCTCTCTCTCTCTCTCTGTGGGAGACCCTGGAAGAGCGTGTGTGCTGCTTTGCTTTTGTCTGTCAAGAGAGAGGTAATGGAAAGAAATGCCTTGATATGAAGAGGTCGGCACTAAGTGGATGTATATATAGGCGCTTTCACCTAATTATTAGAAATGCATTATGGTTTGTGTTACCTTCCATTTATTAGCCTCCTCAGTCTTAAGATTGAAATGGAATCTGCTTTTCGCTCTCTCTCTCTCTCTCTCTCTCTCGTGTGTGCGAGTTTGTGTGATTTGATGTCCTTTTCACCGAAATATGCAATCAAACCAAGGTGAATAATACAATAATTCAGCGTTCCTCTCTGTAAAGCTTTGACCCACATGTGTGCCTCTGAAGCGGAGGAGAGATGGGGGGTAGGGATATGGAAATACCATCGCAGGCCCTGTCAGGTTCTTTGTATGAGCCAGGCCAGAAGCTCTCTCTCTCTCTCTCTCTCTTTCTCTGCGGAAATAGGGATGAAAGAGCGTCGTCCCTCTCTCCGTCTCTTTCAGAGAAATAATGCTCAGCTTGGGTCCCATTAATGGAACGACGTTGCCCTAATGCTGGTGGTGGCTCTCGGTTTGATTAGATGCGGCCACGCATTATGGTGAAGGAATTCTCACATGTCCCTCTAATGCCACTCCATGGAGGTTTAGTACATTAACAAAAGTGCATTTTGAACGGCATAGACTTTGTTCTCTTTGCTTTTTCTTCTCCTTTTCTTTTTTTTTTTACTTGCCTTTCGCGTCCTTTCCACTCCACCCTTCTCGTCCATCGACATGTGCCATTGAGTCTTTTGTTGTTTCGTCTTTTGCCGATAGCCATCTATAGATCCGTTCGAGCCCTACGACTCATCGTCCACCTCGTGATTTTTCGCCGTGGTAGAGAGGAGCTTCATGATAAATGTTTCTGAAGGTAGGAGCATGTTATGATCCAAATATGATCCCCATCCGTAAAAGAAGTTTAACTTTATTTCACTTGGTATGATCCAAAATTACCAACACAATAACACAGATTAGTAGCATCAAATGTCACATAATCAACCCTCTTTTCTTTTTCTTTTTTTGGAGAAATTGGCAAACATATAGTTAGAAAGTTATCATCATGAGCACTTTATCTTTTGGTGACCGACCCTTGCATTTTGCTATCCAGATTTTCAAAGGCAGGATGCTCGAAAATCATCATGGCGAATTGTTCTTTAGCTAATATATTAATTTTTAGGTGCACTTTTAGTTAAAAATTACCATCGTTGTAATTTTTGTGGGCCATGATGACGAGGCACAACATTTTATTTGATGTAAAATTTGTGCATAAATTTTAATCGTGACCGCATGTAACATTGGTGTTCCAGGTACTGTGCATAACTTTTATAACTTGTATATTTTCTTTTTGAAAACATTCAATTTGTGACCTATGAAAAACGCTTTTCATTTCAATTCCCTTTCCACATTAGGTTGAACTATGCAACGATTACTCAATTCAACTGAAATAGTCGGCCTCCTACATTCTCTTTTATTTTATTTAACCTATAGTCGAAGTTCACAAAATCGATTGAAAAGCAAATTCTGCCATTCAATTATTTCATCATGGGTTTATCTAATCTCAAGTTGTCTTCTAGTTTATAGGATTTAGATAAGAGGGGCATATTCTCCATTGCCTCCTTCATATAGCAAATAGACAATAATATATTCCGTACATGTATAAGTCTTCAATCAACAATTATAATACTTCGCCTATACTTTATTTATTTATTTATTCTCGTAAGGCTGGATTGGCTCTACACTGATATAAATATGATCAAATGGTATATTTCTAATCTCCTGTTTTGGCTCATGCGGTCGACCAACTCTGGCTGCATGCATGAAGGGCACATTTTTGCATGGCATACTGAGATTAAGTTTATTTTCCTATGTATTGTAGGATTTCGTGGATATGACCCAGCCATTTGATAGGCCCTAACGACCAAGTGAACTCCAAACATTCGATTTGTTTTCAATTATTAAGACTTGTTAAAAAAGAGAGTAAAGTTTACATTGTGTATCAAGACCCCCCCTCTGTGTGTCTGTGTGTGTTATGTGTACTTACTGCTTCTACTCCATGAGAATTATTTGCCCGGACCCTAATTTAGTGGACCGGATTAACCATAATCGTCGGTCATGTGAGTCCCGCTCTTGACTAATGATTGTTGTGTCACTAGATGTGTGGATTTGAATGTGGACATTGTTCTCACCTAGTCCACAAACAAAGATCCTGTCTTTCATCCATTCTAACTCAATTTGAAGGTTGCGTCGAACCAAAGTTAGAGGCTACATGGCACTTGCACTGCATTTGGTTATCTAGATGTCTAAACCGTGTATGATTAGGAGACATGGTATAAAATCCCTCAAATTTCTCATATTCTTTTAATGAATGACCAGATATGATACTGAGCATACGCGTATCACATGCAATTAGGTGCTTAGGGTGTGGATTCTTTACTCTACGTGGTACCCCACCAGAGTGCCTCAATAGATCTTAACGGTAGAGATTTATTGCAACACCACGAGAAGCATTGTGCAAAGGAGAGGATCTTCACCCAAATGGAACATTCTAGGTGTGGGAGTTCGACACGAGGTCCTGTTAATGAGTTCCCTTCGAGCACGATTGCTGCGCTGATACTTTTCACATTACGATATATGAACACATGCCAATAAATAAATAAATAAAATCACGTATTCATGATCCCTACTACTATCAAATTAGCAAGGTCCCGACTATTATTGAGGGATATGCTGATATTTGGGTATAAGGTCTCTCCTAACTTGTCTCATGTATGGTTTTGCAGAGTCGCTATCAATCCATCTAAAAGTTTAAGTGGGTAGACAAGCTGAAATATGCAAGTTGGACAATAATCATCAATTTCTTTATGTTCATCTTGATTACTAAAATGGAATTAACATGTATATCTATCTTCTATCTATATTGACTATCTAAGAACAAATGGAAGCTCCAGGTGCTTTTATCTGACTTCTGCCATTGAGGATCGTTGATCTGATGATACTATAGCTAGGCACAGTAACTTGATTAACTTCTTTGTCGTGTGGTGATTATTATAAATACCGTACTAAGTGTAGTTATTATAGAGTCTAGCGAAGTAGCGTGTTTCTATATGCTTGTTGCTATTGTAGAACGGAATACGATTCGCTGTAGGAAAGCATCTGAGGGTCTTTTCTAGTAGTTTTGTTTTTTTGTTTTTTTTTTCAAATATACCAAGCCATGGAAATGTCATTAGCCAGAGTGTACAAAAACTCAGTTTAATCATGAAAAATGGTGAAACTTTAGGGTTTAATCCTAGGCAAAGCCCCCTAAGTGGAACGAATCTGAGAGCCACATGCTACCATGAAAAAGCAAATTTTGTTCCGGGTTAATAATTATTAGCATTGGTGTGAGAATTCCAGACTTGTGGGGTTGACTCCACGAATTACCTCGTCTACATCACCCCCGCTCCTTATCTTTTCCTGTCTCTCAGCTCCAACTTTTTGGAGAAGTATGGAACATCCTGTAAATTTCATGAATCGATTAAATATAAGTCCTTGGCTCATATAAGTAACCCTAATCCGGAGTAGTTCATGCACAATTCGTTGCATTTGAACATGCGACTTCCAATTCATGAGCTGAAAATTTTCCCGATGTCTCGCAAAACAGCGCCCAACCCTAGAGGGTTAAAGTGAATAACTTTATACATGCCCACATTTGCCAGTTAACTTGGTTCTCGAACCCCATAAACACACCAGAGGAACTACAGTTGAGATTGGCAGCTTTTGGAGAAAAATGGTTTTCCGACAAAACAACCAAATATTCTTTCTAAATAAGAGAAGTTTTCAGATTAATTCCATATAAACACTTGATGAACTAGTTGAGATCGTCGGCAAATTATATGAACATGATACCATTATTTCAAGTAGCATAAACAGAATTTTTCAAGCGAAAAATTGCAATCGTTCAATTAGCGCAAAAAAATTTAAAACTTATGTCATCGATCACGTTTGCAATCAGCCGATGCCCCACATTTTCCACAGCAGCCAGCTGCACTTAGCTTCTGCAAAATGATTAAGCGTGTAGGATTATGATGGCATTATTTTTGTTCGATCATCATATTCATCTGCTAATAATAACTTCTGAGTAGCCTTTTAGAATATAATGATGACGCCGTTCATTGCCTCGAACATGCATGAAAAAAACCTTAAAAAGTATAAACTGAAATTGATTTTTATAAAATAAAAAACGACTTGTGAAATAGAATAGTTTAAAATAGTATGACAGATTTCGAGAAAGGGCAACCGAAACAACACGAATTTCCTCGAGGGAAGTTCACCAAGCCCGGACCCAAGACGACAATGTTGTGAATATCTCGTTTGACTTGCAAGTGTCGGAATGAAAAAAGGAATAAGTAAATCGATGAGAATATTTTTATATATTACTTTGACTAGTGGGCATCTAATTATTCACCTCAGTGTCACATGCATGGAATCTCCTCAAGAATTGTAAACATGAAGCACATTGTAATAATAATAATAATAATAATAATAATAATAATAATAATAATAATAGTGGTGGTAGTGGTGGGATTGGGTTATTACGAGAAGTTTTTGGAAACCCAGAAGGCAAATCAACATCGGTTCAAAGTTACATTTCACTTTCTATTTTCTTAAACCTGCCAGCTTTGGCGTTTGGATTTTTACTTGACGCAAAAGAATAAAAAGGAATAACTCAACAAATTATAATTCTTGACGCATACGACTTCGTATTGATATTTTAAAATCCAAATTATTTACGTTGCCTTTTAGATATTAAAAAGAAAATCTCTCAAACAAGCCTTCACGGAAACAGACAAGTACTTGCATTGTGTGTCCTCTGAGTGCAAGAAAACAAATAGCCATTTAGCAAAAAATTCCAAATAAATAGATAAATAAATAACAATAATGCAGCCAAAAGATGTCAGCGACTTGCAAGAGAGGTCAGGAAAGCGAAGCAAGCACGCAGAATCTAAATGGCTGATTTAAGCAGTATTTTGCAGGCAATTACAATGTTCTAACTTGGGTGTCGGTTTTGGTTCTTGGTTTAGGGTTTTGGTTTTTTGCCCTTTTGCATCTTCTTTGTTCTTTTCCCATGCCGACTAGCCTAAGGATTTTGTCAGTTCTTGTGACTTTCATGTCTTAATAGTTACTACATTCATGCACATTTTCTGTTTCGATGACATTCTTAATTTTATGCGAAGCCTCAATCTCATCTTGTCTCATGATGCTTATTAAAAAAATGTTAATCGACCAACTTTAGAATGTGAGAGCAACCTCCATACCATGATCATACAAACTTCTCCATAAAATCAAGTCATAACGTAATGACGAGACAGATTGTGGATATGAATTTTAATAAATTCTGATAATCGTCTTCTAGGAATAATCTTTGTCAAAAAATAAATGCCCGCTAATGCTTAGACTAACAAAAATTAACCAATTTATTTAAATATGCAAACGGAATTATGCGAGATTAGATTAGTTTTCTGACACTGCAACCCATACCATAGAGATTGTATTAACTTTATCAAGAGTTGATAAGTTCTGCACAATTGATGGAAATCAAATGTTGGGGACTGATGGAATAGTCAATGGTGAAAGTGTTGGCAAATGCAACTTCTCTTTCTCCCAGCTTTAGATGCTCTCATCACCATTTGAAAAAGCCTAATAATCCAATTCTGCTACCAAAACCATCATAATACCCTTTTTTTCTTTTTTGTTTCTTCATTAGAGTTTGACATTCACTTCCACTCTTTTTCTTTTTTTCTTTTTTAATCTCAAATTTGCCCTCCTAACAAGAGCTAAGCAAGCTGCCTCGAATTATTGGCAGATCGTTGTTCGTGACTGGTACCTCGGTCGAAGAGGATGGGGGAGGTTTGTCCACGGATGATATCCTATGATGCCTGAACTAATGGTAACATATCCTAAACATGCTCGTTCATTAAAACTCGACAAAAATCACTTCCACCGCATTTCTTGGTACGGAAGTAATGGTATGTTCATGATTCACGGCACTTTGCATCGATTGGCCCATTCACAGTGCCTATGGATTTAGTGGGGTCGCCACGGCCATAGACCCGGGTCCAGTCACAATGTAGGGATCGATCGATCCGAGCCGGACCGAATTATAAAGAGAGAGAGAGAGAACGCAAGGGCGGGGGGAGGATGAGGGCCGTGACGCAGCCACACACCAACGCACAGGAATGTATTGTCGTTGTCACGAAAACCGCGGCCATCTTGATTCGCCACCAACGCCCGACATCAGCGGTTTCACCGAAAACCCTCTCTCCCTCTCTCTCTCTCCATAGAAAGCATGGTGTTCGGCTTGGACAGCAGCCCACAGGAATCTAATCGAGGGAGGCTTGCACCGCTCTTTTCTCTTTCTCTCTCCACCCCAAGAATTTGTCCGTTTTCTTCTGGTTTTTGTTTGTACCCTTGCGTCACTGCTCACTAGCCCTCCAAGGGCTGCTACGCATAGCTTTTCGTGTCCCGACCCATGTCGGAAAACCTCAACATCTCTTGTTATTAAGACTTGGAAGTAGAAAGAATCGAGGGGGATGTTTTGAGTGAAACTCTTGATTCTCTTCAACTCAATTGATGATGACCTCTGTGGGTTTTGATTTTAATCTATCTATCGGTATATCTTTTAGTTATTATCAAAAGCTTTGCTATTTCCAGACCCATAGAATAACCCCAAAAATCTGACGAATTGGTTGTATTTGGACTTTTGAACTGTATAGATAGTCCCAATCCAAAACAGTCACGTAGTTTGTGAGATTTGAATAGAAAACCTCCAGCTTCCGAGCTCAAATTCCCCTAATTGTTAGGAATCACATTCGAATTCTAGATGTCTTAGGCATGAAAATCATTACGGATAGAAAAAATAAAAAAAATTATGGCTTTCGTAGGAAAATCATGAGAACAAAGTGTTAAAGAGATTCAACATAAATAAGACAAAACAAGTTGCAACTCTTCTATCAAGTTACTTCAAACTTGTTTGAGTACTCGGGTTTTGAAAGATGAGATGGTGAATCCCATATGCATTAGCAGCAGTAAATTTAATGTATGCTATGATAAGAACTACAATAGAAGTTGTGAGTTGATATCTATAGAACTTGGACAAAGACCATTGGTGCTTTTGACAGTATCAAAGCCAATAGTTTACTATATGTATCGGTGTTTGGTGAATATCTTAATGAAGAAATTTGGTGACCAACGCATTCTAGGCTGTGGATGTTGTGGTGTAGCAATGCGGGCCTAATGACAGGCTTTAGGATGACGTTGCGCCTTGATGGAGATTCAAATTGTGAGATATCTTGATGCAGAAAGATAGTTGGATTAAGGGAGAGTAGACCTAACATTAATGACGTAACTATTTGTGTTTACCTTAGTGCTTGAAGTGACTATGATTGACTATGTTATATATATATATATATATAGAAATAAGTTGATTGTCTCAAATATATATGACATACTATATAATGATCTTCAGTAATTAATGTGCACATTTCAAATATCAATTGTAGCTCTCATATACGACCATTGAATGTGAGACTCTCATTCCATATCAGTCTTTTTCCCTTAATGTAGCATGTAACGCAACACAATCTTGAAATTAGTCAACACTCGCATTAGATGTTTTGACTCCTATTGTCGTTAGTAGGTTAACACAAGGCTCCTACTGTGTAGGAGCTCTACCCTAATGTGGGATTCTTGTTGCTTATAATCCAACGTAGTTCTCAGGATTGGTCAACACTCGCGTTAGGTATTTTTCATCGCCAAAATCTATTAATAGTGTAGTGAAAATGGGGTAACTCACCTTGACTGAGCTCTTTTTCTCTTCTTCCCTTCTTCCAAGATTCTTGCAAAAATTTCCATTATTACGAAATTATCAATCCTAAAATGACCTTGTTAAGATTCTCCATACATCATTTGAGAAGTTCCAATCTAAAAGGTTAAACAGTTAGATGAAAAATTAAAATTTGATACATAGATACAATAACAATTCTACCGCTCATGTGTAGACGAGCAACGAAATCGATCATTAGAGAGGCAAATAAAGAGGGGATATGGCCCGTGACACGATGCTCTTTACCATGCTAGAAATCCTAAGTCGAAATGCGCAAAATGTATATTTAAATGCCTTTTGCGAAGGTGAAGTAACCCTTTTTCCATGACAGGTATGTGGCTGCTGGCGTGTGAACAGAGATTAGCTTCTTTTTTATGAGTCAGATGTGGTGGTGGCGAGAAATTTAGTGGGAAGTGACGTTGCGGAAAACTCCCACGTCACGAGCCGTTCGTTGGAAGAAAGTTGATGCGAACAGATCTGTCCACACCCGAGATACGGTTCATCTCCAAGACAAAATCGATGCATTCCGACGTCCATTTTCAGAAGGAATTCTTGTTTGTTAATGCCTGGTTTGGGGTCCATACGGTTCGATGGCTGGGAGGGATTAGCGCATGTGAACTCGACGAGAATCTACCCCTCTCATCGATAGGGTTGGTTAAGTCTAATGTCCTCGAGAAAAGCGCAATGCTTTTGATTAAGACAACGTATGAGATTGTTTTTTAAGTGACGTGACATTACTACAAAAAGGTTAACTATTTTAGGCGGGTGCATTTAAGAACCAAAGAGAATATCCTGGTAAATGGATGTTATGGACGGGTCTCTTCTTGAGAATCCTGCTCTTTGCCACCGACCGGTCGATAGCCTTAATATTATATATTATATATATACACGCGCATTACTTTTACTCATGTTGACGCAACATTTGCTATCCAGGTTGTCAACCTTTTCATCACTGCACGGCACTAAACAATGCTCATTGTTTGCCATGTAAAAAGGGTAACCTAATTTCATGCTTCTCCCTTCGTCTCTTAATCTGCTTTTGTAGAATTCCGACCAAAAAAAAAAAAAAAAAAATCTGCTTTTGTAGATTGGATAGCTAATCCTTCTAGTTGTCACCAATGGCGAGTTTCTTAAGGCGCGCATGATAGCTATTTTATTTATATTCCAAAATTATTTTTCCGTTTCGACTTATTTCTTGAATAGAAATCTATTTGGTAAAATTATTTCATTTATCAATTTTTAAAATAATTTTTGCTTTAGAAATATGTTCGGAACAAAAAATCAGTAGTAAATTTTTACTTATCTATTTTCGGAATAGAAATAAGAAATAAAAACTCTTCTCATCATTCATTAGTTGCTGTTCATCAATCGCCGCTCGCCATCCGTCCCCACTCGTCGTCCGCCACCCATTATCGTCCGCTGACCGCCATTTGCCATTGCTTGAGAGAAAGAAATTTTGTATCATTATCAAATGTGTATTTTTGTTTAGAAACTAATCTAAGAATAAAAATAGAAAAATTTATTTTTCTTTTAAAAATCAATTTTTGATCAAAATCATTTGTGCCCTTAATAATTCTCTTATATCTCGGTATAGTAAGAAGCAAATCTCCATAGCTCGACTCTTGTTAATAGGGCTTTCAAATTACTCTGGTTACAATTATAACCACAAGATGGGAGTGGTTCCTCACAGTGACGCGACAACCATCTCTTACGACAATCAAAGCGTTATTCAAATGCCAGGAAATGATGTTTTTCATTAGTACACTAAACCTATTGACATTGACAGTCACTTTATGCAACATCATACACTCCCACATTAGCAACTTATCTTGTTTTCATTCCATCTATCAGTGGACACATCTTCACAAAGGCACGTCCCCTAAGACTTTTTTAGATCTTCTAACTAAATTCCAGCTAATCGCTTTCCACGTCACCGAGGGTTTGGTAACATTCTAGAGATATTTTGATGCCTTGCCTTGATTGATTTTGAATTGTGATTATGAGATTCACAGTGGGATTGGATGAATTGTGACTGATTTGTATGTGGGGATAGGATATGTTTAGTTATATATACTTGATTGTACGTAGGGATATGATATGTTTACTTATATTATATATAATTCCGTCGGACTCTCTAAGTTTCTTAATAGGCCTCAATTACTACCTGTACCTCTCACCTTTGGAGAGTATAGAATTATATAAAAATGCACATATACTTCCTTCCGCAAATTCAATCTTGAACAAGCCTTTGTTGAAGCAAAAATTAGATGTAAATATTCATTGATAGACGTTAACGAACATGCACTAATCTATTATAAGAATCAATTATGCACGGATTGGGTTTGTGCATCGTTAAAAATGTCATAAATTAGTAATCGAACTGGAAATATGCATTTTTAACCAGGGATATATAACTAGAATACACAATGCAAGTCCAATAAATAATGGGGTTTGTACAATTCGTCTTGACAACTTAGGGCCTGTTTGTTTGGGTATTGTTTTTGTTCCCCGAAACACAATTTTTGTTCTTTTGTTCCGAGGAATAAAAAAAAACGCAAACGCGTTTATTTACACTTTTGTTTCCCCGAAACAAATTTGGAATAAAAACAAGAAAACAAAAAAAAACTTGTTTCTTATTCTCGAAACACTTCGAGAAATAATTTTTCTCTCCTATTTTTTCTTTATTTTTTTTCTTCTTCTTTTTTTTTTGGATGGCGACCTCGCTAGAGCGTCGCTAGCCCTAGCAGGCTTGGCCTCGCCTTGGCCATGGTCGAGGTCGACGACCAGCCAAAAGGGAGAAAAAATAAAATAAAAAATAAAAAGAGAAAAAGGAAAAAAAGGAAAAATAAAATAAACAAAAAAATATATAAGTTTACCAAACGTGTTTACGTTCTTTTTCTATTCTAAGAACATAAATTTTGTGCGATTACCAAACGCATTCTTCTATTAAAAATTATTCTTTTCAGAATAAAAATAATTTTTCTATTTCTGTTTCTTGGAATAATTTTTTAACAAAACGTTATCAAACACAACCTTATAATGAGAAAATTGTCTAAAAAATCTTAAATATATTGCATTTTATCAATTTAGTTTTAAACATTTTCAAATTAATCAATCTAACTAATTTTCGAGGGAAATTACTAACATGAATACTAGCAGTGTCATATAGGACAGCTAACATCGACGCGAACAATTTTTAATAATATTTTATATATTTATATTTATATTTGTATTTTATTTTTTTCTTTTTTTTTCTTTCAGTACTTTTTTTTTCTATTAATAATGGCCATTGGTCGAGGTCCAATGATCCCGCCGGTTACAAGCCTCCGGCAGTGGTTGGCAAGGGCTCCTTGCCCTTGCACACGACTAGTGAGCTTTGCCCAAATTTTAGTGATGGCCACGAGCACTCGCTAGCTGAAGGCAAGGGCACCAAGCCTTCTCCTAGTTGTGAGTGAGGGCCGCGACACTTGCCCAATGGCTTGTGAGGATCGCCAAGCCTTAACCTATGGTTGGCGGCCCCTACCAACCCTTAACAATAAAAATATATAAAAAAAATATATTATAAGACTTTTCAAACAATTTTCCCCACTTGTACTTGTTCGGGTAGTGTTTAGTTGGCCAATTAGCACTCAACATCGCCCAACATCTAATCTTCAGCAATAATGGCAAGGTGCTTCAGAACCGACCCACCATCTTTCTAATCGCGGTTTGTCAGCTTGCTTAATGACACAATCCATCGTCGATCAGGATCCCCAATTACAATATTGTCAACCCCCGATTGATTCGCTCGTTTGTCGCGTGGGGGTTCGTAACCGGAGTCCCAAAGTCGAGATTTGTACGCTTGCGCGGGTCTCCTTACCGCCAAGTGTCGAAGGATGCAACGCACGGAATCGAATCGGGTCTAAAACACGAGGCAGAAAAACAGAGCAAAGGACATCGGAAGGTGTCAATCGAGGATCCGATTTAGCATTTGCATCAGGAGTGAAATTGAATTTCCACTTTGTTCGTGCGAAAGCTACAACTCCTGACACCTAAAAGTCGAAAAAAGTATTCGGGGAAGTCAGGGTTAGGCCCCTCTTTGAAAAAAAATGGAGGTTTGATATGTCAAGAATCGGGGGTTCAGCTTGGATACTCGAGTGTAATGGCATGTCCCACTTTTGTTTGTGTGTTATAATTCAGTTGTTGGTTGACAAGTCTGCCCATGATTGTACATGCCCAGTTAGGCGAAAAGGCATTTATAAGAGTACACCGTCGTTAAGTTAAGAATTCAAAAAAGAACCAAGATTGAAACCTAATATCGACTTCGAGGCTTTTACCAAGTCCAGATTAGTGTGTAAGAAGAGATAGTGGCATATTCATTATTGGATGGATGACGTGTTTTGAAAATTAACTTCATTAAAATCTGCAAGTCAATGTGAAAATACACATTTCCCTTCATTTGGATTTAAAAGAAGGTCAAGGATTGTCTTGGTCGATAGACTCGAGTGGCGTTGGCGATCAAAAGTTCGGGTTGAATTGATCCTATTTGAACGGGGGATTTGGAAAAACTAAGCAACAAATGGAGAAAACAACGCATCGAAAATTATATAATTTGATTCGGATGTCAAAAACTATTTTAAGTGAAGAGTGAATAAGATGAATCTACTATAAACAATGAAGAAATAAGCTTAGATCAAAAGCCCTCTTATATTCAAGTTCCCGGATTCCCAATCAATCTCTCGAGTGTATTCCTCACAAAAGTTTCAAAAGGAAATTCTTAAAGTTACCCTCAAGAGTCTTTGATGTGTACTCTCTCTCTCCCTCCCTCTCCAAATTGCTCATCAAAATAGGCCAAAAAATATCGAGTTTGTGAATAGGTGCGTCGACGTCTGGGCGCCTGCCCTTTTGCCTGGCCGCCTCCTAACAATCTGGTCCTCCGTGCCGGGCACTCTTCCACCTTCAAACACCTTGCCAAACTCTTGAAACTTTGAAAAACATTAGAAAATTTAAAGGAAAAATAACAAAATGCTTTTTACTTTTATTTAAGTTGAAACAATCAGTCCCTAAGTTCTTGCACAAAGCACGGAGATAATTGAACACCATTGATACTAGGTGCACTTGTTCCTCAAACCAAATATATCAACGTCGGTAATTGAAATTAATGAATTAAAGCCGGATCTTAAAGCGTTGATGTTACTTTCGTGCTTATATTTTCCAAGAACTAGACTTGCACTCAACATATATCAATCAATCAGGCATAGTACAAAAGCTGAAAAGAGAGAAACTCTTCATTCCAATCAAACTCGTCAAGTTGCATTATGATCTCATCTTTGCTTATACAGCAACAGAGAAGCTTCTTGAATCTCTCTTCCGTCCTTCTTCCTAGTCGGGACAAAACAGAGTGTGCTCTCCCCTTAATTTACGCACTAGGTTGTCCTCAAGAGTCTCTGCCTATTTTGAAAATTATGTAGAGCTCTTTTAGGTAAATCATTTCCTTTGGCTCTGATCACGATTGAAAAGAACGGTCTCATTCTCCCAAAGCCAAACGCCACCCTGATTCGTTACAAATTCAACAGTACAACACAATCTTCTTGGGAGGATCTTCTTTCATGGGTATGTGTTGACTTACAGAGTTTTGAGCACTTGTTGGGCAGTCAAACTTCATGTATAGCTAATTATCTAGGGTTGTCCTTCCAAAAGATCTTGAGCTGCAATTGATGTTCTGAAAGGCACTTTAAACCTTAATATACTCAAAAGAGGTCGATGAATTCGCGTAAGAAATCAGTGGTTGGGTATCGTATGCATTCATATTATATTGAGTTTTTATGTTTTTTAATGTGATCTTGGTACTAGTTGTGCTGGTTTTATTAACTAAAACGCAATAATAGGTGCAGCTGTACTGAAGATCGCAATTAATTGGCCACTTGATCCCATAGTTCTAATATGAAAAATTCTCATTAGCGATGCTAATCGGTCTATCTTAGTGTCTAAAGAGGCCCATTCAAGTCTACAAGGCGCTGTTGTCTTCGTCGCTCGACTCTTTCTTCCAAATGCGGAGGATTTTCTTCCGAATTTTTAGGCAGTAATCCTAATCAAATTAATGATGGGACCATAACGAGATTAGTCACGCCACAAGATCAATGCGTGTGATTATTTCCACGCATTGATTATTTCCATTGGCTTCTCAATTCTTTGGGGAAATTGAAGTTATGGACAAAAGGGATTTTCATGCTCATGTTGATTCTGGTCTCAATTGTAAGGCTAATTTCCTTCATTAGGATGTCGGGATTAGCTGTCGGAGGGGTTATTAGAAATTTTTCCTGAATGGCTGGGGATTATGTGAATAATTATTTGCACTAAACATGATATCTCTGACTCATGTAGTTCGGGGATTGACCAAAAATTGCGGGGACGTCGGCCAATTGACTTAAAATCCTCTTTTTGGGCTTTCCTCATGGGTAAATTACCATAGAAGTTAGCAAAGTCAAGTAACTTAAAAAAGGGCAGAACATCTTATTATGGAGGTGGAAAAAGGTAAGCCATTCTCGTAGAATCAAATGAATATGCAAGTATTTGCGTAGTGAAGTTAGTCATTTGTAGATATTAACTAAATTCTTTCAGTTGTCGATCATGCATGCTTCTTTTGAAAGTAGAGAAGGCGAATAAATGGTCATATATATAAGTTATTTTATACCATGTTTAGTGTCATTGTGGTCTATGACACTAATATAGGGTTCTTGGAAGAAACACGATCAATTACAATCCATGACATCGTAATTTCTCTTGCTTTTTTCTTCGTTCCAACGCGTGATCCTTTTTCCTGGTACATAAGCCATTCTGGTTATTGCGCGCATCTTGAAAATGCACATTTGATGGGTTCGGTGTCGTCGCATATGCGTGCTACACGATACACAATCTTCGTATGATATACTTTCATCTGATGCACATGCGAGCGTATTGGACTAGTATCGTATCTGAGGATGGCCAGGTCTTATGGTGGTCACTAGCGAAACAAAATCATTTGCATCGGAACTTCCTGGACGGGACAATCCTACATACACAAAATGGTTGGATCGACGACCAAAGTATTTTACTCAGGGACTGCGATAGAATCCCAATACAATAGTTGTTTACCTTACATGAATCAATTATAGCGAAATGGAGGAAAATGGTTGCTGATGAATTGTTTCCAGAAACGCTACTACAAACCCCAATATACACAAAAAAAACGCCTTCATAACTGCTATACAGCGTAATCAAGCATAGAAGATAGGACGCTAAATGTAATCAAACACCTGCCCGTAGAACATGGTCCGAGCGTCGAGTAAAGGGACATAACCTTCAGGATGGCGATACTCCTCAACTCATAAATTCTCCAGTTTTCTTGGTCATTTTCTCTTTTTCCCATCCTTTCCTCAGGAATTTCTACCAAGAAGACAACTTATTGAGTTGGCATGAAATTCATGTATTACATGGACATTGCACAGCAGCTTCATGTTCTTGCATGCTTCACCTGTTTCTGCCGAAGTAGAAGGTTCCGAATTTCCAGAGAGTTGACCAGAAAAGAAACTGTATTTCGTTATATAAGGACAACAAAGGAATATAACAATAGTGCTTTTCCAAGAAGCTTTAACTGATCAACCTGTAGAGAGAGGGTGTCTAGCAGCCAAGTGAAGTGATGCAGCATTATGTTTTCGACCCACTATAAATCAAGTTCATGTAGAACTTGAACCATGATTGACTGCTCCTCACCCAGCCATTATTTGGATAAGCGTATAATACCCAGTAGCACATCACTCTTGTTTGCAATGACTCAGTCACAGATCCTAAAAACTACAGATAAAGCAAAGATAATCTCAAAGTGAGATAAACTAGAAAACCTGTGAAACTTCCAGTGAACATGTATTTGAAGATACTCTTGCTAAAAGAATTTCAAGATCTGGCTGAAAAAACAAAAACCCCAGTAGAACAGAGAGGAGAAGCACAAGAATAGCGGCCAGAGTGTTAAAACTGGATTGCTTGTTAGATTTCTGGCTACTTCCCTCACTCTTTGTGTCAGCACCAGGCTTTTCTGAGAGAGATTTAGAATCCAAATGTAAATGGTGCTGCTACATCCCAAAAACCCTTGGCGACAACTGCAGGGGCTTCTCCTTCCGGTTCTAGTACGTTGGAAGAATCTGTGAGAACTTCCATAGACATCAACTCAGCACAGTGATCCTTAAGAACCTACAACATTGCAAGAACAGACAAAAAACCATTTTAACCATGCTACTCTGAATCTGGAGACAAACTTTGGGTGGTTCGACTGATTAAGAACACAGTTGAACCACTCATTTATCAAGTCACATGCACAAACCTCAAGCGTCTCTGATGGTTGTAAATAGTCACAGATGAATGTTCCAGCCAACCAAGGAGCAAATACTCTTCGGGGAAATGAAAGACCAGTTGGTTTCCTGCTTTGATCATTAATATCAAGTGGAAGCCAACAATATGTGACCACCAGGACAAAAGAGACCAAAATAAAGATGCAATTTCAAAGTACTAGTTTCATGGTTCATATAAGCAAGGTTAAGGAATTAAGCACAAAAAAATGTGAAAATGAAGTTGAAAAAAGCAATTAAATCAAATTGAAAAGGAAAGGAAGAATGTGACAACATAAGCTTAAAGAAAGTTTACAGATTTCATGTTAATTAATTGCCTTCTGCTGCCAGACTAAAAATTTTCCCCAGGAAAGCTTCTGAAGTAGACAGCAAGAAATAACAGAGCAGCATTCTTAAAACCATATCATCATTCCAAGCACAAACAGGAGCAAGTATAGTGGTCAAGGATACCAATTGAAACAGACATGAATCCTGCTGCACATAAGCCAGTGTCATGTAATACTAAATTTTTGGCGGGGCATGGACCTAAATGTACTTGAATTACTCATAAACTAATCAAAGGGAACTCTTCATGAAATGGATCCATGTTTCTCTCTCCATTATTGAACATTGACTAGGATGATTGTGCAAAGAAAGATAGTTGGAAATCTTGCAATCCACACGTCAATTCACATGAAACAACTAAAGTCATGCTAGTGACACAGAAGACTGCCAATGCCATCATTAGTTCCTCCAGTTTCTCAATATCATGATGCAGCTATAAATCTTACCCTTGAGATAATATGGGTTTTGCTGTAAGACCTCAGAAATACAAGCATGTAAATAGAACAGCATAAACTATTTTCAATTAAAATTTGTCAGACCAAGCAATCAAACTCTGGTCAACAAACAATTCCCATGTGGATATGAGATTATTTCAACCAGTTGTTATACTGGATCCTCTATTGACCCAGTTTTCCTTTTCAACTTCCATAACAAACCAGAGTTCATTCAATCTTGGTTTGTAATTTCAATGATCCAAGTTTGTTCACATTTCCTCCCCTTGTACATCTTCAAGACCAGCTCCCGGCCCTTGCTTCTTTTGCCAAATAATTATTGAGGAAATTCACTGATCTTGTTATGAAAGAAACGATTTCACAGATGATATGACAGTTGAAAAATGGTAGAGAAAACAAAAGAACAGCCCAAAACAAGACACTGGAAAATAATAAGTGCTAAACAACTATAATAACACCCAAAGTTACACTAGCAAAGCTATAGAAAGAATATAAGGTGGGCTAGATTCACCTCAATGACTGGAGGTCAACTTGTGAAATAAGATTTTCTGTTTGTATATCTGGGCTAGATTCCCTGCAACTGTTGTCCGACTGACTTAGATCTGCATCTGCCTCATCAAGGATTATGTCTAGTCTACTTTGCAGACTTGTGATAATATCTGCCTAGAAGTACATGAAAAATCCATGATTGCCAAGGAGAAAAACAATGACTGAAAAAAGGATGAGATGTTTTTCTTGAATATTTTTCATAAAGGAGAAAGCTCCTTAAATGCCTGACAAAGGGAATTAAATCTAGAGGTTTGTACTCAAGAGTTGCAGAGGAGGCTTGTTCAAGGAATATACTAAGCTATGTTTCAGTAGGTTGAGCTTCACAGTTTACGTCAATTTAAAAAATATTATTCTAGAGGAAAAAAAACTATCTTTCGAAGCACAAAGACAGTTTAGCAGTTACCAATGAAATTTTGTAATTCATCAGAAAACAAATGGATTGCACTACTAAATACAAATAAATGGTGTATTGTTGTCCTTTGTAAAAATGGGGTTTGAATGCCAATTGTTAAAGTGAATGCCAAACCCAATGAACCTATGCATGCACGCATCTGCACTTACACCTATATGCAATAAAATCGTTTGAGGGCAAACCAGAAATGCATTATTAGCTTCATGCTACAGAAAAAGAACAATTAATGGATCAGAATGCAGTGAGATAATGGATATTACCTTGATATCAGCAATAGCTTGCAAAATTGACTCTTTTGAACTCAGGAAAGCAAAGGAACACACTGAGCCACTGAAGAGAAGTATGCCAACAACATTTTCTAAGCTGCTTGCTTTAGAAGCATTAAAACAGTGGAAAAGAAGAAAATTAGATTGACATCTGGGGCAGCTTTTGGGACAATTAAATCCAGATTCAAGTCCCACTCACCTTCTAAACATGTATCATTCATAAAAGGCAGAAGTAATTCAACATCATGAAAACCCTCTGACGTGCATGGTTCATCATTAGTGACCTGACATTGAGAAATAGAGAGAGAGAGAGAGAGAGAGATTAACAAATGAAGCTCAATATGCCAATCTGTCAAAGAAAACTGCTACATTGCATACTGAGGCCAAAATAATTAATTACAATAAAAGTAGCAGTAAAATGAAAAAGCATCAAGCTTCACCAAGATTTAAAAAAAATTCACATTAGTTGATATAGGACACAAGACAGGCATCTGGAATTAAGATTAACAAAACCTTGAGGCAGTATTTTCATAATTGAGCATTCTTGAAGCTGGTCAAACATTGGGGTATCATGCAGCATTGTGCTATGCCTTAACAAGCATTTCAGATTGCAAAAACAAATTCCTCATAAAAACAAATGCATCAGTACACCTACTTAACCATCGTCCCAGAAAAGATCACAGAATGAGACCCATGTACCACTGCAAAACATTAATCAAATCATCAGTGACTCTAGTGCAAACACGAGTTAAACCAGTCCATATTGAGAACTCAACATAAATCCCATCCAACACCCCAACCGGCCTATCCCACCAAATAAAAAAGAACAAAGTGAGAAAAATCCTCCCTTGGGCCTTGTTTGATTTACCATTAAAATTGAATTACTTAAGGAATGACATCCTATTGCCAGAATTTTCATGTTGCAAAATCCAATTCATAGATGAAGTTTCTATCCAAACATGAAAATTTTAGTATTAAAAGTTCGAATCATTTGAAAGAGGTCTTAAAGATTTCAAGTTTCAAAGGTTCACGAGAGGGAGTCATTCTCAGGGAACTCACTACGGATGTGCCCAAATTACAACCAAGTACATATATGATGTGGTTCAAGATCAATCATAATTCTGCTGACTACAGCTGACTCATTTCATAGTTTTGCCCCAAAAGTTCAGTCCAGCAAATGACTAATTAATTTGCATCTGATTTTCCTTGCATGTATTCCATCACTCTTACTAAGAAATATCTATACTCTTCACCTTCTATATGAATGGGTTTTTAATACCCTTTCCTAATTCTTCCTTCTCCAGACAAAATGCTCTAAAGGCAAAGGTCATTTTCACAGGATTGGGACTATGGAGTATGGGTTTATTGCTTGAAAGAGTAAGTGTAGTTTGCAAAACTCTGCAATTTCTATAGCTTTTGCAGGCACAGTAAGGTTACTATTCTGGCATTCCCATCCTAAAACTGATAATCAAAGAATTTATGCATGTAAAAAATATGTTATGGGTAATGATTTTGACAGAGTAGATGATAGACTTACCAGGTTTCCATCAACTATGGCCCTTGCACTTCTTAGCTCTTTAGCAATGACTGAAATTCCACTACGAAGTACATCACCAAGCTTCCGGGCATCAAATGTCTTCTCACGGCTCACAGGCAATCTAAATTAACATTTTTTTCATAGGCATAAGCAATTCAGCATTACCACAGAGGTGGAATTATTCCTACCCATTAACCATTGCATGAAACAATGCTGAAGGCCACAATGGACAGAACAAATAAAAAAAAAATTCTGACAATAATGGCTAGTCAACTATTTTGAGTCTTTCTGAAAAAGAGTGCTCTTTTTTTGATCAGCCCAATAAGTTCTCTTGCAAAGGCTTCCAGAATAACAGAAAACTGAAACTCCTTTGGCAAAAAATGGTAACAAAAAAATAAAATCAACTAAATCATCCATTGTTCAGAAACAGAAGATAAACATGAAGTGTGACATTACCTCAGATTGAAGTTGTAAGTACACCTAAATTTCTGAAGAGAACTTAAGACTTTTCCCATTTTGAAATCACAAGGCTTAAGGCTGCTAGATGTGATATTTGATGCCAGTACACAATTTCGGCATGTCCACCTACAAATTTAACCTGTTAAAGCAAGTACTGCAAAGGTCAAACATGTCAAGTGGACTTGGAAAGAATAGGAACGAGTTATACCTCCTTGGACTATAAGAAATATGTATAAGCAGTCTCTCCTCAGTATCAGTCCCTAAGAGGGGTGGTGCTGCCCCTGCAACTCCTTTTATCGTCTGCAAATGCCATTTTCCACCAAGTGAACCCAAGAACATGAACTTTGCTCTAGAAAAGATAACCTCTTCATTACAAAAAGCAGGCAGATATCAGTTTACAACTCAGCCTAGCTCCTAGGGTAAAATCAATTATGAAAACTTGCCAACATAAAATGGTGATTTGCCACAAGTGAAGTAAAATTCACACATTTCAGTCCCTATCCTGCAGTTGCTAAAGTATGACTAACTTTACAAAAAGAAAAGAAAAAGAGTATGAGTAACTTAAATTGCACTTTTCATGAACAAGATTATTGAGAACACGCTCATAGATGCAAATCAACTAAAAATCCAGTTTTAAATGAAGAACTAGAAGCAAATGACTGAGTACCTGGCACAGTTCTATGGTTGAATTCTTGAATGCACTCTCACTGGCCCATACATAAATGCCAATCACCCTAATGCCACCCACAAGCATTTTGGACACCTGAAACTTATAAGACTTAGTCCATGTCCTTTTGACGTACCATTGAAAAGTAACTGTCAATTACCACTGGCCCATAAAACAACATAATTCGCCTAATAATATATTGCAACGGAGAATTTGTCCCCAAAACCATTCCGACAGACTCGATCAATTATGACAGGACCTACATTACAGCAGAATACACATCAAAGGCCTGAATCCTTGTATTCACAAATATCCTTCATCGAATCAATCCACTCCACAGCATCATCAACAAATGCATGCAACAATAAGTCAAAACACTCCTGAATCGACGACATCTAACAATTTCCCAATTACTCCCAAAGAAAAGGAGCACTAACAACCAATTCACAAAAATACCATCAAAATGGGAGATAAAACTACCTGACGCGCATGCTCAGTAACCCAATCTTTGTCTATCACCACCGACGAAGAATCCGAAGATCCCTGCGACTTGGATTGCTTCGCACCCTTCCTCCTGTCATCTTTGACCGGCTCGACGAGGGAACAAGCGGGCCGCCCCTCGTCGTTCGGCGGCGTCGGGATCAAGCTGAAAACGAAGCCTCTGTCCAGGCTCGAGCTAAGCTTGCCGATCACAAGGCCGACCTGCAATTCGACGCGCCCGGCATTTTCCCAAACAAATCCAATCGAAACGAAGTGAACCGCACGTCGCGAAAATCAATCGGGGCAGTACCTGGGCGGGAATCGACGAGCTGGACAGGCGGTCCTCGGTTGATTTCAGCTGGGCCTCTTCTCCGACCACGGCTTTCACCATTCTTCCTTTCTTTTTTTTTTCAGCTCGCGAGCGGAGCCGGCTTCGCCTTCGATCGATCGCCTCCTCTTCGAACGCGTCGGAGGATGGCCGGCGTCGTCCTCCCGTCGGATCTCGCCGGCGCCGGAACTGAGGACCGGTGAGCGGCGCGTTCGCGACGACAGGCGGCGGAAGAAGAGTTTACAGTAACGAAGAAGAAAAGAAACGGGCAGCGGCGAGGGGAGTTTATTAGTACGGAACGACCGGATCCGGTTCGGTTCGGTGGCGCGATGAAAAACGAACTAATCCGATCCGGCGAAAGCTGAAACTTCCCGTTCTGCAAGTCGAATTCGACAGCACACCCTGTTCGTCAAAGTATGGAAATCAAAGAGTTTTGTCATAAGACCTGCGGAACTCGTACAAGGAGTAAAATTAAACTATCAATCCAAAGATTTGAATTTAATGACAATGTCAATAAATTTAGGAAATAACCAAATTAAATTCGGATAATATCTTTACCTGTTTCGCAAGATCGTTTTCGAATTTGGACTGGCCATGGCTTACGGTCGATGGCTGGCATTGATGGTTCTCTCGCCAAGTTAGCAAAGTTTTTCATTGGTCAAAGTTTCCAATGAAAAACTTTGCTAACTTGGCGAGAGAACCATCAATGCCTGCCATCGATCGTAAGCCATGGCCAGTCCAAATTCGAAAACGATCTTGCGAAACAGGTAAAGATATTATCCGAATTTAATTTGTTATTTCCTTAATTTATTGACATTGTCATTAAATTCAAATCTTTGGATGATATATATATATATATATATATATATATATATATATATATATATATATATAAATCCAAAGTTTTCTAAAAACCCTTTTAAATTATGGATTATTCTCTAATTTTACAACGTGTATATGATTGATAGTTTGATTCCATGGTCAAAATATGACTCGTAATAGTATGGAAAATCGTCAGTCCGATCTCACTCCTAAGATATGATTTGCAATTTCGTTAAAAATTAGCTAATCCAATCTCACGCGTAAAATATGATTCATCAATTTATTTTAAAAGTTAGATGGATATCAATGATATAATGCCCGATATGCTATCGTGTTATTTTTTATGCTTTTTCTTAAATTGATTTTGTTTTCTTAAAAGAATACAATATATATATATATTATATATATATATATATATATTTTGAGTTAGATTAGATTCATGCTAAAATATTGTTCGTTTTAGGATAGTTTGTATGTTTGGATTGAGGAAATTTATTTATTCCGAATTTTTGAAATAAAAAATACCAAAAACATTAATTTAGGATGTTAGATTTTCTTTTCATTAATTTAAATTGCACGTTTAATTATTAGGCAATTTTAAATTCGAATTTTATAAAAAGAAAAGAAAAAAGAAAACGTAAAAAATATCATGCGTGAGTCACCTAAAATTAGGTCATCTCTTACATGTCATCTAGTCATTGCACGTTTGGATCATTTGAGTACATGACATATTATGATAGTTGCGTTTAATATTTTACTGTTATTAGATTATGTTAAATTATCAATGACGTGTGACATATAGTTTGCATAATAGATTTTATGTTACATACCATTTTAGTTTGTCATTTTGTGTGTCATTGCCATGCATTGTATGTCCATGCATTGTATGTAGACTAGGTTTTATTGATGCAATTTGATTTCTCTCCCTTAACCCACTTTTTCTTTAACATATTTTGTCCGATGAAGGGTAGAATATAATGTTCTTTTTCTCATGTTACGAGTGGAGGGAGGACCAGACTTTTATTTATACATTCTATTAATAGGTACCTTCCATCAAAATGTCTTTTAACTTTTATGAGAGTTGCAAATCTTTGGAAGAACTAGTAACTTCTCAATAAGGATTGTACCATTTCATTAAAGTCGTAACTTTTCATAATCAAACACATCTTAGCATTTATATATTTTATTAAACTATCAATTAATAATATCATGCGAGTCACATAGTAATTTTTACAATATCCCACTTGGCCCATATAACATCCCTTTCATGATTTTAAAAAGATCAAAATGTGCTTAATAACATAATGCTAAAAATTTTCTTAAATTAGCTATCGCATAATAATCATAATTAAGTAAAGAAAATTAATGCGAGTCATAACGGTTGTATGTCATTAATCGATATAGTCATTTCGATGTATTACAACATAGTTCTCTACTTAACATGATCCATAAATGAAAATTACAGTAATGATCCAACCATAATGTCTCTGCTAGAGACTATCCTATTTAACATTCATTTATTTCCATAATGTATATTAAATAGAAAACATGAAATATTATAAACACATAATTAAGTTAAGAGTGTCAAATACACAAACTTAATGCAATCATAATACGATCATTAATAATGCCCAATAATGCCTATCCTTTCAATAAGTTCTTTAAATGTTTTGGGCATCAATCATTTTGTTAATGGATATGTTATCATAAGATTAGTGCTAATGTGTTCAATTAACACTTTGTGTTTTCGAACTTTTTCTTTAATAAACAAGTATTTGATTTCCATACTTAGCACATTTAGAATACTTGTTGTTCCTAAAAAAGAAAATTGCTGTAGAATTATCACAATAATTTTCAACAACCACCCAATACCATCAACAATTATAAGTCCTAAAATAAAGTTTCGCAGCCATAATTCATGAATAGTGGCTACAAAGCATGCTACAAACTCAACCTCTATAGTGGATGGAACAATAACCGATTACATCACACTTTTTCATGATATGCCTCTCTAGCCAAAAGAAACAAATAACCAAACATTAATTTACTCATATCAACACATCTGGCTAAATTTGAATTTGAATATCTAATCACCTCAATATAATCGAATATTTTATAAGTGAGCATATGACTCTTTGTTTCTTGTAAGTATCTAAAAACTTTCTTTACAACCTTCTAGTGATCTTGTAACGACCCCGACGTCATCTTCTGGGTCACGAGCGGTAAGGGTTATATTTTTCACGACATCTCAGGTGTGTCACCGACCTATACTTCTTTCTTTTTGTCAGTCTTTGACTTATGCATACATGGAAGCAATAAATCAACACCCAATCACCATAGTATCACAACGTCAAAAGTAATAGGAAAACACACGTGCAACTATATATTTACATATACATGACATACTACATATGATTACTTGTCTTTCCTTTTAATATTACAAGCCCTTCTACTTGAGCTAAACTTTGCACTACAAAAGCATATGGTCTCTTCCAAAAGTACATCAACTTCAGGGTAACCCTATCTCCTCTAATGAGATTCTAACCAAAAATGGTTCCCCCTATAAGGACCAGCTAACTAGTAGTTTTCTAGCATCGTCTGGTGGAGCATCTCCATCATGCCCTGGCGAACCATCGAAACCACGGAGTGGACTAATAAAATCCCCATTGAAACACTCATACCAAACTCAGTACCTATGGGGAACGAGTTCATTCAGCCTTTCATCCACCCAAACGGTCGTAGTGACCATCCGATAGCATTTATCTATATTAGCAAAGTAAAGCAACGTCTCCGACACAATCATCTCCGTGGGGATGCCGAACCTCACGGGTAGTGCGGCCATCCTACAAGTCTGAAAAGAGATAACAGGTGAGTATAACTCAGTAAGTAAAACTTACTAAAATACAGGTAGGATGATGCCTCGTCTTTCCACAAGCACATAACTTATTCCAAACACTTGTCGATGACAAATTAATAGCAAGATGAAAATCATGCCTTTAGTAAAATCATGAGAGACCCTCAAATAGTTAAATGCAAGCATGCACCAAGGATCCATTCCATAATGTTAGAAACTCATGCATATGCATATAGGATTCATTTATTAATAGTCGAAATCCATCAACTCTTCTGGAATCCACCGGGCATCTGAAATTCATTGGGCAATGTCCCCTAATCCAAGGGTGACGACTATCCTCCGCCAATGAGTCCGTCAAGCATCCGAACTTAATTTCCTAAGTCAAGAATCATTTGAGGAGGGCACTAAATGTAAGGCAGTTTAGTCTTCTAGTCTTATCCTAGGGGATAATTAGTTCTATGCCACTGGGGACACCTCAATCTTGGCATTGAAGGACTAGAGTCCAAAGGTATTTAATGCATCATCATCCTAAATTAAGAAGACTCTAGATTAGCCTTGCTCCTTAAGTTAGGCGTGCAACCCCCTCCTCTTCCAAGTTGGGCATTGAAGGACTAGAGTCCAAAAGTATTTAATGCATCATCATCCTAAATTAAGAAGACTCTAGATTAGCCTTGCTCCTTAAGTTAGGCATGCAGCCCCCTCCTCTTCCAAGTTGGGCGTGTGGCTCTCTTTTCCTGAGGTAAAAACAGTTTTGAGCAGTTTTTGAGATCAGCGTCAATACCTTATCAAATGGGCTCGAAAAATAATAAAATTTTAATATGTTGTAGATAAGACCCTGAATGACATTTTTCATGAGAAAACCAAGTCCAATACGTGTTGTGGAAAGAGCAGAAAATCATTGTACACAACCCAAAAATTCGCCCATCAAGCATATTCAACGCCTGGCATCACTTTTGGTTAGTTTTGGCGTTAGAGAAGTTAGGCCAATCTTGACCTTGAAGGTTTTTGAGTTGGTCGGTAGGAAATGATTGTAGAAAGGCTTGTACTTATTAAACTTTATAGGGTTAATAGTAAATAATAAAAGCAATATTTTAGAAATAGTTGATGTGTTTACTATCCATGTTCTTAGATTGGTTGATTGGGTGTTTTTATTAAATGTTTTCGCTTGCGTTTAATTGAAAGATAAAAAGAATGGGTCGAAGACGCATTCTGCACGTCACAATTTAATCGACCGTTGAGGGATTTTCGCATGCTCAGGGTTCGAGGCATGACGGTTGCATATGAGACTATTGAGTCCACTTTTGTTGCTTCCAAACAGTTATGATAGAAGTAGCAAAAATGACATCCCAAGATCTCGATAATTAGAATCTAGAGTATGGTAATGGAGAAAGAGAGATTTGTGCACATTATTTGAAATCCATTGTTTTTTATATGGAATATTGACAATTAGAGCTCAACATCTCCTCTAATGCCATATATATCACTAGATGAATGAGATTGTCCCTCGTATTACATAAATAACCGCTCTTTATATGAGATTATTTATATATATAAAAAAAAACTCGAGTACTATTTATAGAGTTTTCACCCACAAGCCATCTCCTTGCAAGTAACCGGCTCCATGTGAAACTAATTAATAATTGTTATATATTACCTTATTAAACTAATCTCGTAAAGGAATAAATTTTAATTTTAATTAATGTAGCTCACATTAGAAAAATTCTCACAAGATCGCTGGTCATATTGCCTAGAACGGTCGATGCTGACTAGGGCTCACATTAGCAATTTCCAATAAATTTTGGCCTAATGGAATATATTGAAAAATCATTAAAATGTTTTGAAAAGTTTAGAATTGAATAGCATGGGTATATGAGTACTAGTTAATAAAAGCTTAAGACATTAGAAACAATTAATGTCAAATAGCTTCAAGCCCATTGTACTAGTAGTCTTTTTAAGTTGTGAAACATGTCTTCTGTAATAGCTTGTTGTTAAACAACGTGATGTTTGCTCATTTAATATAGTATCAGAACTAAGAAATCTTGTACTTTTCTTTGTCATAAATAAATTGCTTTCATTACTTGAAATTGTCGAGGCTAATAATACAATATGGAAGGGGTGAGTAGGTTTTATGAAGATTTTGAAAAACTTTTGCAAAATATAACAAGATGTAACTCAATGACACCAAAAATGGATTAAAGATATGCTGATAGCAATGAGCAAAAGATTGATACAAGTGCTATTAAAATCATTTCTTTTTGGCGATGGCTAGTAGAGTGAAAAAAAAAAAAAGAAAAGAAAAGGAAAATAAAGGAAATTCATTAAGTTAAAAAATTACAAAAATTGTCCACATCAACGTTGGTCATCCTTCGGCTATACTATGTAGGATGACTAGAGCTAACTAGGCCATCAAGTTAATGATTACGATCAAAATTGATTGAAATAACTAAATTGGCAAATCAATAAGAGATTTAGGACTAAATTGATAAATTATTAAAAAAATTTATAACTAAATTGACATAATTAAAAATTTTAGAATTGAATTGACTGCCGTAAGATAGATCCAAGACTTTTTGGATGCCCTTCCATGCACTTAAAATTGCTATTTCTAAAATGGAGACCTTTCATAACCGGAAGGCTTTTGGAAGATCGTCAGAGCTTGTGTTCTCACTATTGCCCTGTTGAATGCAATCAAGTCCTTGAAGCCCATTTGCCCCATGCTCTTTTCTTCTTTTCATCACCTCCCATTCCTTGTAGTGTAGTCCTGATTTTGATTTACTATTTTCTATCAAAATGTTGCAATTTTCTGCTTGATCATCGACATATTCCTTCCCTTTTCTCTTATGTAATCCGTGACACAATTTAACAATTCTTTTAGGTACACATATCGAGTTATAGCCTTCAAGCTATAATCGATCACTACAAATGATCGATTGCACATATAATAACATGATAGCGAAGTCTCTCAATGAAATTGAGATTTAGTTTGAAAAATTTCTTACTGATAGATGCACTTCCAATCTTAAGAAGAACATAAATTCTTGTGAGGTATATAAACTTTATGATTTTGCGTGCAAAACCATCTCTACTTATAGCTCTTTTTAGATCCAACTATCTAGAGCGAATCAAATTTGATGAACATTGTGTTAAAACATGATGTCATACCTCTTTCTCAATTTCACTATTTTACAAATTTACTGCTCACTCAAGACGTCGCTTAATCATATAAATATTTGAAAGACAAGAAATAATTATATATATCAAAGCTCATCATAGTTGTTTATCACGTGAACTCGAGTACTAGTCAGAAAAGTTAGCAATGCATATGAATTTAGCATCCTCCCCCCTCCCAAAAAAAAAGCATGAGGAGGATGTTGCAAATTTTGGGATCATATTTTGACTACTCTCTCTACTTTTTTTTTTTTTTTTTTTTTGACATTTCACTTAGGCTGTGACGTAGTACTAGTCAAAATAAGGAAACAACACATGTACGAGACGTTCGGTTACCTTATTATTATTTTTTAGATAATGACCGCATGAAATGATGAGAATATTCTCGAACGTGTGCAAAAATATATTCCAGCATAATGTTAACCCCAATAATTGGCCTTTGGAGCTTGTTCATCAATTCAAATCCCATATTTTACATTATCCTCTCCTCCAATTAATACCATAAAAAGATGTCACGGTCCAAAAAATATATATAAAAAATTAAAAAGGAAAGAAATTATAATATTATAAAGGAAAAAAAGAAGGGTACTTATTTTAGGGGTATCGTTAACGTGTAATTGAGCAACAAAAAAAGAAAGGGTCGCTCTCAAGGCATGACTTGCACGCATCCTCGCTCCCTCCGCCTCCCCTTATCGATCCAACCAGGTGGGCCCGGCCCAAGGGAAGCAGGTGGGCCCACTGGGCCCACTAGCCCCAACCCGACGGTGTACGTGGCCACTGCAATAATTGAATGCAATCGTAATGATTAGATTCTTTAAACACTCTTATTCCTCGACGATTCGACCATGATGGAGGACGAGGTAATGCCCTTTTCCCTTTTCACCATAAACGTGATTTTGCAATTGAGTTTAAGGACAAATGATTTGGAAAGAATAAAAAAAGATAATAGGGACAATTCCGGATTTGTAGAGTTCCAACCATGTTCATAACTGATGAGAATAAAAAAAAAAAAATCGACTTCTATTTCCATAAGGAACTACATCTGATTTATTTCAATGATGAAAAGAAAAAAAAGAAAAAGAATACGGCATGTGTTGTTACGTGGAGCGATGCGGCGACCTAGATTATTTGGCCTACTTGAATATCCACTCGATCAAAGGACAATGACAAATCAAAATAAGGACACTGTACAAATGGTTTTCGCTTTCAATGCCTATCAGCCTTAAAGCTCGGACAACTAAGAACGGATATGGCAGATGATGTTTCGAAAACATTTGCACAAGTGGCCCTCGTTTTTTTTTTTTTTTTTTTTTTTTTTGAAGTTTTTTGTTGGATTGAATTTAGCACATCTTGTGTTAATTGGGGGGAGACTATTTAGATCTGTAGGTATTGATACATAGATGATGTGTGGCATATGGACTCCTACTACCGTGAGGGTTGAGCATAGTTTGGACCGAATTGCCTAACCAAACTGAACTTAACTATAATTATCAATTTAGTTTCGTTTGCGAAGATGCTTTCTTGAACTAAATTGAAATATGGTTCGATTTGATTTTTTGTCAAACTGAACCGAACCACAAATTCTAAACTACATATCCCCGAGTCATGTTATCATGTTTTTCAAAATGGAGACCAACGTGTAAAGTGGTGGGCAATTGTGTTTACATCAAATTTTCAATTATGTCACACAATTTCAACATTAAATGAAAACTTGACTATCTTGGCCAATTCATGTCTTGACAAAGTCAAACGTCATGAGAATTGAAAGCATTAAGAAATGATCATTTCAGTGTTAATGATGGGTTAAATTTGTTATAAATATATTAATTTGATTTTTTTATAATTAAAATTAATTTTTGGTATATTTGTTATAACTGTACCGATTTGAGAATTTTTTTATGGTTAAAAAATCAGCTTAAGATGAATCTATCATATATGTATAATTTGAGATTTTTGTGAAATTTATCTTTAAGAGAAATAATCATTTTAGTTCCGCTCCATATCTAATCAAACCGAAAACCCCACTGGGCTTTCGAACCCTTACGTAGTTCAATTCAGTTCGTCATTTTTTTTCCCAAAATTATTAATTTATTACTATCATTTCAAGTTCAGTTTGATATTTTTTACTCAGATGGGAGTGAACCGAAACACGCTGGCCCCTAATCTACTCACACACCTAAATCTAAAAATCTCTCGGAATTTTCCTTCCTAATTTAGAAAAAAAAATTAATCAAAAACATTATCTCCGGCCATGGGGCCCACCGACCAATATAAATCCGCCACGTCAGATAGAGATGACAGGAATCAACTTCGTCTCTCTCTCTCTCTCTCTCTCTTCTCTCTCTCTACTCCGTGTTCGGTCTCGTCGTGCACTCCCAACAACCCTCCCTACCACTCCAAGCTTCATCACATCTCCCATGGCATCCTCCTCCTCCTCCCTCTCCTGACCTCGAAACCCTAGAGAGAGAGAGAGAGAGAGAGAGAGAGCTAGAGAGAGAGGGAGAGAGGGTATCGCCGGCGCTCCGGCCATGGACAGCAACGCGTACTCCCACTCGTCGTACCCGGACTCCGGCAACTCCTCGCCGCGCTCCCGAGACGTCGACCTCGAGACGGCCTCCTGGGACGACCCCGTCCCCAACAGCTACCGCGTCCGCTTCATGTGCAGCTACGGCGGCCAGATCCAGCCCCGCTCCCACGACAACCAGCTCGCCTACGTCGGCGGCGAGACCAAGATCCTCGCCGTCGACCGCGGCGTCAAGTTCGCCCCCTTCATGTCCAAGCTCTCCTCCCTCTGCGGCGCCGCCGCCCCCGAGCCCTGCTTCAAGTACCAGCTCCCCGGCGAGGACCTCGACGCCCTCATCTCCGTCACCAACGACGAGGACCTCGAGCACATGATGCTGGAGTACGACCGGCTGTGCCGCGCCTCCGCCAAGCCCGCGCGGCTGAGGCTCTTCCTCTTCCCGGAGACCGGCTCCGCTCCCGCCAGCTTCGCGGAAGGCGAGGGTAAGGCCGGGAGCCAGTGGTTCGTGGACGCCCTCAATTCGGTTCAGATGCGGAGCCTCGAAGGTTCGCCGCCCCCGGAATCGGCGGCGGCGGCCGTTGGGGCGCTGAATCCGGACTTCCTGTTCGGCTTGGAGAAAGGATTCCCGGCGAGGAAGCTGCAGGATCCGCCGGCGGTGGCGGCGGCGGCGGCGGCTCTCGATAGGGACGTTACGGCCGGATCGGACTGCGGATTGGAGGACCGGCACGTCATCGGAGAGCCGGTGATTCCGCAATCGGAGATTCACCGCCAGATTCAGGAGCTGCGGAGGATGCAGATAGCCGGACACGAGCAAGTTCATATGTTGCATAGAAAAATGGACGACGCAATTGTCAACCCTAGAGCTCCCGCCGGTGACTACTACGGACACCGACCGCCGGAGAAGGTAGCATCGCCGGCTCCGGCGCCGGTGGCTTTTCCGGTTCCGATGCAGATTCCGGCGAATTTCCCATCGGAGCGCCACATGACAAGCGGAACTTATTCAATTGCGGGAGCCGGAAATGAGCAGCCAGTTTATTATATACAGGCTCCAGCAGGCAACTACATGGGGGCACCGCAGGGGATGCGTCCGGGGACTGGACAACCTGGCCAGGGGCCTTTCTACGGAATGCAGAGGGCGATGCCAGATATCTTCCGGGAGCAGCCGGTGTACAATGCAGTGCCACAGGCACCAATTCAGCAGCAGCAGCAGCAGCATCAGCATCAGCAGCAGCAGCAGCAGCATCAGCAGCAGCATCAGCATCAGCAGCATCAGCAGCAGCAGCCGCCAAAGCTCATGGCTTATAGCACAGAGGGAATACAAGTGATGCAGGCACAGCCAAAGGTCCCGGTAGCCGAGCCGGGTTTCCCTCAGGTGCCTCAGGTGATGTATGATGGGTCGGGCCGTCAGGTTTACTACACAGCCATGCCGGGATCAATGGCGCCACCGTATCAAGCGGCAGGTGACGGGAGGCAGGGCGGCGGCGCTGGGCCAGTGAATCAGGAGGGCAAGGTTGTGGGAAGGGGTCCTCAGTCTTCTTCGATATGATAGAAACTGCTGTCTATATTGGTGAATTGAATATATATGATCACCTTTGAATATTGATTTAATCGTCTCTGTCCAACGCGAGCTCGATCTTCTCTTATTTAATTGTTTGGTGAGCGTTCTCTTCTCTGTTATCATGTTCTGGCCCAGCAGTGAAATTGGAGTGCATTAGCTTGCAACTCTTTTTCCTTTTTCTTCTTCACACATTCAATCTGCATTCCTTGTGGCTTGAAGAAATTCCTAATTCCTGAGTCACCCATTGAGACTCTCTATCCGTAAAGCTTTACATGAATTGAATTGTGAATGCAGGGTTCCGTATAGTGTAACATTAGTCAAGTTAATCACATGTCGAACTGCTTGTCTTCTTCAGCCAGAAGATTTTCGAATTGCTTAGTTCTGCTAATTCCCGGCACATGTTGAGAAAGGAAATTGCCGAGCAGTGCTGCAACATCAGTAACATTATTATCATGTTTGAAAATGTCTCGATACTTGAAACGAACTATATAATTCAGTCTGAGTAATATGCACTGCCAGGACCAGAAATTGACATGACATACTATTAGTTTAGACTTCAACGTCAATCATATATCCCTTCTAGCGACCTCCACTGCAGCGGCTGCTGCAACCGCCACCTCCACCACAGCCACCTCCCCTGCAGCTCCCCCCGCTGCAACCACTGCAACCGCCGCATCCACCACCAGCCACCATTTCTGCCGAGGAACCATTGCAATTATCTGCACCGGGGCCACCTTCATTGCTGCCACTAAAACTCACTCGTGTTTCTATTTGTTCCTGCACAGCAACTGCATCGACACAATTTGAAAACATGATGGGGGTTGCCGAAAATTGATAACTATCTGCATAATCGTCGCTCGAATATTTGCCTTCCGCCTCTTTTCTGTTTTCTTCCTTGTTGCAGACACTTGTATCCAGAGCATCATCCATCCATTCCCCATTCTCTTTGTTCTTCATATTGTGTTGCAGCATATTTGACAGTATGAATGCTGATATTACTGCGGGCAGTACCATCCAATCTTCTTTCACCTGTCAATCGGAGAAGATGTGTCCTAGCAATTCTTCGTTTTTTTTTTTTTTTTTTTTTTTCTGGAAATGGTCTTAACGAGTAAAAGATGGTCGTTTTTTACCTTCAATATGCCACATTTCAAATTGAGCAATGCCACCGACTTCCCATAGGGATATGCCGCTGAAAATTCCACTGCTGTCATGAATCCTTGTTCATCTTCCTTCTCACAACAGTTCCTAACCTCATATTCTAGCTTTTTCCCAGGATATATAATGACCTGAAGAGTACAGAACGCTCGATGAGTTGCTAATTGATAGCCTGGACTCTTCCAGAGTGAACTGTTGTAATTCATTGTGAAATGATACATAGTGGAACTTGTGGAAGGACTTGGTAGATTGCAAAAGCACTTGTTGCATCATCATTTAATCTCTGGCTGAGACATTTCTTTGCGAGCAGTTCTACACGTACAGAATATGGACTACGAATAAGACTGGAAGGATAAAAGATGCCTACTTGTCTATCACCCGTGAGCTTAAAAACATGGCTGTCTCGTGAGGAATCTCTTTCTAGGCAAAAGAACCATTTTGAGTTCATCAGAGACCATCCTGTTCCTTGTAATTCTGCAAGTAGATATACTTTCCCATCTCCTGCTGTTCTAATCAGCTCTCTTGGAAGCCGATTTTTGTCTGCCACAACTACTTTGGAATCCCTATCACAGTCAATACTGAAAACTGATTAATAGTTGCATAATCGTGCACATGTGAGGTTATATGGACAGCGGCCATTTTATTTCCAAGGGCGGAGAATGCAAGCCTTGGTAACCAATAATCAGGATGGTCTGGATCCTAAACCGTAGTCAGTTTAAATATGTTGCTCAATGTAACTTAGATTCATGCATCAAACCGTGTTGTCATTTCTAGCGGCTTGGCAAATTCTAGCAGTGAGTTCCATTCCAGTAAATTGTATTCTTTGACTTCGTTATACTAGAAAGAAAATGCAAATTAATTATTGAATGACATAGTTATTCAGTAATGCATATACCTCATCTGCATGTTGACGATTTCCTTGCCTTCCTCTTGAAGGATAACTGTCTGGCTTCTGTCAAGATTAGTCCTCCTGAGAAGTGGCGGGAAGCGAGCACTTTTCATTGATGGATTGGCAGGAATCATTTGTAACATGTATTCCATTGGAATCGGAGGAGTGAAAGTCATGGCGATATGGATGCTGATGGGACTGGAATGCAAATTCTCTGAGTCCGTTAGGAGCTCAAACCAATCGTCCATCCAGAGGGGAGATCCAGGCTCCAACAGTTTGGTCAAAGAGACAGAAGTTCTCCCCAGCGGTGTTTCTGATTTAGTGTAAGTTGTATAACGCATGAGTTCGAAAACAAGGTCTCCTTCAAGTTCACAGTGAAAGCTAGCAACCTGTTTGTACCCTGATTCAGACTGTATGCTTAGTCTTGTTTTAGTGTTGAAGTGCACATCTGGCTCAGCTTTTCTTAAGGTTACAAAGAGATTGCCTTGATGCCTAACTGGTAAGTCTTTGATTGCTGCAATCTCCACCATGACCTTTACAACAATTACAATATTAGGAATGAGATTTTATCCAATTTATGCGTTACAAGGAAGTGAAAATCACACATCCTCTACCTGGTGGTGCGCCCACATTTTCATAACTTAGAGGATTGTCTATGAGCTATTTCTAGCATGAAGCTAATTGTAATGCAAATCTTCAGTGTTCCAAATTCCAACGAGTATACAAGGAGAGAGTTGCATAATACTTGAGCAGCTCCCTCTATATATTAACAAAGTATATGCTATAAATAGACTTGACTTTATGTTGAAATAAAAGAACAGAAACAGTTGGCGTCCCAGTTGCATTTGAAGTTCATTTAGTTCTTCCAACATGCGACTAAAGAGTTGAGTGGGGGCAGCTTTTCTGTATTTGGACAAAGCCAAACATTAAGTGCAGCTTCTACTGTCCAATAATAGTACATGTGTATTTGGGCTGAGCACGGTTTCATAGTCCTCGTCATGAGGTTTGTGCCATACGGTAAAGGAATATAGGAAATATGTGGATTGCTTCGGAAGTTTAATTACCTCTACTAGCTTTTTTGGGGAAGTGGAATGGTATTCTGAATCCCGCCGGATGAAACCGCCTTCTTGGCCACTGCATTAAGCTGAATAGGAGTTATTGTCGGTGGAGATGGAGCGCTGCCTCTATGCATTGCTCCTGCTTTCCAATAGCTCATACCAAATGTCTCTTCCCACAACTTTGTGGTTTGCCAAAACCCCGCATTGAGCTTCCCACCCTTATTTCGATTAGAATCAGTATCATCATGTCCTAACACCTTCCCGATGATTGCCACTGTATCTCTACAGTATGAAGCGGGGTTTAACTGGTGAGCGTGCCAGATGAGATCAATGTCGTATGTCGGGACACAAAAGCATCCGTTTGCCTTTTCTCTGTTTCTCTTGATCAGATAGAGAAAAGCCTTGTATCTGGCCACGGCTTCTTTAAGAAGTGCATCGTCGTTCATATACGGACGGGACACCTGACAAGAGAAGCAATCCTGTGAGTAATTGTCCACTGCCAAAGAGAGGTTAGACAAAATCCCTGTGCCAAAGGTGCGCTTCAATGGATTTCACCAGGAAGTGACCTGAGCTTATAGTTATGGGGCAAGATCCATACAAAACTGGCCAAGAGCCAAACTTAACAGGTATGAGTAACTTGAGTAAAAGACACATCTTTAAATAGTCCATTTTTTGTTTCTTCTTTCCTCTGACGATCCATAATATGGCCGCTTCGTAAACCTCAAGTGTCTACAAAACAATATCATCCCCAAAATTCAGGGTTCAGTTCAATTAGTTAGATGCGATTTTTAGTTTCTCTGAGTTACTTCTTGTACCTCCAGTATCCCCAGTGCTAGAGTCCATTAGATGTGAACAACTTTAACTGGGAAGGGCGATATATATGAATTCAAATTTGGGGAGATGTAGAATGATCAGTGAAAATAGGACTTGAGTCAAGAGATCATGTACAATGATGCTTCCGAAAGAATCATAGCCTTTAGGTGATAAATTACTGTCATGCCTTGATAAATTCATCCCTGTACCTGGTAAAAGAAAGAACTCTGCCTCTTGACAGCTGCAACTAAGTCATAATCACTGTCTCTTGGAGCTCCCATGGTATTTCCAGCTCCACTCTTTGACAGGCTGCCATTAATGTTGAGTTCATAAGGTTCACTTGGATACATTCTGTTCCAGATTGCTTCAGTTTGTTTAGTGCAGGTTCCTTGGACAGAAGATAAAACATTCCAGTTGTCCAAAATGCCCCCATACAATTCCTGACAGTCGATCTTATACCGCACCTGGGGACCAAAAAACATGAATAGCTGGGAAAGTTTCTCTTCAATGGGTAAAGAGCAAGCAGAAGAGGATGATAGAGTTCTGGAGAGCAAGACACATATGCCTCATTATAATCTACCGGGTTAAGCCTATGACAGTGCCATATCCATTCGCAGTCAAAAGGCACCACCAGGGGTCCTTCAGAAATCGGAGAATCTATGTGCTTGGCGAGCAGGGGAAGCCAGCGATACTTGTATCTGAATTTAGCACAAAATTGAAAAATCTGAGAACCAGAAGATATTGTTAGGAGTGCAAAAAGAGAAATATACCATCTTCGAGTCTCTGGCAAAGTTAATTATCTCAAGATGGGAGAGTGGAATTTCATTAACTTTGATTAAAACTGAAAAATTGGTCAAGAATGCACTAAAGCTCCATAACAAGTTTTATCTTGTGACCATGCAAGGCGCAACAGATACTGTTGAAATCTCTGTATCTGGCTCACTCAATGGTCTGAGACTCATTCACTGCTCACCGACAAATGGCATGGTCCAACACTGGGCCACCGTAGAGATGCCGATTCCTATCTACTGCTGCTAGAAACTTTAGTTGTTGCTTAGCACCCGCCACGAGGTCTGTGCTTGTGACTATCTGCTGTGCTTCAGCCCACTCCAGGTTTTGTTTCTTCTGCTCCATTACCTGCATAGAGGCCGGCAGCAACCATAGAGTTTCAGAATGGGAAAGAAAGTTCTCTTGCTGTTACGTAGGCACATCCTAATGTGCTAAAGCGGTTGATTTTCTTTTCCGGAATTCCTCATGAAATTAAACTAAAAGTGACCCAAAAGGAAAAACACTGCATAGATGAATTAAAACCACGAGAGTAGAAGTTACAAGAGGTCATGCGGGTTCATTAGTTATTAATGTCTGCAGGGCCTGTAATGCGAATTAACTCTGAAAAACTAATGTAAGACCTGTTAAGCCATTTTTCGAAACTTTGCAAGACGAAGCTACGTTACCTGTATCAGTTTTCTTTTTATTAGATGATAACAGATTCACGGTTCTATCCTACTCACAGTAGGCCATATGTAGGCTCTGTATCTCTAATTCAGATCTTCATTTCGCTAGTCCTACGAATGTAAAATTGCGAAACTAATCTTGCAATATGCAATATTGTGCTATGCATGCGCCACAAATTCCTTACCATGGCTCTTTCTTTTGTGATTCTCCGAGTAAATGCTACTACTAAGAAGGCAAAGATGGCGAGGAGTCTTAACCTTCTTTATGGTGAAAGTGCAATATCTAACTCGATTTGTTTTTCTCCTGTTTCAGCTGTTGTCTAGGAGGTTGATATTTATGGATTCCCTAGGATGAACAGGGAGCGAGATGGAGAATGAACTTGATCTTTGGATATGGTTGAGAAAACAAGAAATCTCTTCTGAGTTATGGTCCTAGTCACACTTTGGGCGCTTTATTGGAATTCAGTTGTAGTTCTGTGAAGAGTTTTCAGCATGCACGCAAGAAAACTTCACTTCTTGTTGGGTTTCATCGATCATGTCATAAGTTATATGTGATCTCCTCCAACAGCTCATTGGACAGACAATCTGTCGTGTTAGTAACTAGTGCATCAGCATTGATCTTGATTCCCATGGTCGATAGATGCCATGATGGAACACTGTAATGGGAGACTGAAGCGCCGGGAGATGTCGTATTCTCCTTTTTTTCCTAGGATTGGATCACTAGCTGCGATTTTGTGGGGGCAGACAGAATTTCCATAGTGTTCTCACCTTCGGAAGGAACTTAAAGAGTCTAACTATGAAATACTGCCCCATTTTCTGCCCTCAACTGCACTTGCGCTAGCAATAGCGGTATCACTGCAGTCCTAGGATTGTATACAGCCTACAATATCTTGCGGGAAGGCTTCCGAGTTCCGACCACTATTGTCGTCATTTTGTTTCTTATGTATGAAAACAGTTCATCCTCTGAGGTTGAAGGAGTAAAACGGTTGTATGACTCTGCAACCGAGGAGCACAAATCCAGGCGTGTGTATTACGTTAGAAAATCAGAAGGCAACATGGCTGATGGATTAATTATTGTTTCCTGCTTGAAAGCATCGCTCTCTTACTCTTGCCGTTTAGGCACCAGTTCCGTGACACGCTGATTTGACAACCTGAGAAATCTGGACCATTCATCTTTTTAACTTGCAGGACGAGGAGGGAAGATAAATAGGATTGACGCTCCCTCCATAGGAAAACTGTAAATAATAATTGGACTTCTGCTGCTAAAAGCGAAGTTTCGAAAAGGGAAGATTGCCGATGATAGATGATGTTACGGTACTATTAAGTTATGCTTTTGGTCCGCAGACATTTCAAGGTTTTGCTTAACTCGACAGCCATTTTGGCGCATTCTTCCCTTTCGTTTTTCCCATCATCACATGCTCTTGTTTTCTCCTTCCAATACAAAGCTACGAGCTTCTTGTGGACAACAAGCCTTTACAAGGGAATGCCGATAAGATGCTTAGAGAATTAGCCTGTATAAGTCTGCCAGCTTTGAATATCATAAACACTTCATGCAGCTCTTTTTTTGTCACGGTGGCTTATGGTCATTCCCTAACAGCAGTATACCATAACTCGGCACGATGCAGGTGCATGCTTACTTCTCATGACGCAAACCAACAAGCCATGAACCCGTGCATTTGGTGCATCATGCCCAGCTACTAATCGTGCATCCACTCCTGAAGAGTTCTTTTTTTGCAGTGCGTTTGAGCATTTAACAATGTCTTCATTCTGATCATTGGGTAAACAACGGCTAATCTCAAACCATTTCGTTATTGCAAGAAGACATGTTTCTTATGTGCATTACAATGGATAGAAGGAACCAACCTTTGATCTGGGTTACAGGCTCGGGTTGCTGCTAAAAATTTAAAATTTTCGTTCTGTGTCTTAACTTTGTCTACCCTCTTCTGAGTTAAGAGACCAGCTGCACTCTGATATGCCCCGTGGCTGGAAGGGAAATTCCCTTTATTTTTCTTATTTATTGGGTTGATAAATGTACTTCAATTTTCATAACATACCAAATATTGAGGGACACAAATCAGACACTATCAGACCAATTGCTGGGCACTGACGTCAGTAACATTCATGCCTGAGTATATAAATCTCCTGAAAACTGCTGCAGTAGAAAGCAAAAGGATTGAGTCCTCCGATCCACCAGCCATGTCCTCCGATCCAGCCTTTTTCACAAGAATAGACATGAGATGGCATATGCGTGCAGGCAGCAAATCTGTGGAGAGCTTAAGGTATCAAAAACACCGCAAGGAATATTTAGGAGCAAGGATAATGCATACTGGTAACTCGCAATGCATAAAATTATGTCCATCCAAATTTGCAACCAGTAAAAGCACATTGTAAAGCAGGATATGCTTCAGTTTATCAATGTTATGAGCATATTGGACAAACAATTCTTCCACTTACAACAACTCATTCATTTGTTAATCATCTGGAAATCTAACAATGCCAGTGATCAAGAAGAGAACTTGCAACATCCTATGTATAATCCTACTTCTGGATTTCTCTTTTATTGCCAGACAAAATGGTGGAGTGCAGAATATTGTTCTACCAACTTTTCTGACTTCAATTTCTAAAAAACGCAATGACTTAATAAATGTGGTTTGACTAATTAGTGAAAATTACCCACTGTTGAAGTTGCAACATTAGGATGACTCCTTTAGTTTTTGTATCTCATTGTTTCCTTCTCAAAGCCGATTGTTGGAAATTGCTTGGCATATTCTTCCACATCTTCACGGAGTTTTGTAATTTCAGATTGAATATTGGCATCTGATTGCATGGTTGCCACGAAATCCTTCAACTTAGTTCCTGCATTGGAGAAAATCAGAAAAGTTGAGATAAGCTCACAAACATTGGATGATGGTGCCTCTGAAAATTCATTCATGTCAGCAGACAAAAGGCGAGAGTCCTTGAACCTTTAGAATTAGCCTTGACCTTCAAGGCCAATTTGACAGCAGCATCAAAGAAATCAGCTACTCTTGCAAAATCCTCCTCTCCAAAGCCCCTGGATGTGAGTGCAGGAGTCCCTGAAGCACCAGACAAGGTGAGATAAAAAGTCAAGTACTTAGAAGAAATAGCTTCAAAATAATCAAAGGGAAAAGGCTCTCACCCATGCGGATACCACCAGGAACCATGGCAGACACATCCCCAGGGACGGTGTTTTTGTTTGCAGCTATATGAACTGACTCCAAAACTTTCTCGACTCTAGATCCATCAATACCCTGTGAAAGGAATGTAATAGTACCGGTTTGTCATTGAGATCCACTTTAAAATAAAGCACCTTAACATCCAATAAACAAACACAAATAATAGGAAAAGGGTACAAACAGTCTATCTCATCAATATATTACACTTTCCTCAATTGTCTTAAGTCCTACTTTAAGATGTGAGAAACAAAGTGAACAAGTAAAATGCAATCACACTACCAAGCTTTAAAAGATTTGCTCCATGGCCAAAGGAAACATTACTGAGAGAGTTGCGTAAGAGAGAAACTATCTTTCATAATCGGCATAAAAAAGGTTTTCATTGAAGATGTTAAACCTAGTGTATATCAGTCATTGGAAATAATATCCCCGGTGTTGAAGTATGTGGTTTGCAGATGAAGCAGCACATGAAACCAAAAAACAAAAAGGAAAAACAAGTTGACAAATTTATATACCTGGTTCCTCAAATTTACCAAGACCAAATGGTTCTCAGTTCCACCTGATACAAGTTCATAGCCCTTCTCCAACAGACTCTGAACATTAAATGCCACAGTAAATGACACATGAAGTTATGCTGTGATATTGATAGAAACAGAAGGTAAACAACCATCAGGAATCTTGTGAAAAATGGGTTATGGCCCTTAATCACCTGAGCAAATCTTGAGCAATTGCTGAGAACTTGCTCTTGATAGGCCTTGTACTCAGGAGTCATGGCCTACAATCAGATGGAAACCCATGATTCAAAATGGTTTGCTGCAGTATGAAATGTACTAAACAGACAAAAAAATAAAAATCAATCCAAAAAATCCTTTCGGCTCATGAAACCTGCTTGAGTGCAACAGCTAAGGCAGTAATGGTATGATTGTGAGGGCCTCCTTGAAGTCCAGGAAAAACAGCCTGATTGATCTTGTCTTCATAGTCATAGAGAACCTAAAGAACAAAATTCTATAAATGATCAATCCATGAGTATTCGTGAACCTAACTTTTACCCATTTATGCTACAAAATTTTGGATGTTTAACATGCACAATAAGGAAGATTTGCAGCCCACCTCTTGCCCTTTCTTGTTAATCTCTTTCACCCCCTTTCTGAAGAAAATCATTGCTCCACGAGGCCCACGAAGTGACTTGTGAGTGGTAGTTGTCACAACATCAGCATATTCAAAGGGAGATGGGATGACTCCAGCAGCGACCAACCCGCTAATGTGAGCCATATCTGCCAGCAGTATAGCTTTTTGTTTGTCACAAACCTGTGGAATCCAGTAGGGAACAGCATAGCAAGTATAAAAGGTGTTAGAGAATTGCGGCAAGGATTATGAAGCTGCTTAATACAAGTCGTCAAGGTAATTTACCTTTCTAATGCGTTCATAATCATAGAGTCGTGCATAGGCACTAGCACCAGCTACTATCAACTTTGGCCGATAGAGGATCGCGCTTTTCTCCAACTGTAATGTTCAAGTAAAGTTAAATTCAGCCAATTACTAATTCCACAAGGTTATTGCTGAATCTGAAATTTTTTGAAAGAAAATCAGACCATTTGACTATTTTCAATGGAAAGCACAATTGCACTTTTAAGCATAAAAGTCTTCAGATTATTTTGGTAACTTTATTTCTAGTCGATGTCAAGCGTATTCCATAATATTGACATAGTTCGAAAACCAAATATACTCAGATATTGCCTTGAATCTAATTCGATCAATTGCTATAAGGGAAATAGAAAAGAAACTTTTCTAAAGTATAATGCGAAACACTGATGTGGCTAATTCACTGTTTGGCCTTCCTGCAATATTAAAGAAAACAGATGTCGCTTGCTACATCAACTAGTCTGCCTAACATACATAATGAAGTCAGAAGGTAGTTAAATTCTTGCAGTTGAATGGTTTAATATGTGCTCGGCCAAAACAAAAAGGGAAATAATGATCTAATGTGTCATTGTGACCTTTGTGTTCCATTATTTGGTTATGTTTGTACTTATTTACATGTGGTATATTTTCTAGCAAAAATATTTACATGTAGTATATATCAAAAAGAAAAGATTGTGACATAAGAAAACAGGACAGAGAGCCACAGCAACTAAACCGTGACTCACATTTTAGTACAGGATATCATTGGATTCCTTATATGTAAAGTGTAACTAATCTACTGAATGCATCACCAATTCATTCATGCATAAAAAATCCGTGCATGGCGAACATAACATAGTTTTAACCTAAGCACCCATTGAAATTGATATATACTTCCAGAGAATAGAAATTACGAAGTATTAATGGTAGAAGTCCATATAACACAACTAAGCACAACTAAGGCATGCTGAAATGAAGATTTTCTTCACCTGCCCTTAATTTAGAGCAACAGATGAGAAACAACTCAAACGTACCTGGTCATAATCAATATAGCCGGTGGTTTCATTCAGTCTGTACGGCATTGTCTCAAAAAATATGGAAACTGCAGATATTTTCTTCGTGTCTGTCTGCAAAATAAGAATGTGACTATCAGAACCAGGCACTGTAAAGGCCAAACTGTTACTGCATGCAAAAGCAATAATTTGTTGAAGTTGTAAGCCATTCAGTTTTTTATTTTTTCGGTTAAATTGTTTTCATCACCAAAATTCTTCAGAAGCTACACTGAACACCATAAATAGTACGAGAATTTTCCTTCTTCAATAGAAATAACAAAAGAGAAATTATCTCTGGTACACTAACTGTGTTCCAAAGAGATAAAACACAATTCAGACAGCTTAACAATATGCCACATGTCCACATGCCAGGGCCATCCATTATTGTTTGAGAACAACTTACTACTGTCTTTGGGGGTCTATATTTCTCTTAATTAATCACTCTTCCAAGCTGAGGCCCTGTTAGGACTATGATTCAAGAGCAACTGTACAGCATTTCTGGTTTTTTTATGTTAAATAGTGGTCTACCTAAATTCAAGTAAAAAGACAGATTATGCCAGATATATTCATCAAGCAAAGCTTCATAATAACACAGGTACAGTATTGAGAATTTCTCCCAGCTTAAGCCTCCATTTAAACGTCCCTGGAAATTTACTTCTGAAGAGAAAAAAGTTGAAGCTTATAAGTAGACACAGAAAATAACTAGCATATAACTTCTAATGAACCATGAGACAGCATGAAAGTCCTTTGTACAACAGGAGCATTATATTACCGAAGAATGAAAACATTGAAGATACTTAATTACCTGGTAACCATGTGAAAGATGGCCACCATGAGGAAGGTCAAGTGCCATGATTCTCTCATGAGGTTTCAGCAATGCAGTATAAACTTGAAAATTGGCCGGTGATCCCGATAGCGATTGAACATTAACTGCAGAGAAAGACAAAGTAGGCTTAACTTACTAAGGTCTTATGCTTAAATACACTCCTGCACAGTCTTATAGACTATAGATAAAATACGCCCAACTTTGAATCAAGTAAAAGTGGGAAAAAAGAAAGAAAGAAGAGCATAAAAAACAGTGTTCTTCCATGTGCTACCCAAAACTGCACGTTGATTTCTAAACACCATTTTCTCTGCAGTGTTGGATTTTACATTATTAATAGCTACATATCATTTGATCATATATTATAGACTATGGAGATACCCCTTCACTGGAGAGAAGGAAAATGTCTAGAGTCCAAACTAACTGTTCTCAGGGCCACAACAAGCGACAACGATTATGCGAAGTTATAATGCATTACCTCCCCATTTTGCAGGATCCAATCCAAAGGCCTCCAATGCACGCTTCTGACATAAGGTTTCTGCCATGTCTATATACCTAGCATGGAAACAGCAAAAATATTGACTCTAGCTGATTGATGATGCCCTACATGAATATCTAAAAAACAGTAATTGTAACGAACAACATCCACAATAATGCAGAAGCGAGGGGACTAAACATACTCATTTCCTCCATAATATCGAGCACCTGGATACCCTTCACTGTATTTGTTAGTCATCACTGAACCGACTGCTTGCATTACCGACACCGAAGTGAAATTCTCCGAGGGAATAAGCTCAAAGCCCTGCAAATCAAATTCTAAAGAACTCATAATTGTATCAACTATCACATCAGATTATCCAAGGAGAGAAATCGCCACATCTATCCAAGATTGCAACAGGAGTTGATCCACAATCAACTCAACAAAGATAAAAAGAGCAACCCCATTCGAAGAGGCGACGCACCTTCCATTGCCTCGCTTTCTCGAGCTCGATAATGTCGGCGATCTCAGGATCAATGGTCTCCAGCGGTTCATTCAGCTGCTTAATCCACTGGAAAAATAACAATAAAAAAAAGAAAGAAAGGACATCTCGTTTTCAAATCCCGCATTCATAACAAAAATATCAACCTCAACCGAATCGACAGAACTATTTTCCCGCCACCTCGACCCTCGTCGCGGATCTGGCAAAAAGCACTCATCGAAAACAGAAAAGCCGAACCGAAAAACCGACCGCGACGGAGAGAGGAGCTTACGGTGGCGCGAGCCGACTCCTTGTCCTGAACCGCTTCACTCGGCAACGAAGACTGCGAAGTACGAATTCGAGATCGGGAAATGCGTCAACGAAGAGATCCAGAGTTCCCGATTGCCAACGAGCGATACAAAAATCAAACGAAAGAAACCGAATCCAAACGGTACGCGACAAAAAAAAAAAAAAAAAAAAAAAAAAGCTGGTCGGGGGCCGGAGGGGGTCACGAACCAGACAACGGAGGGAGCCGCCGCAGCGGGCGAGGGGCCGGAGGGAGGAGAAGCCGGTCGCCGGCGAGGAGAGACGCCGGAGAAGCGATGCCATTGCCGCCATCCTCTCTCTCTTTTCTCTCTCGCTCTTCTCTGGATATGCAGTTGCAGTTGCAGAGAGAGAATCTGGTTGGGCCGCGGGAAGGGAAGTAGGGGAGGGTGGCGGAGGCGGGGTTGGTGGGCGAGGTTGATTTGTTTCTGTCTGAATAAAAATAAATTAATAAATTAACTTTTTAAAAAATTGAAAGAATGGAGAATCCACTTGAAGTTGGTGTGGGATTCTGACACGAGGTGGGGCCCCCGGACAGACAAGGGGGAGAGAGAGAGAGACGAGCTCCCTTTCCGACGCAGCAAGCGCAGATTTGTCTAATTTTGGCGTTTTGTGTTTACTATTTTCGTTGATTCAACTCAAAATATTTTAACCCTCAAAACCACATCATCGGGAGTTAGGATTTTTAATTTCAATTTTGGGATGAGGGTAATTTAATTTTTTGGCCAAATTTCAATAGTCCAAACTCTAAATATTTTGATTTTTTTGGTGAAATTTCAATAATCCTCTTAACCAATATTTTTAAAATTGTAGCAATGGCCTTGTTAACAATTTCAGGCGAAAATTAATTGGAAGAATTAGGTTAGAATTTGGCATGCAAATTTGAAACTAAATTAACAAAAATAAAAATGACTAAATTGATATTCATTCAATAATTTTACCAATATGTGGACAATTTTTCTGTCTTCATTTCTAACTCAAAACATTTGAAACTTTTATAATATGTAAATATCAAAGTGTAAAGCCATTTTGGAAATTTTCCATGATTTTTTAAAATTGTATGTGATATTTTAAAATCGAAATGGTAAAAGAAGGTACCTTTTTATTTTCATAAAGTCCCAAACAAATAAACCAAACCCGCCTCTTATCACACCATGTTCCTTGATTTTATGCAATTTTTCTTTTCCAATTTTCATCACTTGCTCCTAGCATCAATTGAATCGTTTAGCTCTCTGAAGGAATACATTCCATACCCTTTGCCTTATACCACTTGGAGGTCATCCACACCGCCCGAGGCTAAGTCGACAAGATCGCCATGGTCATCGTGGCCTCATCTCAAAGTTGTCTACAACATCAACCACCTTGGTCCGATGCCATTAAACTCATCTCGAAGGTTGGGCAGTGTGGGAGTAGTTGAATGAGGGGATCCGACAACTTCAAGAGGGACAATCAAAATAGTGCTAGTGGCCGGCTCTAGTGGATGGAGAGCGCTTATGATTTGAGTTTTTTTTAGTAATGAAGTATGGGTAAACATAGTATTAGGAATCTTTTCAATCTTGAAGGAGAGGTTCAAGGAAGCATTGGCCTCATATTCTTTTGGAGCTTTACTCATGTAGAATGGGTCGGGTTTGTCACATATCGTATTATCACACGACCCCCTTTAATAGATGAAGGGTTTGATTATGGGCCAAGGCCAAGCCAATTCGATGAGGACGTGAAGTGATGAAGAAAGTGAGGGGGAGAGTAGTAACAACAAGAGCGAGAGAGGCTCGAAAATGTGCTGACTCCTAGCACGTTTATAGAGTGGCGAATTGGCACGCCAAATAGGAAAGTATATACTAAGGAGGATGTCAATGCTTGTGGAGTAGAGGATGTAACACCCCCAAATCTCATAAAAGGTCAAAAAGGTACTATGAAATGATTGACAGATAAAAGCCAATTTTATAAGGCCATCGTCTTTAGAATCGAGGGCTTGGCCCACGGGCCACAAGGAAAAGGGTTGATTCTTGCAATTCTCTTTAGCCACACGATGCAAAGTGTACCTTTTTTTTTTTAAAGGGAAAATTACATAAATAATTATTGAATTTTAATCTAATATATAATATTGATTCTAAACTTTTAAATTTTTTTAAGATGGTGATTTAAATTTTGATGAATATTATATTTATTTCTTATTGAGGTGATTGATTCTCAGTTTGATTCAGTTCCACTTAAGAATCGAGAATTGAACTAATTAGTCTGATTCAATTCCTAACTAATTCAGTCGATTCAATGGAACTGGTGGAATTTCTTTTCTCTCTCGGCTTGAACTTTTGTAGTGTGAAAACTTAGTGTTAGTGGGTATGCCTCATGTGTCACATAGTATACAATTAGGATACGAGACACTGGACAAAGAGAACGGACACTATCATTGACGTTGACTATGCCGTTAATTGCTGCATGCACGATTCACAATCGCCGAGTGTTGGGTAGTTTGGATGAAACGAACTCTCCTGCCGTGGAAGAGAGTCTCCAAAGCAAAAAACATAAAATGGGGAACCTAATTTGGAGATGCATGTGAAACTCCCAACCCAAATTTGAAAAACGCCACACGAAACGGCAAAAAACAGAGCATTACCTTGATGAGATGCGAAAAAACAGAGCAAAAGAGGAGGACTGCAAGAGAAAGGCGTCGACTCGAGCTCAAGGGAAAGCGCCATTTGAGAGTCGAGTGAGAGGGACGCGATTCACTGACTTAGGCAAGAGAGGGAAAGACTGAAAAAGCAAGGCATAAGAGTCGAAAGGGAAAGAGAAGCAAGACTGAAGAACGAGGCGTGAGGAGCTTTGAGCCGCATGAGGGAGATTAGGGTTTAGTTTAACAGTGCTATTCTTTAAGAAATTTTTTTAAAATAAAATATATATAATTGATCCAGGTCGTACTCTGAAACTGGAAATCAGTCCGAAAATAACTAGTTCCAATTTTATGAAATCAGGAATTGAGCTAGCGCCTCCTAGAACTGCTTAAAACCAACCAATCTCGATCTTAGCAATCTTCTATGTTCACCCCTAACTCCCTAAACTATAAATATCATTAATTGAATGATTCGATGCATTATAGTTTGAGAGCACCTCATAGAGGCAATAAACACAAAGTAAAAATGCTTGAGGTGCTCAAATATGGGCGAGTTTTGCATCTTCAACATTAATTTGAACAAATCGAGTTATTGGGTTGGTAAGGATTTTTCCAAGTGTTTGTTTTAGGCCAACATCTCGTTTACTCATAAGGTTTAAAATTTTAGAGTAATTGATTGCGGTCCACAAAATTTTAAAAACACTACAGATTCCACTAATGTCTTAGTTGAGATCTTATTCGTGCTTTTTATTTTTCCCCTTGACATGGAGCTTCCAGTGATCAAAACAAAATCGTACACTCTCGATCGAGCAACAGCCAAAACGTCAAATCTTGTATCTGCATTGATACCCATTAGGTAAAAAAAAAAGTTCAGGTATGCCGACATTGAGCCTGCAAAAACAACTCTTTCATAGCTCTCGAGGTAAGAACTGGCTCAGACAATTTCAGAGGAAAAAAGCTCAAGTGAAGTTTGCCTAATTCCATGCAAACTAATCTGACAAAGATAATGGTGAAACGGGTACCATGTTCAAGACAAAGATAAAACACCAACCAAAACAAATTAGCACCCCCCATTGAATTATAATAATTATTTTTTTCTTAGAAATTCAATTGGTGATGTTCTCTCCTGTTTTTTTCGCTTCGATTAAGCAAAATTATGCTATCTGAGTAATCAGGCAAGAAATCTTTATTAGGCAATCCTACTCGATTCATAAGTTTTCTTTGCGGTTAGACAATGAAGTATGAAATGGGAGAAAACTGAAATATGCATGTCTAATAAAACAAAGTTATTCAAGTAGTGCCATTTATCTGCCTATACCGATATGTAATCACTAAATATTTAGGACATGCTTGTTTTGCCCCCAAAAAAAAAACATAAAAAAGAGACAATTTTTTCCGAGAAATATATGTCCTGTGGTTGGAAAGTTAGATTTGAATTCAATTAAAGAGTGGAGAATCGGTTACCACATTCCGATGCTGAATAACTGTTGCTGTATTGTATAAAATGCACCTTTTTTTCCGACAACACATTGGCTGACACATTACACCCGCCTCTCTCCTCCTTCACAACCCTCCAACGACAGAAAGCGACGGCTCAAGAGCATCCACGAGAATGATTCCATCGGCGATGCGCAACGGACGGGCGCCCCGTCTCATCTCAGCTCACGGGGCCGGCCTGCGTGCAGTGAAGGAGGAGGAGGAGGAGGAGGAGGAGGAGGAGGGGGAGGGGCGGCGTAGCGGGTGGAGAAGCCGCGGGAAGGGGCGTCGCCGTCGGCGTGCCAGCACCCGTCGTCGAAGTTCTGGGAGTAGCTGAGGGGGTCGTACCGGAAGCCGCCGACGGGCTTGGGCTGGGGGACGGAGAGGGTGGTGGCGATGGACTTGCAGTCGAGGTTGGATGTCAAGCTCTTGTGCCGCCTCCGGTCGGCACGGCCTCTCCTCGGCCACGGGAGCTTCAGCTTGAGACGACCCCAGCACGAGAACAAGAGGCTCTTGTTGGAAATGGTTTCCGTTTCCATCGAACTTTCGGTCTTGTAGCCTGAAATAAGAGCTCTCTCTCTCTCTCTCTCGCCCGCTCGCTAGGGACGTGATGAAAAGAGAATGATGTTTCTCCCTCTTCTTCTCAGATGGGAATGATTCTTAAGTGTGTGGTGGCCAAAGAGAGGCCCCACTCCACTCTTTTTTTTTTTTTAATTTTTTAGGTAGAGAGAGAAAATTTGTAAATAGGGGAACGACCCAAAAAAAAAAAGTGGCCCTAATAATGGAAAATGGTGGAAAAACAAGTATCTATCCCGGTCTATATTCGGATCCCTATCACTGAGCTAGCATCGTATTAGAACCGTGATCTCGTGTTGCATTGTCGAAGGCTAGACTATGGTGTCACTAGTTGCTTTGTCTGTAAGAGTATCTCAAGCGCACGGTTGGCATGGTGACTTACCTAAGCCATACGAGTCTAAATTGAAGTCAATGGATGGGCTTTTTTTTTTTTTTTAGGTAACCGAGGACTCCACCACAGGCTCTCGTGCCCAAACAGCACTGAAGGACCGAGCCCCTATACCTCGAGGGAGATTAGCATAAGACCCCACCATCATGGCCCTCACTTAAGACGCTAGCACCTAGAGATTTGAGCTTGCGACCTCGGTAATGAAGAGCAAGCTTTGAACCATCACAGCTGCCTACTAGTGAGTTGGATGGGCTTTTTCTTTAGTGGTTCATATTTTCCATTTTGGCTCCATTTGTTTTTGTGGAAAATGAAATTGTTACTTAAATCGTTTGAAATAATCAGTCCATGAAATATATTTTCACTGTCAATAATAATTTATGTCGGGATAAGAACAGCAAGAGTGTTATAACTTTCATACGACACTCACTTGAATGCCGTAAATTTTATTTTGTTTATTTGAGTTTTACATTTTAAAAAATAAAAATAAAATCAATCATTTAAGTGCCAATAACACTTTATTATTTTTTTAAAATTTTATTTTTTGTTTTTAATTTCCTTTTTTAGGGCTAGCGAGCGAAAAAAAAGGAAAAAATGAAAAGAAAAACAAAAAAAACAAAAAAATTAAAAAATCCACATACAATGATTTGTAGAAATTGACATTTAAATGATCAATTTTAATTTGCTTTTTTCTGAAAAAGTAACTATAGGTTTCAAGTTGTAAAATTTCGGGGTTTCTTCTCGTAAACAAGTCAAGCTGAAGGAGGGATCCCCTTTTGTTATTTTTTAGTATAATTATTCGGAATTAGAAATTGGCATTTAAATGATCAATTTTACTATGCTTTTTCTAGAAAAGTAACTATAGGTTTCAAGTTGTAAAATTTCGGGGTTTCTTCTCATAAATAAGTCAAGCTGAAGGAGGGATCCCTCTTTTGTTATTTTTTAGTATAATTATTCGGAATTAGAATATACTCTAAATATTTCACTGAACATGTTTCTGTTCCACTTCGACTTTGTTCTCCATCAAAGACAATGCATAACAGCTTAGCTTCCGGTCCACAACCTATTAATCACCCGCAACTTCAAAGATTTGTTGGGCATATTTTCTCGGTTCATTAATATATGAACAACTTTGGCTCATTGGATTAAGACCGGTTTTGACTTCTATCACCTCGTGGACAAATAAAAGCTACATACTCAGAAAGACGGAAAAGATCTGTGTAGAGGCTGATGACAATGGATTCTTTCTTTTTGTCATTTTCCTTTTGCTTCTTCTTTTTTGAAGCCCAACATGAGCTGTTTCGAAACCAGAGAAAAATAGCGCAAAAAATAAGAAAATTTTCGCATTCAATTATTAAGCTTTCTTTATCATCGAGGAGTCCGACTATTTAGCAAGCGCTCTAAAGTTCGACAACTGCCTTTGCGTATTTTTCCTAGAGAGAGAAAGTAGAACCCAATAAAATCAATCGATGAGGTTTTGGACAAAACTTCCATCCCAAGATTGCAACACCAAGCAGCCAGATGACCAACTATAATTACCGGACAGTAGCACCTAACAAAGCATCATTAGCCTTAAGAAGTCACTAAACTACTCGAGCGAAAGGGGCGATCGACATCATTTGCAGCACACAGTTTTCCTCCTTGGATAGCAACCCGGACAATGATTAGCATTCGGAAGCAAGGATGAAGAATAACGAAAGAGATCCGGGACCATTCGGTCGCTTGGGTTGGGAATGGCCACCACATCTTTGCCTTCCGCTCCTGCCCTTTTTTTTCTCAATTATATATATATATGCAAAGGGAAGTTCTAGATTGAAGGATAATCCTTTAGCCGTGTGACTCAGAACGGCCCTTATCGAGCTCATCCACTTTGGCAGGGATCAGTCCCTTTCCCACTTTATCGCACCCAGCCGAGCACTGGATTCTTGGGGAGGGCTCTTGTTCTGATTGGTCGAGACGCTGATCTTGAAAAAGTCGGATCAGCATGGCGCGAGAGCGCACCGCAACGCTGTTGAATGACACCAGTAATTTGTGGGGTGCAACAGGAAGAAGACCACGGCCATGTCGACTCGAATTGACATGAGCGCACGCCGTGTGCAGTCGACCAGCAGGCAGCAGAAAACGACGACGTTAAAGACGGGGAACGTTCTGATTAGGCTGAACAAAAGGGTCCACCTCGTGCCATCAAAAGGCGAGAGAGTCTTCAATTTGAAGCTCGATATGGGATATTTATAGAACCCCGCAGGCCTAGCAATACTATTTCGGCCGAAGAAGCCCATTCGAGAACAAGGGCAAAACATCACATATAGACGAACCAACCCAGGTGCTTCTACTGTTAAAAAAAAAAGATACCTCGTTGGTTAAATTTACGGAAGGCTAAACATATGGGCACAACAGTGTGCATGATTCTTCTCTGGCCAGGAGATGACCCAATCAGTTGGTAAATGATGGAAGACGAAGGCCTCGTGGAGACAGAACAATCAAAGCATATCGAGTGTCACGTTAAGCAAACTAAACAAGCATCCGTGCCTCCAAAAATGCACAAATATCACGTAGAACACATAGGCCAGACAACCCACCACGCTGAAGTCAGTTTCTTCCAATTTAGTGGAGAGTGAAATAACCAAAATTTGACATTACATTAGGTAACTAGATGAAATTGTTTGACCTGTGTAAAGGCAATAGAACTTTCTCGATCACTGATCAGCAGAACTGGACAATAAGGCTATCTGTTGTATTACCGGACTATAATACCAACAGCAAAGGCAAACATTACAACACAGATGGGAGCAATTTCATAAGGTGATCATCTGTAACTTGCTACGAAAGGAACAACATGAGCTACTTTTACCATGGATAGCTCAAAGAACAAAGGTGTACTCAGTGTACTGATACTGCCCTGTAATGTTATACTGGATCCTGCTTTAGAAGGCAATACATGGTTTCAACCTCCCTCATGTGATAAGTGAAAAAAAGGCTACACATTCAGACTCCCGAGAGACAGTGTGCCCCAAAAATTCCAGAAATCAGGAAACAGAGAACCAGAACTCTCTAATGACCATATACTTGTGCGTTTTAGGCTGGCTACATCTTGACAGCTACCCGTTCAGCAGAACTCCTTTTTACGACTCCTCTGGTACAAAGCTCATTGAGTAACTGAAGTGCCTCCTTGGCAAACCCTTCATGAGCTATGCCCTCAATGAGAATGGTGTAGGTAGCTTCAGTTGGTTTACACTTTCTGGAGACCATATAATCCAAGAGGTCGATTGCCCGGTCAGTTTGCCTAGTCTTACAAAGTCCCAGCATGATAGAGTTGTACGTAATAGCATTAGGTTTCACACCAAGTGTTTCCAATTCATGAAAGAACCTGATTGCTTCATCAACTTTCCCTTCTCTGCTAAGACCTCCTATGAGTGAGGAATAGGTGATAATATCAGGTCTAAGACCCTTTTCGCGCATCTCATCCAAAAGCTCAATAGCACGGTCAGTTTTACCCACCTTCGACAACCCATCAATGACTGTATTGTAGGTGATCAGAACAGGGGAGCAACCTTTAGCGCTCAGCTGATTAAGTATCTCAACTGCAATATCAACTTTTCCATCCTTACATAATGCCGTGAGCAGAGTGTTATAAGTAACAATATCAGGGTAACAGCCTCGGGACACCATTATATCCAAGTATTCAATTGCCCTTTTCATCTTCTTCTCCTTACAGAACCCATGAAGCAAAGGATTATAACTCAATGAATTTGGAGTGCAACCATGATTAGGCATCTTCTCCAAAACGTCAATTGCTCGACCCAACAAACCCTTTCGGCACAAGAAATTTATCAGAATATTGAAAGTAACAACACTAGGAGAACAACCTTTTCGAAGCATATCGGCCAAAAGCCTCTCCGCATCCATCCACCTCCCAGTGCTGCACATGCTGCGCAAGATGATATTATGAGTTATGACATTAGGTTGGCAATTGTAGGAAGGCATGTTATTCAAAAATTTGATTGCCTCATCCAACCGTCCCTCCTTGCATATCCCATTGATAAGTACATTATATGTAACAACGTCAGGCTTGCATCCTTTGATCCTCATTTCATCTAAGAGCTTCATTGCTTGCCCAACCCCACATTCCTTACAAGTGGCTTCAATCAATATGGTGTACGTAATCACATCGGGATAACACCCCTTCTGCAGTTGCAAGTCTAGAACTTGCATTGCTTGTTTCAGTTTCCCACTGTCACACAAGGTCCTCAATATAGTATTATACGTGACGACATCCGGATCAACGCTCATCCGTTCCAAAACCTGCAAAGCATTTTCAATCTCCCCTGCCTTGCAATATCCACTGATCAATACATTGTACGTGATAACATCTGGAACAGCCCCCGATTCCTCTAGAATTTCCATCACACGAGTCGCCTTCCTAGTCTTACCAAGCTTACAAAACCCCCGAATCAGGCTGGTGCAAGCAATGACATCGGGAATATCCCCGCGATAAACCATGTTCTCGAGAAACTTGAACCCTTCTTCCAGTTCGCCGTTCCGCACCAGACGGCGGAGATGATTGTTGCTCTCAAATTCCTCGAGGGAAGAAGAAGAAGTGACCAGCGAGGAGCTCCTCCCATTTATATACCCACGAGGGGTTTTCGCCAGAATCGAGGATCTCCCATTAGAATCCAACATTTCGACCCTCGAAACGGCGAAAACACAATCCAGCCTCTGTCTTCTACATCCCTCGGAAACCCCGAAACCTCTGCTCCCAACACCATCAACAGAAAACACAATCAAGCGCGCCCTGCCGTCGCCAAATGCCTTCACTCTGCCGAAGTTCGAATCAGAACTCGCCCTAACACTCCATTTGGAACCACTATCCCTTCTACTTTCCCTGGGAAACTGGTGAAAAGAGCAAAACCCATCATGGGTATGCTTGGCAGGCACTGCCAAGTCCATAGCTTGATGCTTACCCTATAAACTCTCAACAGCAGAAGCGCATATTTCACTAAACCCTCCACACTCCGGAGGTCAGGGACCAAACTGCGGGTGGGGAACGACTACCAAAGCGTGTCTCCGTGAACAAGGAGGCGACTGAGAACTCAGAATTCGGCGCAAAAGTTAGGATTAGAGATGAAGAAGAGCTCACCCACTTGAAAAGAGCGCGACCTCGAGCGGCGTATGCGAAGAGCTGGCGGACTGCTGAACGCTTATCCAACAACCTCTGTCTCCTTTTGCGAAGGGACTGATGGGGATTTGGCGGTTCGCGGCGAGGTTGAGGACTCGCGTGGGATTGGACTAGGAACGGCGGAGTAAGGCTCGTGCACGGCCCAAGCGAATCAGAGCCCAACCCAGTAGGCGAGAAGCATAGCTGATTTTCTTTGATAAACAACCTCTCGTACCCCTTCAATATTATTAGGGTTGATACCATGAAAAAATCCAAACTGATATATTTATAATAAATTTATTTTAAATTAATTTTTGACCATCAAAAAATTTAATTGATATATTTGTGATGAATTTATCATTCATTAATTTTCATTAATCCTGTACCTGATTAACATATCTTTATGTGTTGTAGTCTACAAACACTTGACACGATGATACATTTGATAATCATGTTAATCAAGTCGTGTCATGTAACCTCCTTTTATAAGGCATGTCGTGTCAGTGGCCAAACGGTTCGACACAATTATTAAACATATCCAACCATGATTGGAGTAGCTGTATTCATGTTATGCTTATGTTTCCATACTACACGATTAATGCGACGTTGACATCTTCTAATATGTGGAAGCTTGTGAGGAATGATATGTCAAAAGTTAATTGGCATGGACATACCTGGTTTTATCCAAATTTCCCTAAATTTGCCCTAATAGCCAGGATGGCCAATTCTCAAGTTTAGACCCAAGAAAACAAAAAATCTCAAGTAAGCTGCCTAATTTAGAAAAGATTACTGGACAGAAATCCTCTCCAAATTCTCCTTTTGGTTTGCCATTTATGCAGCAAAATGAATATCGAGATCATCTACTTTTCTTGGAGGAAATTATTGCTGCTTGGTGGCATCGACAGATCTTCCTGGCAACGGGGTAAAACGAACTTGCATGGTCAAATCAGGCCACCCGAGGTGCAAGTTTCAGGTGCTACTCTTCTCAAGCTTGCTTTGAATGGATGCATCTATTATGTTCGGAAAGCTAATAACGAGCTGTTGCATGATTGATCAGATTACTCTTTCCATACATCCTGTGGCTGAATTAGTGTCCTTCGTTCTCAATGGCCGCTTTGAAGAGAGAAAATATTGGATGCACTTGTTATGCCGACACAACAATTGAAAAACTATCTATTGAGCGACATGCATCATAAATAGCTCACTTGTCAAACTTTTCTCTCTCCTTCTTACCCTCTCTTTCTTCTCCCACTGCTTTCTTTGTTCTTTTTGCAGGCCATGGACGACTTCTCTCCTCCATAACCCCTCTCTCCTCCCTCCGGCCCTCTCCCTCACTTGCATGGGATGAGACAATGTCATTCACTTGCCTTGGCCGCGAGAGTCAACCCCCTCGCCGAATCCAAGTAGTCCCCTTGTCGGATACGGTGAGGGCAACTTTGGCCTATGGCCGGCTGCCAAATAGAAAGAAATAAAGAGAAAAAAAAGAAAAAAAGAGCGGGAGAAATGAAGAAGAAGAAGAAGAGAAATGGATGGGCAAGTCTCTGAGAGCAGAGAGACAAAGAAGAAAGATATGACATTGGGCCCATCAAAGACATATGTCGCGCGATGAATGAATTAGTAATCTATTGAGTTGGTACATCTTGTGTACCTAATATTTTCTCCTTTGAAGGCCGTAGAAAATTGAATTACAAGATGCAACTCTTCTTAGTTCTTGGCTCTTTGTCCTAAATGGCATGTGCATCTTTAGATGATTTGAGTTTGGCTGAATTTGGTGGCCGCACTGTTCTCTTATTATGTTGGTACAAAAATCTTAAATCATGTCAGCTGTAACACAAATAATTTTAACTTATTTTATATCACTAAAAACCCTAAATTGTACCAACTATGACTCAAATACTCCTAACTTTTTTTGTGTCACTAAAAAACTTTAAACTTATACATGTGTAATATATATATACTTTCTATCTCAATTTTATTCAGAATATATTTGTTTTTTTTTCTTTTGTGACCCAGGATTCGCCGGGCTTGACTTTTGCTTATGCATTCAGGATATATTTTTTACACTAGTATAAATTCGAAATTTTTTTCTAACATAAAAAAAAAGTGTGGTATTTTTGTCATTAGGATTTGTAATGACACAAAAAAAAATGGAACCAAATAAAAGGCCCGAAGTACTTTCATTTTCTCAAATAAAAACCTAAAGTTTACATTATTTTAAATGATGGGCTAAAATGATCATATCAATCTCAAAGAATGGTTTAAGTAATTAAGATTGTTTCAAATAAGGGCCTAGCTTCATTGGCCACCAAAAAATTTAGACTAATTAGGGATATTTTTGTCCAAAAATAATTTAGATTTAAATTAAATTAGATTAAAAAGAGGAAGATGCACGGAGGGAGGGTCCCTCCTGTCTCTGGTGAGGGCCAGTAGCCCCTCGCCTCTAGTTAGTGAGGGTCACCGAAGTGAGGGCAAGGGACCCTCACAACTGTTTGGTGGCCTTTGCCCAAACTGGGGCAAGGAGAGTGACCCTTGCCTAAGAGCCAACGACCCAATGGCCATTGCCGCCACCCCACCGGCGATGGGGGTGGCAGCCACAGGCGGGAAGGAGCCTCCCTCGTGTGTGTGTTCATCTTCTTTTTTCTTTTATTTTAAATTTTTTTGGAAGAAAAAACTAAAAAAAGAAGGAATAAATTTAAAATTTTAAAAAACAAAATCACCATTCACTAAATAGTGAGTTTAAGTCATTCTTTCAAATTGATATAGCCACATCGAGTTCTTATTTGAAATAAGACTAACTTCGGATTCTTATTTAAGAAAATGATAGCATTTCAGGACCTTATTTAAAATGAAGCTCACTTTATACTCTTATTTTAAAAAAAAAAAATGAAGGCATTTCAAGCTATTATTTGGAAAAATTGGGGCGTTTAAGCATTATAGTGAGAATAATTTGAAATTTTGTGTGGTATTAACCCTTTGTTATGGGGCATTAGGTAATTGGGTTTAAATTCTTGCATTATTATTCTGTTGTATTTTGCTGTTAGCTGTCTAGTGCTGAGAAATGATTGCCCAGTTGTCGCGGCTTGGAGTGGGATTGGCCAACCCACGTTATTATTGATGAAACTCAGCTTTAGCTTACCCATAAGAAACAATTCCATTAGAGCATCCTTTACTTTAAATACAGTTGTACCATAGTTGTCTTCCTCCTCCTTAAGATGAGCTTTCGAAAAGACCAAAGCATTCACTCTCACATTTGATGATGTAAATGATTGTAAATAAGAATATGTGGAAGAGAGAAATGTATAATTTATGTATGAAGAGCTCGTGATGTATTTATTATACGAGCTTTACAATATGACCATTTAAAATAACAAAATATTGTAATGCCAATTATGAATATGCATAATTACGGGAAATGTATGTACAACCCTGAAATATATTGAGAATTAAGGGATATGTGAAGGATCTTCTAGATATATATCTCTATCATCCCCTCAAATGTTCAAGTACTCATAAGAATTCAATTAAAGTTTGTAGAAAGTGTCCAAAGAGAATGAAACACCTAAGTGGATGTGCCTTAGCAAAGGCCTAAGGAGTTTGATTGACCGGTGGTAGATAACTGGTCTGGTAAGACTACAGAATAAATTGTCAACGTGGTTGCTAACACGCCTGTTGACATGGTAGATAACTGTTTGAGTTCAACATGGGTAGGCCACACACTAACAAGACAATGCGATTATAGATATGGCTGAATCTATAAAAATAAGCGAACATGTGGAGGCTACGCGATAATAAGTTAACATGGTTATCGACATGGTTGTTGATGTTACCATTAAACGGGATGAACAATGTTGAGAATTTATGTTGAGAGGGATGCTAGTAGTGTCGACACCCAATTTTGTCAATCCCGTAAGCCATTTTTTTATAAGATATATATATATATATATATATAGATAACTATTTGAGTTTAATGCAAGTAGACCACATGATAACAAGCCGATGTGACTATAGACATGGCATAATCTACAACAATACAATAACATGTGGAGACTACGTGATGTTATACTAACATGGTTATTGACATTGTTGCTGATGTTACAATAGAACGAGATGAATAATGTTGAGAATCGATGTTGAGAGGGATGCTAATAGTGTTGACATCTGATTTTGTCAATCCCTTAAGCTATCATTTTTAATAATATATAAAAATAAATAAATAAATAAATAAATAAGGCATACATATATATATACTGGAAGCTTGGTTGACTATTGCATGTAGCCCAATTCATAAAACGAGGCCCTTCAGCAAATAAGGCCCATGAATCCGCTACCGTGGTCATCAGGGCTTCAGTACGTATGTGGGCCCTTAACCAGCCCACAAGCCAACGTTAAAAGGAAAAAAGGCCATTGACCAGCCCACAAACCATGAGAAGCCCAGCTCCTCTTCTCCATTTCTGTTCTCCTTTCGGCCGAGCGAGTGAACGCTCGCACGTGGGACAGGCCCACGCACGAGAGCTTCTGGAAGGTACCGAGCTGGCGAGATATTTTCTCTCCACTGACTTCTGTAGAGCGGAGGGTGACAGATTTTGTCTCTACGTGGACAACACGAGGCGTGGAGTGATTGGAATGAAAAAAAAAAAAATAATAATAATTACCGCCAAAAATCTCAAATTAATACATATAAATTTATTTTAAATTAATTCTTTTAACAATAAAAACTCTAAAATGAAACTACAAAAAATAATTTTTTACTTATAAAAAACTCCAAATGATTATAATTATGATAAATTTATCATCTGTCAATTATTTATTAAATTAGATTTTACTTATAATAAATAAAGTGTAAATTTCGAACTAATACACTCGTTAACTCTTGTATTTTATTTAATTCAATAATTTGATAATAAAATTTAATAAATTAATTGAAGATAAATTTATTACAATTATAATAAATTTGTTATAAATTTATTAATTTTTTGAGATTTTTTTATGAAATTAATTTTAGAAAAAGGAAGTGAAAAAGGGGGAAAAGGAAAAGAAAGAGGAAGAGAAGTTTCTAGAGTTTTTTTTTTTTTTTTTTTGTTTTAATCTTTAATCACCATCTCTCGTCATCACTAGCCGAAGGTTCCTCGTGATACCTGTTTGGATCTTCAGTGCATACGAGAGAGAAAACCAAAAACTTCACGAAGTGGAGAGAGGAGGTGCTGTCGTTCCAGAAAGAGAGACCGAGAGAGAGAGAGAGAGAGCGAGAGAGAGAGGGAATCAGTTTTTCTTCTCCAGAGAGAGGCCCGAGAGATCGCTTCAGTTCTTCCATCTCTCCGGCCATCAATTGCTACGGCCACTACCTCGCTTTCTCGGCACACTCTGTCACCGGCGGCTCTGTTCCGCGTCGGAAGGTCACCAAGTGACGGGTTCCCAGTGACAACCCCGCTACCGCTGCCGGGTCTCGACCGAGATGTTCCAGGGACCTCTTCACGTGCCGATACTGCAAGTGGCCTCAACCGGCTACCTCACTCGAACAAGGTAAGGCCGGATGCCCTGATTTGCCCTGTTTTTTCTGGATTAGGCCGAGACTCGCCATGCCCTGTTCTTACGCTTGCTGAGATCGAGTGGGTCCTCCCTCGTTCATCTGATTTGTTGATGGTTGGTTATGTTTAAGCCGGATGTGAACTCGAGTCCTTGGTGAGTCCATGTTCCCACTCGAGTGATGGCCCTGACATGTTTGATGAAATGTTTAAATCCCTCTGATTCTGGGTTTCGGGCACGTGTTGTTCTTCAAGCATGTTCTCGTCGCATTTCATTGCTATGGTTGCTCTTAATAAAAGCTTCGTGTTTAATGCCCTGGATATGTTTAGTAGTGCTTGTTGTCGGTCTGAATTGCTGGTCGGTGACCGGCTCTCGGGTAACGTACTGCGCCCAGAATCGGTCGCCGAGAGGGGGGGAGTGACGCCTGAATCTTGGGGGGTTCGGCAGCGACAGAAGACGGCGACCGACCAGCTTCGCCAGAGTCGTAGCCTGCTGGGCTGAGGAGAGACCGCCGCTCGGGCACGGCCGTCGGGACGAAGCTGGACCTGCTCGGCGGAGGAGGAGGCCGGCCATGGGCCTGGGTTCGTGGCCGACTGTGGGCTGGTGTAGGCCTTAGTAAGTTTGGACTTGGTCTGGTCGAATTAGAGGTGGACCTAGGGATTGGGCTAGACGAAACGTGAGTTTGGGCTTAGGTCTAGTCCAGGCTTTATATGAGAGCCCAATCCACGTCACAGCCCGGCTCGGATAGACCTGGGTTTGGGCCTGGTCTGGGTTTAGGGGCCCGGCCCAGGTCCATCTTTGATATAAAAAAATTATTTAAAAAAATCGAAAAAGTCGAAAATAAACAAAAAAAATAAAAAATAATTTTGGTTAGTAAAAAGCTGCTTCTTGTCTTTTTAGTCTAATTAGTGCCCTTGCTTATTTGATTGTTTAATGTTTCGTATGTCTAAATTGGATGTTTAAGTTGACTTTGCATGTGAATGCCTAAATTAATGTTGGGACTTCAATGCATGCCTTTTGGCGAGTAGAGGAAGAAGGTAGTTAGAACTTAATGTTAGCCAATTATCTTGTAAACGCAAATGGGGGTTAATGATCATTAACCATAATTAACTAGGCTCTAGTTGATTAGGGAGTTGCTGGGCCGATCGTATGGCATGGTTAGGATCAAATTCTCGAGACGGACTGTATTTGCAATTGATTGATGAATTTGCTAATTGACTGCTTTGATTGTATGCATGATGTGACTATCAGACAAGACGAATGTTTAAAACCAATGAGGTTGGTAATTACAAATTCCTCGAAGACCGAAGGCCGAGATCGGCGGTTCATGGTGGCCCAAGGCGACACTTGGCTTAACGTAGCTAGTTTAGGCTAGGTAGTTTTTTTTTTTTTTTTTTGGTCGAATAGGCTAGTTAGTTTAATTAGGCCAATTAGTTATTGAAATTAGGTTCTTTTCAAATATTTAGTTTAGTTTCCGTTCAGTAAAATCAAATTAAACTTAAGATCACTTTCTAAATAGATAATTAGGATGGCTTTGATCCGTCTGCTATCATAATGTGTTTAGATTCAAGCTCACCATAGTTAGGGATCCAAGCTTCCAAGGGATTATGTCTCGAGGTTTATGACAAGGCTATGTATATTCTTTACCCAACTTGTATCGGATTATTACCTTCCGTACCATTACCTAGTTGGTTTCAATTACTTGAGTGTTTCTTACCACACCGCTTTTCAATAAATTGTGTGTTAATTTCTTTTCTAGGCTAGGCTAGATCTAGTTTAGACTTTGATAAAAATAACTCTACAAAAACATTTGCATGATCACCTAGCAGCTTATAATCTTTAGGTTCATAATTGGTAATCAAGAATGCGTAATCACTTATATTACACAACCCTATAAGTTAGAGATGTTGAAATGGCACTAAGTGTAACGTTAACATAATTAAGCCTCCTCTGCTTATAGACTCTTTGGTTCTAGACTCTTTGGTTTGGTAGGAATTGAGATGATGCTCCCACATCTCAATTGGTTTCTAGCTAACCACAAATGGTTGGTGGCGATCTTAGAAAGTGCTTTGGTTGTTAAGAATGTAAAAATGAAATCAAAGTTGTGCGAAGTATGGGTTTGGGAAAGCATGCACCTAATCAAGAGTCGTTGGCTCGCCTATGTAATACACCTAAATTTACATCTTTTCCTCATTCGAATAGAAAAGAGAGGTCACGACAAATAGTGATTGAAAAAAAAAAAATGACACGAGATTAGATGTGTGCTTCATGTGTGCGCTTGAGTGCACTTGCAATTTCCTCGTATACGAAGATATGAATATGTGGATATAAGTTTTATGTATTTCATGATGAAAAAGTACATAAAAATATTTCTAACATTTAAAAGATTCTTTTTAAAGTAACAAGATATTGTAATATCAATGATGATCAATAGAGGATATGTTTGATTGATGGACATGTATACGCAATCCTTAAATATGTGACATGTGAAATTTTTTATGTTCATTAATAATTTTTAGGATATAAAATTAATTATCAATTAACTTAGAATTCTGGATGGCACATATGAAATCTCAGGTGTAATACTAATTTTGTGATGTGCAGAAAGTTAGAAGGATGATTTTCGTGTTCGCAGATTGCGAAGCTTTGTGTAGAGTAACAGTGATTAACTTTCAACCATAATAATTGTTGACAGGGACCGATATCCTTTGAAATACGTATTAGATAATTTTCAAAATTCAATGTTTATTAAGTCGAGATTTTCTTTATGATGGATAGCTTTTGTAGATAATTTTAGCGAGTTCAATATAATTTTCCAGAATTATTGGTGTTTAAACTGGACACTAATTGCCTTGTTTATTTACTGAATTACAAGATACATTAGTAACTTATCAAATACCTTTTAAATTGAACACCCATTTGTCCATTTTCCACCTAGTATTTTAACCCTAATGTCATCATTGTTTTTAACCTCGATTAATTGTTCTTGTCCCTTTATAACTCTTATGATGTAGTCTTCTAAGCACACTTCCCTTCTTGATCTTATAAATCTACCACACAATTTTCAAGTGTCAAAAGAAAAGAAATCACACGTCACTTTCCCCTTCAATTTTCACTCTCCAATCTTTCGAGTAAAAAAAGAGACCTAATGCTTCTATCTTCTATTGCTATAGAGCCTAACTCCATTTTACAAGTGCTTACGGGGTTTGTAATGGGCTTCACTACCTTTTTATCAAATTAGTTTTGCTGCTTTAAAAATTGAGAGATTGTTAACTTTTGTTCTTATTTATTTTGCTTTGAAGTTAGTCAAAGTTTTGAGTTGTCTAATTCTGTGTTTAAAGTAAGAGAAATCTAAGGACTTGGTAGATCAAACGCATCTTACTTCCATGAGGTTTGGTAGCATTTTGGATGGGAAAAATGTGATCAGTATAAAAAGTGACCAAGACATTAATTTGGAGACAGTGTCAGACTTGACCAAGTTGTCAATTTTGAGACTAGGTATAAAATTGACTAATTGTTGATTTCTTTTTACTAAGAACCGAGAAAATAGTGAACCTAGAATTGCATGTTCAAGGTTTATTAAAAGGAAGAGATTTTGTTAGAATTGCTGTTTTTTTTTTTTTCGTCTTTGAACTCTTTCAATTTATCGGGAACCTAAAGGAAGGTTGGCCAAAGTCGCAATTTGAGAAATAATTATTGGTTTTCTAACTAAGTGATCAATTGACCATCCAAAATGGTCAGTTTTTGTGTCAACAAGAGTATAAATTAAATATTCACATTTCTTAGAATTGAAAAATTGTAAGAATTACTTAAATGTTGGAAAAATGGATTTATATGATAATTTATCCCAATAATTTATGAATTTACAAAGGTACTATTGAATGATGATTGCTTCATGAATAGGTTTGAAAATCATGATAAATAGAAAATGGATTTTCATTTTCAACTCGGCTAGTTGATATTATGTGCAAACATTGCTTGTATCCTATTACGATGTACATAATTGTTATATTATAATGATTTGTTTGTCATTTATGCCACATGATGAAAACCTCTGTCATAGTTTATTTGCAAGGGAGCAAGGGAGCGAACTCTATTGTATGAGTATGTCTATAAAACTCTAGAGTTAGTCAAATATTTTACTGTTTGGGACAAGTCTCTAGAAGGTTAAGAGAACATAGAGTCTTTGTGATTTATATATAATATGATATGTGGCTTGAGTAGTCTATAAATATTATTTAATTCGCTGTTCCAGAAGATTATGTGCAAAATTTTCCAACCCATCTTGACTAATGCTCAAATTTACAATATCCTCCTCTATAATTCAGTTGAGGATTCTCATTGTAAATTATTAATCCAATTTGCAAACTTGATGTGAAAGCATGGCATCATGCTATTTCAAACGAAGATGATTATTACCCAGAAAGAAATTGAATTTGTTGGGATGCATCTTAAAGATATAACTTGCTATCATGGTCCTTACATTGTTAAGGAGTTGCAAAAATTTCCTAATGAAAATCTCTTCCCAAGCAAGTTCAAATACAAGCAAATTCCTTATCCACAACTTCTTAGGTGGCCAAAATGGTATTCAAAGTATTAATTCGAAACGAAACATATTGCGGGAAAAAAGAATGTATTTGTTGATTTTATGTTCAGATCATAAGAATTTATAGCTATCATGTCCATAAATACGTGTGGTAAGAAATTCAAGAGGCGATTTTAAGACCTGAGAAATCAAGCTGAAATAGGCTTCCTATTCCTTGGACTTATCCAAGACAATGTTCTTATTTAAAATCTTAGAAGACTTATATGGCAGTATCATTTTCAGATTTTTAGTGAATATGGTGATCTTCTCCCTAGGTCAGATGGATTACACCCAAAATATCTATTTTTTCATCCTCTCACTTTCTTCTCAAAGAGGAATTTCCATAAAAACTCAAATGATTTTATTGATATTTATTTAATCTTTATACCATTGCCATTGAGTTTTCAACAGCCAAGATGCCTTTTATTATAACTAGTATTATTTAAGGAGAAGCCAAGTATAAATATTTTGGGGAAATGCTTAGTTGGCTCAAATCATTAGCCGCATGAAAAAATATTCTCCAAGCTCAACTCTGAGCATGCTGGCTTGACCCAGAACTTTACACCGTTGTCCTATTTTTTAAACCATGGGTATTTCTCCAACCTAGTGGAGATGTGTAAAACTTAGATAGATATTGGAGTATCTACATATAAATCCCAACCTATTCAAAATGAGATTTTTATAACACTTCTTTGTAGAATCTCAACTCGTAGTGGGAATTATAGAGGATATTATGCCAATGAAATCTAGTTATTCCGCCATAAGCATGGCTAACAAAAGATGATCCCATTTCTTGGGATTACAAAGATGACTATCATGCAACCAGTCCAACAATCGATGCTTACCTAAAAAGATATTATAGAATGGATGTATCAGACGTTTCTAAATCACAAGATCCATGAGGAGAACTACTATCACAAGATCTTTTTGACTATAGTGAATTACAATGTGCGCTCAATGTAGGTCTTGACAAAGAAAGTCTATCCATCCAGCTTGGGTGTCTACCCTAATATGGTATTCTAGCAAGTTCTATTGATACTTCGACAAGTTCTCATCAGCTGGTTGAATTAGACGCAGAAGTTGCTCCAACTATTGAAGAGGTAGAAAAGCTCCTTGAAGTGCTCAAACAACAGTATTAAGAAAAAAACACTTCCAATTCTCCTAACATTCCGTCTAGTTTATACTAGCTTTTAGTGATAATATCTTGAAACTCTAGAAATCGAAAGAATGCTCAAGGAATATTGAAGGTAAAAGTATGGAGAAGACTCGGATGACTTGGACGATAGCACTAAAGAGCTTATCTATAGGCGTAATGAGTGAAGGAAAAGAAGATTCTCCTAGAATCCTATTCAAGATAAAACAAAAGAAGCAGATGAATAATGTGAATTAGGGGTGAGTGGTTCCCGGTTCCGGTTCGGTTCCGTCTAAAATCTGGAATGTACCCTCAAGTATAGGTTTCTCAATTTTTGGAACCTGAAACTTATCTATCTCACAACAAGCTAGGAAATTAACAAACGCCCCATTTTGAAATCTGGGGAGGGGGATCAAGATCAAGAAGCCGTCAAAACCAAGAGCTTAGAACCTACCTTGTCACAGGTTCCGAGGTCAGTTCCAGGTTTCAACAGGTTCCTTTTTTTTTTTTTAGGCATCAAAATCAATAATCCATACTTGCAATTCAGAACTTCTCTAGAGCTGGAATAGCCCAGGTTGCTTAATACATACATCCACCATCAAGCCTCTCACGAATACAAGAAACATACACTTTCTTTACTTCACTCGTTGCCCCAAAATCAACACCTTCAATAACTCCTCTTCGCTACAAATAAAATAACCAACATTACTTAGTTGCCAAAGCAGAATGATGACAAGAGAAATGTGAACTGTTTGTTCAACTAATTTGAGATATCAGCCAAGAGAGTAAGCATGTAAACGGTTACCTTGGCTGCAAGAAAGTTACCACTTGCGACACTTACACAACTTCATGCAAATGGCTACTATGCCCATGACGACGCATACCAGATATTAGGGGTCCAGGAGATAGTTTAACCTCTATCATTAAACGAGTACCTCCAACTGCTTCCATAGCTACTTCCAGAGCTTTAGTGTTTGTTATTCTGTATCTTCCAACATAGTTAGGCTCATGTCCTATGAAGACATGCTTAGTATAAGCAATTAAAGGTCTATTGTTGAACATTGATTTTATAGAAACAAAAGCAAGCCACACAAACAAGACCTAGTCACTTCTGAAATTGAGATCCAATCTGTGCAATAGACAAAAACAAATGCTCAGTTGCACCTCATGTAAACATTAGCAGAACAAAGTCAAAAAAAAAAACATTAGCAGAACATATACTTTCTTTGCCCTTTGTTTGGATAAATAAAAGTAAGTCAGCTACAATGCATGAAGGGTGTTCAAACTCCTTTACAAAAAAAGGACTCAATTTTAAGATAAAGCATTTGTACTATCAACTAACGAATTTATATCTACATACATATGTTTCAATTATACTCAAAGTGAAAACTTTGGTTGATTTTCGGAACAAACAATATAGATGGGGGATATCTTTAAAGTTGATATTTCTGCACATGCATTTCAATATAGGGTGGCTGAAGGAACCATCTTAAGGAGAGCTTCATAATCTCAGGCAAGCACTAATCACTTTACAAGCATGTGATGCACAATCAAGGGGGAAAAGATTACAGATACCATCCTAAATACTGACGGTATAAGTTTTGGTTGACAAAGAAGTTATCAGTGTGCAAGCCATAATTGTGGACACATCACGCCATTCTGATTGTATATCAGCTATGTCTGATACAATTGATATTGCTAGACACAATAGCATGTACCATACTTCTAATATAGTCAACAGAAAGGAAATCACACTACAGCATACCAAGCGCATAAAAGGATGAATTTTGAAGGACTTGCACACACATTTCACTAACCTCTCTCCTTCAGGAGTTTATCAATCTGCACATGTGTCCCTGGAACAAGAACAAACCTGATCCTCAAGCCATGAAGGAGCACAGTATCTTGCACAAAGAATTGTATCTAGTTGTAATTACCAAAAGCCAACAATCAAGCACCCAAACCCCATAGAGATATTATGCAAGATGCATCCAAATTCAGCAAGTAAAATCGTGCAATCGCAGTTTTATTGTGATTCCAAGAAAAATTAATCTATTGAAGCCTGAAGAACGCGAATTTAATCACTTGGAGCATTCCACAATAGAACAGGTCCGCGCTTTTGTTCTTCCTCACAGCATTGACATGCAGCCAAACCACAAATCAGAAACGAAACAGAAGAAGTGAGGAAAAACTGACGCGTGCCTTGAGAACCGGATCCAAGTGCCGACTAGCGATGATTTCGTCGGAGACAACGACGACAAAAGTGCCGCTCCTGTGAGCTCTAAAATATGGCCATGCCTCTCGAAACCAACGCACGAACTGCTCGTTCTTCTTCGTGCTATCGCCGCCACCGCCGCTCCCCTCGTCTCCCCTGCTCTCCTTTGGATCGTTGAAGGCCAAGCCCCTTTGCGGCCTTAACCCCGAGCGCTCCGTCCTCCGCCGCCGCCAGAGGAGAGGGGCTTGAGAGCTGTGCCCTTGCTCATGGTAGCGAGGGGCGGCGCGATGGCTTGTCAGGCTCAACGGCGAGACAGCTCGTCGGACAAGCGGTGGGTGGTGGTGGTTCAATGGCCAAGAGATGGTGGTGAGTAGGGCATGGGGTAGTGGTGTGGTGGTGGGTGAAGCGGCGAGGGGTGGTGGTGTGGTGGTGGGTGAAACGGGGAGGGGTGGCGAAGAAGAAGAAGAAGAGAAGAAGGGATGGGGTTTTGACTAAGAGTGGGGGAAAGAGAAGAGAGAGAAGAAAAGAAAAAGGTTGGGGGGCATGAAGTGACGTGTAAGAAGGAAAAAGGGGAGAAAAGAAACAGATGGAAAATGAGGGAAGAAACGTAAGGGAAATCACCGGGGGAAGTGATTAGTTTTTTTTTTTTTTTTTTTGAATTTTGATCGGTTCTGGTTCTGATTCCTAGGAAGAGGAAACCGGGAACCGAACCGGATCCTCCAGTTCGATTCTCCGGTTCCCGGTTCTACCCAGGAACCATGCTCATCCCTAATGTGAATGAAACGAGAAATTTGACTCAAATCACTATAACATACCGTTCACATACTATTTAGCACTGTTCATATATTGTTTGGTATTGTAGCATACTATCCATGGTACTATGGCATTGTAACAGAAGTGAAATAATCAGGACAATACGTGAAGAAGTTAGTCTGTCAGTAGAAAGCTTAACTAGTGCAAATAATTGGCTTTTGTTGGCCAAAAGAAGTTTGGAAAATTCTAGCTTGTTATTTTGTGTTTATAAAAGGTAGCATATGTATGCATTAAGGGGCAGAACGCATCCTCTCTAGAAATAATATTGTATGGTTTGTTATGAATTCCTAGAACCTTTCTCATCTCTTCCTTTCTATTTGATATGATTTTTTAAAACTATAAATGTTTTGATCAATCTTGGTAGTATGCTCTGCACTTACCATAAATGTGGAACCTGTGCATCAGAATTTTGCTATTCTAAAATTTTCCATGATATGAATAAAATAATAAAAAGGAATTTGTTGGCTAAGAGACGATTCCTATTCTAAGGCCAAGGAAGGGCTGTGCGTGTGGGATGGCATATTTGTCACAAATTCTGCTTTTGTTTTACTTGGCTTGTATCGTAGGCAAATTTTCCGTTCCTTGTAGAATCTCACTTTATCCTCGAAATATTGGGAATTATAGAAGATATTGTGTTAGTGAAATCAAGTTATTCCATTAGAAGCATGGTCAACAAAAGATGATCCTATTTTGGAGATTCGTCAATGATTGAAACAATTGATGTAGCTCTAGAATGACCCACGTCCATTTGAATTGTTTGCCAAGGTTGAGAAAATGTATCTAGAAAAGGGGTAAATTTTCCATATTGTAGGAGCTTGATTTGTTTTCTCAATTTCTCCGTTCTAGCCGTTTGGTCTTCAAAATAAAGATGAAAAACACATCTACCAAATTTCATTTGATGAAGTTTCTTTTGGAATGTCTCTACATAATTTATTTGTGACCAAAGCCGTTTTGATCAACCTTCTAGTCGACATGATCAAAAAGGGCTCGAATAGTTGGAAGCTTGGTATCAATTGTCTTGATAACATTATTTTGGGCTAATGCAAAGAATTTGATTGATCTTTCCAAAAGTATTTGTAAATGGAATGGGTTTATAAATGAGAACTAAAGTGTGAGACAATTAGCTTTTGGGGTGAAGGTTTAAAAGGGTTTAGCTTTTGGGGTGAAGGTTTCCTTTTGGGTAGTGACTACGGAGGTGGAGGAGGTTCACATGATTTAGGGATTTTTGGAGGAGAATGTGATTGAGGTGGTTCGTACGAGGCCATAAATTGATATTTTCCTTCATCTTCACTAAGAGGTTCAACAATGGGGTCTTCATCAAGGTACCTTTAATAAAGTTTATCTTTTGATCATTTCTTTTTTCTAGACGGTATATCATTTTCTTCGTCATCTGGGGGATTTGTGCGAGGAGAGCACTAACAATCAAGACCTTGGAAATAGTGTCCTATATGGTGATTTTTGTAATAATGGATAGGGGCATTTCTCTCAATCAAAAGACTCAATCATAAATTTTGGATTTGGATGGCTACCATTGGTTGGAACATAAGTTGCACGAGGTTGCATCATAAAATAATAGGAAAAATAGAAGATGTGAATTCTTCATTTTCCTTGCTAAATTTGATGACAATCGTGCCCTCTTCTTCTTAGTGAATTAGGATCGTTGATTGAATTGGTCTGGAGTTCTGGTGGATTTTTTCATAATTACTTACCCACATGTCGAGGAGTAACTTAACTAATTGATCGAAAGATTTGTCTAGGAACATCGATACATGAGATTTGAGCATTATCCGCATTATCCACTGAGATGAATAAAGCATCTTCAGAACCAAGGAAGTTGAGGTCAGTAGCATGATTTTAGACCCAATAAACCATTTGGTAATGTAAAGTAGCAATAATAGAATATGGAGTTTGAGGAGCTCCAGTAAATGCTAGACCTTAAGTGCTGAAATAAGTCATTGGTTCGAGACAACCATATTAAAGTTAGGAAATGGTGAAACAAATGCCATTCTTGCATTGAGGGTGGTTTGAATGGTACCAATGCAAGCATGCCGATAGTCCAAAAAATGGTTGTCTAAGAGTGCCATTCAAGCAACCACAGGTAACCTTTTCCTTCTATGAAAGGATAAAGCAAGTCTAATGCACTAAAATAAAGGTGTGTATAGCCCCACTGTATCCACTATCTTGGAAAATCATAAGGGATTTGAAGGATGACAAAGTGGTCATGCTGAGTAATTAGAATAGGATGCTAGTGGAATTTTGAGGACTAGATGCACTCTTTTAACTTTTTTAGGAATATGTTTAACAAGCTGCTAGATAGAACAAATAACGGGGAAAGATGATGGTTTAGCAAAAGCAAAATATGGATTTATAAGTGGAAGATGAGTCTTGGAGATTTTGCTATCTTCATTGAGGTAGAAACCTCATAAAGATAGTCAATCTTGAAGACATTGGAAGTGTAGAGTTCAAGAGAAGGACTACGAGAAACATGAGCATTTATAGTGGAAAGTGTGGAGACTTCGGAGGGTTCAGTCATGCTAAGAAAGTTCTCCCCCTTTCTACACTAAATATTCAACTTCAAACTAGAAATGCAATGAAAAATGGTATGGCTCTGATACCAGAAAATTTGCCTATAATACCAGCTAGGGATAACAAAAACAAAATTTGTGGCAATTATGATATCTCACATGCATAGCCTTTCCTTGGCCTTAGAATAGGGACTGCTTGTTAGCCACCAAATTCTTTTTTTATTTTATTTGATTCATATCATAGAAAATTTAAGGGCAACATAATCATGATGCATAGGTTCCATATTGGTGGCAAGTGTAAAGCATACTATCAAGATTGATCATGATATTTCTAGTTTTAAATAATCATATCAAGTAGAAAGGAAGAGGGCAAAGAGGTTCTAGGGTTTTAAAGAATCATATATGTGATAAATAGGTGGCAAAGAGGTGTATATGATTTCGTTGCCTATGGTTGTCAGTGATGATGTCTCGTTAGTCGATATGGGTATTGGCTAGTGACGCTAGGGAATATGCGGTAGGCACATTACGAAATAATATATCATCTGCTTGTATATGAATACTTTATGATAGTGCATTTATGCATTCATTTAGTATATGCCAAGCATATGAATACTTAATGATAGTGCATTTGTTTCATTTATTTAGCATATACCAATTTCTCATACTTGTCCTGATATTATGTTGTCTTGTTGGTACTGAATCGAGGAGTAACATGATTTCTTACCTTAGATTTAAAGATTTTATTTACTAAGATTTGGCTTCCTCCTTTATTTTACAAATATGTAATATGGATCCTCATTCCATCCTCATTCCATGCTATGATTTGGAGTACCTACGTATTATGAAAGTGATTATTAGAATGTACATGTACCGGAGTTCATATTAGCGTATTAAATGTACTTCCACTATTTGGGTTGACGTAGGGCTGCCAGAGTTAATCCCTCATCATGACAATGTACTTTGACATTAATGTGAGATCCTAGGACCATCGAAGGATTCGATGGTCCACTTGGTCATGATGATACCCGAGGTCATAAACCCTTGAGTCGGACAATGATTTGAATAACGAATAGACAGTCTTTTGGCTAATTATGGGTGCAATGATGCTAGTTGATCCAACCTTCTCCCAAGAATTAATATGTTGGTTTCTATATTATTTTGAATACTCATATTAATACTTGGAAGATGGACATAAAAGAAAGATCCATAGGTGCATCATTTAAACTTGTTAAATTTTTGTTACCAAATAATATGACTATTTCACTATTGTTCCGTGTGTTTTAAGGGAACGACAACTAAATTAAGGAAAGATCTTGTGTCATGCGTGACACTTCGATGCATCACAATATACCTCCCATGTAATTGAATAAGCCACATTGAAGGCTTGCTTTGGACCCATAAAAGGCTCGAGAAAAAGAAATAGGTGGGAGATTCGCCCGAGGATAGGAGATCTAGTAATGTCACTTTCGTATTCCTACTCATCTAGGAAGAAAAGTTTAAAAGTTTAGGTGAGAATTTAGGGGCCTCTTTGATGGGAAAGGTAAAGGTAGACTCAGGATTTTTAACCAGCTGCAGTATGGTACCCTTGGTTGGAAGTTCTGAGAATCAGAATTTATGCACATTGTTTAATCTGTCAATTTCTTGAAATCAAACTCTCAAACATTTACTTTGTATTATAATCGGTGCCAGCTACGGCGGGAGCAGCAGCATGTCCAGGTGATCTGTTCCCTAATCATGATTAGCACAGGTCGTACGAAGCTGCTTCAAACCCTAATCCCACGCTTAACCCCAGGACCCGTCGAGATCAACGGATTCGTTTATGTCGACACCATATTTAATATTCACTTTCCTCCTCTTCTCTCCCGCCTCTCGTTGGTCCTTCTTCTTCTCCTCCTTCTTCTTCTCTCTCTCTTTCTCGCTCGCTTTCGTTCGGCCAGGCCAGGTGTCCTCCGCGTCTCCCTCGAGGAAGCGGCCGCGCGGAGACGGAGCTCCGTCCTCTCTCGCGAGCGCCGCCGCGGCTCGCCGGTGGAATCGAGCCGCGCGGCGGAGCGGCTTCGGGCTCGCGCAGGTACGACGGCTTTACGCGATGCGTGTTTGGATCGGCGGAGGTGTGCTCCGGACGCGGCTCGATGCCGTTCGCGGTTTGATTTTTTTTGTTTGGTCGGCGTGAGGCGTGGCTCGTGATTTCGGTTCGGAATTCCGTTCGATGTGTCCGCGAGGAATTTTGGTCGAGCAGGAAATCCTTGTTCGATGATGGCTTCTTAAGTCTAGCTCGGTTAGGGTTTTTCGCGCCTTGATGATGTCGCTCGACGCGAGATACGTCGTGCTCGAGCGTTCCCGGTCTTTTAGTGCGGTGCGTAGCTTCCTGGATCATCCTAGCTACGGTTCAACAAGAATTGAATACTGAGAGGGAATATCTGTTCGATAGTTTAGATCGCCATACGCTTCGAAGCGGTCGGTTCGGGGTCATTTACTACTAGTGGCAGGTGTATGTTGCTTCTTTATATAGGCTTTGTCTCGAAACTACATATGCAGTAGAATATTAGCTGGAGTGCTCGAATAAGAATCACTCAAATTGTGTGTGTTTGTTTCGTTTTTTTATTTTATTTTATTTGTTTTTGTTCTTTTGGGAGTGCACAAGGCTAAATTAGGTTAGAAATGTATGATAGATAAAGAATGAGCCAGCACCAAAAGATTTCTGTAAATCCCTTTCATGGTTAATAGTATTGTCTAAAGTGCTTTCCAAGACTTTTATCTGTTTGCAGTATTTGGTCAACTCAAGGAATCATAAGCCTTGGAGTATATATCTGTTACACTTTGTTGTTCCTTGGCACCACCTACATCATCCTCTAGGGCATTTGTGTCACCATTCTGTGTTGTCTGTGGGAAGTTAGAGAATGATCTTGAATTTGCAGCCTTTGCTAAAGGAAATACCAGAAGTGTGAGTTAGAATTTGGTGGGATCACTTAATTCGCACTCGAATGTTAATCTCAATACATTATTTCTTTCGGTTCTAGCCAAAGACGGGGGGGCCAACTGACTGGAAGTTCTTGCAGCTTATGCATTTTGATTTTTGGTTGGCTACTTTATTTGGATTCTAACAATTGTTCCATTAACAACTGCAAGTAGAATTCATGAAAAATGCTTTGGTCAATAATTCAATCTGTACACTACAAATTTCTTCCCAAATTCCTCGAATGCCAGTAACATGCGGGGATTCTTCACTGCATTTATCTCATCTTTGTACCATCAATGTCATTTCTTTTGAGTTCTAAGATCCTCCTGTATAGATATGACCAATGGTTTGTAACAACGAAGGACATTAATTCTTAATCAGAAAAGACAAATCCTCTTGAATAGGGAAAAAATTATTGACCGTAAATTAATCTGTCTTATGCAGATAGCTTATAAACAATGAACGCATATAATATTCGAACTCAAGAAGTTATGAAGAGGATCTTATTTATAAAAAATTTAGGATCAAGCTATAGAGATGTGAAAGCTGAAGGTTTCAGCAGAGGAAGAAAAGTCCATAGTCAGTTGTGTAGTAATTTGTGGAAACCCCTGGTTCAAAAGGGAAAATCGTAAACGGTGCATGATGAGAAGCACGTGAATGAACTTTTTACCTGGGAATTATGTTTTAAATCTATCGATTCGTAACCTTTTTTATATTTTTATGATGTAATGTTTGGACTCTGTAGTTTAATTTGCTTGTGTTTGCTACTTATTTCCCTTCTTCATTTGGCTGGTAATCCTTTTGTGGAGTGAAGAAGAGCATGCAAATGAAAAAAGATTTCAAATACACGGTGGAGGTCAAAGTCATTCATGGCTATGTGGCCTCAGTAGAAAAAGGGGTCAAGGACTGGCACTGTAGAGAGATCAGACTGTGAATTTGGTGGATTTGGCAATAGTTTTGTTACCCTTCCAGGTTATTAAAATGGAGGTAGCAGATGGCTTTGAATGGTTCAACACTTAATACTACTTCTCAGTCTTCATTTGGCTTTCACAACCACTTTAGGGGATTTTTTATTCCTAGATGGCTCTTTTCATGCGTTGTTTTTTCAAAAACCTAAGAGATGATCTCTAGCAATATAACTAGAAATGGCCTCTAGAAGGCCCATTAGATAACCATTTACTTCAGTGGGAAGACCAGTAGTACAACTAAGTTGTTTTCACCAATCATGGGAAAAGGCATTTTGTACCGTACTTCTATCATGTGTACGTCATTTCAATCCTTGATCCCCATACGAAGATTCCTCCATGAAAGTACCCACCATGTAGTCCACATAAAGAAATATAATGCAAAAGATGCCAAGATAAAGGGTCCTCATGATGTATACTTTTTGTCTCAATCCCCATTTAGAGTCTCTCTTGAGTCAAATCTTATGGCTAGAGAATTCGAAATTTGCCATTTTGATGTGGCTAAGTGCCCTTATATAAATTCAGAACTTCTGATCTTACACTTACGTGGTGCAATACTAACTTCTTCTGCAGCATATTTGTTTCTAATTGTAATTTCTATCATCTATGTATCTTTATCATGATGAGTTTTATTTTTGGTGTCTCCACACATTTAACTATTTTGAACGTAGTGACAAAATGCAATTGAATGGAACAAGTAGCAGTAGGTAATGCCTGCATTGTGATGTTGTAGAGTCACACACACACACACATATTCTTTTCACATGGATTAATCTGGAGACTGATGGTTTTGTATACATATTTATATATATATTGCATCCACATGTAGGTTTTATTGGAACAGAGCTCTTGCTCTTTGCAACTTAGGTCTTTTGTCCCCTGAAAAAATCTTAATGTGCAGCCTGTATGTGTTATGCAGAATGGACGAGGTTTTAAATGAGAGAACCAGCTCTTCTTAACAGTATTCAAGTTTTTTATTATCTTATTAGCAGTTTTACCTAGTAAAGGTCCCAACATTAGCCATCTTGATTCCACACCATTCATCCACTAGAGAAGTTAAATGATCCTTGCGAGGGCATGATGCGGGATGAACTTGAAAAACCTCCAGTTGGTCCACTGTATTCTCTCTGTTGGATTCCACTCTGTATTGAATTTCTTTATCTCAGGGTATCTTTGCCATCATATTCTATGGATTTGATTTCTTTAGACTCAGATGCTTGAGTATTATTTATTTATTTGTAAAAGTTGAACCTCGTGATTAAAAATGTTTGGGGGATGCTTTATGCCCACTGTGCCATGGCACTCAAATGGTCCATGAAGACTAATTTAAACACGGGAGGACTATTTAATTATCAGACTATGATGGGTTCTAGCATCTAGAATTCCTCACGAGGTCTTTTATCTTGGGGCATGGCTTAAGCCAAATAAATCTATTTGGGCTATAAGATGGATGGGTTTGTTTTCTATCTTGATCCTTTTGGGCTAGTAGTATCAAGGTAGGATATTATTTTTGGCACCCCACCAGAAAACGTTACCAAGTGGATGCTGCCAAGTTGGGTATTAGCTGAGAATGTGTTGAGAATGCTTTCTCGTGGAGGGATTGATTAATTGAAGATTCTTATTCTTTGCTGTAGCTTCTTGCAAAAATATTAAATAGCTTCACATCAGTGCTCATGAATCTAGTACTTGGACAAACTATTTCAGCAAAGTCTCCCATATTTTGTGACTTTGACAAGGCTCTTGTCAACTGCTTTGCTGGCATGCTTGAAATGCCATATACTGATGTTGGCTAGGGAGGACTACATTACCAAGTTCAGAACACATTGCATGATGGACAAACCTAGTTGAATTGTATTCACTTCCCGGTTATGTTTTCAATAAATCACTTGATCCTTTACTACATCATATGTTCATGAAAGATATAAAATTAATCATACAGTAAAGTGATACACAATGCCATGAAGGACATCAAATTACCAATTGCTTGTGATTCGAATTGTAAAATGAAGCTTCAGCTCATTCTTTTTGGTTATGGTAAAAGGTGCAGCGTATCAGCTTCAACATTATTTAGCAGATTCTATTGTATGCTAAACATGATGTTACTAGGTGGCAAATCTTAATGGTAGGTGTGGCTCTTGGTTCCTATCTGCACAATACCAGACTTCTCTGCCGCTTTATATTCTCTACTTTTGCTGTTTCTGGCAAAACTTGTTATCGTTCTTAGGGGAACTGATAAAATGGTTTAGCAAGTGCAATCAATTTATATTCGACATTTGAGTTGTGGTCCACTTTGTATGTCACACACTTTCATATGTAACCATAATGGGGCTTGGGGCTTTATGGGCTAAAGAAGCCAAAATATGCACATGAGAAAGTGTCTATGAATTCTATGAAAAGTTTCAGCTTATTCTCAATCAAATAATTTCACGAGCATGAATATGCTCAATTCCGGTGTAGATTGTTGATTCCATTTTGTTTCTGAGATCGAAGTTTAATATTCAACCCAGAAACACTATGCCTGGTAGATTCCATCAACTTGAAAGTTATCTATCTGAATTGCAGTTGGGTCATTAGCTTCTTTATTGAGGCGTGTGCTTGATCTCCAGTTGCATCGTACTTTCATAGCTCTTCCCGGTTGTCCCTGCATAAAGAAAAACATATGTTAACATCCTAATATACAAGGTAACTTATGTTCTTGTAAGGAAAGGGGAAGACTGTCTGCTGTTGGAACAGAGATTTAGCGGAAGTATGTGAGTATATTCTTTGTATTCATGAGCTTCTGATCATTAAATTATTCTGTGAACATTATTGTTGCCCTTAGCTTGGAAAATCTGAGTGTGTTGCCTTTTGCATTTCCCGAGAACAATTTCTCTTTGGTGGCCTAAAAAGCTGTAATCAATAGTTCTTGTGTGGCTAAGTTTTAATGGAAAGAGGGATCTGAAGATGTCATTAAAGGTACTTCACGTATTTCATGACATTGGTCCTGTCGTATAGAAGAAATAAAAAATTTTAGACAGAAAAATTTGAAATTTTCTAGTGCCTTACATCATAAAATGGCAGGAAGAATGCTGCTGATCTGACTTAGATGATTTCTTTTTTAAGAGAAACTTTGTAATTCACTCATTCCATGGTTCTCTTTGTGTTGAGAAAAGCGGCATATGTAATTTTCTCATCGATTCTTCTAGTTCATTAGACACTTGAGTCTGCCGTTCGCAGTTAACACACATGTTCATGTTCTTCACCTGGCAAAAATGATCAAATCTTACATCGTTAGGATAGAATGTTTCAATGCTCATTGTGTTCATTACCTTCAGCAATTTTTTTTTCTGTTTTATCTCATAAGGCGGTTTGCTGCTGCAACTTAGTTTGGGCTTTTTTGATGTTCATTGAAAACAGCAGAAGCCATAAAATAATCTCTGGGAGTTGCTGCATCATATGATTGTACAAATGTAAAGCTGAACGAAATCTCAGTGTGTTGACATTTTCCAAGTGTTTGAATCTTCTTAGGCTTTTTGTTCCATGTAATTCTTAATTTCCTAGGAGAATGATAGATCAGATACATGTGCCTATATTTCCTCCCTGGTTTCACTAAGCATTGCGTAATGATATTTCGGCTTTTGAACTCGTCTTTATTTGTGACAGTTAATATGATCTCATCGGCTTATATCATTAACAGATGGTTGCTCAAAGCTAATCTAATCAACCCCTATGAACATGTCTGGCTGAATAGTTTTGGCTCTTATACAATATCTCAGTCAAAGAAACATTACTTTGTTTGCATGGTCCCTTGATAGAGACTCAATAATGTACTTCTGCAGTTGTTGCACCCAGTTTGCTAATGCAGCTGCAATCTGTTTCAATATTGGTAAAGTAGAATTTGGTCAAAAAGTTTGTAAGCATGTGACCTTCAAAAATTGAAATATATGTCGAGAGAAGCTATATACCCTAAGTTTGTAGTTCTAGATGACGTCTCACAGTTCTGATGATGCGGCTGGCTTAGTTGGAGATGGATAGGTACTTGAGCATCTTCATCATTGCTTGGTCTATTTGGTAGAAGACTAGCATGTGCTCCATTTGCGTTATTTGCATCTCTTGTGCCATAGACCTGGGATATGGAACATTTTTGTTCAGACAGAGTATGGAATCTGAGGTAAATAACTTTGGCAGAACTTTGTAGTGTTAAGATTAATACCTTCTTGTACAATTCCATGTTCTCTTGTTTAAATAGATTTTCTTTCTTATGCAGTTCCAAGTTTTCCTGGTGAAGGAGGTTTCCCTGCAGGGATTTGTGGTTGAAATTTAGCAGCCTGAATGAGGAACAGATAGCAAAGTGAGCAAGTCTGACTGAGTTAAATACTCTACCTTTCTGTTCAGCTCCCGTACTTCTTCCATTAAAACTTGGTCCTGCAAAAGTAATGAAGCCTGTTTGTCATGCAAGATACTTGGAAGCGAGTTGGATCAATCCTATGAATAAGCATGTAAGAAGTGAACCTTTTTTGTGCGGACACCGCGGAGACTCATTTCCAATTGGTTCTCCAAATTCCGCAAATCTTTGATGCTCAAGCCTGAGAGTTCTTCTCCCATCATTTGCCTGTCAGCATCGTGCGTAAGTATAGTTTAGCTAGCGAGTCTATCATCTGACCAATGTCTTAGATTTTTGTGGAGTGGAATATGAAATGAAATCAAAGACTCATAGATACAAATCTGTAACTCAGAGGTTTCTCAGGGTCTGCAAAACGAAGCTTTTGATTTTACAACCCTTAAGTTCAGTCTGTCCTTACACTAATTGCTTTTCTTTATGGAAACATAGTTTATAAAGCAACAGGCTCATGGCTCATTTTCTTCCCATGATGCGGATGACAGCTGCCTCGTCTGCAACTGTTCCATTACCCTATGTGCTGCCTGTCCTTCCATTTCCCTTCTTGTGAAACATATGATGTTGAGCTCTGCCACAATTCAAATTCGTTTTTTTTTTTTTTTTTTTTTTTTTGGGGGGGGGTGGGGTGGTGCGGTTGCGTGCTTTTAGAAATGTTCCACAATTTAAATGAAGTTGTGAGGCCTTTAACTGAACTGGATCCTTCCACCTAGCGCTGGAATTCCAGGATCTGAAGACCTACCTTGGGATTGCTAAGGAGTTTAGGCCATGGTACCTTTAGGAAAAAATAAAAAAAATTTGGACCTCTTTCAAATGCATGAATGAGTTTCCTATTACCCCCTTGGCTTGCGTGCATTTATTAGTGCTAAAAGTCGTGCCTTTTGAAATGCCCAGAGATTTGTAAGATCGGAATGCGGAATGCAGAAGCGGTGAGTTGTTTTCAAGTGTTCTTTCTTGTTTTTGGACGTGGAGATGCGTAAGGGGTAGAAAACTTAATATGTCCTTTCCTTTAGCAAATCCAATGAGGATGCATTTGCAAGAGAAGCATGACAGCTTGGATGCTTAAGAGTAATATCTAATGCAGTGAGGGAAAGACATGCTACATATCAAAACCGTTGTGAAGGGGTTTCTAATAAACAATAATTTAGCTTTGAAAAATCGTGTTCTATGTAATGTCATGCCAGAGACATCATTATTTATTCCTTCGATGTATGATTCTTTGTCCAGATACTAATGTTCACCTTATGTTACTGTAATGTTTTTCGTTAGCAGAAAAGCTATCTGTCGTATACAGGCACCATGGAAGCAGTGCTATAAGAAATGTGAAGAAAATGCTTGAGAAGAGAAGATGCACCGGTGGTTTTCTTGGAGATGCTGCAGTTGTTGCCTTAATATTGCTGCTTCCCTCTGCCAATACTGCGGAACAAAACTTGCATAAGTTAGTGATACGCCGGGATTTGGGCAGTCGAAATGTTTGATAATGTCGTGTGCTAAAAAGGGGATAGTGTATATATGTGTATATATGGAAATGCATGGTCGTTTGATAAATCAAAAGTCTCTCCAGGCAACTGCAGAACACATTCGCTTACAGGATACCACTTCTCTCTTCCTTCCTTACTCCCCAGTTGAAATTGATCCATGCTCTAATCTAATGGTGGCTCGATAATTAATGTCAAAGCGAGAACTGGGGCAAACTTAGTTTCTTTTTGGGTCTTTCTACGAATTTCCCCTGCTTTCTACTCTCTCTTCTTTTTTTTTCGGTTTATTTTTGTCCGAAGCTTTCTACTTAGTTGAAATGTCGGGCAAACCCAGTTTTTAAGCTTGATTTTTCATATTTGTTTATTATGATTGTCTTTTGTCCTATCGTTTATATAAACTTGGAAGAAAGGATATTATCAGCCAGTTTCAGGAAAATGCACTTCGCAACCTCGAGAGTCATGCATGGCACATGCCAGTAGAAAAAAAAAAAAAACATTAACGAAATCAGTGCTTGTAACTAAATGGGTGGGGGTAATTTGAATTTTTTTTCAAAGTTTGGTGTTTAACGAATTCTTACCCGTTTACTCTATGGGGGAAAAATCAAGGTTTTTATTTTATTTGAATGATAGACAAAATTTCATTAGGCGTCAAAGGAGCACTGTCCCTTTACAAAAAAGGCTTCCAGACCCACATAGTAAGTTATGAACGAAAGATTTCTTTCCGTTTCGACAAGGGAAATGAGAGGATGACGACACCGATACTCGTAGGAGAGTAACGGCACAGTGTGCACCGCATATTTTCCCAAAGAAACTGATGACCCTGGGAAAATCATGAATCCCACTGGGTAGGTCACCGAGTGGAATTTCTTATATTAAAAAAAAAAGCCAAAATAAAAATAAGGGAATAAAAAGAAAATTATTAACATTATCGGTGTCAGATTTTTTTTTTTTTTTTATATTAAGTGCAAAAAAATTTAAACATTTTTATTTCAAGAGAAAATAAATGTAGAATTAACATTAGCAACAGCATGGATGCAAAACGTCTTTCACACTTGTAGTTTCTTCAATCAAGAAATTGCTCATTTTAACGAGAAAATAGAAAAAAAAAAATTGCAGCCCAAATTGAAAGACCTAGGCTAGTGAATCAAGTTGTTTCTCTCCCAAACCACAAGTTAGCCTTTTAAATAGTTGATTTTCAATGAATTTATCAATTGTAGGGATGGAAAACTTAATGGTAGGTTACTTTATCCCTTAAGTAATTCATTAATTTTCAGATCATTTAAAAGTGAGATTATTTTTGTCCTATACGTAATCCATGTATATTTTTTTGGGGGATTTGATTGGAAGCATTATAAGGGAAAACATTTTTAATGCCATTAAATAGAATTATAGAAGATCTGGTTGGACAAAGATAGAAAAATAAATTGTGACGTTTTTACTTAAATAAAATAAAAACACCAAAACCCTCCCTCCTACAATTCTCCACTCCGATTGCCACCTTTCACAAAGTGAAAATTGTGGTCAACATGCAACCGTCAACTTTTGCATGACCGTACTATCATGCTAGCGGGCCCCTTTCGAAAATAATGAGGAGCTTTACAACTTAATTATGAATTATTGTATATGAGGAGGGATTATGCTATTCTCACCCCTCAAATAAATCTTAAAATTTAAATGGTCCGAAATAGCCCTCGCTGAGACCTCATAAATGGTAAGCTCAATAGAAGAAGGAAAATTTGCTTTCGATATAGATAAATTCATTTAATGATTTTAATCAACCTTTCCTAAATTGTTCCATATTCTTTGATATTCAAATAAGAGAAGCTTACATGTTCATTGCCTTTTTACAAGAACTATATAACATTCAAGTATTTTCATGGTATTTAATGATCAAGATTCCAATTTAAAAGAATACTAATAAAGTATATTTATTAATAATGTTTTTCTAAAGTTGAATAAGGAATAACTTCTTGTAGTATACAATTCTGTACTTCAATTTTTACAAATTAACATCTGTTAAATATATCAACAAGTTTCAAACTTATTACAAAAAGAAAAAAAAAATCTTTATAAAAATCAGCTTGAGCACATTGATAAGTAGAAGAAAGGAAATGAGTCTGTATAAAAACAAATGGAAAATAACAAATGGAATAAAGTGTCATTGTTCTTATTAATACTGATAGTCTTGTGTTTTCATGACAATGTGTGATTTTTGCATTTTCAACAATAGCAACTTTCACCATTTCCATTTGTGATTTTGATTAATTAGTTCTTTTGAGGTAATTTTCGTCAACTCAACAAGTTTAGGAGTGTTAGAACCATTTAGAGGGTGGAAATATTTCCACAGAGTGAGTCTATTTTGAGAATATTAATTTATATTTTCTTTGCAATAAAGTTCCTTTGCATAGTTTAGGGCATTGGACCTACTTTAATTGATGGAACAGTTCATCGTTAATTTTGTAGCTTCTAAGTGACTGCTGATAAACCCAAATCACTCTATAACTGCATTTGATCTAATAAAATGCAGTTGAATAGGAACATATGAAGTGGTACAAGTGGAATGGTTACAAACACAGAAAGCGCGGGCATGTAATTTTTTAGGAGTTCTTGTACCATACCGAATTGAACCATGGCAATTTAATCACCAATAACAACAAGAACAAGAACAACCCCTTTTCCCATAAGTCGGGTTGGTCACGGTGAATTCTTTTTGACATTGTGTTTTTTTCTATCTTGTGCCATATCCTCCTAATATTCAACACCTCAGAAAGTATCGGCTCGCATCCTTCTTAGCCTCCCATTTTCCCCTTCACCCTACATCTCTGTCAGTAACGTATCATGTTCTAGATCATTAGAGCCTCTACTGTTTCTATATTTTAAGCAATTTGCAAACCATCTTAGAGAGTTTCTCTCGTTGTATCTTCAACAACGGAAGTCATACCAACTTATTCTGGGGCGCGCTCATGTGGACTGTATCTTCATCAGTCATACACCCACCAGAAGATTCTCATCTCTACTTCAATCATTTTGTGCGTGTCTTGATATCTGACCGTCCAACATTCCTTGCCATCTACATTGTCAGCCTTGTCGTTGTCTAACAGACTTTACGCTTAAGCCTAAGTGGCTGTGTGGTGGGAGATACACTTTCCACTTCTTTCATCCCTGTCTGTATCTAATACTTCTGCCAATTCCAAGACTGTAGAAGCTAACTCTCTTTAATACCGGATAAGGAACAAGGAATCTGCAGTTAGTTTTCAGAAAGATAGCTTTCCTCACCAATTTTACTTGATATGACATTTCATAACTTCCTGACACATTCTATTTCTGGAGACGTCAAATTCTAGAAAGTTCAGAAAGGGAGCTAAACGGTGTTCATGAAGATGACTCAATCCTATTGCTAGCAGGTCTTTTTGAGTTAAGGTGTTTCCCAAAAGATGCTAAATTCTCATTTGCAGAACATCACATCTAGAGTAACAAACCTTTAGAAAGGGACAAATATAGCGTCATAATGAATAAAGATCTGTATCGATTTAAAGTAGCAACATTGGGCATATGCAAAGATCTTTAACATAGAGAGCTCAAAAGCAAAATGACAACGATGCCAATATGATCCTATTACAATTCAAATTGATCACCCGAATTGATTGTCTCTATATATTGCCTTCATTTTCGAGGTAAATTACATATAGATCAAGGAAAAGTTTTATCCATTGACTCCATTTGTTCTAATGAATCATATTTACAAACTAAAAATTCTGGAGACAGACCATACGGTAAAATTACGCATGAAAAGGTCAGATGATATTGCACAAGCAAATTAAAAGATTGGCAAAGTGGACAATACCTTAAGTTCAGCCATTGGGCTCGCAGATTGATCAGTCTCTTCTTTTAATTTGTCATACCGCTCAATTACCTTGCTCATGCTGGTTGAAGAAAATGTGTTCAAAGTATTATATTGACGCTTTTGAGTAAGCATATCATTAATTACTGCTACTAATGAACAATATGCCAAAAAATGCTGGAGGCAGAAACAGATGCTTAAAGATTTTTTATGTTCCTCATACCATGATCACGGTTTATTATGCTTTTTATTGCACCGAAGCTTGCATGAAACAGAAGTCTCAAAATGAAGCCCCATGGCCAAAAGTTTCAAAATCCTATTCAATTAACCTTCGATGAGCATATGGCAACACATGCGCAAAACTAGGCACTGTTTCTTCGGTTTTAAGATTGAAAGACATCATATGTTGCTTCCATATACTCTCTCTCCATTTCTGTCAGCATTGGCTTGAGGCCGACACTAGCTTGCCTATTTCCATGGGGTTATACTCAGTATAAGTTCATTTTCTTTTACTGGTATCACGTCCGATTCTAGCTATGATGCAGAATTTCCTTGTCCATTTTATTCTCAAGTTTCATGGTTCTTAAATTCAACAGCATACCCAAAGCTCGAAAGCATAACTTGGTTTATCCTTGACATAATAAAAGATAATTGACATGTTACAAGCTACTAATCATTTTTTATCTGTGGATGTCCCAAATCTTGATGTGATTGATTAGATCTTAATACCGCGACTGTCCCAAATCTTGCTACTTAGGCATTTTCAGTACTTTGGTCTACAGGTTGAAGAAAAAATGTTCAAAGTACTATATCGACCCTTTTGAATAAGCATATCATTAATTACTGCTACTAATTAACAATATGTCAAAAAATGCTGGAGGCACAAACAGATGCTAAAAGATTTTTTATGTTCCTCATACCATGATCACGATTTATTATGATTTTCATTGCACCAAAAGCTCGCATGAAACAGAAGTCTCAAAATGAAGCCCCATGGCCAAAAGTTTCAAATCCTATTCAATGAGCCTTTGATGAGCATATGACAACATATGCGCAAAACTAGGCGCTGTTTCTTCACTTTTAAGATTGAAAGACATCATATGTTGCTTCCATATAATCTCTCTCCATTTCTGTCAGCATTGGGTTGAGGCCGACACTAGCTTGCCTATTTCCATGGGGTTGTACTCAGTATAAGTTCATTTTCTTTTACTGGTATCATGTCCGATTCTAGCTTATATGCAGCATCTCCTTGTCCATGTTATTCTCAAGTGTCCTGGTATTGCTGTCGGGCCATTCCAGTAGTGTTTGTGAATTAGTAGTTTTGAGGGGGGAGTGCATGGCTCTTAAATTCAACAGCATACCCAAAGCTCGAAAACATAACTTGGTTTATCCTTGACATAATAAAAGATAATTGATATGTTACAAGCTACAAATCATTTTTATCCGTGGATGTTCCAAATCTTGATGTGATTGATTAGATCTTAATACTGCCACTGTCCCAAATCTTGCTACTTAGGCATTTTCAGTACTTTGGTCTACAGGTTTAAGGAACTAGGGACATAATTCTTCTCATGTATTTCTGGCTATTTCTTCTTTTGTGATAATGGATTAAGTCAGTCTGCATATATAGAAATCAAACCTCATGTTTGTAAGAGTAATGCTACAATAGCTTGACATTATTTAGAATTGTTATTTCAAAATAGTTAGGTAAAGTCGATTTACATCAACTGTTTGGGTTTGAGTATATGCCGTGTGAATTATCAAGGTCTTTTTTTTTAAATAGATCAACTATGTTTGAATTCAGATTCTTACACAGTACCCACCTAAGGCATTTGTATAAGCCAAATTTAGAAAAAAATAAAAATACTTGCAATAAAACTTTTTAAAAAACAAAGATCCATTCTACATTCTTAGTTATGTAATAGCATCTTCCCCATGACAACGTATAAGGATAACCATGTAAACAATTTTTTACACTCTTTTGGATGAAGTTAAGAATACGTCTAAAGGAAATATCTCCCTTTTCAAAAGAGACTTGCTTCCTTAAAAGAGTGAACAGATATTTCAAAATCTATCAAGCGAGCTTTCAGTTTTGTCTAAAAGCACCTGAAAATTTTGACGCGGTTTGGAGAAGCCAAAAATCTAGTTCACAACAAGGTTTAATTCCAGTTAAGTTGCGTCGTTATTTTGGTGAAAGAGAGTTATGAAAATACACTAAAAAAGGAGACAAATTTTACTCTTTTCCATGTGAGATGAGCTTCTACTTGATGTAGACAATTGCAATATTCTTTATTTGCTTTGGACTACAAGTGACTTAAGGATATCTTCACATAACTCGCATGAAACAGGCCAAATCAACCTTTAATTACCTTACACGTACGGAAAGTGAAATATTGTTTTATGCATCATCTACTAAGAATTCTAAGCTCACTTAGATAATAGCAAAGCACTGATATTGCCTAAACTTCTAGTGTGCTATTTCGTCTACTGTAGGACCCTTTACGGGGATATATATTTGGATGTTCTAAAAAAGGATATGGATTAATTAACCTACATCGCCAATGTAAGAGTTCAACAAGCGGCTTCATCCGTCATTGTATCGGTGGTAAATAAAACAGTGGATAGTTACAATTGCTAAATCAATGAGGGATTGAGCCGTTTGTGGAACCATATTGTTACACCAGCGATGGATGCTATAAAACTCCGATGGATACTGCTACGCGGAGAGCCTTGAAAAAGTGGTAAACTGACAGTAGCTTCTTCTCTAGCTACTCTATAGCCTTCATTGCCTGCAGTTGGACGGTACGCATACCAAATATCCCTAGACAAAGTCTTATTTCATGGCTTGCTCTTCTATATCGGCTATGTCTCCAGAAAAATGGATTAATCAAACTGGGATTTGCCTTGATGCTTGTGGTCTTTTTAAGCATGATGCTGAAACTGGATCTGATTCTCATCTATATTCTCTGACTTAATCAAATCACAGAAAGATTGGAATCATTTGGTGTTTGCTATATCGGTTTCATTTACAGACTGATGAGTTATAGGATGGAGTAGTCGCTGGGTATTGGAGTCTAGCAAGGGAAAAAAATTTCTTTCTACTTTTCATCAGGAATGTTCTGAAATCTTCTCTCTACTCTATTTGAATTCTGGCGAATAAGAAATGACATCAGAATCTTAGTTCTTCAACAGGCTTGCTCTGAAATTTTTTCTCTACGCAATTTTTAATATGATGAGATGATCTTTTGTTAGGAGAATACTTGAAGACAACGAATGCTTGTTGCGGAAGGTACGTGATAATAATTTTCAAGTCTTCTCCTATTCTCAATAAGATATAAGATCTTTTCAATGTTTATCAGCCTGTTTGAAATATTTCGGAGGTCCAAAAATTATGTCCTGATCAGAGCAGCTTTAGAATGGATACCGATATCTTCGATCTTGCTACCTAAATGTAAACTATCTTCTCAAGGTAACATTTTTTTGTACATTCATTTCCATTGGATGGCCACCTTACCTAGACACCTCGTCTTCATAATTATCTACATAGTATTCACCCCTTCTTAAATCACCTGAGATTACAACATTGATGACATCTTTCAAACATATACTTGAAACTTAATTTGTTCACAAAATCCATATTACTTTCTCTCATTATTCGTCTGTGGCATAACTTCCACCCTCTCTATTTCATTTGCATCATTTTAATGTCTAAACAGCAAAAGCCTAAACATCTAAAACAAGATTGTAGCTCTCGCCATGCATTTCAACTCATCTCTAATTAATCTTTTTCATCTTCCGAACATCTTAGTGAACAGACAAAGATCTTATTCAAACCACATATACCTGGAACCTTTTTTTCCTCAAGGTCACCATTTATAGTCACACTATTATTTCTACTTGAACTTGGATATGTTTTCCTAAATAGCTTGGAGACATGGAGAACAGTGGGCGCGCATAATAAAATTTTTACTTATCTATTTCTTTATTTCTCTGTTCCTGGAACAAGTTTGGAACAGAAATCCGTTTGTTAATGCAATTTGATTTTTCTATTTTGGAACAGATTTTTATTCTAAAAATAGATTTGAAGAATAAATCATAAACTAAAATTTTTAACTTCAATCAATTTCTAGCCAGAAATCAATTTCTATTCTAGAAATTTTGTCATGCGCACTTAGTAGAATGAACCTTCCAAGGTTCCTTAAAATGTAAGTTGTTCTCCTGCTCTAGTTATGTGTAAAACATTAACGTAATGATAATACTATCTAATTGCGCACAATTAAATGTCATTTTAAATAAAAGCATTGTATTTTATTCATGTAACATAATACATGCAAGGTATTATGACATGTACTAGTATTGTGTAAAATCCTATATCATGCTGTATCCTTTTGGAAGCAGGATCTATTCCAGTAAGTGTGTTTCACTAACGAACCCAGCAGACACTAGTGGACCTATAATGATTGTGAGGGCGTGGAGAGTAAACTGGGCCCCAATAATAGGTGGGGTTTATGGCACGTTTCTAATGTCACAAGGGGATAAGAAAGAACAAAAATCACACACCATATCTGGAGAGTATTGTGAGACATACTAGGTAATTTGATACGTGATTAGCTTTATGGAACAAATGATGTGGCATCGAGGTGATCAATGGAAATGTGTGGTTATTGGACGATGGGAAGTGTATAAAATAATACATGCCTTACGGCAAAAGACTCGGTGTTGTATCAAGGTGAATGATTTAGTTCAATCTAGGAATCACCCGGAATCGACCTAGCTGATTCAATTCCAAGTTGATTCTATTAAGAACTAATTCAATTCCGATTTCGGGAACCTAGAATCAGCGCAGGACTGATTTGTTTCCCTGTTCAAAGGCCCCGATTTGATTCCAATTCCAGAATCTAGAACAAACCTAGACTATTTTGTATTCCTATTCAAAGGCGGTACTAGGGTTGAACTCATAAGCCTCTTTTTTTCTTTGAAGAAAAAAAGAAATAAATTTGCAACCATCAAAATCTGAACCGTGGTCTTTGGTATTATTAACTGACCAAAAATCACTTGACCAATCAATATCTTCTATAATAAAACTACGCAACTTTCATATTTTATAATAATAATTTCAATTTCTACCCAAAACATAAAAACGGGGTGCTTCCAAGGTAGAACTAGCTATAGCCAATTCTGTTCCATTTCTAGTTTCCACTTTTTTGGAACCAGAGATAACAGAGTCAGCTGTCACTTCTAGATTGGAACCAATCCACCTTAGAACCGATCACTCTAATATTGTACTATTTTACTTAGTGCAGAGGCTAAGTTTACTAACAAGCTTGTTTAGATTAGGGAAGAATTGAAGGGAACAAGATCCTAGAGCAATACAAGAGGTAGAGTAGATCTCTTTATTTTGAGATAAGACATTGTTCTAAAAATAACAAAATGATAGCATACATCGCGAGTATGAAGAAAGGTGTACGCATAACATCTTACTACTCTTCATTTAAGGTTTTTAAACACTCAATCTCTCACTATCCATAATACCAAAAGCAGATTTGGAATATTTTTCTTTTAACACTGACAGTGTATGCTATAATTACTCTTGAAAATGCTCTGTATATCATTCGAGGTTTAAATTATAGTGGATTTGGATATGGTTGCAAAAAGATTTACTAAGATGGAAGATAAATATTATTTAATTATGGTCTTCCACTAACTTAGATTCTCAAAAGTGTTTCCAAAACCCAAAAGCTGGTTTTGCAGTAAAGAGTACGAGATTGTCATTATGTACTATTATGCTAATGGTGGTCGGCACCGAAAGAAAATAAGAGAGCACATGGTGCACATGAAAGGCGTGAACACTAGATTCGTTTCATTTAGAAGAGTGCCCTAAAATACAATACCAAAGTCCAAGATAGAGGCTATAAATAGATGATGACAGTTCAAATAGTGAGATGGCTAGAACTTTTAAGATCTTTCAAACATCTTAAGCCTTCTTAGGCACTAGAATGATGTTGCGTTTAAGGACTAACAGAGGTCGATCCTAGGTCAGTCCAATCGAAAACGATAATGGAGTCACCCTTAGATAAAAGCGAAGGTCCGTTCCACTGAACTAAAGTCTCAATAAAAATCCCAAACCATGTAGTGTTTCACAACTTTCAGTTACTTATCTCCGTCTCATCTTACTTGATCCACAAGGTTAAGATCGTATCTCATAGGCTGGGGATTTAGGGTTAATGTTGCATGGTTTAATTGGGTTTGTGTATGAAACTTTTGGCGAACAAAACCAGTAATTTCTCCACTAACCAAATCTTGCTCAATAGCTCTGAATCCTCTTGGACTGAACACGAAATTAGCTTCGCGACTCTATTTGATAATGCCAACGTCACCATAAAAGTAGCATATCAGAGATGGCACAGGGAAGATGATCCTAACTGAGTCAAGTGCAGCAACCTAGCAACATCATCATCATCCTCTTTCTCACCTCCCTCCAACTAAATCTCTATGCACCTGGAGATCTGTCAATGTCTAACGGCTAGAAAAATGCTATGCCAAAGTGATTAAACCTCCGCCGATTGGGGATCGACAAGCATCGAATAACCACAGAGACCGCTAACGGCCACAAAGAACCTATTTGTTAAAGTGAAATGGTACAGAAAAACTTTACCTCTCCTTTTTCATTAGAATTTTCTTAATTATCCGTGCGAAACAGCAGGAAAAATAATCTTAAAGACGTACGGATCATCGAATGCGTAGAAAGAGCTCGGAAACGAGAGAGGGAAGCCACTGACCTGGAGCTGGCGAAGTCGTAGAGCTTGCCGGTGCTGGAGAAGATGACGACCCCGACCTCGGCGTCGCACAGGATGGCGAGCTCCCTCGCCTTCTTCAGCAATCCATTCCTCCGTTTCGAGAACGTCACCTGCCTGCTCGTCGTGTTGTCGATCCTCCGTATCACTATCTTCCCCCTCCCCATCCCCGTCAAGCTTGCGACCAAGCTTCAGCTCCCAGAGGAAGAGAGAGAGAGAGAGAGAGAGATTTAAAGCGCGTGAGATCGATCGGAACGAGAAGAGAGAGAGAGAGAGAGAGAGAGAGAGAGAGAGAGGGAGGGAGGGAACGAAAATTCGGGCGGAGAACCAAGGGAAGTCAAAATCGAAACCTATATTGGAACTGGAAACGAAAATAGCAGAAGAGATGGAGATAAGGCCTCCCGATTTACGCGAGAGTTTTATGAGAGAGAGAGAGAGAGAGAGAGAGAGAGAGAGAGAGAGGGAGAGAGAGATTTCGGCCGCGGGTCTCGCGATCGGATGCGAGGAAAGAGCGAAGGGAAAGTATTGTTTCAAGCGGCGGCGGCGACCGGGAAGAAGAAGAAGAAGAAGAAGAAGAAGAAGGCGACGGCGACGGCGGAGCGCGACCGGAGCCGAAAAAGAGAGGAGAACTTACAGGCGCGACGGCGCAGCGGCGGGAGCTTCAACAGCGGTTTCGCGGCCGTCGTTTTTGGCTGTACTTGCACGCGAGGGCGCGATGCTATATAAGGAAAGTCCTATGTGACGGTAGCTTCAAAACCGCTCTCTCCCTCTCTCTCTCCCTGTGTCCCCCTACCCACCGGCGGTTTTGGTATTTGGTGACACGTGGACCAATCAGGTGCTCGGCTTATATATAATCCGGGGGGTGTTCTGGGGCGCTGCGCCTGAGCGTATAGATCATCGACACGTGGATGCGCCCATTCGAATTCTTTAGGTACTGTGCCGAAGCAAGGAATGAGGGAGGGGAAAAAATGATTGGCTCGGCCCCAACAAATCCGGAAATGCCCGAAGTACCCCCACCCCCCCTCTCTCGGTAGCGTTTTGCTGGGCTCCTTTGAAGCTTCAGAAAAATTGTTGAAAATAAATCAGTTTATTGTATATATTTTTACAAGCTGATGTTTAAAGAATTTAATTTCTAAAAGTCAATTTTGTTAGATTTATAGAAAAAGGAAGAACCCCAAAGTCAAAAGTATACTCAAAGTGATGTAATGACTTCGTCATATGTTTTGTGACTTAAAGTCTGTGAATATGTGATTAGATAGATTTTCATTGACGTTAAATATGAATATCAAATTCTTCTTTTAAAAGATGTGTCAGTGTCAATGACAACCACCACTGTTGTGATCGTACAACCCCAACTCAAGACATCAAACCCTTATTGAAATGTGGACATCCCACCTAGCCTTCCCTTCCTCCCTCTCACCATCTCCTCTTGCTCTCTTTAGGGTTTGTATTTCTCAATTTTCGCCTTATATTTAAGGTGAAATTAACCAAGTGTTAACACTGACGTGAATGGCCATGTCGATATTATCATTCATTTATTTGTTGGAAAGATTAATTTGGACAAAAAATCAAATGGATTAAGCATTCAATTCTAAACAAAAAGAGCTTTTAAAGATGATAATGAAGAGTTTGGAAAAGTTCAAGGGCAAGTGGTCCTGGTACTCCACTTTATCATCTTATAATCCGCTCTTGTGCCTGAATAAATTAGCTGAATATTTATTTGGTTGCACTAGTGCCTCCAAACATTGAATGTAATAGCTTTTTACCTCATTGAATTTCTTGTCCATGCTACCAAATATGCTTAAAAAGATTTCACTAAAGGATTGGGAATCAATCACCTAAAATTTATCAAGATGCTTGTAAATTATAGGGAAACCACCACATTATCTAAAACCATAACACCTCTCGCCACCCTCTCTTCCCCTTCCCTTTGCCTCCATTGGTTTGTTGTACTCGCCACATCGCCATCCCCTGTTACACACCGTCGTCTTCATCATCTCTCTCTAAAGTCGTCTCAAAAGATTGAGGCTGTGACCTTAGATCCCAAGGTCATAAGCCTTGGTTGATCTTCAATTTGGTTTTACCTAAGGCTTGGTGGCTTTCGTGTGATGCTTGTAATAACTACTTCTCTGTCCTCATTCAGAGAGAGGAAGATTATCCAAAAATTAATAAATCTATTATATTTTTATATTTTTAGTCATAAACTTTTTAATTATACTAATTCAATCATAAATATTTTACGTTTTGCCAATTGAATTCATCCAATCAATTTTTGCTAAAAAAAACGTTGATGTGAATGGCAATCGTCTTACATGGCACAACTGATGCTGATGTGGATATTTGTTAATAATATTTTAATACTTTTTTTTTTGAAATTTTTACTTTTTGCTTTTCTTCCTCTTTTTTTCTTCCCTTCTTCTTCTAATTGGTCATCGAACCTCAACAATGGCCAACATCTAGTCATAGGCGGGTGCTGGCAAAGTTGACCTCATCGTTGCTAGTGGTTGGCCGAGCTATGAAGGGCCGACGATCTCTTTGACCACTACTTTGTCCATTTGTGACCTAACTAGAACAAAATAGCAAATCGTCCCTAAAACTTGATCGAAAAAAGAGCAAACCCAATATTTGCCAATAGCTTACAAAGCTCCTTCTTGTCGCTAGTGATTAAGCGAGGCTTCCCAAGGCCAGGGAGGTTTCTTGCCCAGTGACAACGAGGTTGATCTCATTGTTCCTCTCCTCTAGCTAGTTGTCATCCATCATCAAGACCTGACGACCAGCTTGAGGAAGAAGGGAAGGTAAAAAAAAAAAAAGAAAGAAAATGAAAAAAAAAGAGGATAAAGAAAAGAAAAAATTGAAAAAATAATTTAAAATATCACTTTGTGCCGTCGTGTCATGGAGGATGGTCGACATCCACATCAACTATTTTCGATAAAAATTGGTTGGATGGATTCGAGTGAAAAGATCTATGACTTAATTTGAACAATTAAAATGTTTATAACTAAATTAACAAAAGTGATAGATTTAAGATATTTTGGACAATTTTCACTTCAAAGAAAGTGGGGAGGGGCGAAAACCATAGAGCGGAGAGAGGTGATAAATAGGATTGGTGATGTCCTGTGGTAGAAGGGAGGTCAGTAATAATGACAACATAGCAGTAACAACAGCAATGTGGCAACACAAGTGTTTTCCTGAAACAAGGAAAAAGGATCAAAGAGGAAACAAGATAAGAAAAAAATAAAAGATAAAAAATATATACTTTTCTAGATAACCTAAGATTAGTGCCGTGAAGATCAAGTTACTTAAAAATTCATGAGATGCCCTACAAGCCCCGTTAATAGAGATAAAACATGGATATGAATCACTTAAACATATAACATTTTGTGTTGAACTAGCTTGACATGAATGTAACACGCTTAATAAAGCAGATCACTCGACAAGACATGATTAACACAATTATCAAATATGATACTAGTATCATGTGTTGACACGGCATGATATATTAACATTTATACAATCATTCATCAACTAGAGTATAATAAAACACATTTATACATGATGGCTTGTTTTAATGCATTTAACATGTTTCTAGAAATAGGAGTAATTACACTTCATATTAAATTGAAAGCATACCATTGAATTAGTTTTCCTTATGTTTAATGGTTATTAAATCCATAAAATATGTTATTTTTTTACCATTTATTCTCTTTGATATGTTGTTATCTTGATGAACTACTAAATATATAATGGTCTTTTTATATAAGTACTAAATGTGCTAAGACGTGTCAGATTATATGACGTCAAAATAAATGACACGTTAACTCGTAAACTTAACGTGTCAATTCCTATCTAAAAAAAACTTAAGCATGCTATCCACCTAGCGTTTACGCCAAACTCAAACCTATTTAACTGTGTATCCTATCGTATCAAATGGGTCATGTCAAGAATTACAAGTAAAAAAATCGGTTAAATCCTGATATTTGGCTTATATAGATAAGCTCGATCCATAAAAGTTTAAATGAAGTTGATTAGACTTATAACCTCCGCTGTTTCACTTTCTAACTTGTTATCCACTCATCCTTGACCGAAAGGATATGTGAAATGATCGTGTGAACACCACCAACCACCTTTGAGAAGAAACGGAAAAAAAAACGAGGAAAGGAGGAATTATTTGTTCCTCGCGGGTCGAAAGGTAGTTGGGGGAAGGAAAGTAGGGTGACTAGAAAAAGACCACCCCCCCCACCCCTTTTCCCACTCTTTTTAAGGTTACCTCCGGAGGAAATCGAAAGGACGACCAAGCCCAAAAACGAACAGTCCCACGTTTGACGACAGCACTACCACGTTCTCCATTTCGAGTTTAAGGACACGCACTGACAGAACAAGCTCCCAATCAGCACCTTATATCAGGATTCTTTGTTCCATGTGAGGGGATGAATGTCGAGTTGCACTTAGATAATTCAGCAAGTGGGTGATCGAATGGTGGAGTCTGTTGATGGGCAGCCAAAAAGCTTGTCGCCAAGTCGCAAAATTTTCCTGATTTGCTTTGCGGTTGAGATAATATTTAATTGATAAACATACTGCTTTATTATATCCACTCCAATAATAGCGTAACGATTACTGTTCAAGGACAGGTAATGCAAATATGTAGTTGGTATGTATTATGGGATCTTTCCATATTTATGTAGTTATACGTACTCTAATGGTGAATAATCGCTTATATAAGTGCATACTACGCAATCATAATCAGAGCCAAATCACCATAAACACTTTATTGTTGTTCTCACGGGCAAAATAAAGATAGAAACATAATTGCAAAAAAGCCGCATAATACATATTAATTACATATTAATAGGTGAGTACTATAGTGTTGGATGAAATTCTAGTTAGTTGTATCCTATTTTAAGATAGTACTCGATCTCTCCTATTATATTAAGTAGTCGATCTTTTCCATCCTTCAAATAGGATTTTGAACCTTGAGAGATTATAAATAAGAACCATATATGATTGTCTCCTCTCCTTTCTTCTCTTTTAGTCATTCTCAGTTCATTGTGCAATTATTTATCAAGGAAATAGCGAGAGAAATGAGGAAAGGGGGATTGTATATCGTATTGTGTGTTCAGCTTGGTAGTACTATTCGTCCAAAAAAAAAAAAATCTTGTTAGGACTACCACGAGAGACAAAACCACATGGGTCATAGCTCATCCGACGGATTTCACACTGGAATCCACGGGTTCCTCGGAAACCCCGAAAGAGCTCATCTCAGTGCACCCACGTGTCGGTCAACACGTCAATAATGGGAAAGATTGCCCTTCATTTTCAGCTTTTTTGAGGCTTCCATATAAGGTAACGAGCCCCGCGTGCACGCACGTTAGTCCTCAATTTCGGTAGGAAACCAAAAAACGAGACCTTATCCCTCCATTTAGCTAATGTTTGACCCACTAATTCATGCGTTATGTCCTTATCAAGCCTACATAAAATTATACTAGGAGGTCTTTCGAACCCACCTTCAAACCCAAATTCTTCGTTTGACTAGCAACTTGTTAGGAAAAAGAGTAGGTTGGTTAGTCGAAAAATGGCTCGCCTTTTCGGCCTTCCGTCGGTAGATAACAACATGGTGCGTTAGGTCAAACGTCTATTCTCATTTTGTGTACACTGATAAGCATGACGGTTTAGCTAAAGTGGCACAAAGAATTCTAAGTGGCACAGTTATTTTAAATTATCTCATCAGCATCTTATGCGTAATTTAACATTCAACTTCGAATCAGTTCGCCGACCCCTTCTTATAAAATTGTTTGGTCTGACGCAAACGATGTGATTCTTTATGAACTTGAACCGTTGCCATGAGAATATTCTATAAGGTAGCGTAAGAAAGAAAGAAGATAGATGACCCATTCATCTCAACTATTTACTATTCGTGTTGCCAAGGGAAAAATTGTCCAAAAAGTTCCTCAACTTATTGTACTTTTATCAATTTAATCCAATATAACGTTACTAATTCAATCATAAACATTTTCACTTCTTGTCAATTGAGTCTATTTAGCCAATTTTGGCCGAAAAATGCTAACATGGACCTAACAATGCCACGTAGGACCACGCGGCGCTGACATGGACAATTTTAAATAATATTTTAATATATCATTTTGAATTTTATAAATATTTTTCTATTTTTTCCCTTTTTTTTTTTTTGGCTTCTTTTTTGCCTTTTCCGGTGGTCGATGGCCATAAGTGACTCGCTAGCCACCAGCCACAACTAGTTGGCCATCGGCAATGGCCGGCCACAGCCACAACTAGCCAGCTAGCCTCACCGCCATAGGCAAGGCAAGGCCGAGCAAGGGCTAGCCCTTGCAAGGGGAGCCCTTGCCCAAGCGTGGCCGGGCAAGGGTCGCTTAGGCGAGGCCGACCTACACCCAAGCTAGGGTGGTTTCACCGGGCAAGGCCGCCTTGACTTGGGCGAGGGTCGGCCTCGCCGGTTTGGCGAGGAGAACCCTCGTTGAGGCTCACCCTCGCCCAAGTGAGTGTCGGCCTCACCTCGGCAGGCGTCAATCAAGCGACGACAATTCCGAGCGAGGCCGCCTTGGCATGGGCACAAGTCGGCCTCACCCAGGTGACCCTTGCTCGGTTGCGCCTGGGCAAAGGCTCCCCTCATCGGGGCTAGCGCTCGCCTGGCCGAGCCTCGCTTGTAGCAGGCAAGGCGAACAAGCTAGCTATGGTCGGTGGCCAACTGGCCACCGGAAAAGGTAAAGAAGAAAGCCAACAAGAAAAGAAAAGAAAAAAAACAAAGAAGGGAAAAATAGAAAAAATATTAAAAATTCAAAAAATATTAAAATATTATTAAAATTGTCTATGTTAGTGCTGGCGGTCTTACATGTTAACACCGGCATTCATGTCAGCAATTGATCGAATGGACTCAATTGATAAGAAGTGAAAATGGTTTATGATTGAATTGGCAAAGTTAAAAAGTTCAAGATTGAATTGACAAAAATGCAGTAAATTTAAGACTTTTTGGACAATTTTCCCGTCACAAGTGTGTGGCTCTACATTACCGAACCAATTATGTATATGTAGACAATAGAGCCCACCTTTTTGTTCTAAAACAACCCCCAAGAAAAAAGAAAAGAAAAGAAAGAAAACCCAATGATTTATGCCATATGGTTCTCTCCTCTCATTTTTCTTCAACATGAATTTTAACCTAAAAAGAGTAGTTCAACTAAAATGTCCAGTTGCCTAATAATGAAATGGATTGTTGAACATCCACCTTTGCGTATGTACAAAGAGAAAGGGTCAAATCATGGTAACAGTTTTACTCAGTTAGACTTACTATAAAGATTGGGAGATGCACAAGATCCCCCCACTAAGCTGCGAATAGTGTGTCATACTATATTCTAGAGTGTCCTTGGCATATGATGTTCACAAAGGGATCACAGAAAACTTGTCCTAAAATCTCTCTTCTTTAGTTTTCAGGGGTCGCCCTATCGGAATTCGCTGTTACCACGGCATCAAGAATGTAACTTTCTAGAAACTTCTCTTTTAGATATGTGTCAACGCTCCTAGAAAAGTCCCCAATGACATCAATTATGTTGCTCACTCATTCCATCAATTATGTACTAGCTCACACCTTTTGCTAGTGTCGCTAATGAAGTCATGCGTGTATGGAAAATAATGTATTTTGCTCAGATTGGCACGAGACACAAACCTAGGACTCTGCTAAAGATGACTTTGGAAATGACAGTTTTATCTACTTCTTTCCTGCTTCCTCGAGAAAGTTGTTAGCTAAGATTTAGTGCTCTATACAAATTCTCTGTTGAAGAACCCCCGCAAACCTGGGAAAGACAAAACGTTTTTTTTTTTCATAAGGTCTTTCTATTATGAAAAGACTGAAGGTTCATTTCATCAACTGGCACGCACCTGCTTCTTCGAGAATAGAATATGTATTAATAAGGCTCGATGAAGGAGTGATTGGTTGAACAAAGAAGACGCGTAAGTAGTAGTTTGCGGCGTGACTCACCCTATGTTATGCGAATATAAGAAAGGCTTGATTGGCACTGCATATTGTAACCAATCACTTACTTGATCTCCTCCATTGCTTTCACCAAAAGAAAAGGTGGGCTCTTCCCTTCCGATTCAAAGATCAATTAATTCAAAAAATATCTTCATTGTGATGCCCGTCATATTCATATAATACTCTCAATATGTAATGTCCACCTACCGCAATATGTGAGTATGATATGGTGAACTCCGATCAATAACTTTGCTCCATTCTTGTTCATATCCTGTCCATTGGTCGACTTGTGATCAAATGATCACACTTAATAAGCATGTATCAAACTTTAGTCATACTCATGCAAGGGCTTGTGTCGTGGACACCATGCACCCCATCAGGTACAGGTATGGGTCGGAGAATGCAAAGCTGTCAAGAATTTAGTTCCATTGCTATAATGGGGACTCATGTATCACTGACTACTGCGACGTCTAAAAAGAAGAATTTAACACAAGCAAAATCGTTTAACAAGGTTTGATGCTTGATGGAGATATGAGCTTGGACAAAGACATTGTTGACAAGTGAATGTTTTCTTGGCTAGAACGAATGTTCATGGTTGACACCGCCGAATTGAAGGTAACAATGGCCAAGTTCGGTGGAGAGCTTACACCATGACGGCAATAAGGTTGCGGAATTGAGCATGTCTGGTTCTTGATATCCTTATGAAATGCGGATATATGGCACCAGAGACCACCTAAGCGTCAATTAAGTGAGCTGGTATGACATGGTTACGGACCTTGCAGCCATTTGAGTCGTGGATGATTATATTAGGTCACTTATTGATGTGATCACATTGGTCAATAAAATTGAGATAAACGAATATGCTACTTACATTATTTTATGTTTTTTTACCATAATCGACCATAAAAAAACTATACAGTATGCCATCTCATTTCCTTTCCCTTTTCGTATAATCCCTTTTTTCTGCTTAGATCTCCACACCTCTTCATCTCATGGACCGACCGTGTCGAAGGAATTAGGAAAACCCTTATTCAGGAAGAGTATGTATTGCATAGATCTAGTTTACTTGACTAAATTAATGGCATTCTAAAAATATACGGGATCGCACCCAAAATCTAGAGTTTCTATACAATTCCATACATTGTGATTAGCCCTCGCACTATACTTTTCATAAATTAACTCTATGTAATATTTTATCCACCACCCAAATTTTACCTATCTTGACAATGGCCGACAACTAGCCATAGGGAAAAAGGAAAATAATAGGAAAAAAAATCAGAATTTTTTTTAAAAAATTGCATTAGTAATCCACATCAGCACCAACTGTGTCATATAGGATGGTGATGCCCACATCAGCGATTTTCGGTTCAAAAAATCATCAATAAGTTTATAACTAAATTTGTCAAATTAAAAAATTTTGGACTAAATTAACTTTTGTACAATAGACTTAGAACTTTTTGGGCAATTATCCCTGAACAGGGTATAACATAAATATGGCTAACCCAAATGCAACAAATTTAATAATTGCACTTCACATTAAATTTAAATTTTATATTGAATTGATTTTCCTTATTTTTTAATAACTATTAAATCCCTAAAATATGTTTTTATTTTATCATTTATTCTCTTTGATATGTTGTTATCTGGATGAACTTTTAAAGATAAAAAAAAAAAAAAAAAAAAAAAGGTCTTTAGACGTAAGAATTGAGCATGTTAAAACTTGTCTAATTATGTTGCATCAAATAAATGACACTTTTAACTCATTAACTTAACATATCAGTTCCTATTTAAATAGGCTAAGCAAATAGGAACTAAGTGGGTCCATCCATGTACCATTTGTGCCAATATCAAACCTATTAATCATGTATCTTGTCGTATTAAATGGGTCATGTCAAAAATTGCCGATTTAAAAACTAATTAAATATAGACATTTTACTAATACATATTGCAGTCGAACAGACTTTCTAGCACCTGCCGGTTCACTTTCTAGTCCCTTATCCTTTCGGTCTCCATTTAGAGTGGAGCACATGTGACATGGTCCTGTCACCATCATTAAATGCTTTTTTAGAAGAAAAAGGAAATAAATAATAAATAAATAAGCCGCTACCTGGACCAGGAATTATTTGGTCTCCACGTGTCAAAGAGTATTTGGATAAAAAAAAGTAGCGCGATTAGGAAAAGACGCCCCTTTTTCCGCTCTTTTTAAGGTTGCCTCGCTAGGAAATCGGAAGGGCGACCAAGCCCGAAAAAGAAAAGTCCCATGTTGGAGGACAGCACTGTGACGTTCTCCATTTTGAGTTTAAAAAAAAACACATGCACTGACAGAGCAAGCCCCCAATCAACGCCTTATACTAGGATTCCTGTTCGATGTGACAGGATAGCATTATATTCAGCAAGTGGGGAGATCGAAAGGTAGATGGGACTGTTGATGGGAAGCCCAGGAAGAAGTTTCCGAAGTCGCGATTTTTCCTAATTTGCTTTGGGGTCGAGAGAATAATTAATTGAGAGACATACCCACATTGTTATTTCCACTCCGATGATGGCACGACGATTATTGTTCAATCGCGGGTAATGTCAAATATATCATTGATAATTTATTATAAGGGCTTTCCTTAATCAAGTTCTTATATGTAAACTAATTTCAATTAATTAATAATAGTAAGTCCATGTTACGCAACCTTAATTGAGTCAAGTTACCATAAGTACTTTGTCGTCATTCTCACAGTCAAAGTACAAATAGAAACATATTTGGGTAGGATGAAATTATATATTAATAAAAGTGAAGTGTAGTGTCGAGCGAAATTTTATTTAGATGTATCTCATTTCAAGATAGTATTCGACCTATACTTATTATATTAAGTAAAGTATATCTTTTTCATTTTTTTCAAATAAGATCTTGAACTTTGAGAGATTATGAATAACAAAAAACCTACATGATTTTTCCACTCCTTTCTTTTCTTCTAATCATTCTAAGTTCATTGTGCACTAATTATCATGGAAATAGTGAGAGAAATGATGAAAAGGGGGACGACAGATTATATATAGTATTGTGTTATCAACTTGGTACTACCACGAGAAGCAAAGCCACATGGGTCATGACTCAATTCCTTGGAGACCCCAAAAGAGCACATCTGAATGCGTCCACATATCGATAATGGGAAAGATTTCCCTTGAGTTTCAGCTTTTTTGAGGTTTCCATATAAGGTAAGGAGCTCAGCGTGCACACACGTTAGTCCTCATTTTGGTAGCAAACCACAAAACGAGACCTCGTCCCTCCATTTTGCTAGTCCTTGACACACTAAATCATGATGTACTTGTCAAGCCAGCATAATATAGTAACCTGTCGAGCCCACCCGCAAAACGTGATTCTTCATTTAACGAGCAACTTTCTAGGAAAAAAGAAGTATGTCATTTAATCAAAAAATGGTTCCGTTTTAGTATGGAAAATGGCTTGCCTTTAGCCCTCTGTCGGCAGATAATAATGTAATGCTTGCCTTTAACCCTCTATCCACAGATAATAATATAACGCGTTAGGTGAAGTGTCTAATCTCATCTTGTGTATACCGACAAGCATGGCAATTTAGCTAAAGTAGCACGGAAATTCAGAGTGTCACTATTATTTTAAATTATCTCATTGGCATCTTATGCCTAATTTTCCATTCGGCTCTAAATCAATTTGTTGGCCCCCATTAAAAAAATTGTTTTGTTTGACAGGAAATGATGTGATTCTTTATGAATTTGAATTGTCATCATGAATATATTTCATAAGATGGCATCAAAAAAAAGGTAAAAAATGACCCGTTCGTAACAGCTCTTTATTGTTAGGATCACCGAGTGGGTGGCTCTACAATACCAAACAAATCATGAATATATAGACAATATGGTCCACCTTGTTTATTTTGAAACAACACCCCACCCCACTAACCCAAAATGATTTGTGCCATATAGTTCTCTCCTCTCATTTGGCTTTAACATGAACTTTAACCTAAAAAGAGTTGTTCACCTGAAACGTCCAGTTGCCTAATAAGGAAATGGATTGTTGAACATTCACCTTAGCATATGCACAAAGAGAATGGGCCAAAACATGTTAAATCTTACTAAATATGTATGACATATTGCCATATATAGTGTACTTGTCGGTCTGATCTGAATCGCAAACAAACGGTTTTACTCAATAGACTTAGTAAAGGAATTGGGAGATGCATCGCTTGTTCTAAGCAATTACAAGATCCCCGTATTAAGCTGCGAAGGGTGCGTCATACTATATTCAAGAGTGGCCTTGGCATGTCATGTTCAGAAAGGGATGACAGAAAACTTGTTTCTAAAATCACTCTTCTTAACTTACGCATCAATCGCCCTACCGGAATTCGCTGTTAACAAGTCATCAAGAATGAACTTTCCTGAAAAAGTCCTTAATGACATCAATCATTTTGATCACTCGCTCCACTAATTATGCACTCACTCATTCTGCTAGAATAGCTAATAAAGCCATGTGTGTACGGGAAATCATGTAATTTGGTCAGATAGGCACGAGACACATCCTAGGACTCTGCTGAAGATGACTTTGGAAATGATGGTTTATATACTTATTTTTTCCTGCTTCCTCCAGAAAGATGTTAGTGCTCTATACAAATTCCCTGTTTTGGACCCCCCCTTCCCCCAACAAACATAGGAAAAAAGATAGAAGTTTTTTATAAGGGCATCAAACTCTTTCTATTTGTCTGACCAAAAAAAAGAAGAAGAGAAAATACTCTTTTTATTAGAAAAGATTGAAGGGTGGTCAGTTCATCAACTGGTACGCACCTGCATCTTCGAGAATAGAATAAGTGTTGATAAGGCTCAGTGAAGGAATGATTGATTGACCAAAGAAGCTGAGTTGTATTTTGTGGCATGACTTACTCAAATCACCCGCATGTTATGCGAATATAAGAAAGGCTTGATGAGTACTGTGTGGTGTAAGCAATCACTTATATGATATCCTTCATTGCTTTCACCAAAAGGAAAGGTAGAGATGGGGAAAAGAATAGGTTGGCTCTTCCTTACACCAAAACGAAAGGGAAAGATAGGGATACTCGCTATATATATATAATATAACACTCTCGATATGCAGGAGCTCTTACCGCAATATGTCACTTTAACATGGTGGACTCGGATCCAATGTTTTATTTAGTTCTTGTCGATATCCCGGCCATTGGTCGACTTGTGATCAAATGACCATACTCGTGCTAGAGCACCTGTAGCGGACACCACACACCCCGTCAGGTGCAGGTATGGGTCGGAGAATGCAAAGCTGTCAAGAATTAGAGGCTCCATTGCTATGAAGGGGTGTTATACATCACTGACTGCTTCGACGTCTAAAGAGAGGAACTTAATACGAGCAAATTTATTTAACGAGGTTTGATGCTTGATGGAGAGGTGAGCTTTGACAAACCCGTCGGAATTCATGGTTGAGACCATCAAATTGAAGGCAAGAATGACCAAGTTCGATGGAGAGCTAAAACCATGACGACAGCCACCAGAGACCACCTAAGCATCGATTAAGTTAGCTGGTATTACAAGGTTTCGGACCTTGCAACCCTTTGAGTCGTCGATCATTAGATTAGGTCGCTTATTGATGTGATCACATTGGTCACCTAACTTGAGATAAACGACTAAGATACCTTTATGATCTGTTTTTTTTTTTTTTTCATTTTAACCATAATCGACCAAACTATACAATATGCCATCTCATTTCCTTTCCCTTTTCGTATAATCCCTTTTTCCATACTCAAATTTCCACCCCTTTTCGTTTCACAGCATGGATCAACCGCGTCGGAGGAATTACGAAAACCCTTACTCGTGAAGAGTATGTACTGCATAGATTAAGTTTACCAGACTAAATCAGTAGCATTCTAAAAGTATACGGCATCGCACCCAAATATTAGAATTTTTTTTATACAGCTCATATATTGCGATGCGATCAGCTCTCGCACTATATTATTCATAAACTAACTCTATGCAATATTTTATCCACCGCCCAAATTTGACCAGTCTCAGCAATAGACAATGACCGGCCATAGGCAAAATAACCACAAAAAAAAAAAAAAATCAGAAAACTAAATTGCAAAAATCATCTACGTATATACTGACCATGCCATATAGGACAGCTGATATTTATGTTAAGGATTTTGTACCATAGTCAGAAGAACTGTATTGAAAAACCGTAACAAGGTTTAGGATTAAATTTATCAAATTAAAAAGTTTAGGATTAAATTAGCTGTCATATGATACAATAAAGACTTTTTTGACAATTAATTATAAATTGAGTTATAATATGAATATGGCAAACTTGAACATGGCACATTGAATAAACATTTTGAAATCACTTGGCACGCCAAATAGAACAAGTCACATAACATGACATGATCAATACGATTATCAAACGTGTCATCATGTCAAGTTTGGACACAACACGATATATACACCTCTTTGGAAATATACATTTACTAGTGTACATGATAAATACATAAAACACAGTTATACAGGATATCATTTTGTAAATATGTTTAACATGTTTTTAGACAATATGACTCGTTTCACTTTTTAGTAATCTACAGTGTACTATTGAACTAGCTTCTTCTTATTTTTAATGACTTTTGTATCCCCAAATATATTTTCATTTTACTATTTATTCTTTTTTATATGGGTGTGATTTTTCTAAACTTCTAAACATAAAAAGGTCTTCAAATATGATATGAACTATGAACGTGTTAAAACGTGTCTAATTGTGTCATATTGAAATAAATGGTACATTAACTTAACATGCCAAAACCTGTCTAAATGGGTTAAGCAAGTCATTCACGTCCTGTTTATACCAAATCGAAACCTATTTAATCGTGCACCTTGTCATGTCTTGTAAAGGGGTCATGTCGAGAATTGCCAACAAGAGAATCAGTTAAGTTCATGCATTTAGTCTGCGCATATGACTTTGATCGAGAACAGTTTCATGTAGTTAATCAGACTTGTGCCGTTTCACTTATTCTAACACGTTATCCTCTCACAGAAAATAGGTTGGGAATGTCAATTTTATCTGCTAAACAGAAAGAGGTCTTGTTCTTGACATAAGATTGTTGGAACGCCAAACGTTAAGCCACTACAGAGACGAGTTTAAGGTTACCACTTGAGGAAATTGGGAAGCGCGACCAAACAAAGGAAAACGAAAAATCCCAAGTTTGACGACGACACTATTGTCGTTCTCCTTTTTGGTTTAAGGACATGCATTAACAAAGCAAGCTCCAAATTGGCACCTCCATGGAGATTCTTTGTTCAATGCGAGGGGATAAATTTCAAGTTGGATTAGATTATTGAGCAAGGGGGAGATCGATTAGTGGACTGACTGTTGATGAATAGAGAATAAGCTTGTCCCAAAGTTGCAAGTTTTCCTATTTACCTTTGGTGGAGGGAATAATCAATTGAGAAACGTACCCGCGACACATGCACTTTGATGATAGAATGTCGATAACTAGTCAATAGACTTTATTTTGGTAAAAATTTTGTCAAGTATTATTCTTGATACAAAGAGTAAAACTAGTAAGACGCACCACGAGAGGTGGGGTTGAGCAGAAAAGAGGATAGAATCAAACAATGAGTCGACAAAGGATATAGATCAATTGAATAGGGCAGACAGAATGTCGATTCGTTAGTTTTTTATCCTCGAGTTCATGCGGAAAAAAAAAATAATAGACGAACACAATGTAATGTGATTAGGTATTTAGCCATTCAAGTTATATCGCCCTTTATCCCTAGTTGGAGATTAGATTGATGGGTTACAAGTTCACAAATATTGGGATGTTGCTTGTTGCCCCTTGTGAGTGATTTTCATACGTATGACTCACTAATCAGAAGATCGGATGAAAGAAGATCCACAAAACCACGAGTTGGATTAAATTTTTATTATATGAAATGCTATAATAAATGTAAAATATATTTTAGGAAATAATACCGATAAGATTATGTTAATTACTTTTGTAATTGCTCCGTGAACAAAAGTAAACAAAAAAAAAGTGATGAGACGTGAACTAAAAGATTTTTAAAATCATCATACCTCATTAAATTATAATTAAATTAAAATAAAGACACTCATAACCTCATATTTAGGAGGGGAAGAGACAAAAAGAGATTCATAAAGTATTTGCTAAGAAATAAATCGAAAAATACTATTGCAAAGGCATTAGTTGATTCTTCCATGCATGTCATTATCTGATTAAGCATCAAAATCCTATGTAAATAAAGCAGATAACACGCAAATGTGTCTACATGTTCTATCCTAATTAGCATTGACTTCACTTGAGAGCTCAATGATTAGTTGAGAAAAATTCACGTTCATTTCTCTAGCTACAAATGAAAAAACTTCGAACTAATAAGCAAGCCTTTTGGCAATTAATATTAAGTTTCATTTGCTTTGCGGATGATAAATGATTTGGAATTATTTTTCTAAAAATGATCATTTGTCTTGTTTACATAAATAAATAAATGAAAAATATTTTCATCATCCATAAAAAAATGTTTAAACATAAATAATTGTCAATAATGATAATATTTTTGATTGACTAATTATTGTAAGCGATCATTTTTAGAAAAATATTTACCGAATCATTTATTTTTTACGAAATAAATAAAGGCTTAATTATTTCTCATTTTACCCTTTATTGAACCCTCCATAGTATTCCTTCTTCCTTTTATTCCCATCGTAATGCAATGCAATTATTTAGCCATGATACTCGGATATAGTGAGAGAAATGACGAAAAGGGGGATGAGATGGCCATATAGATGATAAATTGTATTGTAAAATTCAAGTTGGTACTACCCATAGAGACAAAACCACATGGGTCATGACTAATCAACAGACTGGACACATGAATCCATTGGTTCCTCGGAGACTTCGAAAGGAGCAGATCTCAATGCATCCACATGTCAATAATGGGAAAGATTGCCCTTGATTTTCGGCTTTTTTGAGGTTTCCATTTCCATAGGGTAAGGAGCTCACCGTGCACGCGCGTTAGTCCTTTATTTTTGGTAGGAAACCAGAAAACGAGACGTTGTCCCTCCATTTAGCTAGTCTTTGACACACTAAATTATGATGCACTTCTCAAGCCTACGAAAAATAGTAGCTCTTCGAACCCACCCGCAAGACCTAATTCTTCATTTAACGAGCAACTTTCTAGGAAAAAAAAAAGTACTGGTTAATCAAAAAATGGCTCCATTCTACTATGGAAAATGGCTTGCCTTGACCTTCCGTCGGCAAATAATAATGTAATACATTTGGTGAAGTGTCTAATCTCATTTTATGTACACTGACAAGCGTGACAATTTAGTTAAAGTAGCACAAAAAATTCGGAGTGTCACAGTTATTTTAAATTATCCCATCGGCATCTTATGCCTGATTTTCTATCTAGCTCCGAATCTATTTGCCGGCCACCTTGTTAGAAAATTGTCTCCTATGACATGAAACAATGTGATTTTTATGAATTCAAACCATCACCATATAAAATATTTCATAAGATGATATTAGAAAGAAGGGTGACAAATGACCTATCCATAACAATTATTCATTATTAGTGTCACCAAGTGTGTGACTTTATGCTACTGAATAGATCATGGATACGTAGACAACAGGGTCCACCTTGGTTGTTTTGAAACAACCCCACCTCCCCAACCCAAAATGATTCACGTCATATAGTTCTCTACTCTCATTTGTCTTCAACGTGAACTTTAACCCAAGAAAAGTGGTTCAACTGAATTGTCCAGTTGCCTAATAAGGAAATGGATTGTTGAACATCCACCTAAGCGTATGTACACAGAGAAACCGTCAAAACATGCTACGTCTTACTAAATATGACTATGACCCAATGCCATATCGTGTACTTGTCGGTCTGATACGAATTGCAAGCATACAGTTTTACTCAATTAGACTTACTAAAGGAATTGAGAGATGTATCACTTGTTTTAAGCAATTACAAGATCCCCTCATTAAGCTGCGCATCGTGTGTTATACCATATTCTAGAGTGGCCTTGGCATGTGATGTTCAGAAAGGGATGACAGAAAAACTTGTTCTAAAATCTCTCTTCTTTACTTCCGCATCAATCCTCCTTCCAGAACTCGCTGTTAACACATCAAGAACGAACGTTTTACAAACATTTCCTTCTAAATATGCATCAACGCTCCCAAAAAAGTCCTTAATGACATCGATTATTTTGCTCACTCGCTCCATTAATTATGTACTAACTCGTTCATTTTGCTAATGTAGCTAATAAAGTCGTATGTGTACGGAAAATCATGAAATTTGGTCAGATAGGCACGAGACACAATCCTAGGACTCTGCCAGAAATGACTTTGGAAATGATGGTTTATATACTTATTTTTTCTTGCTTCCTCGAGAAACTTGTTAGCTAGGGTTAAGTAGTGCTCTTTAAAAATTTCCTGTTTTGAAACCCCCACATACATGGGAAAAAGAACTAGGTTTTTTTATAAGGGCATCAAACTCTTTCTATTAGGAAAAAATTGAAGGCTCGATTCATCAATTGATAAGCACCTGCATCTCCCAGAATAAAATACGCGTTGATAAGCCTCGATGAAGGAGTGATCGGTTGACCAAAGAAGATGCGTGAGGAGTATTTTGTGGCATGACTTAGTCAAATCACCCGCATGTTATGCGAATATAATAAAGGCTTGATTGGCAGTGCATATTGTAAGCAATCACTTACATGATCTCCTTCATTGCTTTGACCGAAAGGAAAGGTAGAGACTGGGAAAAGAATAGGTGGGCTCTTCCCTTCCAATTCAAAGATCAATTAATTCGAAAAATATCTTTGTTGTGATACTCGTCATATTTATATAATACTCTATATGTGAGTATGATATGCTGAACTCGGATCAATAATTGTATTCTACCGTTGTTCATATCCCGGCCGCTGGTCAATTTGTGATCAAATGACCACCGCTTCCCGTCCGCATGCATCAAACTTGGGTCATACTCGTGCAAGGGCTCCTGTAGTGGACACCACACACACCATCAGGTACAGTTATGGGTCGGAGAATGTAAAGCTGTCAAGAATTAGAGGCCTCATTGCTATGAAGGGGTGTTATATATCGCTGGCTATTGCGACGTCTGAAGAGAGGAGTTTAACATGAGCAAATTCGTTTAAAGAGGTTTGATGCCTTGTTGGAGAGATGAGCTTGGACAAAGGCGTCGGAGACAAGTGAATGTTTTCATGATTCTCTTTTTTGGCTGGAAGGAATGTTCGTGGTTGAGGCCACCGAATTGAAGGCAACAATGACCAAGTTCGATGGAGAGCTTAAACCATGAAGACAAGAGGGTTGCGGAATTGAGCATGTTTAGTTCTTGATATCCTTATGAAATAAGAATACATGGCCACTAGAGACCACCTAAGCATCGATTAAGCATCGACAGTAGGGTTGTGGAATTGAGCATGTTGAGTCGTCAATTATTGGGTTGGGTCGCCTATTGAAGTGATCACATTGGCCACCATACTTGACATAAACGACTTTGAGACCTGTATTATCTGCCATCTCATTTGCTTTCCCTTTCCCTTTTCGTATAGTTCCTTTTCCTACTCAGATTTGCACCCTCTTCATTTCATAGCATGGACCGACCATGTCGGGGGAATTAGGAAAACCCTTTTTCGTGAGCAGTACGTACTGCATAGATTAAGTTTACCATTCTAAAAGTAAATGGCATAACACCCATATACTAGAACTTCTTTACAGCTCCATAGATTGCGATTAGCTCTGGCGCTATATTATTCATAAACTGACTCTATGCAATATTTTATTCACCGCCTAACTTTGACCAGTCTCATTACTGGTCAATGACTGGCCATAGTCGAGGAGTGCCCTCGCACCACGACCGGCCATTCAATTTTTTTTTAAAAGTTGCAATAATCATTTACGTAAGTACCGGCCGTACCACATAGAATAGTCAATGTCCATTTTAGGGATTTCCGGCACTACTTGGAAGGACTGGATTGAAAAATCGTAAAAGAGTTTAGGATTAAATTAGTCAAATTAAAAGTTTATAATTGAATTAGCCATCATCCAATACATTTTGGATTTTTTGGACATTTTTTCTTAAACTGAGATATAACATAAAGATAGTTAATTTGAACAAACATTTTGAAATAACTCGGCACGCCTACTAAAACAGGTCACACGACACGACATGATCAATACCATTATCAAATGTGCCATCCTACCAAGTTTCGACACAACACGATGTATACATTTCTTTGGAAATATACATTTACTAGTGAACACGATAAACGCATAAACCATACTTATACAGGATATCTTTTTGTAAATATGTTTAACATGTTTTTGGACACTATGATCGTTTCACTTTATATTTTGCGACTGTATACTGTTGAACTAGCTTTGTATGTGTTATATGATGAACACAAAATACGTTCATGGCTAAATCCCATGTGGATATGGCTGTTGATAAGTATAGAACAAACTTCTCCCAAAGTTGCAAGTTTTCCTAATTTCCTCAAGGTGGAGGGAATAATCAATTGAGAAACGTACCACGACATATACACATGGGATTTTGCCATGATAGTCGGATATAGTGAGGGAAATGATGAAATAGGGGATGAGATTGCCATATAGATGATAAATTGTATTGTAAAATTCAAGTTGGTACTACCCCAAGAGACAAAATCATATGGGTCATGACTCATCAACAGATTCAACGCATGAATCCATTGGCTCCTTGTAGACCTCGAAAGGGTACATCTCAGTGCATCCACATGTCAATAATGGGAAAGATTGCCCTTGATTTTCAGCTTTTTGGAGGTTTCCATGTAAGGTAAGGAGCTCAACTTTGTTAGGAAACCACAGAACGAGACCTTGTCCATCCATTTAGCTAATCTTTGACAGACTAAATCATGGTCGACGTACTTGTCACGCCTACATAAAATTGTACTGGCAGCTCTTTCGAACCAAACTTCAAACCTTCCGACCAAAAAAAATAAAAAATAAAACCAACTTCAAACCCTAATTTCTTTGTTTGTCCATCAACTTGTTAAAAAAAAAAATAGTAGGTTGGTTAACTGACAAAAAGCTCATTTTGAGTATGGAAAATGACTTGCCTTTAGTGCTCTGTCAACAGATAACAATGTCGCGCGTTAGGTCACATTGTCTAATCCCATTTTGAGAACACCAATGAGCATGATAGTTTAGCTAAAGTGGTAAGAAGAATTCTCAATGCCACAATTATTTTAAAATATCCCATCCGTGTCTAACACCTAATCTCCTACTTGGCTCCATATCTGTTCATCAACCCCTTGTAAGAAAATTATAATGTTTAATACGAAACGATATGATTCTTTATATTGATTCTTTATATATTAAAACTGTCACCATAATTTTTATAAAATGGCGTTAGAAAGATAGATGACAGATGACCCGCTCATAACAGTTGTTTATTATGAGTATTGCCGAGTGTGTGGCTCCACCTTAGCGTGTGTACAAAGAAAAACTTATATTTACTAGATATGACTGTGATACAATGCTTTTAAGTAGTTTACTTGTTGGTTCGATTTGAAGTGCAAGCAAACAATTTTGCTTGATTAAACTTACTAAAGGAATTGGGAGATGCTTCGCTTGCTTTGATCAATTACAGCATGCCCTCATTAAGATGCGGAAGTGTGTTATACTATATTCTAAAGTGGCCTTGGCAGTGATGTTTGATAAAAGGATGACAGAAAACTCGTTATAAAAACTCTCTTCATTATTTCCGCATCAATCGTCCGGTCGGAATTTGCTGTTAACACGTTATCAAAAAGAACATTTTACGAACTTCTTCTTTTTATTATGTGTTGATAAACCTAAAAGGGATCCTTAATGACATCAATTATGTTGCTCCCTCACTCCTTTATTTTCCAGCACTCTTTATGGTCCTCCACTCACTCCTTTTGCTAGTGTAGCTAATAAAGGCATGTGCATATGGAAAAGTATGCGTTTTGGTCAGATAGGCACGAGACAAAAACCTAGGACCGTGCTAAAGATGGCTTTGGAAATGATGGTTTATATACTCTTTTTGTTTTTTTTTATTTTTGGCCTGCTTCCTCGAAAAGTTGTTAGCTAGGGTTTTAGTGGTCCCCTGTATGAATTCTCTGTTTTGGACCACCCACAAACATAGGAAAGAATAAAATAAGCTTTTTTTCTCAGAGGGCATCAAACTCTTTCTATTAGAAAAAGATCGAATGGTCAATTCATAACTGGCACGCACCTGCATTGTCGAGAATAGAGTATGTATTCATAAGGATCCAGGACGGGAGTGATTAGTTGACGAAAGAATCTGTATGAGTTGTATTTTGCGGCATGACTTACTCAAACTCACTGCCGTCGCATGAGAATTTAGAAAGGCTTGATGATTATCGCATGTTGTAAGCAATCACTTGTGTGATCTCCTTGGTTGCTTTCACCAAAAGGAAAGGTAAAGACAGGGAAAAGAAAAGGTGGATCTTCCCTTCCAATTCAAAGATCCATTCATTTGAAAAGCATCTTTTTTGGGATAGTCATTATTTCATATAATACTCTCGATATGCTGTGTCCACCTAACGCAATATGTGAGAACAATATGGCGGACTCAAATCTATTATTTTATTCCATTATTGTTCATATCCCTGCCACTGGCCGATTTGTGATCAAACGATCACACTTACCTTCCGTACATTTCGAACACGGGCCATATTCATTTACCAAACGGATTGTGTTTTGCACACCATAGACCCGTTGGGTATAGGGATGGGTCGGAGAATGCAAATCTGTCGAGAATTCTCATTCCAATGATGGGGCGTTATATATCATTGACTCCTGCGAAGTCTAAAGAGAGGAATTCGACATAAGCAAATTCATCTAACGAGGTTTGATGCCTTGATGGAGAGATGAGCTTGAGCTTGGACAAGGGCATGCAAGTTAATTTTGTTCACCGTTGAGACAACCAAATTGATGGCAAAAAAGGCGAAGTTCAATGAATAGCACAAACCAAGACGGCAGAAGGTTCTGTCCTTGTAGTTCTTGACAGTGCCAAGAGAGCCAAGACCCAGTTAAGAGCTTTCTCATTTTCTTCTGATTGACTGTTCATAAATATCCTTATCAAATGCAGAAATATGGCCACCAGAGACCACCTACGCATCAATTGAGTGAGCTGGTAATACACGGTTTACAAACCTTGCAATAAATTGAGTCGTCAAAGATTAGGTTGGGCCGCTTATTGATGTGATCGCATACATAACTATACTTGACATAAGCGACTTCGATACCTACATTATCTTCCTTTTTACCATAAGTGAACATCCAAAACTAAATGATCCGCCATCTCATTTCCTTTGGCTTACTGTATCATTCCCCGTTCTTGTGTACATTTCCACCCCTGTTCGTTTCATGGCATGAACCAACCGCACTAGAGAAATTGAGAAAACCGTTGTATGTGAAGAGCTAGTATTGCATACATTTAGTTTATCATATCGGTTCAATCACATTCTAAGAATATATGGGGATTGCACCCAAATACAAAAATTTCTATACAATTTCGTACAATGCAGTTAGCTCTATGTGACATATTATTCATAGATTAATTGGACGCAGCATATATATTCACATCATTGGGAAACCTCAAATGCAATGCCGGCCAATTAGCATCCTTACAAGAAGTGGGATAGGGTTTTCAGCCCTTGAAAAATAGTTGTATTATACGGGGACCACATCCAAATACAAATTTTTTTAAAGGATTCCGTATGATGCCGTTAGCTCTATTCGACATATTATTCATAAATCAATTGGATGGATCATTATATATTCACGTCATTGGGAAACCTCGGATGTAATGTTGGCCAATTAGCATCCTTCCAAGAAGTGGGATAGGGTTTTTGGCCCTCGAAAAAAAATAGTTGTATTAATGGGGGACCACATTCAGATACAAAATATTTTATATAATTTCGTATGATGCGGTTAGCTGTGCGTGACATATTATTAATAAATTAATTGGATGCAGCATTATATATTCGTGTTGAGAAACCTCGGATGCAGTGTCGGCCAATTGGCAGGGTCCTTGAACAAATAGTTGGTAGACAAGGGTTTCGATCATCGGCTCAATCACATCACATTGTTCGAGAGAAAGGGAAAGCACAATCTCCAAAAACCCCCCTTTCAGTTCCCATTTCGCTTGCTCTCCGATGACCAATAAAAACTAAGTGTTCTTTTTTCTGAGACACCGCGACGAGGGACGTACAGCGTCGTTTGTGGTTGGTGGATGTAGCAACGCATTGGATTAAGGGGGATTATGGCATCTTCAAACACGTCGAGATTCCTTCTATTGCACAGAATATTTAGAGATTCCTTGTATAATATTGAAGTGTGTGAAAAAATGACTCGTCCTCATGCATGGAATAAAGCTTTAAGCACAGAGTCACGCACGTATGTGATCCATCAAATTACTTCGAATGATAACCATTCAGCTAGCTCCTTAGGAATCTTAGAAATCTTTTTCACGCGTATGTTATTGATTTTAGGAATTAGTGTAGCAGAAGTTTTAAAACTTATTAAATTGATACAATCAAATCAATCCATCAATTCCGTCTGATTTGGCTAATAAAAAATGTTGACATTTTTACTGTTTTCTCAAGACATGTGGTGCCAATGAGCCCTGCCGAGCGCCGCATTAGGAAAAATCTTGAAAAAATTAGAAGGAACGAAGAAGAAAGGATCAAAATGAAAAGAAACAGGCATTGATCAAAAAAGAAAAAGGCTAAAAATTTGAAATAAAATAAAAATAAAGAAAAAATGGGGGTGTTGAAAGGGGCGGTGGCATGGGCCTGCAAGCCCTCATTTGTGCCGTCGTTTGTGGCGAGGGTAGCGGGCAGAGGCTGCCAGCTCTCGCCAGCTCTCGCCGGCAATTTAATTCAGGTTTGGAGAAGGCAGTGAAGACCTGGGTGGGGGAACAACATGATTTTGGGCATTTCTGCAACCTTTAGTTAACATTGGCAATCCCGTAGAGAGAGAGAGAGAGAGAGAGATTTAAACAAAACAAGGTCAACATTTTTCACTAGTCAACTCCAACAAGCTTAACTGGCTGAGTTGATTGCAAAACATATAACAACAAATAAAATCAGAATTCTGCTTAGTTATCACAAATTAGAACAGACATGAGGAATATTTGGTTGTCTATGTCAGTTTCCTCAGTGAGTTTTTCATGAGAAATTGTTAGATCACATTTGTGGATTTTGCCTCCAATGTAATTTAAGGCTGGAAAATACTTGAGCGATTATAATCTATAATTCTCTGTATTCATAGTGGAATTCTATGCAATTGGCTCTCTTTATGGAATAGGTATCATAACTCCTAAACCATGTAAATTTCTTACATCTTTGTCATTTTTCGTTGATTCCTCTAGTAATTTTTTCTTCTCTAGTTAAACTTAAGTTGCAAAATTCAATATCATGTAGGTTTTTTTTTTTTTTTTTGGTAAACCTACATGATATTGAATTTTATCATGCTCGTAAGTGTAAGACCACCATATTAATGACTGAAATAATAATTGACCCCCTAAAAAAAAAAAGATTCGCTCTCGGTCATTTCAGCTCCATAATATCAATCCTCAGAAAAGGAAAACAAAAAAATACAGGCACACCAAACTATTAAGAAGGTCCAGTTAAAATGATTTGGGCCGATTTTTGGGGTTACTCTTTCTTAGTCATTGAGCCCAAGAGCCTGGTTAAGCAATGAGAAGCTCGAAAACAAATGAATCCATCGATGTAATTCAGCCCAAGAATATTCCATGCTGTGTCAGTTTAGTCTGTAAAACCCAACTTCAACGTCCATCAATTAAAAAAAATATTGATTAGGACGTTTGCATTTTGTGTTCTTGTCCAGTTTGTTTTGAGTCAAATTTCCAAGAGCAGAAGCATTTAGCTCTCTTACTGCTATGTATAGAAATAAAATGGAAAAATAAAGAAACATGCATTAAAGGAGAAAACGTTCCTTATAGGATTTTTAACCTAGTCCATTGTTGTCAATGGATAACTTTATACTTAATTGGTCGATCTCACGGCACATGTGAAATAAGCTAACTTTTGACATTGAATATTTATAGGTATCTGAAGTAATCAACAATGCTTGATATGTTAAAAAAATAAAAATTAAATGTTCCCCATCAAGGATGCGCACCTACTAACAATTTGTATATGTGATTAAATTAGCAATCGGTGGTTTTGTATTAGGTTCTTCCAATTCACATCTAAAAAATCCATTTTTATCTCAATTTTATTTGAAAATTGAAAATTCATCCTTACAATTCCATCGTTTTTCCCCCAAGGAATGAAATTACATTTGGTCCTTTAGTATGCACATAACCAGTGGGTTTTTCCATTGTGTCCAAACTTGCGAGTTCAGTTCTCTCTATTTGCCCGTCTTTTCTACTATCTAATCGGAGGTTTCGCACGGAAGGTGAAATCCCAGCCAAATATCTCAAGCAGAAACAACCCCCAGGTGTCCTCGAACAGCTTCGGTTTGCACTTGCTCAGTCAGAACTGAAATGGTGTTTTGGGGTGGCAATTTGTCCCTTGTTTGGAAGCCAATCGTTGCAGCTCAAGTCACATGGCATGAACATGTACTTTTCAAAGAGTGCTCAGACTTGTCCATCTTCTTTCCCCAAACTCACTTTGGCCCATTGCTCAAGAGTCCAAAATAAGATTGCGAATTGGGTTGCTAAAGCCCAATTTTGTAATACTTTCCCTCAAAATTAGGTTTCAATCCCCTTTAGGTTGCGTTTGGCAGTCAGAATAAGATATGATTTATCCTATCTTACGTTTGATGCTCGCTTAGGACAGGATAAAGTCGGATATAAGATAAATATAAGTAGGATAAAATTATCTCATGGAAGAATGTGAGATAAATATGGATAGAATTTATAATGTCCATAATAAGAAAGTTATTACTCGGATAACAAACTTATTAAGTTAACAAAATTGAAATTATATTTCAATATAAATAATATTTGAATTCTAATTTAAGAAATTAAAAATAAAAAATAGAAATTTATTTGTAATTAATCTTATTTTAATTTATATATTCAATTGCAATTCTATCTCATAATAAACATTCAATCTATAAATTAAATGTTAAATTTATTATATATTTTAGGTATGTTAGTACAATTTACTATTTGATAAAATTTTATTAAAGAATGATGAAGGGTAAAAAGAAATAATAAAGAAAATAATATAAAAAAGAGGAAATATAAAATAAAAATAAATAGTATTAGGAGATATTTTCATCATCTCTATTTATAAACATTTAGGTTCATTTATAATGACATGCCATTTATATCAAAAAAATTGTACATGATATGATGTGAATATATCCAACTTTAATATTGCGATTCACTAAACAATGGACAAGATATAAAAAAAAAAAAAAAAACCCGGGATTTCATATCATGTCTTATCATGGTCATATATCCCGATTAAAAATCTGGACGACCAAACATAGTCTTACTCCCCTACTTTTGGATTTGTTATGTCCTAAAACTCAAAGTTTTTACTCCTCTTATGGCACGTTTTGAATGAAATGAGCTTTTGCAATAACAAATAAAATGTAAGGTTCATGAATTATTTCTATAATTCATCTAATTCATTACGTTTTGTAATCTTCGAAATGCCTACATGGAAGGGTAAAGACCATCACCGGGTCGGACTCCCCGTGCCCACTTAATGCTTACATTGAAGAGTAATGGTTTGAAAATAATCACTGCAAATTAATTACTCGCGAAAATTAACATTAAGCGCATTGAATATCCATGAATTCTTTCCAAGCCTTTCTTCGATTTTGTTCAATCGGGTTAGTTAAATTACTTGATATGCTCCAATATGTGAGACCATCTATCTTCTCCTTTTGGGCAGGTGACATAGAATTCTTTGGATTAAAAATTTAGGGGACGAGGTAAATTCACCGGTTGACTGCTCAAAAACGACACAGTATGAAGGCGCAAACTTGATGATGAAGCAACCGGAAGACGACGGACGCGAGCACGTGGTGACCCCATTTCTGAATGATATTTTGCATTCTCTAATTATTTTTTTGCTTTTTTTTTTCTTCTCCGTTTGTGCCCCAAGACCACGTACATCATTTGCCGACTTACTCATTCTGTGCCAAGGGTGCGACAATAGGGTTTCCAAATAAACAATAAGCCCCCAGCCCAAATGTCTCATTCAAACCCATAAGACCATTTTGTAAGCCCTTCCGGTTTCGCTTCCGCCGGCTGCAAAGGGAAAATAGAAGAGTAGAAAAAGTCAAGAGGTTGTAATCCTATGAACAAATTCTCTTAATTAAGCTATAACTTCATGCCAGCTCGGGTTTTAGATTGTTGGGTGGATTCAAGAGGATATAATAGTATGAAATGTGTTATAAAGAAAGTTTAGGGTTTCGTGAAACTATGAGATTTGATAGGAGTTGATCCTAGGATTGCAATCTGGTCGGGATGATATTTTAAAGTTTGTTGCATGCTAATGGAACTAGATTCAAGCTAATGTGTTTGGCGTTGGTTTCCACCCATCTCTAGCCATCTTTTGGATTGGAGGCAAGTTTGCCTTCTAAGTATGTTGAGTTAACTATTCGATTATTCTGGACCCACTTAAAATAGGCATCAATAGATTTTCAAATGGACCTTTCAAATTTGGCGTGTGAGTTACCGACATATCAAACAATAGTAGTTGTCATACTTTGGTGAGTTTTTTCACCCGTGTGTTAGAGTTGTTTTGATACCGAATAGTATTAAATAGTGAACTCTTAGTTAGGGTAATTATCTATTTGATTTTTATATTTGTTTAGAATTTTTGAATATTTTTCACTAAAGGTAGGTTTGGTTGTTTGGTTTTGCATTTTCAAGTAAGTGGTACTTATCTCTTCCATGATTTGTAAAGAGGCATCAACGGATATAATATTCATTTAAAAGAAAAAGGTGGTGTTTTAAAGCATATTACATCAAGCTAAATCGATCATTTGATACTTTTTTGGTTATTTAAAATGACATGATCAAGTATTAGAAGTGGATTATTTGTCAAATGGTATTGAGCAATGCTTTATAAAATATATTCTTCTTGACGATGGAATTGCGAAAAGTTATGTAAATATTGATTGATGAACCTGCTTTATAAAATAAAAATAATTAAATGTTTTATAGCTGATTGGAGGATCGTGGTAGAGATTTTATGCTCCCGTTATCATGATATGTCCTTATTGAAAGGTCGTAAGTATGCATACTATTTTCAAAAAAATTTTTACTTGGTTGAGCCACCGACTAATATGGGTGAAGACCTTTGTCACAGGGAATCTTGGTAATTTGTCAAGGACAATAAGAGTGACAATATTTTAACATTGAGCACTCGATCGATCAACAGATGGTCATGGGAAATCTTGGTTTGTCATGGGCTTTAAGAATGATAATATCTTGTCATTGAGCGCTAGATTGATCAATAGATTGGATTATTGATATTTGCTTTGATATTATTGATTGAATGAGTATTTCTGATATGTATAAAACTTTCTTAAAGTGATGTAACTCATCTATGTTCTTGTTCATATAGTATATGCTAGATCTGGATATATCTATATCTAGTACTATTATAAAAGTGCATATTGGATGTCCAATTTGCTTAAAATGGATTTGTACTACTTACTGACCAACAATAGTTTGTTCTATAGCTACTAGTGATAAGCACAAGAGCAAAGTTGGTGGGGAATTTTTAGGAGTTGGAGTTTGGATAAGTTGAAATGTCTACACATATGTTGAAATGGTATTTGTTGGATTAACATCATTAGTCACTAGAGATGTATATATTTATTTGTTGGGTTTAAACTATTTTTTTCTATTTATTTTTTGGGTATATATATAGTTAATACTAGTAATTTGTAGGAGGCAACGTCGGGGAGGAGGATGAACATGTCATCTCCCCCATACTTACAAACTTATGGGAAATTGTTCAATCAGTCCTAAATTTGTTGTTCCAAAGCCAACTTAATCATAATTTTTTTAATTTTATTAATTTAGTCCTAAATTTTTATGTGGAATTCCAATTTAGTCATTCAGATCAATTTTCATCAAAAATTACTGATACAATTTTGTACCACATAAGATGCCAACAATGATCGGGTTGCCACCTCAGCAATTGGTATCGAAATTGATCGAAATGACTATATTGGGATTGGACACAAAAGATTAAGGATGTGTTTAGTTCAGCTTTACAAATGAACTTTAGATGTAATGCAAATTTTGAAAGTCAAAAACCTTTTGAAGAAATGCAAATTGTGTTTGGTAAAAATTCTTTATAGATGGGCTTTGAATTCAAGGAGTGTTTAGCAAAAATCTTTTTACAATGGGCTTTGACTATAGTTTTTATTTTTTATATTAAAAAAAGAACTTAAACCCTTTGCCATAGCTAACGAAAGGCTATGTTCGCGTGCAAGCCAAAGCTAGCATTGGCCGCTGTTGGCTGAGGTCGCTCAACCTTGGGCAATCTCCAACGAGGGTCATGTGACCAAGATGGCACGCAACCCAAGTGATCGCCACCTAAGTCGCAAGGATCACCACTAGACCCAAGCAATGGTTGTCTAAGGTTGCACAACCCAAGTGACTGCTACTTAGGTCTGGCAACCCTAGGCTACCCTCACCCGGGTGTCATAAGGGTCGCATGACCCCAAGCAATGGACACTTGAGGTCGTCGGAGGTTGTGAGACCCAAGCGACGATCACCTAAGGTCGTATAACCTCTAGCAAAGATCACTTGGGTTAGGCGACTCTTGCTGACCCTTTGCTAGCCACTTGTTGGCCCTTTGTTGGTCAGATTTGGCTTCATCGATTGCCGTCACATGAGGAAGAAGAGTAGTTACACAAAGGGGCAATATTGAAAAACTAACAAATGGATGTAGGGTCGTTTGGAAGAAAAAAATCTAGTTTTAGCATTTGGCCAAATGCTTACTAATATGAGGCTTTCACTTTCCTAAAGCCAACATTTTTATATGGGTTAATTCCAAAAAAAAAAGCTCTTTGGAAAAAATGAACAAAGACTAAATTTTGGTCCTTTTTTTTTTTTTTAAAAAAAAAAAATCACCAACTGAAATCCTAAATCTGGCCCCCTTAAAAATTCATTGAAAAGTTTGAATAACCAAGAATTGACATTCATAAAAAAAAAATCTACAGATTGATTTATGACTCATTATCATTTTGGTAATTTTCCACCAATACACAGCTAGAACATTTTCTCCTAAAACAAGTTATAAATGTTAATGTAAATTTTGATGTTGGGCATTATTCATCATAAATTTATTTATAGTCACCAAGTAGGGATGAACATTTGAAAAGGTCAACCATATGCAGCACTACAGTAAAATTCATTTTTCCTGAATAATTAAAATAAGTACATGGCCGGCTTGGTTTCGATGTTGCAATTGGTAAGTGCATCTCTAATTTCCCCCTTCCTTTTGTACCCATAACTTTCAATCCACTAGAAGCTCTTCGGTTTTGCATGTCATTGACTGTTTTTTTTCTTAGAAAAGGAAAGGTTGGATCCATTTTCATTTTCTTCATCGAGACTGCTCGGCTTTTCGGTTCAAGTTCTTTGAGGGGATGGGTCTCGACTCGGGTCATAGTGACCATGCTTATGACATGTTCGGGTCTGGTCGGGTATCAGTAAGAACCCTACTTGAGCCGTCGATACCCCTACTAAGAGAGCAGACACCGAAGATCACGAGAGATCCTCTTGCAAATAAACTATACAAGTTTGAATTACTTCAATGGACGGGGAATCTGGAGCACGACTTTTAAAAGGGTGGTTGGATCGACTTGGTGGTCTCCGTCGTCTCTTCGCTTTGCTTCCACCTTCCCACCATTTGTCTTTTCTCTCAGCCTCGCCGTTCGACTTATAGCAACATCATTTGTATACTGTTGAATTTTGTAACTTTTTGACGTGTTCTCGTAGGCTTAACGCCGCCTACTTTTCCTTTACAATTAAAAACATGAAATCTTGGTAATTTCTAATTTGTGCTTATCTTACTCTTCTAATTGCTTTGCATTGTTTTGAATTAAAGTGGCCTGGAAAAAAATTAAGTCATGCAGAGAACCGCGTGCAAGGCACAGGTAAGAACACTAGTCTGTATATATAAGGGTTTTTTTTTTTTTTTTTTTTTTCTCGGTAAATAGAAGATACAAAACTAAGAAAAATCATCTTCTAAAGTCTACAATCTCAACTTTATCACTAAGCAAAACATGAGATAATTTTCTAGGAGGCTGCAAGTAAAATGCTGTATCCAAACGTTTCGTTATGCCAACATTGGCAAGCATATCATATGGCCAAATACATTCCCGAAAAATGTAATGAATGTTGAACTCAATGTAAGTGGGCTTTTTAGATTCATGATGGGGAAGGTTTTGGCCATTGATGATGTAAAATCAATCAATAACATTTTAATTTTCAATATCTCATTGAAGAGAAGTGAACACGAAATGAAATATAAAAAGGTTTCTATTAGCTTAGATTGTCATCGATGAAGTTCTTCATAGGTAAGTGGAAAAAATTGTCCAAAAAGTCTTAAACATCTAATATAGTAGTCAATTTAGTCCAAACTTTTGAATCACATCAATTTAGTCTTGTATTTTTTGACGATTTGTCAAATGTAATCCTAAACTTTTCAATATTGCCAATTTAGTCACAAAACTTTTTGACAATTTGCTAATGAATTATTTCAGGCCAATTATCCAAATAATAGATTTAGGATTGAATTGACAAATTTTCAAAAAATTTATAACTAAATCACAAATTCAAAGATTTATGATCTAATTGGTAAATCGTCAAAACATTTAAGATTCAGTTGACACAATTAAAAAGTTTAAAACTAATTTTGTTGCCGTACAATAGATTTATGGCTTTTTGAATAATTATCCCTAGGTTTTGAAGAACAATTTGATTATTAAGAGATAAATTTAGTTGAGCTACGGCCAAACTCAAATTGTTGAAGCTCTTTCTTTTTTTTGTTTATTTTAGTATTAATTCTTACTACTTTTACTTTTTATTGATTTCTCGGTGTTGTTTATCCATCAACAATTTTGTGGGTTTCTTAATAATTATTGGTCAATCAAAATTCTGTTTTTTTTCTTTTTCCTTCTTTCGGAATCGAAACGGCGGGCAACAAAAGACCTTGACTAACATCTCATCAAAGCTGTGAAGGAATCGAAAGGGCGGGCAACAAAAGACCTTGACTAATATCTCATCAAAGCTATGAAGGACAAGGCACTTAGCTTCAATCACGTTCTCGACACACCGAAAAACAGGAGGATCCAAAGAGGTTGGGGACTCGACCCCACTATCTTCTCTTCGGCAGTGTCTATTCCCTCTTTGTAATTTTGTTGAGGATTGTCCGTGCTTGACTTCCCTTTTCGTTTCTTTTTTTTTCCTCACCATTTCACTCGTTATGACTTGTATGCCATTATGAGTATAAATTTTAGTGTGGAGACCCTTGCTGTAAGCCTGTATAGCCGTGTTTGGTTAAAAGTTAATACAATGCTTACATTACCGAAAAAAAAAAGCAAAAAAACAAAAGACCTTGACCAAATGGATGGGGCAGGCGATCGGCTTACCGCGTAGGAAGGACAAGGATAGGGGAAGGGTGGTCCGACCCGAATGTGGAGGGTCCGACCCGAATTTATCCATAATTTGTCATTTTTTTCTTCCGCTTGCACATGCTTTCTCTTACCATCAACTTCACCGAACTCTAAATTTTATCTAGGGTTCTATATACAGCTAATTACTAATAAAAAAATAAAATAAAATGATTTTCTCCACTTTCTTGGTTTCACCTTAATGGGTGTTCTTTTGGGAATATCATATTCGGATGAAGAGTCTTAATTTCTTATTTTCATAGGGGGCTGTGATCATGTTTAGTATGTTGCTAATGACTTAAAATAATTACCAAAGATGGTAGCAAGACTTTGATTCCATTTTCTTCCTGTGAACAAATTGAACATAAATAAGGAATGGCAAATGGTAGTACCCTATATTATTAATCTAAACAAGATGATAAGGTTGTGTTTGCAAGTTATTTTTACATTCTCTTTCTTTCGCTATGCTTCCTAAATGAAGCTTAATAGTTGTTCCTTCTTTTAGATCGTGGGTGGTTCCTGAATTTAGCCTGAGAGCATACCAGTTGATTTATATTTTGCCCTTCAATTTGGATAGATAGAGAGGGAGGGTAGGGCTCTTGATTTTTTTTTTTTTTCATGTTATTGAAGAGTTGAACAATGAAAACAGATGGGAATGTCTGATCAAATTGATCAGGTCATGTTGGAACAAGGTTCAAGTCTAAGTAGTGGACAATTTTCTATTTTCGATGGTTTTTCTATTTTAATCTTTGAAAAAGCTTGTTACAAGAAAAATTAATTACAGTAGAAAATTAAAAGGATATATTTGTTTTAGGGATAAATGTACCGGAAGATCTAAAACTTGTTACGGAAATAAAATCGAGTCATAAAATTTACAAAAATTGTAATCAAGTCATAAAATTTATCAAGTTGGTGCAATTGAGTTATCCGTTAACTCTATCCAATTTAGTTAACGGAAAATATTATCATGGCTTTTAAAAAAAAAAAAAAATTCTATGTTATGTGGCGATAACGTCATTAAAACATCTAACGTAGGGCTAAACCACGTTGTTTTGGTTTAAATGTAATTAAATGTAAATTTATTTAAAATAAATTTAAAAACGCTAAAGAAAGGGAGTTTTGAGAAACTAGGCCGGCAAGGTTGGGGATGGCCAAAATAATGGCGCCATTTTGTGAATTAAAAAATTTTATTAAAAAAAATCACATTTAGACCAAAATGAGGTCATTTTAGCCATGCATGATAAAATAAATAAATAAACAAGCCACATTGTGTCATCGGCATCTCCCATCAACATGGTAAAATGGCGATAGCATCATTAAAACATGTGACAAAAATTAAAATAATGTTGTTTTGGTTCAAATCTAAATTTTAATGCAAATTTTATTTGAATTCATTTTAAAAAACTTTAAAAAAGAGAGAGTTTTGAGAAGCCAAGCCGGCAAGGTTGAGGATGGCCAAAATGATGACGTCGATTTTATAAATTAAAATAAAATTTTTATTAAAATCATATTTAGACCAAAATGACGTTGTTTTAGCCACATCTAATAGGAAAAAATAATAAACAACCCACATCGGTATCTCCCATCAACTTAATTGGATGGAGAGAATGGAATGACTCGATTACATAAATATAATAAGTTTCATAACTTAATTATACTTTTTATAAATTTTAAAACTAATTTGCACTTTCGTGACAAGTAAATTGGGAGAGCAATTCATTTTCTATTCATTTGTTATTGTATAGGTAAATAAATCGAAGAAGGAAAGACATGCAATTACTTGTGGTGGGCTGCCCTGTGGATGGAACGGGTTATACGCAACATGTACTTTTACCAATAAAACTTAATGGTATTATGCCGCATCCTTGAATTAGAGGGTTACTATAGTCATTTAGAGAGCAGGCGCCGAATTTTAAAACTGATCTTTACATACGGCACAGATATTTAATATTTCCCAGTTAAAGCATAAACGTGATGGTCGACATTATTCATCACACATCACGAGAAATGGTCAACATAGCATTTCTATTTGATTGTTTAATTAGAGTTAATACCGCGAAAAAGTTTAAACTAATTTTTTACTACAAAAAACTCCAAATCGATACATCTATAACAAATTTACCCCAAAAACCCTAAATTAGTACACTTGTGATAAAGTTATCTCAAATTGGTACACTTATGATAAATTTATCCCAAATATAGACCCTCCATTAAATTAGATTAATACTATAAAAAATAACAAATCTAGACAAATAAAGAGTAAAATCACCTATTATCCAACAAAAAAAAAAAACTCGGTAATTTGATAGTAAAATATAATAGAAACTAACAAATGATAAACTTGTTACAAGTGTATTGATTTAGGATAAATTTATCAAATATGTATCAATTTACAGTTTTTTATGGTCAAAAAATTAATTTGAGGTAAATTTATCAAAATATACCAATTTGAGGTTTTTCATAATATTAACCCTTTTAATTGGCATTTGCTCTACAAAATCTTATAATAAGGACTTTTAGGATTTTTTTTTTAATTGAGTGCCCTAAAGACACTAACTTGTTGAGTAAATAATGTTGAAAGCTTACCATTTTTCAATGTACCGATTTTTCTCATGTTTTGTAATCAACATATTCAAAAATAAAATCAATTTGTATAAACATACATAAGAAGGGTATTGGAAATAGGAATAATAATTAGGCTTAATATCATGAAAAATTACAAATGGTACCCAAGTTGGTACACATATGACAAATTTACCATTTATTAATTTATGTTAAATTTTAATGTCAAATTGTTGAATTAGTTTTACCCTACATTTGTCACAAGTGTACTAGTTTGGAGTTTTTTGTTGTGTTAATTTAATTTAACAAAAATTAATAGATGGTAAATTTATCATAAATGTATTAGTTTATAATTTTGGTAATAAAAAAATTAGTTTTGGGTAAATTTATCACATGTGTATCAATTTGATGTTTTATTGTTGTATTAATCCTAATAATTATAGTAATAATAGTAATGCTCAAGCTAACAACCTTATTAAAATATAATCAAATGATAACATGATCACCGTCGACTCTACACCTCTTTCCATCGAGAAAAAGGCGATATAGCGTGCCCAATTTAATTTTCTTTTTCACCCAAAAGGGTTGAGAAAAAAAAGGTGAGAATTATTCTAGTGGAGCGTTTGATTCCATTCAAAAGATCATAGCTTCTCCACGTATAAGGATATCCATCGTGGAATAAATTATCATAAAGTTAATATTTTTCTAGTGACGTCGCATAGTCAACTTTATAAAGATTAGAAAGAGGGAGATGGTGTTGATAAGACGTCAATCAATTTCATTTTTAAAATACGAAGAAAAGGAGAGAAAAGATATGTAATTAAGCGAATGTTCAGATAAATAAGAGAATATTCCATGGGGCTCGCATCTGCTTTTTCTTTCGTAGGGTCCGTGGACAATCGCAATCATGGAGCTCGCTTTCCCTAGGTTTTTGCCCTAATTTTGGTTTTTTTTTTTTTTTTGCCTCCCCAAATTTTTCTTGTTTTTATAAGAAATTGACCCAAAATAATTTGCAAGAATTATACCTGCGATTTCTCAGGTTCTCGTCACTCATTTGTCGAGCCTTTGATAGAAAATAATTGAAATTTGAATGAAAATTGAGTTTTGCTATTATTCGACTTCGAATAAGATTTCTTGATCAAATGTCTATTCTAAGTCTAAATTAGTGGGGATATGATTGGCTCTGTTATTATTGTTTGTGCTTACTTAACAATGGCAAGAATAAGCGTGGACCACGTAAAGTGGTAATCTTGAGATAAACCAAACCACCAAGGGAAGGCAGTTATGAGGATTATGATAATTTATATTCTAAATTTTTAAAGTATAATAGAAATGACATGCTTTATTTGTTGCAAAATTCATTAATTTTAAAGAATCGCTACAAGCATGTGAAAGACAATTGTGCTCAAACCTTTTTTTTAAGACTTTTTCGAACGCCTCCCACGACTTTTTCTAAGACAACAAAAAAGTAAATGTTCATACGTGTATTAAATGATAAATCTTAAAGGTGCGGAACATCCTCCAACTTTTTTAAAGTGATTAAAAAATTTCGGAATAAAAATGCTACGAGTGCCTTAACTTTTTCACGATGCTTAAGTGTAAAAACTCGAGTGTCATAACTTTTAAAAAATGTCAATTTAAATGTCATGACTTTCAATTAATCATTCGAAATATTAAAGATTCAGTTTACTTTCAAAGAATATGTTTGCCCATTTACGATTATACTATTTTTTAAGAAAAAATCTGTTTTTCATCCCTATAACTTTGAATTTGCTTTATCAGATAAAAAGGCTAGCCAAATAAAAAATTTAGGATATTTAAATGCCTTTTCTGTTCATAATCACGAAGTAAATATAGCGAAATAATCTTCTGGCAAAGCTTCCTGCCAAATAGATAGGAGTGTCTCGTTGCGTTTCCGCTTTTGATTCTATTTTTTACTATTATTATTTTATAACAGTTCTATAATACCGTATGTCGACAATTTAAACTACACATGATGTTTAAGTAAATAAAATAATATGAAATGATTTTTCAAGTTTCGCCCGCTTAGATATTGCCAAGAAAAATTGCAAATGAAAGACTAACGTTTTTAAAGCCACAATAAAGGCTAAGAGGTGGAAAAAGATTTCGTAATAAAATCCTCATATATGTAGAAATCATACATATACGAGAAAATAGAAAAATATATTGATTATATTGCCGGTGAAGTTGGAGTCACAGTGGAGAGTTGAATCTCCATCTTCTCAGGGGGTTAGGATGAAGATGATTTAATTTCAAGTGTGGATTTCGACTCTCATATCCTGCAAGGAGGCAGGGCAAGAGTTTGAGGATAAGAGTTAAAATAGAAGTAGAGTAGGACCAAAAAAAAAAAAAAAAAAAATCGGAGTCACAGTGGTGCTCCTTAAACACCCCTCATCAATTGCAATTGCAATCTCTCTATGGTTCCAATTTTGTATTTTGTATTTTTTTTTGTATGTGTCGGCTCTTTTTATTCTTTTTAATCGTTTACTGGGGGAAACCTAGAACTATAAAAACTGAACGATTCTAACACAATTACACATAAAATTGAAATCAATGTCGACACTTACATTATAACTTTTCCTTGATCTAATTGATGGGTGTATAAGAAATTATGCCCTTCTTTCCTCCTCCATCTATGCATTTCATTGCTCCACCGAAAATTCTCACCGCCTCAGCCGTACTCCAAATTGGTAGTTTTCGCAATCTGGGAAACGTTCATGACCCCTGCTCTCTCTTTCTCTTGCTAGTTCTTTCTCTATCGTTTCACATTTCAACCATTCACGTAAGCATTCTTTTATTTCGACACACGTGATAGTTGTATAAACCTCATGCGAGACTTAAACCCTAATTCAAAGAAAGGTAAAGCAAAGAAAAAGTTGGAAGAGTGAAAAAAAATAGAAAAAAGAGAGAGAGAGAGACAAAAGAAAAGGGAAAAAAGAAGAAGAGAATCTTCTTACTTTTGGCCGTGAAAGTGAAAAGGGCATTGAAAACAAGACCTTCTCAAGGGGGTTATCGAGAGGCGGGCAAGTAAACACTGGACCCCAACAAATTATTACCGGACTTCTTAAGGAAGTCATCCAGCCACTCAGCTAGGAAATCTGTGGATCCCATCGATGAATCAACACTTTTCTTGGGCTACTCACAAAGTTGGTCCATCTAATATTGTCACTACTGTTCGATTTTGATCCCATACTTTATTTCGCGGCGGACTTTAATGCTGAAACTGATCCTCCATCGCTATTACATGACACATTCCATATTCTTTCCAAATATCCACAGAAAATGCCGACTAAGCACCGGAGATGAACATGTGGCCCCAGTGTAGTATGGACAAATAAAAAGTCGAGGGAAATTACAAAACTGGCCCTTGTACTCTGCTTCGGTTCAATTTGAATTCTTGAACTATTTTTCGGTTCTGATTTTAGGACACACTTTTTCCCATCCAAATGCAAGCAAAATAATGTTTATTAAGTGCTAAAGATTAATATATGGCGTTGAGACGTTATTGTTAGTGCAAAAATTGAAGTGACTTTTCCTAAATGATCACAACATCAGCATTATTTTCAAGAGATTTGGCTCATATAATTGGAGAGGCATTACAACTCTAGGCTAAGTTGCCCTCCAGTATGGTTAATTCATCATAAAAGGGCAATGGCTAGGACAATTGCATTGGTGGCTAGCAGAAGCAAGGTTGCTAAATACCTATAACAAAAGCTGGGTCATAATTGTTGGAGAAACATCTTTAGGAATTTTGATGATTCAAAATTATAATCGGTATAATATTTATTATGATAAGTGCATATGTTCATGATATTTTCATAAGGATAGTAATGATATTCATGACGACTTTAAAGCCCAGCTTGTACCAACACTAATGATGAAGATCTTGATAAAACCTAAAGTAAGCAATGTGGTGAATCCATCGTCATTAGCTTTTCATCACAAGACTTCTCGTAGCTGAGTTGCTCGGTAAGTTCAATAGAAAAAGAGATTGCGAATTGTCCTTATACGACCTGTCTGTAAACGACATTGACTGACTATTATAATTGACTCGTGATGATGTCGATATCAAACACGAAAATATCAAGTCATTGATCTGTAAACGGCATTGACTGACTATTATAATTGGCTCGTGATGATGTTGATATCAAACACGAGAATATCAAGTCATTGACGATGCTAGTGTAAAGCAATGTATATTAGAGGATGCTCTTGGAGACTTAAATATAGCCTTTGGCAACTGGAATAGTGCACTAGAAGAATCGGAAATTGTTAGAGAACCAAAAACAGCTTTTGTTGGCACTATCAGAGCAGCCGGCAATGTAATAGCAACGGCAGAATCTACTTCAGGAAACCTTGCTAACATTCACAATAAATAAATAAATAAATAAATGCATCGATAGTCTAGCTTTAGAACAGCAACTTGCAAAGAATCCTAACGGCACAAAATCTATTTCAAGAAACCTTGCTAATGTTCTAGGGACTATCTCTAATGGGAAGATTGAAGATGTTTATACAAAAGAAAACCATTGAAGCCAAAAGGATTGGATAATTTTTTTTTAAACAAGCTGAAAGCGTTCAATGCTACATTCCAATCATATATAGTTTATAGAGTAGATATAGGCTTGGCGATAAAATCAAATCATTATAAGTTGCTATGTGATTGTTTTTTTATCTGACTTATTGCACATCAACTTCACCACATCTCGTTAATACATGCTTCTTCTGGTTTTCGCATTTTGATTGCTGATTTCCGCGCAATTTTCAAATTTTGTAAAAATAATCTATTTATCTCTTCTATGTTGCTTAATTTGCCCCGATAAGAATCACAACTTTAAAGTTTCCTTGCATGTACTCATACATATGAAATCGTTTAATTTTTTTCGAACTAGCTTACATATATTGCTTAATAATTTTTTCCCACGTGTGGACACAAACATCTTAGAATCAACCACTGGCCGCGGTGGCTCCACTAGATAAGACTCTGCTAATCCTTAACGAAGAGGTGAAGGGTTCAAAACCCATGGGAGGCGCTAGGTGTATTAAGTGTAACTCAGGGGTGGTGGATCCTCCTGCTTAAGTGTCACTTGGGGGTTTACGGCGCGGCTGTCGGCTGCAAGCCGGTTCCTCCAATACAAAAAAAAAAAAAAAATCTTAGAATCAAGATAAAAACCCTATCAAATCAAATTGAACAAAATGTCTAGATCAGAGCGTGGCCAAGACGAGTGTTCTACATGAAATTCTCTAATCCCATGGCAACATCCCCGTGAATGTTGGCTAGCACTCGCCAATGGCCGGCAAAGTCGGAACCATATGCAATCTCTCTCTCTCCCTTCCCTCAGGTTCCAATTTTGTTTTTTCTTTTGTTTTAATCTTTTTTTGACATGGCGCTGTGTTAGAATCACTTGTCCTTCAAAAAAACATTAATAATGTCACGCGGCATTTTTCTATCAATCAAATTTGACAAAGTGATGAAAATACTTGGTTACATTTTTACTGGATAAGTTTTATAACTCGATTATACTTTCATGATAATTTTTCGAACTTTTAATGCACCAACTCTAAAGTAAAATTAATGATGAAAGCAATATGTGAAACTTTATTAGCAATTTTGACTAGCGAGCAGTGCGTGCCGGACCACGAGTTAATAAAACAATAGGGACAAAAAAGTCTGAGAAAACCACCGGCCGCGATGGCTCCGTTGAATAAGGCTCTGCTGATCCTCAGCCCAGAGGTGAAGGGTTCAAAACTCAGGAGAGGCGCTAGGTGTATGAAGTGTGACTCCAAGGATGGTGGTCCTATTGTTTATGTGTCACTTGGGGGTTTACGGCGCGGCTGTCGGCTGTAAGCCGGTTCTTCAAGAACCGAAAAAAAAAGAGTATGAAAAACAATGTCGGTTGGTGCAACATTTCCAATCCATTTCATTTTTTACAAAAATCTAAAAGATCGAGGAGTGGGGCGAGCATTCAATGAGCCCTCAAATTGCGTGGTTGTTACAATCTCATTTTAAAAACTCAGGTCTAGGTCTATTGGATTCCTTAACCTAGTCTTGGAACTACCGGAATTGGACGGATGAACTTTCATTATTATTAAAACTTATACTTTGATTAAACTTGCCTTATTGCAATTTATTTTCCCTTTCAGATTTAAGTGGCCATGTGGTTTCCAAACCAGCTTTCACGTATTTTGACGGGTCCACATTTTTGGCCAATATTAAGGTAACTTTTCTTCACATCAACCTGGGGCATTAATTGACCCAAAAAAAAAAAAAAAACCTGGGGCATTAAAGAATTTACTCGTTTAATGCTTCCGACAAGATTTGAACCAAGACTACAAGGAGAGAAATAAACTCTCTAAGTCGTTACAGCTACACTAATCCTGCAACCCGAGTCAATACCTTGCTAACTTGCCTCCTTACTATCATATAAAACGAAGAAGACGATTCACTAATTTCAATTTTAAAACTTGAATCTTTTGTAATTTAAAGTAAGATTCGAAAAAGTTCAAATTTTTAAATATTTCTCTCTTTCCACGCAAGATCATCCTTTCATCTATTGTTCCTATTATTGATATTTGTAACAGACAAAGCGCGTTTGACATAAATTCTTTGGTTACTAAAATATTTGTAACAGACAAAGTGCATTTCAAATTACTTTAGTTACTAAAATATTAAAAGAAACTGTGAATACTTTGAAGTATTCACTATCGAGTGACGACATAATGTGAAAGCGAGAATTCTAAAAATTAAAACTGAAGGAGCCGCCTACCCATCAATATGCCCGTAAGCATTGCGAAATAGTAACACTAGATGCATTTAACTAGATGCATTTAATTTCCTACTTTTAAATTTTCATTTGTCAATTTATGACATACATATAGGGATATGCAAAAGAATCAAGAATTGTTTTGAGATGGACTAGACTGGCCTAGAACTGACGATTTTTATGGGGACTCATCCGAGTCTTAATTCTAACTTACTAGAACCAGTGAGTATTAATCCGATTTCCGGTTATAGGTGTGGAACAGCCCACCTAACCACTTAGACCAAACTGGTACATATATATATATATATATATATATATTTTTTTTTTTTTTTTTTTTTAATTTTTACGTTTTAAGTTTTTAGACTTAAACCTTAAAATCCTCTTCGCTTCTTGCCTCACTCATCTCACGTCCTCACCTCCCTCTCTCGCTCTCAATGTTCTTTGGCCTTGTTGATCTCTCATTCACTCTGGCTCTTGATCACCTCTAGCCCCTGACCTCATCACTTACTCTCAGATCTCACACCTCTTTTGAAGTGGGGACATTTTGACCGATTAGTTTTAATATTTCGAAACCGGCTCTTAGTGGTCGAATCCCGGTTCTAGGGTGGGAATCTTCCACCCTCGAACCGATCACCACTAACAAAAACGCCTAGGCATATTTGCTAGCTTTTGTTTGCAAGCACTATTATTCTTTTAGAACTAGAAAACAAAATCCTAAAAGATTATTTGACCCTATCTCGAAGTAATCATCTGATTTATACCCACGCAGGTATCACCTTCTAAACTTACGATGGAGGTAACCACCTTCCACTCCCTCCATTTTGAACTCATCTTTATCTTCACGTAGAACTTTGCTATTCTTTTTCCTAAAAGTCATATCATCTCTCTCCGTCGTCCATCGTTCTTAGCATCAAGAGCAAAATCTTTTTTTTTTTTTCCTCCCAATGTGGAATTATTATTGCGTTGCCAAATGACATAAATAATAGTGATCATTGAAATAAAAGGAAATCGTGCAATTAAAATATTATTTCAAAACCACTCAATTATCATTTTTCATTGTTACTAATTTGCGACACGGATATCATTTTGTGCCGCCCAGATGCCGAAGGAAAAAGATATCCCTCGTAAGCCTCCGATGTGACAATCGACATTCATGCCCGGATATTGTCAATAGAGGTGCTTGAATAAGCACACGTCGCATGATTAGGCGAACCAAATCCCGGGACTATCCTCCATGCGCAAGCGTTCCCCCCCAATCATAAATCAGCACCCCTTCTTTCATGGGGGGAGCAAAAGGGGAAAGAAAATTCAAACGTGGAAAAGGGAAGAGACCGACTTCCTTATCGAAACCGACTTTGCTTTCCGTGGGGGAAAAGAAGGAGGTGGGGGAAGGGGGACCCGACCCGACAGGATCCGACCCGGTTGCATCCCCCCTCTCGGGCCGAGCGGAAAGGGGCCAAAAAAAAAAAAAAAAAAAAAAAAAACCCAATATTATAAAAACCAAAGGCGAAGAGGAGGAAGGGACGGCGACGACTCCACCCCTCTCTTCCCCCTTTCTCCCTCCCCTCTCTTCCCCTCTCTTCCCCCTTTCTCCCTTCACACTCGACACCAAAACGCAACCTCCAAAGTCTCTCCCTTTCTCTCTCTCTCTCTTTTCTCTCTCTTCGGTCTGGGGTTTCGCTGCTTTCTCTCTCTTCGCTCTTCTGGTGTGCACAGTCGAAGCTTCGGATGTGCGCGCATCCGCTTCCTCCTCCTCTCTCCTCTCTCAGGTTCCTATTCCGTCTCTCTCTCTCTGTTTCTCTCTCTAGGCGTGGTCTGATCTGTGCGGGGTTCGGGCGGCGCCGATTTTTAGGGATTCGGTTGCGGCGGCCGTCCCCGATCGCCGCCGCTGTTTGGGGATTCTCGCGGTCGTAGGCGCTGACTCCTTTTTTTCTTTTGGTTCGGGTCGGGTTTGCAGGTAGCTGCGAGTAAGAGGCTCGGGGCGAGGCGAGATGGCGTCCCTGAGATCGAGCCTGCCGTCGAGGCTCCGCCAGCTCTTGTCCGGCGAGACCGCCATCGGTCCCTCCGTCAGGATGGATTCCGACACTGTGAGTCGCTTTCTTTTTCGAATCGGTCTTTTTTTTTTTTTTTTTTTTTTGCCGGGGGGGGTGGGTTGCCCTATGCGAGCGTGAGTGGAGGCGAGGTTGTTTGGGCTTTTGCTTGCTTGCGTAAGGGCGTCTGTGTCCGCCCTTACGAATTCGTTCGTGTTGTTCCGCGTTCCCCGCGCCCGGGGGGTTTGTTACGGCTGAGTTCCTTACGTTATGTATTGTTGATTAGTTGGAATATGGTGTTCTCTGATTGTCCCCTATCACAGCCTGTGGGCTCTATTAGTCATTTTCTTTTGGCTGGTATTGGTGCTTCATTTTGTTTATTTGAGGTTCTTGTAGGGTTCTAGCTTTGGCTCTGTGGTCATGTCGTCGTTTTTCCTGACGGTGCATATAGAAATGAAACATTTCTGGGTGTGGAGAAGGCTCTCGGAAAGTCATTCAATGGAGGAGTTACTTTTCTGTTGGGCACCCTATTCACAAAAATTGCACTTTCGCCGGTATCACTTGTGCAAATATAAAAAGCTTCTTCCAGAAAGCCCATTTTTTGACCATTTTTGCATTCTAGATCCTACAATATTTTGCAAAACTTCAAAACAAGCAAAATCTGTTTGAATAGAACATACTGGGTGTCAAGATGAGTTTTTAGAAATTTTTTTTAATCTCCTACTCCAATTAAATGAGAGCTAACATTAGTAGAAAATATAATTATAACAAAAATAAAAATTTTGAACATGTACCAGAAAATGAATAAAATTTATGTTGAAAAGAATTCTTGAGATTTAGGGCATGAAAACTTGTGATTTGTACTTTGCTGTATAGGTCTCCAAAGGGTCTTTTGGCTTCAATATAGTTTTGGTGTTTTGCTGTATTTTATGGTTAAACCACAGCTGTATCTAATGTTATTCATTGAATGTGGTGATTAATTTGGCTGTGTGAAGTAATAGGCAGATCTTATGTATGCAGTAGAATAAAGACTTTTTAATGATTTATTTTGCCTAAGACGGAAGTCATTTCTAGTAATCCTTATTTTAAAAATTTTGAGGTTGATAAATAAGGCCTGTGAGCAATTTTTTGGAGCGGACCGTCATGGACTAATCCTTGCAATCTATCCATATTTTCTTTTCCAATGAGTAGTGTATCATTGGACTCCATCTGGATGACTTTGTAAGTGATTCATTTGTTTTTCGTTCATGCTAGACCAAAGAGAATTCTTGTGTAACCCAAGAACCAAACTTCGGCGGGATTGCATAGACTGATTTCTTGATTATTTTTAGTACTGGTGGTAATTAAAGCCGGTTGCATTTAGAATAGGTTTACATAGGTTGTGTAATTGTTATTATATTTTCCCATTTGAGGCATATGGGCATAAGATTGAGGGTATGTGTCTATTCCGTGAGTGCAGGTACATGTCCCATGCCTGCTCATAAGCTGTCGTTTTTTCATCAAGTTATGTGGCCTCTATGGTGTATCACATAGTTGGTGATTATATGCACTAAGGAGATATCTGAAGTGAATAGGAGAAAGTAATGGATAGCTAGACATCTAAAAATTTGCTCATGTCCAGCAAGTTACACTTTTATGCATTCACACTTTGTGAAGCACCGACTAGAACCCATTCCTAAACTGATAAAAATAAAACTGAATATGAGGGGTCCAGGACTTAATTTCTGCTTATTGAATGTTAATCTATCATCTCTATTGAAAATCCGTTGAAATTTAGCTGTAGGTCTATGGTAATTCAAGGCCATGTAGTATGGTTTCTTTCATATGTTTTAGGTCATATTCTAGTTCATCTTGCACCGTAGTTGATTGACCTACATTGGTTTAGACGTGCTAGATCTCTTATTATATTTGTGATCAATGCATTTATCGCTTCATATTGTCTCCTACTCTGGACATACTGCAGGTGCCTTTTTCAATATTTTTCCAGGCCATGTAGTATGGTTTCTTTCATATGTTTTAGGTCATATTCTAGTTCATCTTGCACCATAGTTGATTGACCTACATTGGTTTAGACGTGCTGGATCTCTTGTTATAGATGTGATCAATGCATTTATTGCTTTGTTTTATCTCCTACTCTGGACGTACTGCGTTAGTGCCTTTTTCAATATTGTTCCTTGTAGATAACTCAGCATCTTTCATGGGCTATGAATTGTGTTTGCGAGAATAAGAAATTTCTTCATTCTCATGTGATTGCCGGTATGGAGTGCTGACTGGTGATGGACCACTGCCTTGCTTACCTCACTAATGATTTGAAATTTTATCAAACATCATAAAATTTGGATAATAGCGAGTTAATTGAACTCGTACGAGCATGAGTTTAGATTATCAACATATGCCTTTCTGAGAAGCAAAGCCAAATATATGGATTCGGTGCTGTTTGATGTGTGCTTGCTTAGATTTATTTTCTTGTTGAGTGTTTCTCTACCTTCTTTTGTTACACTGGCTTAGCAAATATGCACTGTTTTCCACACAAGAAGTAATGCAATACTTAGTTTATTCGTCTTGCTAGCCTGTACTCCAGTTAGGGTCACCTTTTCTATGGTTGCTTTCTAGCCAATAAATATTACAGCAGATGCTTGGTTGTCTTTCTAGCTTCTATTTCTAGCGATGGGTGGCATTACTATTTGTTTTCACCTAGGCAATTTGTTGAATTGCATTAGTAGGGTCCTTGTGGGGTTACTACTGTTCAATGGTTCTATAATTAATATCTAGATGCAAATAGACCTTAACAACTCTCTGTTGTTTGTAGGAAATCTATATTAGAGTTGTTGGAGCGAACATTTCATATAAGAGAAAAATTCAAATTGCTGAATCTGTTTTGCAAGCATGGTTGTTAGGATCATGTTTTTGGAATGTAGGATTGTTGATCATATGACTTAAAAACCTCTGAATGATTCAGATCATAAGAAAATCGTAGTCTGCTGGTATTGGGGTGGGATCATGCTGCAGATCTTAATAATCAAGTAGGATCACGATCCCATCTACAATTCCACTGATCCAGCTTTATAGGGCAATTCTGCCTTTCAGCAGGAGCGCCACTTTCTTCAGTCTTGAGGCAATGATGAGATGGGTCATCGACCACTCTGTCTCTCCGAACTGTACTGTCCGCTGGAGACAAGAGAGAAGAAGCTTCTGTCCTTATGCAACTAGATGAGTTTGATTACCTCTGGAACATTCTTAAGAATTTGTCACCAGATTTGACTTGGTCAAGTAGTGCGGTTTTTTTGGGTGTGTACTGATTGGAATGTCAGCTAAACTCTAAAGAGCTGAAAACTCTAGAATAGTGAGTGAAAGTGAGGTTCGTTATGGACTATGGGAAAGTAAATCAGAGATTGTGGGTCCGACATTGATGTAAAATATTTTTAATCCTGTGAGATAAAGAAAGAGAAGGTATTTGTCTCACAAGAGAGTAGGAATACAGGATTTAAAAATTTGGAAAAACTAGGACAAGGAGATTTTATGCTGTTACATTTTCTTGATTATTATTATAATTTTTTTTTTAACCGAGTGCTTTGCTTGTTCTTTGAAAATTGGCAAGCAAGAATTTAAACCTAAGCGTCTCTCACATGAGGGACTCTACCTTTGGGCTTCCCTGTTTTTAAGGTTAATATGCATCTTATTGCACTTATTTAAGTAAGAATTGCATATTTTAGGATCAATTCAACAAATTTGTAGGATCTTACTATCTGCGATCCTATCCTATGATTCGATCCTTGAATATCTCCAAGTGATCCTAGATAGGATCCCAAACCTGACAACGTTGTTCGCAAGTTCCTTTGTGATTACTTGCAGGAGAATCTTAATGAATCCTACATTAACTAATGGATGAGTTAGAACTTGGCTTGCATAGAAGAGACAAGCGGGGAAAGGATGCGATTAGATATGTTGGAACGGATGACTTGAATATGCTGAAAGTTATCTTTTCAAATTTGTGACTCACTGCTTGTGTGGGCGGCTTTATTGAATTAGGCACCTATTATGCTATTTTTTTCTTGCTACCTTGCCCTTTTCCTCTTCAATTTCATGATTTTCCCACTAAACATTTGCCCAATGGAGAGGAAAGTATTGCTTTCATTCTTCTTGCCGTAGTATATATAATGGTATTACTTTTATGGCTTGCAGCCTCCCAAGGTCAAATCATTCATCGAGAAAGTTATCCAAAGTCCACTACAAGATATAGCAATTCCCCTTTCTGGTTTTAATTGGGAGTATGATAAGGTGATACATGGTTTTTCTCTTTGCAGTAATCAAAACAATTTTTTTCTGCTTGTGGAATGATGTTTCCATGCTAACTATTGGGCTTTGCATTGATTTGTTTGTAGGGAAATTTCCATCATTGGAGGCCACTGTTTCTTCATTTTGACACATATTTCAAGACTTATCTGTCATGTAGGAATGACCTCCTTTTGTCGGATAAGATTGGAGAGGACGAAAGTCCTTTTCCGAAACTTGCCGTTTTACAGATTCTGCGAGTGATGCAAATAATACTAGAGAACTGCCACAACAAAAGTTCATTTGAGGGACTAGAGGTAAGCAATCCTCAAATTTGATTACGTGACATGATTCTGTGCCGAGTTGTGATAATGTAACGCGAATGTCTGCTGCTGTTTTTTGGCAACATAACACGAGTCGTATTCGTGCAGCACTTCAAGCTCCTACTCTCATCAACTGATCCTGAAATCCTGATAGCCACATTAGAGACTTTGTCCGCACTGGTAAAAATAAATCCATCTAAGCTCCATGGCAGCGGAAAGTCAGTTGGATGTGGCTCAGTAAATGGCTATCTCCTATCTCTGGCACAAGGATGGGGCAGCAAAGAAGAGGGCTTGGGTTTATATTCATGTGTTGTAGCAAATGAGAGATTGCAAGAGGAAGGGCTTTGTTTATTTCCATCAGAAGCGGATAATGAATATGACAAGTCTCAATATCGGCTGGGCTCCACCCTCTATTTTGAGCTAAATGGTGTCTATTCCCAAAGTGAGGGAACTAGCGGTCACTCACCCAATTCTAGCTCCAGAGTTGTGCATATTCCAGATCTTCATTTGAGAAAGGAGGATGATCTTGTTCTTATGAAGCAATGCATTCAGCAGTACGATGTACCTCCCGATCTCCGATTTGCATTGCTTACTAGAATCAGATATGCTCATGCCTTTCGCTCTGCCAGAACATGCAGGCTATATAGTAGAATTTGCCTTCTAGCTTTCATTGTGGTAGTTCAATCTAATGATGCACATGATGAGCTCGCGTCATTCTTTGCTAATGAGCCAGAGTATACAAATGAGCTTATTAGGATTGTGCGTTCTGAAGAATCTATTCCTGGAACTATTAGAACACTTGCAATGCTTGCTTTGGGAGCTCAGTTAGCTGCATACATATCATCTCATGAACGTGCACGGATTTTGAGTGGATCAAGTCTTAGTTTTACAGCAACCCACCGCACAATTCTCCTTAATGTGCTCCAGAAGGCTGTCTCATCTCTAAATGGCTCCAGTGATCCATCATCTCTTGCCTTTGTTGAAGCACTTCTTCAGTTTTATATGCTCAACATAGTTTCATCCTCAACTCAAGGTAATAATATCAGAGGCTGGGGGATGCTTCCAACATTCTTACCCCTTCTAGAAGACTCCTATCCTAGCCATATGCATCTTGTCTGCTTAGCTGTGAAGACTATTCAAAAGCTCATGGACTATAGTAGTTCAGCGGTATCTCATTTCAGGGAACTAGGGGGAGTTGAGCTGTTAGTGCAGAGATTGCAACTGGAAGTTACTAGAGTAATTGGCTTAACGGGTGGAAATGATGAGTCCGTGGTTGTTGGTGAATGCTCAAGAAACAGCGATGATCTGTTGAGCACTCAGAAAAGGCTCATCAAGGTTTTATTGAAGGCCCTTGGATCTGCTACATACTCACCTACAAACCCCAGCAGATCCCAAAACACACAGGACACTTCTCTTGCTGCCACACTTTCGCATATATTCGGAAATGTAGAAAAATTTGGTGGTGACATTTATCACTCAGCTGTGACACTAATGAGTGAGATTATCCACAAAGATCCTACTTGCTTGTCCACTTTATTTGAAATGGGTCTCCCGAATTCATTTATAACTTCAGTTGTTGCTGGAGTTATACCATCTGCTAAGGCTCTCACATGTATTCCCAATGGTCTTGGCGCAATCTGTCTTAATACCAAAGGTGTTGATGCAGTTAAAGAAACTAAAGCTCTACGTTTCCTGGTTGACATATTTACCAGTAAGAAATATGTTGTTGCTATGAATGAAGCCATTGTTCCTTTGGCAAATGCAGTGGAAGAGCTTTTGCGCCATGTATCATCATTGAGAAGTGATGGTGTTGACATAATCATTGAAATTGTCGATAAAATTTCCTCTTCGAGGGAGAGCTCTTGCATAGGAACTTCAGGAAAACTAAGTGGGACTGCTGCAATGGAAATGGATGCTGAGTACAAGGAAAATGATGGTGCTTGCTGTCTGGTTGGTTCGGTCGATTCGGCTGCTGAAGGCGTCAGTGATGAGCAGTTCATTCAATTATGTGTCTTTCACTTGATGGTCTTGGTTCATAGAACAATGGAAAATTCTGAAACATGCCGGTTATTTGTTGAGAAGTCTGGCATAGATGCATTGTTGAAGCTTTTGTTACAGCCTAGCATTGCCCAGTCATCTGAGGGGATGTCCATTGCCTTGCATAGCACCATGGTTTTCAAGGGTTTTACACAACATCATTCTGCTCCACTTGCTCGAGCCTTCTGTTCTGCTCTGAGGGAACATCTGAAGAAAGCTTTGGCTGGTTTTACTGCCTTTTCTGGATCTTTTTTGCTTGATCCCAGGATGAGCCTGGATGAGGGTGTATTTTCTTCGCTTTCCCTTGTTGAGTTCCTTCTATTCCTTGCTGCCTCTAAAGACAACCGCTGGGTTACTGCATTGCTGACAGAATTTGCCAATGGCAGTAAAGATGTTCTGGAAGACATTGGACGTGTACACCGTGAAGTTATGTGGCAGATTTCTCAGCTTGAAGATGCCAAACTAGAAATTGAGGAAACTGCGGGAACTTCCACTGAGCCGCACCAATCAGAAATCAACTCAAATGAAACTGAAGAGCAGCGGTTTAATTCCTTTAGGCAGTTCCTTGATCCGTTGTTCAGGCGGAGGTCTTCAGGATGGAGCATGGAATCTCAGTTTTTTGACCTCATAAACTTGTATCGTGATCTCGGTCGTGCTACTAGTTTTCATCAAAGAATCAGCACCGACGGTCCTACAAGCCTGCGTACTGGATCTACCAGTCAGACACATCATTCTGATTCTTTGGATGCTGCTGGTAAAAAGGAGCTTGACAAACAAAGGTCCTACTATGCTTCTTGCTGTGACATGGTGAGGTCACTCTCCTTTCACATAACTCATCTGTTTCAAGAGTTGGGGAAGGTGATGTTACTTCCTTCTCGGCGACGGGAGGATACAGTGAATGTAACCCCGTCATCGAAGGTAGTGGCATCAACCTTTGCGTCAATTTCGTCTGATCATATGGCTTTTGGGAGACGTGAGAATCCCCCTGGATCAGAGATTTCTGTATCAACCAAATGCCGCTACTTTGGTAAGGTCATTGATTTCATCGATGGGATTCTGATGGACAGGCAAGATTCTTGTAATCCAGTCCTACTAAACTGCTTGTATGGACATGAGGTGATTCAATCAGTCTTGACTACATTTGAGGCTACCAGCCAATTGCTCTTTGCTGTTAACAAGGCTCCTGCTTCTCCCATGGAGACCGATGATGGAAATGTAAAACAGGAAAAGGAAGATACAGAGAACTTATGGATCTATGGTCCTCTAGCTAGCTATGGTAAACTTATGGACCACCTAGTGACCTCATCATCTATATTGTCTCCATTTACCAAACACTTGCTCACTCAACCTTTGACAAGTGGCGAAGTTGCTTTTCCACGGGATGCAGAGACTTTTGTAAAAGTGCTTCATTCTGTGGTTCTGAAGGCTGTTCTTCCTGTATGGACTCACCCTCAGTTTACTGATTGCAGTAATGATTTTTTGGCAACTGTTATTTCTATCATTAGACACATTTTTTCAGGGGTTGAAGTGAAGAGTGTAAATAGCAGTGTTAGTTCTCGTATCAGTGGTCCACCACCTAGTGAAAGCACTATCTCAACCATGGCGGAGATGGGATTTTCTCGGTCAAGGGCGGAAGAAGCTTTGAGGCAAGTGGGATCAAATAGTGTAGAGCTGGCAATGGAGTGGTTATTTTCTCATCCAGAGGAAGCACAGGAAGATGATGAACTTGCTCGTGCACTTGCCATGTCCCTGGGAAACTCTGAATCAGACAAGAAGGAAGATGCATCGAGTGATAGTGCACGGCAGCTTGAAGCAGAGACAGTTCATCTACCTGCTGTGGAGGAGTTGCTATCAACTTGTGTGAAGCTCCTTCAGACGAAAGAATCGCTTGCTTTTCCAGTTCATGACTTGCTTATGACGATTTCTTCCCAGAATGAGGGGCAATACAGGTCTAGCATTGTCTCTTTTGTGATTGACCAGCTGAAGAATTGTGGTTCAGTCTCTGATAGTGGACAAAATACCCTCCTTTCTGCACTTTTCCACGTTCTTGCTCTGATTCTTCATGAGGATGTTGCAGCCCGGGAAATTGCCTTAACAAATGGGTTGGTAGAACTTGCATCAAATCTACTTTACACCTGGTGTTCTGTTCCTGAAGACAAGGAGAAACGTCAGGTTCCTAAGTGGGTAACAGCAGCTTTTCTTGCTGTTGATAGGCTGTTGCAGGTGGATAATAAGTTCAGTACGGAAATGTTGGATCAGTTAAAGAAGGATGATGTGAGCGTCCAGCAGGCATCTATCTCTATTGATGAGGATAAGAAAAGCAAATTGCCGCCTGCATTGGGATTATCAGCTAAGCATGTGGATATCCACGAGCAGAAGAGACTGATTGAAATTGCTTGCAGTTACATCAGAAATCAGCTACCATCTGAAACGACGCATGCTGTTCTGCAGCTATGTGCCACTCTTACCAGAACCCATTCAGTTGCAGTGAGCTTTCTGGATGCTGGGGGTTTGAACTTGCTCTTTTCTTTGCCTACACATAGTCTCTTCCCAGGCTTTGACAATGTTGCTGCCACAATCATCTGTCACGTGCTCGAAGATCCTCAAACGCTGCAGCAAGCAATGGAATCTGAGATAAGGCACAGCCTTATGGCTGCTGCTAACAGGCATTCCAATGGAAGGGTCACTGCCCGCAACTTCCTACTAAATTTGACTTCTGTCATTTCGCGGGATCCAGTTGTTTTTATGCAGGCAGCTCAAGCTGTGTGCCAAGTTGAGATGGTAGGTGAAAGGCCATACATTGTCTTGCTGAAGGATCGTGAAAAAGACAAGAGCAAAGACAAAGAAAGGGAGAAGGAGAAAGAGAAGCCACAAGCTAATGATGGGAAGCTCTCCTTGGGTAATGTGAATTCAGTGACTCAGGGTAATGGACTGGGCAAACTTCCTGATTCAAACTCTAAGAGTGCAAAGGCTCATCGCAGATATCCTCAGAGCTTCCTAAGCGTGATTGAACTTCTATTGGAGTTGATTTGTACTTTTGAACCTCCATCGCAAGATGAAGGGACCCAGGGTGCCCCATCATCAACTGATATGGATGTTGATGTTGCGGCTGTGAAGGGTAAAGGGAAAGCTGTTGTCAATGCAGTGGACGAGTCTGAAGGTTCTAATGTTGAAGCATCAGTGTCGATTGCTAAAGTTGTGTTTGTTTTGAAGCTTATGACTGAGATTCTTTTGCTGTATCCTACTTCTGTTCAAGTTCTGCTTCGAAAAGATGCTGATCTAAGCAGCTGCAGGGGTCCTCATCAGAAAGTTGGTGGTGGAGGAATATATAATCATGTTCTCCGCAAGTTCCTTCCATGTGCTAAAACCTCCAAGAAAGATAAGAAGATTGATGGAGATTGGAGGCATAAACTGTCATCCAGGGCCAGCCAGTTTTTGGTGGCATCTTGTGTTCGCTCTTTGGAGGCAAGAAGGAGGGTCTTTACAGAGATCACTTATATTTTCAATGAATTTGTTGATACATCTAAAGATTGTAGATCAACAGGCGGTGAGATGCAGGTTTTTGTTGATCTTCTTAATGATGTCCTGGCTGCGCGTTCACCTACCGGCTCTTATATTTCAGCGGAAGCCTCTGCTACTTTCGTTGATGTTGGTCTTGTCAAATCACTCACACAATTTCTCAAGGTTTTGGACCTAGATCATGCTGACTCCCCTAAAGTTGTCACAGGGCTTATAAAAGCTCTTGAGCTTGTAAGCAAGGAGCATGTTCATTCTGTTGATCCTACCACAGGGAAGGGTGAAAGTTCACCCAAAGCTTCTGATCCCGATCAATCTGGTCAAACAGATAACAATGGTGTGGCATCTGAGTCCATGGAAGCAGCATTTCAGTCAAATCATGAGTCTCTGGCTGTGGAGAATGCTGATCATAGCAATACTCTACAGACTTTTGGGGGTTCTGAGGCTGTGACAGATGATATGGAGCATGATCAGGATCTTGATGAAGGTTCTGCTCCCGGCAGTGAGGATGACTACATGCATGAATCTTCTGAAGAAGCTAGGGGTCTTGAAAATGGCATTGATACCGTTGGCATACGATTTGAAATCCAGCCTCATGTGCAAGAAAATATTGACGAAGATGATGACGACGACGACGACGATGAGGAGATGTCGGGTGATGAGGGGGATGAGGTTGATGAAGATGATGATGAGGATGACGAGGATCATAATGATCTGGAGGAAGATGAAGTACATCATCTTCCACACCCTGACACAGATCAAGATGAACATGATATGGATGATGATGATGATTTTGATGAGGAGGTCCTGGAAGAAGATGATGAAGATGACGAGGACGATGAAGATGGTGTTATACTTAGGCTTGAGGAAGGGATTAATGGAATTAACGTATTTGATCATATTGAGGTTCTTGGAAGAAATCACACTTTTCCCAATGAAACTCTGCACTTAATGCCAGTGGAAGTTTTTGGTTCCAGACGTCATGGGCGTACCACATCTATTTATAATCTTTTGGGTAGGAGTGGTAGCACTGCAGCTCCCTCCAGGCATCCTCTTTTAACTAGACCAACTTCCTCAGTTCACTTATCCTCTCAGAGACATTCAGGTGGGCAACCTTATTATAGCTTCTCAGTTTACTTTAAATTTTCTATTTTCTATTTTGATAAAACAGCTAGAGACTTCATTCCAGCTGTTGTTTATCTTTCATACAGTATCTTATTGGAAGTCTACATTATATGTCTCTGACAATTAACTATTGTTCCTCAGAAAGTGTGGCCGATATAGTTTTCTCTGAAAGGAACATTGAGGGTGCCTCAACGCGGCTGGATTCTGTTTTCCGGTCACTGAGAAGTGGACGTCATGGACATCGTTTGAACCTCTGGGTTGATGAGAACCAGCAAACTAGTGGTTCGGGTGCAGCTATGATTCCACAAGGTCTAGAAGAGCTGCTTGTTTCCCAGTTGAGAAGGCCAACGGCTGAAAATCCCTCTGAACAGAACACGGCTGCAGAGCTTCAACATGGAGGCGAAGTTACTCAGCAGCAGGAATCTGAAGGTGTCAGGCCAGAGATTGCTGTTGAAGGCAATGCTAATGATGAACATGGGGATGCACCCGCAACTGAAATGACTGAAGGCTCTCAAAATGCTGATATGGTAAATGCACGTGGTGAATCGATGCAAGAACCTGATGCTTCTGCTACGCAGGCTCAGCCTGTTGAGATGCAGTTCGAACACAGTGATGCCACTGTACGAGATGTTGAAGCAGTAAGCCAGGAAAGTGGGGGAAGTGGTGCAACTCTCGGGGAAAGTCTTCGGAGTTTGGATGTTGAAATTGGAAGTGCAGATGGCCAGGATGATGGTGGTGAGAGGCAAGGTGGTGCCGATAGGATTGCTTTGGGTGATCCACTGGCTGCACGCTCTAGAAGAACCAATTTGTCGATTGGAAATTCTGCCACTGCATCAGCTAGAGAGACATCACTTGATCGTGTAACAGAAGTTCCAGAAAATAGCCAAGAGGCAGAGCATGATAGTCCATCGACAGAGCAACAGGTTAACAGCGATGCTGTTTCTGGTTCTATAGATCCTGCATTTTTGGATGCTCTTCCTGAGGAGCTGCGGGCTGAAGTTCTTTCAGCCCAGCAAGGCCAGGTTGCTCAACCTGCAAGTGCTGAACCACAGAATACAGGAGATATTGACCCAGAGTTTCTGGCAGCCCTTCCCCCAGACATTAGAGCAGAAGTTTTAGCACAACAGCAAGCGCAAAGGCTTCATCAATCTCAAGAACTGGAAGGTCAACCAGTTGAAATGGACACTGTATCAATTATTGCTACATTTCCATCAGAATTGCGGGAAGAGGTAAGTACAATCTGTGTTAGGGAACTTGTGCAGTTATATTCTATCTTGATTAATCTAATTATTCTCTGCAGGTACTTCTTACGTCATCTGATGCTGTTCTTGCCAATCTCACTCCTGCGCTAGTTGCTGAGGCAAACATGTTGCGTGAGCGATTTGCTAATCGATACCATAATCGTACCCTCTTTGGTATGTATCCTAGAAGCCGTAGAGGTGAGTCATCTAGACGAACTGAAGGTTCGGGATCCAGCATTGAGAGAATTGGTGGAGGCCTTGGTTCCCGTCGGTCTTTGGGAGCAAAGCTTGTTGAAGCAGATGGAGCTCCTTTGGTTGATACTGAAGCTTTACAATCAATGATTCGCTTGCTTCGTGTTGTCCAGGTATGTTGTTTTCAGTATAAGTTCTGCTTGATATTGCCTAATATATGCTAATCTTCTGCATTTTTTTTTGGTAGCCTCTCTATAAGGGACAGCTCCAGCGGCTTCTCTTAAATCTATGTGCTCATAGTGATACCAGAACTGCGCTGGTGAAAATTCTCATGGGCATGCTGATGCTTGATACCAGGAGGCCCATTGATGGTCTGAATGCTGCTGAGCCATCATTTCGTCTTTATGCTTGTCAAAATAATGTGATGTATTCTCGTCCCCAGTCTTTAGATGGTAATAATTTTATGTTGAGTTTCTGTGAGCTGGTCTTAGTCATGTCCTTTCTGGTGCTCCTAATTGATATGTTAATTGATCCATGGTGATAATGATTCGTTTGTTTCTTCTTTTTTCTGAACAATGTTCCTGATACTGACGTTCCTGTAGCTCTTGTTTTACTTTTGTGGTTCATATTGATTATGGAACATATCTTAACAATCTGTATTTTAGGTTGCCCTGAGAAATCTGGCCTTATGCAATTTTGCTTTCATTTGTTAATAGTCAGTTTTCTGAGGATATAACCAGACATGAATTTATCTTGTGTGCTCTAAGATGTCATTAGTGCCAATTTGCATGATAAGTTTCTTTGCTTTTTTCTTACTCGTATTTAAGTTCTTTCCATCTCTATGCATTTGGACATTGTTAATAAGCTTCTGGTGGGCCATCTTTCAATTTGTCTTCTATTCAACAAATTGGAATTTATTTAGTAGCAGATATTTTTCTTCCATTGGAAATCATTTCCATGGTTCTTTTAGTTGATTTGTAAGGTGCAATTGCTGTTGCTTCATTACCAATAGGAGTGATACCTCAATTATATTTTAAATTCATTCACTTGTGCCTTCATTGTTGTAGGAGTCCCTCCTTTGGTGTCCCGGCGAGTTCTTGAAACCATGACTTACTTGGCCCGCAATCATCCCTTCGTAGCAAAGATTTTGCTTCAGCTTAAATTGTCTCGCCAAGTCCAGCCTGAATGTTCTGATCAGTCACGTGGGAAAGCTGTAATGGTTATGGAAGAGGAGAGCCAGAATCAGGATGAGTGTTTGCCTATTGAGTTGCTATTGAGGCTTTTGAATCAACCTCTGTATCTGAGGAGCATAGCACATCTTGAACAGGTAGTCCATCTTATAGTTTTAAAAAAAAAAAAAAAAAAAAAAAAAAAGAACAGTAAAGAAAAGAAAAAACACTAATTCTTCTTATGTTTTCACGTTGCAACCTAAAGGATCTGACAATGTTCATTCTAATCCTGTGCAGCTGTTAAGTTTATTGGAGGTGATTGTTGATAACATTGAGAGAAAACAAAATTCACCTGAGAAGTCTGCGGTATCTGGCACAGTTTCATCCGTGCCTGAGGTTCCTACTTTGGATACCACACACACTGAACCTGTTGCAATGTCACCTGGAGTTGGTGTCGCATCTGTTAAAATTGACAATGAGAAGCCTTCGACTTCTGCTGAAAAAGATGAAAATGATGCTCACTCTATACTTGCTAATTTGCCGCAAGTAGAACTTCGTCTTCTCTGCTCATTGCTCGCAAAAGAAGGGTATTGTTGAAACTACTTGTTTTTGCATTTATTTGCTTATTTTCTGTACTAATCTTTACCTAAATACATGACCACGGCCACATGTGGTGCTCTGGATGCTGTCTTATCCCCTCTCTCACTTGTATTCTTTTTCTGAAATCTTTCATATGGGATTTAGAACATTTTTGTTTTTCATTTTTATCTTCTCTATTTTTTGTCTGCCTGCATTCTTTCCCCAGTGGAGGTCTGAAGGAGGGAGTCCATTAGCGTGTTGCACTATTTTCACCTTTGGAGTCAATATAGGATGTTTAGATTTGTTTCTGAAATGTTATTTTAAACATCAAAGCCACATTCTCTCATGGTGTCTATGGGTTACTATTATCCTTTCAAGCATATGCTTGATGAGTTAAAATCTCGTTTCAACGATCCTTTTAAACTGCTAAAATATAACTGTTTCTGTTTTCTGAATGCAGGTTGTCAGATAATGCTTACGGTCTTGTAGCAGAGGTTGTGAAGAAATTAGTTGTTGCTGCTCCAACTCATTGTCATCTGTTTATAACTGAGTTGGCTAATGCTGTTCAAAGCTTGACCAAATCGGCAATGAACGAGCTACATGCGTTTGGCGAAGCAGTAAAAAAACTCCTCAGCATAACTTCTTCTGAAGGAGCTGCAATCTTAAGGGTCCTGCAGGCCTTAAGCTCCCTTGTGGCCACACTGAGAGACAAAGAGAAGGATCAACAGATTCAGACTGTTCCTGAGGAGTATGCCATTGCTCTTTCTCAAGTCTCAGAAATTAATTCTGCTTTGGAGCCTTTGTGGCTAGAGTTAAGTGCTTGTATAAGCAAGATTGAGACTTATTCCGAATCTTCGCTGGATTCGCATGCTTCTGGAAAAATTTCGAAATCTGTACAATCAGGCATGACGACCCCTCTTCCTGCTGGGACTCAAAATATCTTGCCGTACATAGAATCTTTCTTCGTGGTGGCTGAAAAGCTGCATCCTGGACAGACAGGTCCTGGTCATGACTTGGGGATCGTTGCGGTTTCTGAGGTTGATGATGTTGGCACAAGTACTGGTCAGCAGAGAGTCCTGTGTACTTCTGGAAGAGCTGATGAAAAGAATGTTGCTTTTGTGAAATTTTCAGAGAGACATAGGAAGCTATTGAATGCTTTCATCCGACAAAACCCTGGGTTGCTTGAGAAGTCCTTTTCTCTCTTGTTGAAAGTTCCTCGCTTCATTGATTTTGACAACAAACGAGCTCATTTCAGATCGAAGATAAAGCATCAGCACGACCATCATCATAGTCCTCTAAGAATTTCAGTTAGAAGAGCTTACATTCTTGAGGATTCATATAATCAATTGCGCTTGAGATCCACTCAGGATTTGAAGGGGAGATTGACTGTTAACTTCCAAGGAGAGGAAGGTATTGATGCAGGTGGACTTACGAGAGAGTGGTATCAGTTGCTGTCCAGGGTCATTTTTGACAAGGGGACATTGCTGTTTACAACAGTTGGAAATGAATCAACGTTTCAGCCAAATCCTAATTCTGTTTACCAAACTGAGCATCTGTCATACTTCAAATTTATTGGCCGAGTTGTGAGTATTTAATGCACTCCCTTTGTGTTCGTTTGTGATTTAGCAAGTGTTTAATTTTCTCCGTTTCTTTTGCTTTTAGGTTGGCAAAGCACTCTTTGATGGGCAACTCTTGGATGTCCATTTAACTCGATCTTTTTATAAGCATATCTTGGGGGCAAAGGTTACCTATCATGACATTGAGGCAATTGATCCTGATTACTTTAAAAACCTAAAGTGGATGCTCGAGGTTGGGCAAACTCTTCTTATCTTTGTTTGTGCTTCAATTATCAGGACTATTGTTGTTTTTCTCCCACTTTTTCTTATGCGATCATCCTTGTATTGCAGAATGACATAACTGATGTGCTGGACCTTACATTTAGCATTGATGCTGACGAGGAGAAGTTGATATTATATGAGAGAACTCAAGTAATGTCTCTTCCAGCCAACAGTTCATTAATTTATGGTTTTATGTACATCTCATTTCATGTTTTATTAAATGCAGGTGACTGATCATGAATTGATTCCAAATGGACGGAATATTAAAGTCACGGAGGAGAACAAGCACCAGTATGTTGATTTGGTTGCTGAGCATCGGTTAACGACTGCTATTCGTCCTCAAATTAATGCTTTTATGGAAGGCTTCAATGAATTGATTCCTAGGGATCTAATCTCTATATTTAATGACAAGGAATTGGAGTTACTGATAAGTGGGCTCCCTGATATTGACTGTATGTTTCCTCCAGAATTGACTTCTTTTCATCTTTCCTTTCTTACTGGCGTCAAGTTTAACAAAATGTAGAAGATTATAATAAAAACTTTCATCAAGCGTTTTAACAGTTTGAATTGGTTGTTACAGTGGACGACTTGAGGGCAAATACTGAGTACTCAGGTTATAGTGCTGCATCTCCTGTGATTCAGTGGTTCTGGGAGGTTGTGCAAGGTTTTAGCAAGGAAGATAAGGCTCGGCTCTTGCAATTTGTTACTGGCACTTCGAAGGTACCTGTAGTCCTCTTATCTTATGAAGTTAGATGCTATTTTTCTTGGTTGGCATTATGGATGTTGTTTTTCTCAAGTCTGAATGGTTTATTGTTATATCTCCATAGTGTTGGCTTCAAAATTCGCAGCTTTGGTATACTTATGTAGGATTATCATTCTAGGCTATTTCATCAGTGGCTTTAATTTTTCATGCTGTGAACAAAGTGTTCCTACAGTCAAAAGCTGTTTTTTAGGTGAATCTTGAGTGTATTAAGGGTAATGTGTGATAAGTCTTGAAGCAAATGTGGAATCAGCAGGAATTTACTTATTTGCATTGAAAAGCCTTATGACTGTTGAGGCATGAGCGCAAACCCAGCAAACCACTTTTTCTTCTTGTGGAGGCTGGGGTTTACCTGAGGTTGTTCTCTACGTAGATATGTTACGTGCTGTACTTTTTTATTCTCTTGGGAGAGTCAACCGATTAGGAGGCAAGAATGCTGACAGTAGCAAATCTACAGAAGCAAAGTTCCCTTTTTGGAAGTTCAACTGACTATTGGTATTCATTGTCACAATTGCAGGTACCTTTGGAGGGCTTTAGCGCTCTTCAAGGTATTTCTGGCTCTCAAAAGTTTCAGATCCACAAGGCTTATGGAAGCCCTGATCACTTGCCTTCAGCTCATACTTGGTAATTATTTGAGAACTTAGTGCTTTCTCTCTCTCTCTCTCTCTCTGCGTATGCATGCCTAATGCCTTGCTCTGGATTTGTGTGAGCACTTCGTAGGAACGGTCCAGGTGACTTTTTCTCGGTAGCTTAAAGCTTTTGCTTACATCATCTCTTGATATTTTACAGCTTTAATCAGTTGGATTTACCGGAATATCCATCCAAAGAGCACCTGGAGGAGAGGCTGCTGCTTGCAATTCATGAAGCAAATGAAGGTTTTGGGTTTGGTTAAAGACCCGTTCGGGGCTCAATTAGTCATGTAGATAAATGCCGCAGATCAAAAAACGATTGAAGGGAGAGAATTGAGCGGGTTGGAATTTGAGATGTTTGGTCATACATGTTTATATCACTGTACAGTTGTATAATTGCTGCTCAAAAGCATATGGCAATTTTTTTTTGCTTTGCCATCTCTTTCCTTGACATTTGCACTCCACAATTTGATTATATTTTAATTGTCAATTTCCTTTTTTTAATTTTTTGGCTTGATAATAATTATGCACTTACAATTCTAGTGCTTTTCCTGAAATTGGGATCAAGGCACCGCTAGATTCTTATTTTGTGAATATATGATGTAGCTTTTGACGTTTGTTTTTACCGATTGGGTCCTTGAAGTGTATTATTTTTTCGTTCACGTTCGTTCGTTAAATCTGTAAATGAACACAGCAGATTTTCATATCAGCATAATGATTCCGGTGTTTAATGGTCTATCGATGATGACATTGATTTATAATCAAAGCATAGAAATTAAAATAACAGCAGGGAAAAATTACCATCGTTCATGTCGGAGCGAACTTATGATTGATTTATGTCTTTGGACGTTCGGTAATTTATGTGAAGAGATGCTGGATATAAAAAAATTCTGGTAATTCATGTAAATCTTTTAACTTTAGAAAATAATCTGAGGATAACTATTTTATCAAAATTATAAGTAGGAAAGGGTGAAGGTTGGTGTTTATTGAAAATGCAAAACTTGCACATTGTTATGAAAATACAAGATTGTTTGAACTAGTCGAAGTAATAATGTTTTATTCCATCAGCTTGCGTTATTTTCAATTCACTTTTATATGAACTTCATATCCTCATACTCACTTATATGGCTAAGTTGAATTTTGTAAGAGATTTTCTGAAATGAGTTTGAACCTTATTGGTAATCTTTACTAATCAACATATCTCAAATCTAAATTATAGTTATATAGAGTTTAAAAATCAAAGAACTCCGCTCAAAATAGAACTTAAATCACGGAATTATACATGAAGGCAAAGTCATTATAGATTTAACTTTAGAGAGGGATTTTAGATAAATATTTTAAACATCACTTCAGTAATGTTCTTTTGAAACTGAATTCTGTTCGTTAAGTTTATTAAACTACCCAAATCTTAGAAAATTCCTGTAAAAGAGCAACTATAAAAGAGAAAAAACAATAGTCAAGCAAACCGAGGTAAACTGAGGATTAGTAAAGGTATGCTTTTCATCTTTCTTTAATCTCATTATCGACCATATCGTACCAATTTTAAAAATCTTTAAATTTTAGCATGTTTAGAAAGATATTGAAGGGATGGAAATAAAGGACGATTTCAAAAATTAAGAATTTTGAGATACAGTTAGTACCCCTTAAATTACAACAGATTTGGGAAGAACATTACATATGTTACTTTGGTACAGCACTCATTGATGTGCTATAAATTTTTTTTTTTATCACTTAAACGTGATAATTTATATATGGAATTCACTTGATTACAATGACTATTTCTTTTTTCCGATAACTTTAACTCCTACATAACTTTAAAATCGCTCATTTGAATATCATAAATTCTTATAAACGCACACTACCAATGCTATACCATGTCAAATTTTCGACACTTGAATAGACACAATTAAAAAGTTAAGGTACTCAAGTAATCAACGGAAAATCATTCCATTTAAATGAACATAAAAAAAAAAAAAAAATTGCAACCGTTTGAACATAAAATAGTGGCGTGGTCAAATCCGTCGTCTCTCTCCCTCTCCCTCTCCCTCCTTCCTTTTCCGCCATTGATGGGATTCTTGCATTCGGCGTCGTTTCCGCCGCCGCCTCCCTCTCATCTCCTCCATGGCTCCGACCGCCCTTCTCTCCTCGCGATGTCGCCGCCGCCGCGCCGCCTCCCTCCCTCCGCCGTTCTCCCTCCCAACCTCCCGCCGCTTCGCACCCGCCGCAGCGTCGCTCGCCTCCTCCGACCAGCTCCGGCCCCGAGATCCCGCGCCCGGGCCTCCGCCGGCGGCGGCGGCGGCGGCGGTGGCGGCCCTCCTCCGGCGTCTCCGGACGGTAGCCTGGCGATCGCCGGCTCCGCGGCGGCCACCGTCGCCCTCGCCGTCGCCAATCGCGTGCTCTACAAGCTCGCGCTCGTCCCCATGAAGCAGTATCCTTTCTTTCTCGCGCAGGTCACGACCTTCGGGTGAGTCTTTTCCGCCCCGCGCCAGTTCTGAAATGGAAAATCTTTGATTAGTTTGTAGTGCTTTTTTTCATTGCTGCTACCTGCTTCGTTAAATGGCGTGGCCACGTTATCCGTCAAACGCGACGTTGCCACTTCCAGTTCATAGAGCTGCCGTGCTGAGCATAACTTCTTGCTCGCGTCGCTCGCGCTTTCCTCGATCAATTCGTAAAACCCACCCTTCAATAATGTGCGTGCCTATTGGTGAAACGCAGGTACGTGGCAATTTATTTTTCGATTCTTTACATCCGCTATCGAGTTGGGATAGTTACCGGCGAGATGTTAGCACTTCCCAAATCGCGGTTTGTGGCCATCGGAATGCTTGAAGCCCTGGGAGTAGTTACTGGGATGTCTGCTGGAGGTACTATTTGGCATCTTTGCGAACTGACTATAATTATTTAGACGAGTGACGCAGCTCTATTGGTTTTTAAAAAGTTGCAATTTATTGGTAGTCTGCAAAAGTGGTATGGATGTTATCGCGGTCTACCATGCAGAGGAAGAATTATCTCATTCATGCTTGCTAGTAAGGAAAACAAATTGTCTTTGATTAATCCAACCAAGCATTGCCAAGAACTAGGGTAATTCCAACAGCTTTATTCTTCTCTCGGTTCTAATTTTGACTGGCACTGTAATTTCAAAATTTTTCATTTGAACTAGTATTGGTTGAGGTTGCTCGTTATGTTTCGATTATGGACCTAACAAGAAGCTGACATGACACATGACTGAGGCTTAATGTGGCACTTCTCTTCTGTGTCGTGCCATGCCGTGCAAGCTTCTTTCAGGTTTTTGACAAAAAAGAGACAAGAGTTATCACAGTGAAAACCATGTTAGACTTACAGCAAACTGATTAGAAGTTTTGAAATTGTAGTGATCTGATCAAAAGTCATGAGAAACTTGAATGGCCAAGAAAGTAGTTTACCTTGAAGAATCATGACAGTGAACTTTGATGTGCTTGCTACAAAACCAAAAAGACAATTCCAGAAGATAGATTACTCTTTTTTCTTTTTGAAAAGAGACAAAAAAGCTGTGCAGCCTACACAAAGTAAAGTAGAAGAAAATTCAAAGCGGTTTTTGAGTGGAAAGAGTCTATTTATGAAGCTGTTAATAACTAAAAAGTTGGAATTCTGAAACTTCATGTCTTATGCAGCAATGCTCCCTGGACCCGCCATACCCATATTGAGCCAGGTACTTTTGATTTTGTGAGGATATAAAAACTGAAATTCCCATCTGAACACATGCTTATGGAATTTGTTATGTCCATCTGGGTTTACAAGAGCCCATCTGTTAAATTGTTAATAACATATATTGGAAGATAGAAATGAATCAGTGTCCTGTCAAGTTTTTTGGACATCTGCCAGGCAATTACCATGAAATAGAAATTGTAAATATGATCTATTGACTTGTTCTGTTTTAATTACTCAAAAAAAGCGAACTACCTCTTAGAAAACCAAAGTGTCAATGGAATAGTTTGCATGTCATCTGGCAATGATGGCTTTCTTTTTATCCTCTCTGTAGAAGACATTTTTGTTGTGGCAACTGATTTTCTCAACTGTTTTTCTGGCTTTCTTTTTTTATCCTCTCCATTGCAGACATTTTTGGTGTGGCAACTGACTTTCTCAACTATTCTTCTGGGTAGGAAGTATTCATTAAATCAAATTGCTGGCTGCTTACTTGTAGCTACCGGTGTAGTAACAGCTGTAGCAAGGTATCCTAATCTCTTTTTGTTGTTTATGGCTCATGCAACTTATCCAATCATCATGTTGATATGAAGTATTGGGTTGTCCTTGTTGCAACATTGGCCCTATATATGCATGAAATACTATCCTATTAAATTGGACCTTCATTTTCTTCATTCAAATAAATTTGCAGTGAATATTTTCTTCCAACAGATAAAATAATCAAAAAATGTTTTCTCTGTCAAGTTTATAACTTTTAATTGGTATTTTGCTTCATTTTAAGACACTACTGTTTCTGGACTCGTTTTCAACACCAACATGAAGAAAGCTATCTCATATGTATCTTGAACCTTTTGTCTAATTTTGGCATCTTCCTGCATTGTGCTTTTAGATTTTTAAATGTTAAATATGTAGGAAAGATGATTCGAGAAATTTTACATTCAATCATGTAGATATTGCCTTAAAAGCATTGAACTGCTTGTAAGTAACTCCTAGGAGCTCCATCAGTCGCATATAAATCAATCCACCATAACATGAAGTTACAGCACCTATTGCATTGGGATAACCATTACCCATATTATATTCTATTGAATTTTTATTTTATTTTTCTTCTGGGAAAGCTACCAGAATAGTCTATTGTAAGTTGTTAATAATCTCTCTACTCATGAATTTTTCCAGCTGTTTAATATGAACAATATTCACTTTCATCACATTGCTTCGACTTTCTGCCAGGTAATTTAATCATTAATAGTGAATGGAAGAAAAGCATTTGCTCATTGGTGCTCCTCATTTGTCATTTTAGCAATTAAATCTGGTTGTTATATAAATGACTCAAATGACTGGTCATGTTTTGTCGATGCACATTACGCAATAAATTCATTTAAGGAAGGAAAAGGAACCAGTGCGTTCTGTGCTGCAATCCAAAGATAGATCCAACTTTGTCTCTAGGTAAGGAAGCATGGGTAGTGAAGTATTGAGGGACCACTGCCAACTTACTCAATAACATAAACAGTTAGGTAAAGATATGGTCAATATCTAAATACTCCAACTCTCCCTCTCATGTGTCGTTCTTAGTCTCATGAAGATGGAACTTAACATATAAATACTAACAGTGAGTGCCATGGGTACGACAGATGCATCCATTGATATGATAGCTAGCCAAGAGCTGATATAGCTTTATCGATTGTATGATTCTACTTGTAATGCCATGGTTGTAAAGGTATAGTTACCTACCTGCACCTGGGCAGTCTTGAGTTTGAGTCGTGAAAGCAGCCTCTTTGGCAAGAAGCAAGAGAAGGCTGTGTTTGTTAGATGACCCTTCCCCAACCCTGCATTGTGGGGAGGGAGCCTTGTTGACCAGGGACACACTTTTGTAAGGTTTTTACATGCAATAGACTATAAGTTACCAGCATTTTCCTGCTCTTTTTTCAGTGGGTCTAATTCTGGTCAGATTTTATTGGGGATTGAGTTTGCGTGGCCATTGGTGATGATTGCTTCCAGTGCTTTCCAAGCCGGTGCTTCTATTATAAAGGTCAGAAAAGGAAAAACTCTCTTGAGTCTTAACAGATTGTATTCTCGTGTGAGCAAAATGGTAAATGTTAAATTTTCTTCAATGGGCAGGAATCTATTTTTATTGATGCTGCAAGACGCCTTAAGGTAGATGATCTGCTGAATCCCAGTATCCAGTATAGGTGAAGTTGGCTAACTACTTATTGAATGTCTCCTAACTTGTATCCTTTCAGGAGAAGTCACTCGACATTTTTGTTGTCAATTCTTTTGGATCTGGGTTTCAGGTAATTCTCCTTGTCTCCATTGAACTTTCATGCTAGAACTTTGTCATCATAACATGTCGTGATGGTAACTACCAGAAGAAAACTCTCTGTTTGGTGTTGAGTCTCACAGTCTTGACATAAATTTATCAGTCAAAGTGATGGAAACAGCTTTTTTTTGTTAAAGAAGAGCAACAATGTAATATATCTACGCCTTAGAATTGAAGATGACCATGGTATATGAGCGTAGAAATGTCATGGTGCAATATGGGTGCGTATCATGTCTATCTTTCGTTGACAACCAAGTATCGCGCTTTCCCATGGGTAAACCTGTGCCAAATCTTATGTCAGAAGTAGTATCCCATTGGAGAAGAAGTAGCAAACGAAGACTTAGTCGTTTAGGGTAACTTTTGTATCACTTCGTATGTTGACTCTTTACAACCTTGATTATTGAAGTGTTTGATTGTTCATTTCTTTAGGCTTTTTCCATGAATTTTTTCAGACCTAGAGGGGAATGTGTGAGAAAATATATTGTTGAGGGGTAGACCATTACCATTTCTTGTTAATTTTGTTATGGTGCAATAACAATGTGACTGAAGGTAGGTACATGTACTGATTGAAAAGAAAAAGGATGGTCTTTACCTGTGACCATATCAAGAATTCTCATAGTGAATGAAAGTCGTTCAAAGATTTTGCAGTGACAGATATAGTTCTTCTAATGATGCATCACTCACTGTTCATTTTGATGTCCTTTTTCAGGCTCTTTTTGTGCTTCTATTTCTGCCTTTTCTGTCAAATTTGAGAGGCATACCATTTGCCCAGCTTCCTCAGTATTTGAAAGAAGGAGCTGGTTGCTTTCTAAATATTGGAGCCAACACCACAGGTAAAATATTACATCTTTACGTAGCCATCTGAAAGATATGTTGTTGAAATACGGAAGAGGGCACAACCATGTCTCTTGGTGATTATTTCCATAAACCCTATTACATTGTCTACAATTACATGTCCGCAACCACTAACAGAAATCCTCATCCATCAGATGAGGGTAACTACTTATCCACTGTGGATATTCTTATTTCAAATGGTGGTCATGTCCATCCATCTCATCTACCAAAGTTTTGATTTTTTTATTTTAAAAGGGCAAGGTTTAGGGACAATCATCATTCTCTTATTTCAGTTAATTTTGTAAATTTTCAACCTCTCTTTAGTAAAAACATCATTTTCTGATTTTTCACATTATCTTGAATTATGTACATTTGCTCTCATCTTTGAGAACTAGAATTTAGTTCCTTTTTTTCTGAGTTTGGAACATCTTGTGCATCTTCACATTATTTGTGCAAAGTATGCACGCTAATAGGTAGCATCCAGTTATCAGGAGAAAGACTATGAACTGTTAACCCTTTTAAAAAAAACTTTGGATCGGTTTTCTACACGGACCATTTCTCTATGTCTGTCTTGAGGCAAAATGGTAAAAATCCTTTGCTAGGATTATTATGCATTCCATTTTAGTAAGTTGCTCATGAATTTGTGTAATTGTCCTATACTAGATAGTCCTTTGACTTTTTACAACCTTTGTGTACCTCCTTTGATGTGTTCCCTTTCCAATTAACTTCTTTCATCTAGCTTATGTTGAATTCTTCTTTCACCTGTGCAATATGGTCAGGTTGTGATGGGGCACCTTGGCTTCCATTAATTTTTGTAACTACCAACATTATGTTCAATATATCGTTGCTCAATCTGGTGAAGATTTCTTCTGCTGTTGTTGCTTCTCTTACCGTAATGTTGTCAGGTCATCTCTCTCTCTCTCTCTCTCTCTCTCTCTCTCTCTCTCTCTCTCTCTCTCGTGCACACAGATGCTTTTGTCATCACATGTTGTAAATATCTGACTGACTCTCTCTCTGTCTGGCAGTTCCCATTTCAATTTATGTCCTTTCCCGTCCATTGCCATATCTCCCCGAAGGTGCAAGCTTAAGTCCCTTTTTTGTGATTGGCGGAGTCATTCTTGTACTAGGTCTTATTCTTTACAATGTACCCCAAAGGCAGGCTGCAAAAAGTGATTAGAACAGACTCATTGCCCATGAGAAAATGATAGCCTGGACCCTCAACTAATCCACTGGCATTGTTTTATTCAATCGATCCGACTCTTTTTCAAGTGTAAATGTGGCAAAGATAGGATTACTCTTTAGGTAAATTCACTCAAATGAAAGCTGCTGAACCTTCATATTGCATATCAAGTTTGTTCTTGTATAACTTCCATTTATTAGTCCATATATGCAGAGTGTTCATGAAGTGATGTTGTCTAGAGTATAATCAAATGGCTCTACTGTATTGACCTGATGTTGACGTCCTAGTCCCAGCTCTTCAAGTTTCTGATTGACAAGATTTTATATGACAACCATTTCTAACTATGGTTATTATTATCCCGAATTAAATTTTAAATCCTATAATCAGTCCGCTTATATCATTTCTTCATTGATTCATTTTTCCATATCGATAGGACATGTTTGAAACCTAACTGAGCACGGATCGCTCTAGTATGTCAAACGAAAACGATATCCCTTGTCAAGAGTATGGTTTGACAGGCGCAGGCTTCTTTTGAGCATGAAGTTAGAACAGGAAGTGATTTATTAGTTACGGTAAGATAATGTCAGTAGTATAATGTATTTCAAACACATCTGAAGTCACTAAATTTCACGTTAAAAATTACTTTTTAGATATGTTCTCTAATACAAACTTTTAACATAAAAATATAGCTTTGGTAAATAACATGATTATTTGCATTGAAAAGTTCAGAATGGAAAGTGCGTATTAAAATGCGGATAGCAAAAGAAATAGTACATGCTGGTACCTTGGTTTAAACGAGGGATGAGCGTGGCTTTAGGTAAAACCAAATCGGTGGGAATTAGTGAGGTTTCGGGTAACGGGGTATGCAAGGTGAGTTTTGGATCTCAAAAATTAGGGAACTGATTTGGACGGACAAATTTCTGGATGAAACCTCATGCAAGTCTTTATATTTTTCTTGTTTTTTATGGCATCCGATAATGAGTAAATAATCTACAACTACTAATTTAAGTTTTCATTTCCGATGATATCCATAATTAAGAGTTCAGCTCTGTTAACATTTCATATTCTACATGTGTCTAAATACAAGTTATGGCTAGTAGATTATAATAGTAAATTGTAGTCCTTAAGTGTGATAATTCTCTACAATCATTAAATAAAAAATACATGAGATGAATCCTAGAACTTGTGATAGGATAGATTCAAGGTTCTATGATAGGTTCCAACTTTAAAAAATTCTGAAATTGATTTTGACGGTAGGTTTTGGGTGGAACCTAATTGCTCACCCCAAGTTTAAACTTTGAAATTTCTACATACCGAGATTTTATCGGTAAGAAAATGTTTATTTACTTTTTTAGATGCGACATAGGTCTTTGAAGGTCCACTTATTTTAAGTTCTAGTCAAATTTAACATAATTTATGACTCGAAAGTTTTGATCTGATTTCACAAATCCGAACTTTCAAATCCTAGACCAAGGAAAGAAAACGTTGCACACAATTTTTGGCAAAGTCATATTGCGAGGGGCTCTAAATATTCCAAACTCATTTTTTCCCCTAAAAGTATTCAGGGCAAATCCGTCAGCAGTGGATTGTGCAGTGAAACATTGCTTCTGATGTACAACATAGATCAGAAGGTGCTGGAAACATTAATCACAAAATTGCAGCACATGGACAGGGAATGTAGGGCTCCAACTGGGAAAAACGTTAATCACAAGATCTGCAACCTAGCCTTGACAATGTCATGTTCCTGAGTTCCGACAATGGTTTGATTAACAGCACATGATACGATCATATTCAAAAAAATTGAAGTACATCAACCAGAAAAGAAGCAGCTAGAGTATTCACAACTTCACCAATTTCTGCAATCGGAGAATGCAGTAAAATCAATATTTGCCAGAAAATGCATCGATTGGGTACTTTGGCCGTGCTTTATGAGTAGTTTTTACGGGTGCTTAGACCCAGAATCCAAAAAGCTTACAATGGCTCAAAGGAGAATAACATTTAAAAAATTCAAAAAGGAGACATTGGTTTGATGAAGTCAATCATATATGAAATTTACGTAATATTTGAGATCATAATCAACTAGCCTTCTGTTACATTATGAAACCTACAACTCTTCCAGTAAAGCAAAACTGCACCATCAACAAAATGGTATTCACTCCCCTCTGCCTCATTCTTGCTCAAACGGCAGCCATGCATCACAAGATATTTTCACAAAATGAAAAGCTCTCCTTCAATGCCTTCTCTGTAAATAGGCCCAAATAAAATGTCATGAGAGAGAGAGAGAGAGAGAGAGAGAGATACTAGCAAAAATAGTGTATACTCTCTCATTTCAAACTTTCTTTCAGACGAGAAGGAAAAAACAAGAAACAATGTAAGAGAGAGGGAATCGCATGCTGCATGAATAACAGTTTGAAAAATAAGAAAACGGAAAAGGAAATGTCCTGCACAAGTGACTAACAGATGTAATATCAATTTCCTCCCAGTCCTAAAAAGTCTTAAGCACAAATTGGCTCAGTGGCAAAGGAAGTTGGTCATGGTGTGGGCAGACTAAAAATGAAAGCAAATACAAAAGCAAGAGTACATATTCAAGAGTACCTTGTGCTTCTTAAATTTTCTGATCCCGCTGCTACCACCACCAAAGCCAGACATCTTTTCACCACCATCATCCTCTAAAGGCAAGGTTTTGATTTCATCGTAAAAGCTGTCAGTAAGGCCAAGCAACCTGGCAAGGACAGGAGAAGAAAGGTCAAAAGCATTCAAAACATAAATATAATAACAATTTTAAATTGAATTCCACCACAGGATGTAGAAAAACAGGGGATAAGTTGCAAAGAAAATATATTAATTTAGCTCATTATAAGCATACCCATTTCTTGACTTCAATAAGTGCTTCTGCTTCTTTTTCTCCAACTTTGTAACAGGAGCTCGAGTGAAAAGCTCCTCTTCTCGCCTTGCACGCTCTTCCCATTTTGCCTTATATGTAGAAAGCTCCCTACTTTCAGTCCCAATAACTTCACGAATCTGCATATATCATCATCAGCCACGTCAGAATCATAGAGTGACTAAATAAACAATCAAAGAATCCGCTACTTTATGGGCTGATATTACACAAGTAAATAATGTAATGATGCTTTTACATGATATAAAAAGATACTCAATGCAAGCGGAATAGCTCAATATAGCTACATAAAATATCACAGAAAGAATGAGGGGAAGATATTGTGCAAAATAAATAAGACAGGTTAATGATAAGTACCCCCCCAAACCCAACCTGTGGAGTATGTTGCAAACACTTCATCTTTAATATTTTCAAAGATATACCATTTCAAATAGATGAAAATACCCACCCCACCCAAAAGGCTTAGAAAAAACACTTCAACTATTAGTCTTACACAGATTAAAAAATGACCCAGATAGGCTGAAAATAATAAAATAGTGAAATGCCCTTTGAAATTTATTAGAAAAAGAACTGCGCATTTTTTTTTTTTACCCAAAATAAGATTGATTTTGAAGATTAACTATTTAGTGATTTTGGGATAGTTCCAAATCTCAATTCTTTCTTTGGCTAATTAGATGAATCAAGAGATAGTAAATAAAGCCACACAAAAAGTAAATAACATCTTAAATATGTTGGAGTTCACATCAATCGTTATGTAAAAATGCACGTTTCTTCATCTTGGGGAAATCTTTTTCTAAGGGGACTAAAAGAATGTCCAAATAATTGTGTGCCTATTTACAACAATTTGAAAGGTCATGCATGTATTTGCAAAAGATTTGGAATACATATATCTGGCAAAAGAGAATTTCATCCTCCCTTATCCCAATGAGGATATGCTGCTCCACCAACCCAGGAAAAGCACTACTGAGGACGATAATCTATATCATCATTGAAGAATTCAGTCTTACCTCTTCAGGTTTCCCCTGCAAATCATCCATCAATTCTCTCACATAGTCACTCTGCCCAGCTTGCCGTAGAGTCTCTTTCTCCTTTCTTAAAGCATTTTTTTCTTGCCTTGACATCTTGTCCTCCCCCATTGAAGCCGGGGCAAACCTGGGAGGCTTATAAACACCACTACCGCCCTACACCATATGGCAGTTGATTTAGAAGTCGGACAGCATATTCTTTTCTTCAATTGGGTTGCCAAATAAAATATAAAGCAGAGCTCAAGTAGAACTTTTGGTTAGAAAATCACCTCAGCAGTTGTATCTGATTTGCTGACAAGCATGTCTGGGTTTGGACGATATTTCAACAAATCTTCAGTTCTCCGAGGAGCATCTGTTTCCTTTTCATTCAAGGCAGTGCTCTCTGCAGCACCTCTACCAATCGTTGTGAGTTTCTGAATTTGGTATTGGAGTTTCTTGTCAATGGGTCGGATCTGATTCAGCAAGAAGATAGCGATTTCATAAGTACCATATTTTAGGCGGTAGAAACTTAGACACGAAGCAATAGGGAATATGAACCTTTTCCAAAAATAATCTTATCTCTACAAGGCTCCGAACAACCGGATGACCATCAATTGAAAGTCCTTTTGCCTTCCGCAGCAAATAATACACGAGTGACTGGCAATAGCTTAAAAGAAGTAGGTGTTTCGCTTCAAGGTAGCTTATCCCTTCTGCTGTTGGATATTGACTTGCTTTTACCTGGTATATGGTACAGCTCCAAATCAATTATAGCATCATATCAAGGAGATGTATAACTTCGGCACTCAAACTAAGTTCCAAAGGAAAACACATGATCAGGCAACGACGACCTGATGATAATGTCATGTAAAAAAGAGACATAATAAAATGAGACGCGCACACACACAAAAGAAAACTGATTAGTGCTCCGTTCTCAACCATTCGTGCACTGAAAGAGATCATATAACACAACCCAATTGGGCTCCTAAATCTCGCCTACCTTTGCAGTTAAAGCTTGCACCTTTGCTTTCACCGTATCCAGCCCTTCTTTCATTTCCTTCAACGCTGCAGCCAACTGAGGGGCATCTCTGAAAAAAATAAAAAATAAACAAGAAATTCATCATCACAAATTGTTGCTAGACCCCACAAAACCCACCAACTATCTCAAAGGGAAACGCACACAAGAAAAGAAGAAGAAGAAGAAGAAGAAGAAGACATCATCGTCATAGCTAACTCCATAAACATGGGTTCTCATCAAATTTTGTTTCAGAAACCTCCTGGAGAGAAACAAAAGACTACCCAGAACAAACTAACCTGCCCACGGTCTCCTTGTCGGGTGAACTGCTTGTCTCCTCCATGGTGGCTCGTCCCGCCAGTCTGGCTCGCGAAAATTCCCCCGAACGAACTTTGAGGGCGCCACGGGAAGCAAAGCGAGAGAAGACCCGCGACGCTGCTTGCTCTCGCTCGCTCGAATCGTGGGCGGCGCGACCTGGGGAACGGAGACCGGAGGGCTCGGCGGGGTGCTTCCCGATTCCGCGCGAGAGCTTCGATGGCGGCGGCAGCGATGGCGGCTGGCCGTCAGCTTGTTGCTGCGTATAGAGAGAGAGAGAGAGAGCGCGCGAAGAGAGAGAGAGACTAGGGTAAGAACCGGTTCCAAAACCGGTCCGACTGAAGCTACTTTGCCAAAAAAAACATATTTAAATAATAATCAGCCACACATATTTTTCTTTGGGTCCAATATACGCTTGAAAAAAAAAAAAAAAAACTCATTAAAGAAATTAATGAAAGATTACTACTAGGGAGTTTCCTTCATAAAGATATTTCAATTCAATTGCATAATCCCGTTCTGCCTTTGGTTATTTTTGAAGTTGAAGTTGATTAATGATTTTTCCTGATAAAATGAAAAATACATATTTTAACTTTCATATAATACTTACTTAAATGTCATAATTTTTTTTGCTTGCTTGAGTGTCATATTTACATAAAATCGTTCAGTTAAGTACCTATTTTGGCAATTCGTTATACTTGACATTTTAAATTATATTTTTAATCACGTTACTTTAATTTAAGTCCAAGTAGAAAATTCTCTTTGTGAAAATTATAGATTCCATAAAAAAAAAAAAAACTTGCGAAGCTTTCTCTCTCTCTCTCTCTACCTATCTCAGCCCTATTCACAATGATTGTGTCTTCTTTATGTCTTCACAATTTTGTTCTCGACTTCGCCCAGAAAAGGTTTTATAGCGAATTAAAACTAGTGCCACACCTTATATGACACATTACCTTATCTTGCCCATGCGATATGGGATTCGGCTCATTCCTAGCCCCTTTGCTCCCATCCCTCGGAAGACCAATAAATGCGTACAAAATCAACAAAGACTATGTACTTTTGATGTGAAATTTATGAGCATGTGATCAAAGCTTTTGAATCATGTAAATACTATCGTCACCAACTACAAAATTAATGAAACCATGTTGTGCTCATAAGTGCCCTATGCCCCTACGAAAGACCGTCCGTAGCTCAGGAAGGCAAAATGCATACCCAGCGGCTCAAGATTCGCTTAAATCAAATATTGTCAAAGAGAGAGTCGTAAGAAATGAAGTATCCAGCCACTCCATCACCAAACACATCACTTCTGGTAAAGACCAATATTCCACTCCACTCAACAAAGCCTCATTACAAGAATACCAAATGAATCAATCATGCTGCATGCTGCACTATAAATTTGAGAATTTCTCTTGGTTTAGAAAACTAGTCCAACCAAACAAATATGTACTTCTGATGATGCCTGAATAGATGAAAGCTAATTCAGAAACTTCAAGGTCAACCTCGGAGAGCGTTTCACATCAGACTAGGAAGTAAAAAATATAATCATCTACCACCCATCGTTGCAGCATGGATGGTAGGGCTGCTGGACTCCACGTTGGAGGTCCCAGTTTCGAAGCCCCTGCGAAGCAGAGAGGCTGAAGCGCTGCGTGATGTCTTGCCCGGGGTGCGTGGGTGGTGGTTTCTTGCGTACCTTCCCAGGGTTTACTCCCCGGCTACCAGCTGTGCGGTGGGTTCCTTGGGTCACAAAAAAAAAAAAAAAAATTATATATATATATATATATATATATAATCATCTAGTGGGAATGTCTTATGTAGGTGCATCTCTACCAGCATGCAGTTCCCAATGTAAAATTCATCTCCCATTGTCACTAAATAGATCCAGCCGGAAGCATGTACAGGGGCAGAATTATACCTCTAAATAAAGATACGCAGAACCTCATATCGATTTGATAATGCAAACCATACATGCTCAGCAACCCTTTAATCTGCCTAGCATTATTACATCTTGAAAACTTAATAAAATTAATGCTAGGACTGAAAATTCAAGACTTCCATTTTCCTTCTTGTTCGTTGATCGAGAATCGAGACAAAATCTGGCACTAAGATGAGACGTGAAAACACTCGATCTTGTACCTTGATACGTGAACTGGTCTTGTGCCCTTTAACGAGGTTGATGGGGAGACGTGATCCAGTCCGGCAAAGAAATGCAAATTTCAAAAATTCTGCTTCTTGTTGTAGAAAGCGGGGGCAACCACAACGGAAAGAGAGATGGACAACAAACGGGATTCATGAGTTGTCTCTGCTTAGCTCCATAGTTTTGTATTAGGTTATTTCGGATGTCTGCTGGGATGAGGACTGGCTATGATGATTACCACTAAGAGCACGGTGCTTCTTGCACTGTTTCTTTTCTTCTTCATTTTCCAGTTCGACCCCCTCGCTTTAAATTCATCTCAATTGGTCCTCGCACCTGCAAATCTTCGTCGCATTGGTTCTCGAAAGGTAGAGTCGATCAGGGGTCCGGTGGCTCGCTAACCACACAAGCTCAAAGTACAAATCCTAGGCAAAAGAAAATTTCTTCTAGGGTTGGAGTCTTTCACTGAGAAAATTCAAAGCTCGTTCAATCACGGACGAATCTGACCAGGAGTCTCCAGGCTTGACGATCCACTCAGCCCGTCCATCGCTATCAAATATGATCAAGTCTATAGATGGCTGAAGTATAGATGGAGAACAGATAAAGCTTCATGTGTGCCAGTTTGGCTGGAGGAGGCTTGCCACTAAGGGGTCTGCAATGGGAACCGCCTGAACCAAACTGGACCAACCAGTTCTGGCAGTTTCCACAGGCAGCGGTCCGGTTCCAAGTTCCTATTTTGGGAATCGGTGACTGGTTAGTCCAATTCTTGGTTCTAGAGTGGGATCTAGGTCAACTATTCATATAAATATATTTTTTAATCTAGTAATTAGAAATTTTTCATGCCTAAATGGAGAGCTTCAATTGCTGCACCTTGGGTAAGTCGCACAAGATTTTTTGGATTGCGAGGAGGAAGCAAGCCTCACGAAGTTCCTGCTCAGGCATGGGAAGTCCTTGAGCAAGATGATCCCGTGCTTAGAGGATGGCAAGGCCAAAGATTCTATTCTCAAAAATAAAATCATATCCCGAATCGTGCCATTCTCCAAGGCGGCTTCTAATGAATTCTATAAGCTATTTCATAGGTCGAGTCTTGACTGTTTCATACTTCATATTTGTTTGCATTTTGCTGAAACAAAACTACTTTTTCTATCCCTTGAATGTGTCAACTCATCACAAAATTACTGCCAACATAGTAAACCAACTAGTTCCCAGTTTTGGGACTAGCTAGTCCAGTTCCCAATCCCAAAAACTTGGCATCGGATTGGATTAAGAACTTATTACCTCTGCTTGCCACAAACAAGACACATAAATAGGTCTAAAAATGACGTCGTCATTGTCAGTTTTGATCAACACTTTTGGTACACCATTTTTATTTTCCCTTTTTGAAAAATCCACAGAATCATCTTTCCAAAATATTCTAAGATCTATGTAAAAGAGTTAAGCATTGTTCTAAGGTCAACCTTGGACTAGCCCAACCTTGCCGATCCTGATCTGGTTTCAGGGAGATTAGGTTGGTCCAACTCGAACCGACCCTATATTATATCTAATATATTATTTATAAATTTTTTACACAGAGAAAACCCTAAAATAAAATACGTCAACAATATGAAATAACTCCTTAGTGAAGAGTTCAAGTACTTTTACACTATTCTCTAATAACTTAAATTTTTGATGATTTTTACGATATCAACAACCATAATTTACAAAAGGAAATAAAAAAAAAAATTGTGAGGGGTCCTCATAGTGTCCAAAAGGGCATGAAAAGCTCCTTACGATATCCTCCTCTAGTACTCATTTTCTTTTATCTTATTTGTCATCTTAGTTTTCAATTTGCCAAAATCAAAAAAAACTTTTTCGCTCTCTATTGGACACTTGCCTCGCTCGTTTTGGGTCACTTATGTTGCTTGTTGCTCGATGCTTGCTTGGATTCTTGTTCTCCGCTTGACGCTTGACGCTCACTCTGCTTGACGCTCAACGCTCACCTCTCTTAGCTGACCTCGCTTGTTATCAAATCCATTGGGCCAGTCCAATCCTTGATTGCTTTTTTAGGGAGTATAGAAAATGAAATAAAAAATTTCAATTGGTCTCGGGTTGACCCTTGAATCGGACTAAATCCATTGGGTTAGTTCGATCCTCCGTCGCCTTTTCAAGGAATATAAAAAATGAAAGAAAAAAATTATCGGTTAGTATCAAGTTGACCCTAGAATCGAACTGAACCCATTAGGTCGATCCGATTCTTATTCCCAAGCTCAATAAGGTCGGTTCTCAGTCCCAAAAATTGAGGACTGAACTATGCGGGTTGGTCATAGGGTTAGGGGGTGGATTGGTCCAACCCGAATCATGCTCACCCCTACTACAAAGCATTACAAATCTAATTACATGCATTTTAGCAACCAAAAAAAAAAAAAACAACTAATTACACGTAAGTATCGTTGAAAAACGAAATGAGAAACTTGATGTTAAAAAAAAATTGTGGATGGGAGATTCAGAATCGTAAGTCAACAAATTCAGCAACCGGAATTAGACTGATTTATGACTTGCTTCTAGCTACCATTGTCGTGACTAGGTTGCGTCGGATTGATGAGGCCTATTTTCTTTCATAGGCAACGTGACTAAGAGCCGTTTGCCGCACCCGTGTTGAACCCATTGGTCCGAGACCCACCATTACCACCTAATCCGCGTCCTTCAGTGTCAGCCGAGCCTTTGCCGCCCATGTTTAAGAACATCGTAAGAAAAAAATAGTTAAGAACCTCTTGTGATATGAGGATGTCTGTTAAATTGATGTTTATCTTGGTTCGATGTTACTAATTCATCGAATTGACAGCTTTTCCACTTTATACCAGAAATTTTATTAGGCTGCTAGATGGGGTGACCACTCTTTCTCCAAGAAGTGACACAATCGCGAATTGGACATGAAACATGCTAAGCATACAAACGGTTGCTTTATGAGCCACGTTTGAACTCAAATTAATCCCCGGAACATTCTCGTAGTTTTGATGCCTCAAACATCGTAGATGGAAACTTTTAGGGCATTGTTTGGTAACCGATCAAATAGTGCTAATTTCTATTCTTTTGTTTCCGAAAATAGATTTGGAACAGAATTGCGTTTGATAAAATTTTTGTTCTTGAGAACAAATTTCTATTTTTTTTGTTCCCGAAAATAAATTTAATTCTTATTTTCGGAAATAATTCTAGAATCAAGAACCTCTTTTTCCTTTTTCTTTTCTTTTTTTTGTTCTTCTTCCCTTTTCTTCTTCTTCATATGCTGCCACCACCATGGTTGCTATCCGCCACAGATCGTTGGCAACCGATCTGACGAACTCGCCAAGGACTCGCCAGGCTAGAAGGAGGTCTAGTCTAGTGAGACCGAGCCTCACCGGTGGCTAGGTGAGCCTCCCCCGACCACCGGCAAGGCTCGGCCGACGATGGCCGACCTCGCCGAGGGTCGGCAACGCTCCAGTGAGGTCGTCGACCCTTGTCTAGCTAGTCATTGGCCGACCTGTCGGCAATCAACCACTTGAAGAAGCAAAATAAGAGAAAAAAAGGGAAAAAAGAAAAGAAAAAGTAATAAAATTATTTAAAAATTAAAATGAAATGATTTGGAGTAGAAACTTTACACATGGTACCAAATGCAATTCTATTCCGAGAATTGAAATTCTGAACAATTACCAAATGGCTTAAAACGATTAGAAATTGTTCCTGGGAACGGGAGCGTTACCAAACGCGCCCTTATCCCTCACTTGTCGTAGAGCATATACTGGCCAAGCATCTAGTTCCCAAATACACTTTACACAATTTTTTAGACAATGACAATTCTTAACCAATTCCATACACCGAAACATGCGTCCCAAGAACTAACCCTAGAAAATCCCTCGAAGAAATAATGACCAGTGACCACCAACCGAACAGCCATCATCAGCCCTTCTCCACTGCCAAGGGAAGCAATAATAGTTCGAGCTCTTGACAGATATTAGTCAGTAGAATCGGTTCAAACGGTTTTCTAAACAAACTTTCACTTAACGAGACTTGAAAGCAAAAGTCGCCGAAGAAACATGCTAATCCAAGAGCAAGACAAACTCTTAAATATCATTTCATTGTCAAGCCGATGGGGACCTAAAAATGTGTTTTGAATCTGGGGCAACTAGAGGAGCTAATTTGTAAGGAACCCCTAATTAGTACATCAAAGAGCAAATAGCAAAGGAATAACAGTAAAATGATTTGTATTCTGCAAGCAGTTCGATAACTGTACATTTAATAGCACAAGCAGAAAAAATTACTGGACACGTCCCACTTGACCAAACCCCTGAAGCAAGTAGTGTCCACTATAACTTGTAAACCAAACTTGTTCAGCGTTCAGCTATCAAAGCTCCAGAGTCAGCTTTTGAGAAACTAACGAGACTGTTGTTTGGATGAATGCCAGCTCCAGAATCTGAGTTGTTTACCTCGCCTTCACACTGATTCAGAATATACATCACGTTAAAAACAATACGATCACAAGATAGCAGTAATAAAACTTGTTCGAATAAAACATGCCTGTTCAGCCGAGGTAAGAGGATGATCCTGGGTCCTCTTGGAAAGATCCCTCAAGGTCCCCTGCAAAGTTCATCATGAATATTTGGCCCCAAAAATAAGTTCATTACGAGAGATACTGCGAAAGCTAATTGATGGATAATAAATGGGAAGAACACAACCAGTAATTCAGAATCAAAAAGACCACACTCCAGCACAAGTACAGGAATCAGAAGAAAGCCTATTTGAAGTTTAACCCACTTTAATTAATGCCTTTTTTCTAATGCCACAACATCTTAAGTCAACCCTATCAACTTTGTCTAATTTTACCCAGCATGTAGTATACAGTGAAAGCTAGTAGAGCCAACAAATCCCAGAGCAATATCAGCGTAACACTCAGTGTAGACTATAAAATACTGGGACAACGACTCAAAAAGCATGGAGTACTGAAAGCCAAAAGTGCTGTAGACTGCAAGCAGTTCAATTGAGATGTAACTGTGCTTCCCCTCAACACTGAACTTGTGATAATTTCAATAGCCAGCTCAGGTGAAGAAGATAATGACAGAAGATATGAATTTAGAAATGCTAATAATAAAATGGCATTGGTTAGACGATCAGCAAGAACCACTCTCCGTTTGCTCTACAGTCTTAACTGCAATCATCTCTCAACTCTCTTAGATATTTAATACATTAATCTATCAAAAAGAAATAGACAGGCATAACACATTCCTTGAAAATAATGTTATAAAGAAATTATTGACGACAATATAAAGAGCCTGTCCATAATATCCAGGGCTTGGAGATATGAAAATTGTGATATTATTTCCAAAAGATTTTCTATGCTCAAGAGAGGAAATGCATTAAATTTGACAGCCCTAACATCTGCATTACAGTACTTCAGTGACAAATTTGCGAATAATATTTAAGAATTTTGGCAAATAATGCACTGCGAAACATAGCATCCTTGAGTTGAATCTCGTATGGAGGCATCAATATCCAAAAGAGAGCTCAAACAAGTAGCTCAGCGCACTCGACAAACTATAGCCAATTAAACATCCTAAATGCCATTAAAATGTCAAAAACAGCACAACAGGCCAAGCAGTTGGTAGCTCAGCAAAGCCATCATTGCAGCTTGAATTCATGGGTAGATAACACAAAACGTTAAAAGTCAACAAATGACATTTTCCCGCAAACCCTTTGTCTAATTGTATAATTTCAACAAGACAATCAAGACATTTCAGACCGTATTTGGCAACTCAAAACAGTTCCGATAGGAAAAAAGTGAGAACTAATGCAAGAGCAAAGCTATGGATGCTCTCACAAATGCAACCATGTTGCGCACATATACATGCATATACAAGCACATGCAGTGCCGACATAAGAAAAGAATTGACAACACGAGGTAGGAAAGCTGCTAGCAAGGCAATTACAACTTGCTTTTCCTAAGTCCTAAAGGCCAGATTAATGCAATTCTTGCAATGTGCTAGCCCAAGGCATTTTGTGATGACAAGAAATCAGGTTCACCAAGGCTCAATGAAGTATCATAAATTCATGCAACATATAATGTCAAATTTTAATAACAAAATATTTGCTAAATAATGACAAGCATGCGATGACAATCTGAATAATGGATAAGATACAAACCCTGTTTGCCCAAAATAGACCACAAGCATTGCAAAGAGACCTTGGACCTGATGGTCCACGCCGCATCATTGGAGTACATTTCGAGCTTGTACCACAATGCGTACAACTGATAGAATCACCACAAGTATACACTTGTTAATACAAACAGTATATGAGAACAAAAAAAGTCGTTACTTGAGGTAGAATCAATAGAAGTCAAATATTAACAGTGACCAACTCACCATGTTTCTTGTGGTGTCTCATCTTGTCCAGAATCCTGTGCTGAGCCCCAACCAGACTCCCCTTCGGACTTCTTGGATGATGTGAATTGACCCTTGTTTCTCTGCATCCTGATGAATGAGATCATTATAATTACGGTTTGCATGTAATGGCCAACAGCAACAATAGTGAGAGTATTACAAAGAAAAGTAAAGTTATCACTGAAACAACTTATTCATTAAGATGAGTCAGCCTAGCATGTCAATCCAAATTCACAGCATGTTAAACCATATTGTTACAAGGGAAAATTTGTGAAAATAGTATCATAACATAAAAGAGTTCATGCATGAAAGTGCATCTCATGAACAAAGGAGACATAAGATACTTTCACACACAAGATAACTTAGCCATCTCTGACTGACATGGTCTTCAGAAGAATTTCTAGTGGCAAGGGTATAAAGAGGATTCCAGTCATGATTTGGTTTAGGCTGATAGCAAGTAATGCACCAAAATAGGATATTCTCATAGTTCAACATGAGAGAACCTTACGTTAACCATATATTGTACAATGAGCTACTGTTTCTGCCACAGAAAATATCTTCCACAAAAAGACCACATTCTAAGGTGACCTAAATCAAGTTATAACATAACCTACTGATAGGACTTCCGATGCTGATTCGATTTTATAGAACTAAAAAGTTGAACGACTTAATGACTTATGAGAAAAACTGACATGTTTATCGATCGGCACATGGAGAATGCAAATGCAGGACCAGGAACCAAATAGATTATTAACTAAAACTAAGAACTTCCCCAGCTCAAACACATAGGATCAGCATTCATACTTCCTTAATAGAGATGCTTTAGAAAATCAATCAAACATCAACATGAAAAATATATCAATTATTCAATAAGCAGAAAAGAACCATAAAGGTAAAGGTACAAACCTACCTTCTCAATTATATCTAGTACCAAATATTTGCTGCTTAGCAGTAAGATTGTTCATTCCTGACTAGAAAACAATGTCGCCAATATTTTAGTCGCATTAGTGTTACTTTCTATACCTTCAATAAGGTTAAAAAAGGGAAATTGGCACTTCCTTCTAATTATGAGGAAGCCATGACCATGAGGTGTCTAATGTCCAAGAATGCGTGATGCACACACAACCTTTCCCTAAAGATAAGGAGACACCATTTCACCATTTCGAAGATGCCCAATCAAGATATGTAAAGAATACTTTATGCTTCAAGAAGGCCTGTTTCAAGAGAGAGAAAGAGGATAACCTTGCTGTGTTACTATTCATCACTTTCACTGAAGGTATCCTCTCAATATAGATTCCCCATTTAACTTCCATTTATCATGTAATTATCTTTGTGTGTAATGCCCAATTCTGCTGCGATTTCAGTTCCTCCATATTGTGGTTCTTAATTAATTCAATTCATCCATACTAGCTTTCTTATTTGGAGTTGCACTTGCAAACAATTTTGTGTCTGCAGGATTCAAATCAAATGCAAATCCTGAAAGTTACATGTTGTTGCTTGATTTGGAATAAGAACTTATAAATAATCATAGAGCAGTTATTTCAGAACGAATTGAACCCTGGGAAAATCACTTTGCTTTCAGAATAATCTCCTTCGGGCTTCAAATCCACCATAATTAATTTCTGCTAGTAAATTAGTAAAACCAAGTATATGTGCTGATAAGCAAAATTAGTTGTTGGCATTTCCAATGGACTCGAGATGAATTCACTTGCGATTGCATAGAAATTAATATAATTTAATAAGGGATAGAACAGATTCCAGGATGGAGCTTGTCTTTTTCTTCATTCGAAGCCACTTTAAAAGACAACACTCAGATGCTTTAATGTTTCTTTTCTTGAAGTTTTAGCTGAATATCAACATAAAGAAATAAAGAACTCGTTTACTAATAGCCTATTGGAAAAATTCCACAAGACGACAGCATTATCACACTGATACTCATACATCTTCAATGATAAATCCACCCAACAGGCAGGACCCATTCTACATCCAATGTTGGTCTTATAGAGTACAAAAAGGCATGTAAAACACACACCAGCTATAACTGCAAAGATGAACTCTAGTAGAGTGAAAGAAGGATAGGAACAACACATGTGGAAGAAGGTATTTGACAATATCCAGAAAGAAAAGGCATTTGAATGATAAAGGTAAAGGTTCACTGTTAGTCCTAAATATGCTAATGATTTCCAATCAAGTTCTTAAACTCTCAATTTTTCTAATCAAATTCTTGAACTTGTGTAACTTTTCTAATCAAGTCCCACCAACTCCAAACCCAGTTAATTGAAGCTAACATATATGTCAAAGTGGACAAGGGTCTCACGTGGAAAGTTCAATTTGCTCTTTTTTCTTGAAAAATCTCATTGCTAAAGGCCTGATTGTAGTCTTTGAATTGTCATCTTCAGAATGCTTTATATAATAAGGACCAAAACCCAAGATTAGCTATAACGAACCCTGAAAATAGGTTGATACCTTCACAAACGTTCTTGTGGGAGTGAGCATAAATGCATGTGTAAACATAATAAAAATTCCCCTATATGTAACTTGTACCTCAAGATATCCATAGCACAACTTTGCACAAAACCAGTAAAGCCTTGAAAAGGGCAACACGTGGGCCCAATCACCACAACATATAAATTAAGACCAACGTGTAGGCTCACTAAAATATACTTTGAGTAACACAATCCCAGTGATACTAATATTTCCAGCACAGGCAACACATAGGATTGGAAATCACAACAAGCACATATACAAGGGGCGACACATAGGCTTTAGTCCTACACACTAGCTGATAGTGGAAAAAGTTCTCCCCACATCTGACTCACAGTGCTTCTATTAACACACGGCTCTAGTAAATAGGACGCAGAGCCAGCAGCACTTGGTCAGAAGTGTTGTGCCAGATAAAAGACTTCATTAGACAAATTAAATATTCAGGACATCGATATGAAAAAGGAGCTAGTCAGGCTAAAGGTGAACTTCCACTGCTGGCAAATATTGCATAGACATCACATAAAACTGCATAGCAATAGAAAATCTGAAGTCTACTTCAAAATCTGTGAGAGGGTGACCAGATACAATGGTGGTCGGGCAAGTATTCCACCACCGTCTAATGGTTCACGACATCTCTCTTTCAAAAATGCAGCAGGGAATCAACTACCCCTTGGGGTAGGATACTAAAAAAGGAAGTTGATCATCAATTATCAATAAAGCCTGGCATGAAATGACCAAATGAAAAAACTCAAGAAATGATGCATGAAACTAACATAAAACCAGGATTATTTATACCGATGCCATACAACAAAGATTTTGTCCAAATTATATCTAGTAGCCCCAAACTAGTGAGGGAAAGAGCTACAGGTCTAATGGCAAACAAGTGTCCTTCCCTAGCAGCAGATCCCAGTTTGATGCTCACAATCAGATCCCTACCTCACTAGACATATGAAAAGTTTCACCTTCTACTGAATTACAGCTCATTCTTCACGGAAACTTCTATTTCACCAAAGAGTTTTGTAATCATTACAAGATATGCTGAATGAAAATGGAAATCTATCAGATACCAACCTGAGTGCAACTTCTTGACGCACACTGTATCGAACTTTCTTGTCAAAGCACCTCTCTTTTCTCTTCTGACGAAACCTATTCAAGGAAGCTGCCCTTTGTGGTAGACTACACCGAGGAGGAAAGTCCACAACACCCTATGGAACACACACTTTTATCAAATCAAGCTACTGTGAAAAATACAAAAATGTCATGACTAAAGCAAACCACACACTCAATGGAACTACCCGTTGATTCTGCAAGGCCAAGTCCACGCCCTGCGTCCCAGATGATAATTCACATCCTCCCAACAGTAATAGCACAGCATGAACCTGAAAGTTAATGGAAAGAGACAGTTATATGTTATTAAAAGAACGAGCATCACAAACCCACCTCTCTTTAATGGCAATGAGAGAGGTCACAAAGAAAGCATTCTTTCTCTCCTCCAGTAATATCCTCTACAGTGTGTACAACAAAACACGAATTAAAAAAAAAAAAAAAAAAAAGAAGAAGCTAAAAGGCAAGATAAAAAAACGACCTTCCCACTGTTCCCTCCAGAACTCAAAACTGGAAAAGAATTCGGCTTTCAATTCCATATTCCCCCATCAAGCTTTTCCCAGAACCCAAAACGCATACCAGAACCAACTACAATAGGCAATCCTAATCACATAATGGGCACCACACAAACAAATCAGCACCTTTTTGGGCGTGACGGCATCGAACACGTAAACCTGGCCCCGGAACGACAGCGTGAGCTGGCTGGCCTCCTCCCCGCCGGCCATCCCCATGTCCGCCCCGGAGCCGGGGACGTAGACGGCGTCGGGCGGGATGTCCTCGATCATGCCGCCCATGCTGGCCCCGGCGGTGGCGCCGTCGTCCAGGGCCTGGGGCTCGTACCGGATGTGGGAGCCCTCCATGGAGTCGCCGCCGGAGTTCCCGGAGCCGTCCTCGTCGCCGGCGATCGGCTTGGGGAGGTTCACGTGGTGAGGGTGGGCGTACATTGGGGGGAATCGATTCCGGCTGCGCAGGGCGGAGTCCGGCGCATCACAGGGCGGGGTTGGCCCGAATTGCGGGGCGGGGCGGGGCGGGGGGCGGGCGGAACCCTAACGACCGCGGCGGGGCGGAGAGGAGGAAAGCTTCGATTTTTATGGGGGGAGGACGGAAGGAGAGAAGAGGGGGCAGGGAATGGCGGAATTTGTGGGGGAAGGGGGAGGAGGACGGATTTGAGGGTTTGCGAATGATGATGATTTTTTTGAAGAAGGGGCTTATTCTGAAAAACTGTGAAAATGAAGAGTGTGGAGGGGGTGGTGCTCCCTGTGTGTTTTAGACACAGAGAGAGAAAGAGAGGTATTATTTAGAGAGAGAGAGAGAGAGAGAGAGAGAGGTCTTGGGACAGTGCCCGAAAGGGTGCCGATGTTCACGAGTTACTGCCCCCCCTTTCCTCTTCTCAAAAACGTATTCTTTTACTGTTCTGACACAAAAAAAAAAAAAAAAACAAGGAACAAATTTGGATTGTGTACTTGAAGAGAGATTTGTACCGCACCCGAAAACGAAAAACAAGACAAGTTCCTACCCAACGATGTGATGAGTCGGGTTTTCCACTGACCTTGGCTAGAGGGAACCTCTTGGCATTGCACTTCCGATTAGTGAGTTTCCAGTCGAGTCTGATTAATTTGGTGACTTGATTGCATGGGGTAAGGGTTTATTGTGCTTGGGTCGTACTAAGCGACATGCTGATATAGAACCATTAACCAATCGAGTGTTTTTATGAGTCGTGTGGCATATGGTGGTGCATGATATGTCCTGGTAGCGAAAAAGACATGTTTGGTAAAATTAGGTGAGCATGTCACTCTATTTGTGGCTCTATGGGCTTATTCCACTAGGCCCCACGAGCCTTTCTCACTGCACAATACGTCATCATTGGTTTCTCTATCTTCACACTATATAGTCTTAGTTCATTTGCAAAGGTTCGTAACTCCTTTTGACTTCCTCTACCTCATTGCAAGTCTATCACTCTAATTATCTAAATCTCCTTGTTGTTACTCAACGCCAGTTGCCTTGGTGCCACTCTACCCCCGACATCCAATGATTCCTCTATCTTAGTTCTTGACCTCGACATCTCCGATGCTGATCACAATTGCTCAATTATGGATCTGGTTGAAAATGTTCTAACCTATGATTTTTCATAATAGTTGTTTGTTGTCTTGCACTCACTAGAGCTCAAGCTGTCAAGGTTGCCACTAGAGGGAGTCAAAGAGTTTAATGTAGTTAGGATTTCCTTCGTAATAAGGGAGTCGGAGAGTTTGATGTGCTTAGGATTTCCTTCGTAATAAGGCATTAGGGATAATTAGCAATTTAGGTTCAATTTGAGAACCAACCAAGATTGGCCTAACTTGTTTGAGTCAAGGATGACTCCTAAGAGAACCGAGTAGGTTCGTGGGTTACAAACTTGGGAACCAACTAGAATTTTACTTTTTAAAAACAAGTTACTAACTAATGTCTAAAATGAATAAAAAAAAAGGGGTCATGCTTAAACTCACACCACACCCACACTTAAACATGGAATTGCGGAAAAGAAAAATGAAAAATTTAGGGGATTTGTTCGGAATTCAATCCCGGAACCAATTGATTTAGATTTAAGATGGACCGGTTCGGTTTTGAATACGATCTAGTCCATGATCACCCTTACAAAACCCTTTCTAATTCTTGGGTCATTTTCCAATCAAGTGGGCCAAGAGAATGGAATGTGGTTTTCATGTGAGAAACACATGATGCATGTTCTCCTTTGGGAACGCGAGAGAAACGCCCCTAGTTGCTTGTGTTGAAGAATTATGGGAGGCCTAGTCAGTGATGTCCTAATTTGCAAAATCTAGGGATAGTTGCAAAACATCCCAAGGTGCTTCTTTGGACTAAAGACGTCCTTCACTTGGTGTGGCTTGTAAACCTAAGGACTTTCAACTCGAACATCAAGGTTCCTATGATCTTCTCTAATCTCAGATTCGAAGTCTTCACATCTATTCACTCTCTTCTCAGACTGGGAGTCTTAACTGAGTGCAAGAAAGGGGCCAAAAAGTCTTTTTTCTCTTCCCCTCTCTTCTCTCTCTATTCTCTTCTTCAACCTTTGGCCATTAGAGAGTTTTTAGCTAGTCTCACCCTCCCCTCCCTCTTTTATTGATTTTGTTTATTTTATCATTCATTTCTTATTTTTTTCTCTATAAATTTAAATTTGAAAGCTCTCTTCTCCCAATTTAGTTTTAGATTTAAGAGTTTGAACACTTCCGACTTAGTTTTAGATCTAAGAGTTATCCTCTCTCAATCTAAATCTAGGGGAGGATTTGACACCCCTCTTATCTTGTCCATGTATTGGTCATCTACCTCAAGCTTTAACAGTAATAATAGGAACTCTTACTGTCACACCCCGAACCTCGAGCGCGCCAACATCCCACCATGGTCATGCAAATGCGACATTCCCAGGTAGTGTCGCCGACCCCAAATTAATTATTAATGCGCAAGCGGAACGTACTAAGAAGCACCTTACAAAAACATAAAAACATACGGGATAGGAAAATAGGGAGATCAAGTCAAAATCAAACATCATACTTTCATACATTAATGTCAATCCAGGACTTACATACACGAACAGGATCCGGAGACTATATGCACCAAAAATGGGTCAAAGTTTATGTGCATCAACAAAAAGGGGTCAGCCTACATAACATGGATCAGCCCGCCAAAAAAATGAATGGTCCTATAACTACTAGTCGGACTCGTTCGTCGATCTCACATCCTCCACATCAGACAACACCGGGTCCACAGACAATGGGTCCTCCACCCTACCGTCAGGCAGGTCAACTATACCCTCACCCAAGATAGCATCCATCACGGCCAGTGGGATATCAAAATTGTCAAGCGGACCAATCCTAAAGCCATTGGCCCCAAAACGGAACCAAGCCCTATACCTATGGGGCACTCTAACGTCTTCAGTCTCCTGGATCCAAACAGTAGTCCGGATCAACTCATAGACCTAGTGGCTCCCGGGGTCAGGGAAATTGTGCACCTGCTCGATAATCTGCACCAGGATGCCATTCCTCTCTGGGGGTCCCGCCATCTACGATCCTGTAATATTTTTTTCCCAAACTGGGATGAGACTTTGTTTCAGCAAGTTCACCCCTCCTAAACCCCTATTAGAAAGAAAATATGCCCCATAGTGGTCTAGCCACGTAGTACGAGGGACTTACCTCGCCTTCTAGCCTTCCCGCAGTTAGTACGCTTCATAACACTCAAGTACCAATTATAATACGCACGTGAACTATCAGGACACAATCCAATTCATTTAATTTCAAATTCACAGCAAGAATTTCAATTCATCATTCATCGACGCCACACAAGGGCATAGCCTACTCGCAGTTTGGCTATCTACTAACATAAGGCCGGCATCGCCTCCCCTTTGGAGCGCGGCTTCGTCGACATCGACGGCATTCCCGAAGGAGCATGGGCCCAGAATGATCGCGACCCGCATCCACCGCGTGGGCATCCCATATAGGGGCAATTCCCACTTGATAGATCCAAGCAAATTCTCACAATTATCATAACACCATTCATAATCAATTTAAAGCACGTCGCATGTCATTCACATATTTCAATTGCAACATTAATCTTTAAGAACTCAATTTCAATATCAAACCCGACATTTGAGATTTTCTAATTAAAATCCATATTTTCCTCAATCAACACTCAATTTGCATTAACCGTTCATCAATTTCAAATTCTAAGTATACAAAGTGACGATAGGCACGAAATTCTGAGCAATTAGGGCCAAAAATAATTTTTCGAGTTTTTTTTAAATAATATTTTAATGATTTTTGGAATATGATTTATTATTAAAATAATCCAAAATTCCGAAACATTTATTTAAATCCTAAATAAATCCCTTTAAGTCACATCAAAGTTTATTTTAAAATAAACCCACTTAACCCTTGATTTAAACATGCTTTACTTTAATTAAAACCACTTAATCTAATCCATATTTAAATAAACTAATCTAACAACCTAATCTCAATCAACCTAAACTAAACACACTTAATGCATGATTAACCCGCTAATCGGAGTTTAGTGAGTTAAACTCACCGGAATCGCTTTTCGACGAGTTTCCGGCGAAGAGCACGACGACGCCGACGACAAACCTACACGGATCAACACCAAATGAGGACTAATAGGGGGCCAAAACAAGCTTGGAAAGAGCTAGAGCTTGCTGGTTTTTCCAGCAGCTAACCGAGCTTCAAGGACGACGGAACGGCGGCGAACGGACGGAGGAACGGCGGAGAAGGACCGGCGGTAGCTCGAGCAAGAACCGGCGGTGGCTTGGGCGGAGGAACGGCGACTGGTTTGGGGCGACGACGGTGCGGGACTCACGGCTTGGAGCTGCGACGGTCGAGGCTTCGCGGCGGAGACGGAGGCAAGGCGGCTCGGTGCACGGGACGGCGAGCGACCGCGCACGGACGAACGGCGACGGCGAGCGACCGCGCACGGACGAACGGCGACGGCGGACTCCGGTGGCGACGAACGGCGACGATCGGGCGAGCGACGAGGCGAACGAAGCTTGGCTGTTCGCTGGTTTTTCTCCCTCCCTCTCTCTCTCTCTCTCCTCCAAGTTCAAAAGGTTGAAGATGATGGGGACAAGGGGGAAGTGACATCCCACCTTTCCAAGGCCTCATCTCCACCCTCCACTTGTCCAAATCTCCTTCTCTTGGCCCAACTACCATGACATCATCCTATGTCATCTTCCACTAACTCATTTCCTCTACAACTTATTTCAATGGATCCAATTTTATTTTCCGCCGGGGTCCAAGTCCTTGCACATTCCCTCTCTTCAATTTCCATCAATTCTCATCCAATTGAGTCCAAATTAAAGTCCACAAATTAATCCAATGTTCCTAATAAGCTTTGTGACGTACCATGACTTCCAATTTCAAAATTCGATCTCAATTTCACGGTTAATTTCACTTTGGTACAATACTAGCGCATTCTAATCTACCAAGTAGCGTTTATAAATTTTTATGCATTCGACTTGCGGTTGATCATTTCAAGCCACCACTTTCGGTTGTCGGGGGAAATCTCAAGGTTTCAAATACGGGCACAGGGTACCCAATCGTTAGAAAAGTCGGCCCAAAGGTCGGTCGGTAAGAATTGTGCGATCCGATGGAATCACCCACACCTAATCACATGCCTCTGTCGAGCCAACCTATTTCCGATCTCTAATCGATTTTTATTTGTGCCGTAATGACCCTTGCAGATTATCTCGGTCGAAAGGTCGCTTATTAATCAACTCTCAAGTCTTATGCATTAGAATTTCATAATGGCTTCACCGGATATATTAGATTTCACATGAGTGGCCGACTCAAGGAAATGGACTATATGCGTGCCAACGAAATGCCCGTCTAAATTTATTGAAATTAAAATTGGAAAATTGGGCTGTCACACTTACGTCTTGCTAAAGTGAAGAAATTTGCTCTTCCAAAAGTTATATCTATATTTCTTTATGATAATAATTTAGAGTTTGTCGAATCTAGGCGTACACTACCAACAAGTAATGCGGTAGTTATTAGAGAAGGAATTTTCAATGTATGCTCATTATTCACGAAGATACAAGGTCCAACAATTAGCCGTCAATTATTTTACTTAATAAATCTATTCTTGTCAAACGATTATATCCTAAATCTCATTGTTTTCTAGATTTGACTTTGCCTTACAGTATTCTGAGTTTTACTCTATTTCAATTTGTTTTGCCATGAAGTTTATGTCCTTCTCATTTGAACTTATCGAATTTAGTCCCACTATCAGGAAGTGGCCTCTCCACCACCTATATATACACTCTACTTGAAGGGTTTTGCAGCCTACACTCACAAGCATACTCCTACACCTGCCCATATTCCTTACCATACTAACCAATAAATATCTTTATCACATTTTACTTTACTTTTTTGCATTGACTCCTAGATACATTGATGCCTACACGCTCCTTCACCAGCATCCTAAAGTTAGTATTTTCATCTCAGGTATTAGCTTGATCAAATCGAAGAAGTGCTTGGACAACTATGTACTTGTTACCCTTTTGTTTTGAAAATTAATGGAACGAGTATGTTCCTCTTAGTAAGCTCTAATTTGGAATGACTCACTCCTCTTAACAAACGCTTCGTAAATCTTCCATGGACAATTTTGCTATGAACACCTAGCTCTTACAAAGTTCTTAGTGTTTCTAATGAAATCAATATTTCTTTGTGCAGCGATGGAGTTCTTCAGTATAGCTTCCCTAAATTGTATCACATCTTGGAATTTTATACCTACTGATAAAGTAGGAGAGGCAACAGATGGATCATAGGAAAGAAACTTACTTTTCTTGTCTATGCACAACTCATTGATCTTCTTCAAGCTTGTCCTAGGAAGTAACAATGTCGATGCTTTCTTCATAATCTGTCTCTTGGCCAGCAACACCAGCATCTGCAAGGCCTTCGTCTTTGTTTGGAACTTCATCAGCTACTGCAAAGTTGCAAATCTATCTGACAAAAAGTGCATTTCTTTTTCCTTAACTATGTAAGCTCGTCGTCGTCATCATCACTTAAGATTAAGAAATTTTTAACAACCAACCTTTCATCGCCATCATCATTGTCACACCATAATCCTTCGAGCACATGCCCATTCCTCTCTGGTCAATTAAATAGCGACGTTTCATGACGCATCGCCGACCCTGTTCATTTTAATCTACATGTAGAAACGAATAATAATCCCCAAACAATAACACAATAGGACAAAAAATTAGAACCATAATTTTTCAAACCAACAACGCACTTATATATACATAGCAAACCAGGTTGTATATATTACAAGCTAAGATATAAAAGCTAGGTCTACAAAACATGGGGGGTTTCCAAACAACTACGGGTCCTCATCCTCCTCGTCATTTCCCTCTACACTCTAACTAGAGCTTAATGTTGAATACACAGGGGATCTTGGATTTTTAAGGTCAGGGTCCACTGAGTCTACCATCGAACCTCCTTGCGGGTTTGAAGAGCCCTTTCCAAAAGCAACCTCCAGCACATACAAATGTATATTAGATTCCAGTATATACCATGATCTGTATCTATAGGGTACCTTTTTGGGTAGACCTGCATCGACCTAGACTATGTACCTTACTAGCTCATAGGTCCAACCCTTAGGGCTCTCATATAACGGAATGTAAGACGTCTACTCTGTGACCTTCTTACGTTGTCCAAAATGCTTTAGGGGAGTTGTCATCTAAGGACTTGAAAATGTTATCCCACAATGGGGTAAGACGATGTCTTAGCGAGTTCACCCCTTAAGACCTAACCAAGAATAAAATACATCCTAAGGGCTACCTAAGCACAGATATGAGTCGGAAGACTTACCTTAACCTCAGTCTCTTCCTACAAATCAATTTAATTTATAAACTCAATCAACCATCACAACATTTCAATTCCTCAAAATAGATCAAACCATTAATCAATCGACTTAGTCGATTATATGTCATCACGATCTTCCCAAGATCAGCCCATTCAATACTATCTATAATGTTATATCAAATCAAGACTATTCACCTTAAGCTGAAAACAAATAATATAGCTCACCCAAAGTTGATCATCTAACATTTTCACAATTTTTATCATATCCGATAAAAATAATCATATATGGGTACATGGTCGGCCTTAGCCAAAATACAATATTAACACTTTTTAAAATCCCACTAATTTCAACAGTCCACAAATCCATTTTTGGCGTTGTAAACCGACACCTAGTGATTTTCTAATTAATCAATGAAATTATTAAATTTTGGAATAAATACCTCCAATCACAAATCACACTTAATTTGCACAAAATAATAGTCAAATAAATAAACAGATCATACCACTGCAATTAGCATGAAATTCCGGTCACCGACTATCTCGATCTAATTTCTGAAAAATAAATAAATAATTAAATAATTATGGCAAATAATTAATAAATGCCAATAAATAGAACTTAGGCTCATAAAGCCTAATTAAAAGCCGAGACGGAACCGGAAAATTTCCGAACTACTCTAAATAAATATTAGAGCTTGTCTAGGATCTCATTACACTACTCTAATCACCTAACATGCAATAACAATTAATTAACTTACTAATATAATCTAACTATCCACATAATCTAAACTTAGTCTAAACTAATCAACTCTTAAGCATCATTAACTTATTAAACAAAGATTAGTGAGTTAAACTCACTTGATAAGTGATCCACTTAAATCAAAACAACGGGAACGCGACGAGGCTCGACTAACTCTAAAGCGGGATTGACTTTAAAGGTCGGGAAAGCCTTGAAAATAGGTCCGACAACAACTTGGAGACCCACTAGTTCGACTTCTGTTCTACGGCTAAAAAGGCTGGCCTGTGGTTCGGCTGAAGTTGAAATGGGCAGGCGAAGGCTACAACAGTTTTGGCGAGGGTTCACAGCGGTAGGCGGGCGATCCGGTGGCTCTAGTGACAACAAGACTATTGCAACTAGCTTAAGGGGTCACTTGGGTTCACGGCTGAAGCAAGACGGTGGCCAAGGACGGTGAAGACGAGCGTAGGCAGGGCAAATGCGCAACGAGCAGCGACGGGGATCCGGCGAGCTAACGGAGGACGGATGAGTTGGTGGCGGCTTCGGCTAGCTATTGGCTCTATCCTCTCGAAATTTTTGAAACTTGAAGAGGTTAGAAAAGGAGCTGCTCAACAATAGCAAGGAGGAAGGAGAGATGGGGGACAAATTGGCTTGAAAGGGGCCACCATGGTCTTCCTTCTCATTCTCTTGGTCCTCTTAGTGTATCCCACTTGCAAGCTATCCTCCACAACAACATTTCCAGCACAAAATCCCTTATAGAAGCCTTTTGAAATGGTCCACAAGTCATGGCCATGGGGGCACACGAATTTGTGCACAATTTCCTTCAATTAGATCTCAATCCTTCATGAATCAACTCAATTCAGCTTCTAAAAATTTCAATATCAAGACCTCGATCAAATTGACATTTTTCCTCACTAATAGAACCTACTTGCTTCCCATAGTCCTCTGATTTTCTTGGATAAGAACGGCTCTTGCTCGACTTTTTTGCCAAAAATCTCGGTTTGCAGAAAAATCTTCGGAAATTGCATCAACATTCCTAAAATGACTTATGACTTGACAGAACTTTCAATTTTTGAAATCGGATTCAATTTTGCGGTTAATTTTGATTTGGTGCGATTTTAGCTTAACCTAGAATACTTGGTAGCTTTCATAAATTTTTAGTGCAAATGACTCGTGGTCGATTTTCTTCAAGCCATAATGAACATCTTTGACACATTGGCGACTCTCGATGGCCATGAAAATCTCGAGATTTCAAATACGAGCACAATGTACCAAAATTATAGAAAAATCAATCTAATACCGATCGATGAGAATTTTGCAATTTAATGGAATCACTCACGTTTAACCACACGTTTCAATCGAACCGACTTATCTTTTATTCTTTATCGATCTTACTGTGCCGAAATGATTTCTGTAGATGAGCATGGTCGAGTAGTCGATTCTTAATCAAATTCTCAAGTTGATTGCATTAAAATCTCTTAATGACTTCCCTAGATAGTCTAGTTATCTCACAAATGATCGGTTTTGAAAATAAAACTATAGGTGTGTCGATGAAAAGCCCGATTTAATATAATTGAAAATAATATAAAAATTCAGGATATCACAATCACCATCACTAGATTCAACTACTTTCCATTCTAATTCAAGGATGGTGACATCACCTATGTCGCCATCACTCTGGTGAATAGCATCTGTGCCCCTCTCCTCTTTGTCTTGTCCATCATGCCCTCATTCATATCTAATCTCAGTATTAGCTTGAATATCATCTCCTCCTTATCCTACTTGGATGCTATCTCTATCATCATCTTCACCCTCACTATCATTATTGTACTCAATATATACTTCCGCATCTTCGCCATAAAGATAATCATATAGGACATCTCTAAAATCATTATCATCTTTTAAATTCCTCAAACCATCTCTCAAACTTTCCTAGGAACATAGTACAGCAACTCTTGTACTTTACAAGGAAAATATGTCACTATATCCCTAACAAATCCAATACAAGATGCATTTTTTATATCTACAAAAATAATACCCTCATTCCCTCCCCCCCTCATACTCCCACTCATCCTCCTCAAACAATGACAGCAATATAATTTTTATCATAAGTCATTTCTACAGCAAAAAGAGGAAAAAAAATACAATTAACTTTTGGAACCACATTCACAAGGAACAATAAACAATTGCATGTGGAGGTCCCTACATTCTTTATTAAAGAAAATAATAAAAAGAAAAAACGATACACAGGTCAGACGACAATGACTTTGATTGGAAAAATGCCCTTAGGACAAATAGAGTTCTCTACCTGACAACTACTTTGATTATGTCGCATTTCTTTAAAGTATGGAGAAGTCCCCTAGATAAGCATGAGTCCTCATGACACCAATTTCAACACTGCAATTTAAAAAAAAAAAAAAACCTAGAAATCTGGACAACAATTACTTCAAACCCTAACAATCACCATCGACATCACATTTCACATCCAACCCTTACAAATTACTTTTGCAAATTACAATTTTACATCCGAGTCCTAAATCACACATCACAGTATCTAGCACCACATATTTGCCTTAATTTTCCCCCGTCAAGCCTTACGTTGAGCCCTACATTTCGAGGTTAATCCTAAACTGTCGATTCGAACCCCTAATAGGGTTCTAGCACCACATTTGAGCCATAAATCTTACATCAATATCATCTAAGCTAAGATTTCCTAACTAACCCCCAAATTTCAAGTTAGAGCCTTAAAAACAAACCTGAGCGAGCGATGACGGCAAGTGACAACAATGGGCGACGATGATGAGCAATGACCTACAAATGAGTTGTGAATGGCAATGGAGAGGACGTCGGATCTAGTGTGAACGCGAGAAACAACCGATTAAATCCTAAATAAGTTAAACGACATCCTTTAACTTGACCAAGGTAGAGTGGATGGAGCGACATTATTTTCCTCCTCCACATGTGCTTTAAAAAAAAAAAATGCCACGTTGATTAAGCATGTCGTCAGAAAATGCCACATATGCATTTTGGCTGGATTAGCATTGAAGTGATCAATTTTGCTCCGATTTTGGCATTTAAATGTACATTTCCAAACTTTTGGTACTAAAGTGTCCTCTCATGCCAAATTTTGGTACTTCAGGTGTTCGTACTTCATTTTTTAGATAAGTCAAACCCAAAAATACAACTTAAGTTTCCATGTCAGCATAGCCAAAGGCCACTCCATTAACTCTAGAAATGTTATTTGTCTCTTTCAACAAAACACTTGTATTTTCATGAGGGACAAAGAGCGTGCCTTAAGTGTTGAGGTTGCCTTGATTGGTATTGAAAGTTGGGCACTGCAAAATTTGAAAATTATGAGCATTCACATTAGCATTGTCCACACAACTTTTATTTTCATATCTATTTGCATTGAGCCCCAAGTCCTTGCCAATGGTCCAAATGCACCTTCTGAGACTTTAGACGGAACAGTGTCGTTAATTCTAAGATTCAAATTTCTCATATCTGAATTTGATTATTGCCTAACTTATCCATGAAGAGCTTTCTTTTTAATTTCTTTTTTAAGTGCGCTTTCTTTGCCTTTGGAGGATTTCCAGTGTCCTCAGCATTAAAAATAGATTCGATCCTTTTCAAATTTTGTTCTATATGGATTCGAATTTCTTACTATTTTATTATTTTAATATTAGTCTATTCAAGTATGAATCACATCTTACAAATGATTAATTGATTTCTTTTTCTACCTCCCTTACTCTATGTTTTTGTTAATCCCGTCTATAATGATTTGTCCCTTTTTTTTTTTGCATGGAACGACATCGGCTGGGAGTTAGTAATCAGTTTCTCACATAATTTGGGTGTATTCGACTATATGGCAAGAAGAGCTGTTCGAGCAACCTTAATCTCTGCTTCTTCTTGGTTCTTGTAGTGGCACAAATATAACGAATTCCTCAAATCTCAACAATGCATGAAAAGAGAGGCACTCTCCCTGGTGCCTCATCCTTTAGGTATTCGTACAAGGGAATCACATAACTCATATTCTATGCATATTCTTGAAGAAGGTTTTTGCATAACCCGTTTCATGATGTAAAGAACAATCATTATTACAAGTCCAACTCATATAAGCATAGAAATGGGTTACAACTAATATAAATGCAAAGAACGATCTGGCCAAAAAAAGAAAAAAGAAAAAAGAAAAGAAGAAAAAGAAATACAAAGAAAACAATCACAAGAGAAACAAAGAAATAGAATCAATCTTGCAATCGTAGACTATAGAAAGATAAAAGGATAAAAAAAAATCCCTGAAAGACTTTACATCTGCATCAACATGTATTGTGCATGATGTAAAAGGTCGAAGATGGATGAGAAAATTCCAACAAGACTAGATGTATTAACATCAATCTTGTTAATTGTTAAAACCAATTCCAGCAAAAAAGAAAAGAATCATGGAACTGATGATGAACTTGTTATAAATTCTCATTATTACTTATTAGGCGTGTATACAACAATACAATAAACCATACATCATTCAGCTACATTCTTGAAAGATTTCACATTTGCACCAACATGTATTGTACGTGATGGAAAATGTCGAAGATTAATGAAAAAATTCCAATCAGACTAGATATACTGACATCAATCTTGTTAATTGTCAATGCCAATTCCAACAACAAATGAAGAGATTCATGGAACTGAGGAGGAACTTATTATGAATTCTCATTACTACTTATTAGACATGTATACAGCAGTACAACAGACCATACATCATTCAACTACATCATTGAAAGACTTCACATCTGCACCAACATATATTGTACGTGATGGAAAAATCGAAGATGGATGAAAAAATTCCAACCAAACTAAATGTACTAACATCAATCTTGTTAATTGCTCAATGTCAATTCCAACGACAAAGGAAGAGAATTATGGAATTGAGGATGAACTTGTTATGAATTCTCATTACTACTTATTAGACATGTATACAGCAGTACAATAAACCATACATCATTCATCTACATCTTGGGCTTGCAAAAATGAATTTGGAATCTGAATGAATGCATTTTAATTTCTTAATGAGGTCAGTTGGGATTAAGTATCTTTTTCCTACTAACCAAGATAGTCATACAGCAGCCGCTAAACAATCAAATCTTCTCATCAAATCGAGTATGCACATATACAACATAATTGTTATGCATGACATATAGAATACTATTAATATAATTTGAGTATGTTGAATAATAATTTAATTGTTTAATAAGGTCTCGTAGGCGCCTTAGTACACCTATGGTTCAACTATTCAGCAATCATAATATTAAATCAACTTCTTATGTCTAAACTATATGCACTAAATCTGCAAATCCTTATATGACTTCAAACAAACTTCTCGGTAATAGTATATGAAGTTCACCATAACCCTTACAGCCATCGATTTCAAACAATCCAAGTATGCTAATGCTATTTTCATATGGACAAAAGGTATGCCATCAATCTACCTAATAATCTATGTTTATGATATACTTATTATAGTTAATGGTGAATTGCCATTTAGAATTTTAAAGAGTATGCGTGCTCTACTTTTCGTATTAAAGACATGGAACCAAGATAACGAATTCCTCCAATCTCAACAGTGGATGAAAAGAGAGCCACTCTCCCTAGTATATCATCATTTCGGTATTCGTACATGGCACATAACTCATTTTCTGTGCATATTCATGAAGAAGGTTTTTGCATAACCCTGTTTCATGCTGCAAAGAACAATCATTGTTACAAGTCCAACTCATATAGGCACAGAAATGGGTTACAACTAATATAAATGCAAAGAACGATCTAGCCAAAAAGAAGAAGAAGAAGAAGAAGAAATACAAAGAAAATAGTCACAAGGGTAATAAATAAACAGAATCAATATTGCAGTCATAAACTATAGAAAGATAAAATAATTAGAAACATCTCTGAAAGACTCTACATCCGCACCGACATATATTGTACGTCATGTAAAAGGTCGAAGATGGATGAGAAAATTCCAACCAAACTAGATGTACTGATATCAATCTTGTTAATTGCCAAGACCAATTCCAGCGATAAAAGAAGAAAATCATGGAACTGAGGATAAATTTGTAATAAATTCTCATTACTACTTATTAGGCATGTATATAGCAGTATAACAAACCATACATCATTCAATTACATTTCTGAAAGATTTTACATATGTACGAACATGTATTGTACGTGATAAAAAAGATCGAAGATGGATAAAAAATTCCAACAAGACTAGATGTACTGACATCAATCTTATTAATTGCTAATGCCAATTCCAACGACAAAGGAAGAGAATCATGGAACTGATGAGAAACTTGTTATAAATTCTTATTACTACTTATTAGGCATGTATACAGCAATACAACAGATCATACATTATTTAGTTACATCCCTGAAAGACTTCACATCTATACCAACATGTATTGTACGTGATGGAAAATGTCAAAGATGGATGAAAAAATTCCAACCAGACTAAATGTACCGACACCAATATTGTTAATTGCTAAGGCCAATTTCAGCGATAAAGGAAGAGAATAATGGAACTGAGAAAGAACTTATTATGAATTATCATTACTACTTATTAGGCATGTATATAACAGTACACAAATCATACATCATTCAGCTACATCCTTGAAAAATTTCACATATGCACCAACCAACATGTATAGTACGTGATGGAAAATATCGAAGATAGATGAAAAAATTTCAATGAGACTAGATGTACTGACATCAATCTTGTTAATTGCCAAGATCAATTCTAGCAACAAAGGAAGAGAATCATGGAACTGAGGAAGAACTTGTTATGAATTCTCATTATTACTTATTATGCATGTATACAGCAGTACAGCAAATCATACATCATTCAACTACATCTTGGGCTTGCAAAAATAAATTTAAAATCTAAAAAATGCAATTTAATTTCTTAATGAGGCCGGATGGGATTAAGTATCTTTCTTTTGCTAACAAAGATAGTTATACAGTAGCTGCTAAACAATTAAATATTTTTATCAAATCAACTATGCACATATACAGCAGAATTCTTATGCATAATACATAGAATACTATCAATATGATTAGAGTAGACTAAATAATAGTTTAATTGCTTAATAAGGTCTTGTATGCGCCTTAACACACCTATGGTTCAACTATTCAACAATCATAATATTAAATTAACTCATCGTATCTAAACCATATGCACTAAATATGACTTCAAACAAGTTTCTCAACAATAGTATATGAAGTTCACCATAACCCTTACAATCATCGATTTCAAATAATCAAAACATGTTTATGCCCTCTTCATATGAACAAAATGTATGCTATCAATCTACCTAATAATCTATGTTAATGATATACTTATTATAGGGAATGATGAATTGACCATTTAGAGTTTTAAAGAGTATGTGCGCTATACTTTTCGTATTAAAGATATCGAACCAATATAATGAATTCTTCCAATCTCAACAGTGGATGAAAAGAGAGGCACTCTCCCTAGTGCATCATCATTTTGGCATTCGTACAGGGGAATGGCATAACTCATCTTCTGTGCATATTCCTGAAGAAGGTTTTTGCCCAACCCCGTTTCATGCTGCAAATAACAATCATTGTTATAAGTCAAACTCATATAGGCACAGAAATATGTTACTAACTAATATAAATGCAAAGAATGATCTTGCCAAAAGAAAGAAGAATAATAAGAATAAGAAATACAAAGAAAACAACCACAAGGAAAACAAATAAACAGAATTAATCTCATAATCGTAGACTATGGAAAGATAAAATGATCAGAAATATCATTGAAAGACTTTACATTTACACCAACATGTATTGTACGTGATATAAAAAGTTGAATATGGATGAGAAAATTCCAACCAAACTAGATGTACTGACATCAATCTTGTTAATTGCCAAGACCAATTCCAGCGACAAAGGAAGAAAATTATGAAACTAAGGCTCCGTTCGTTTCGCGGAAAATAACTTCCAGAAAAATATTTTCCATATTTTCCGGTGTTCGGATGGACGGAAAATTGCGGTCAAGGAAAACATTTTCCGTTGACCGGAAAATTTCTTCTTTGTGGCTTGGAAAATGTTTTCCTCTTTTGAAAAGAGGAAAACATTTTCCACGACTCGCCTCTTCTCTCCTTCCTTTCTCATTCTCTCTCTCTCTCTCTCTTCCTCTCCCTGTGCGAAGTCGGCTTCGACGACATCCTTCTCCGGGACCAGCCTCCGCCCTCCCGGCCGCTCCCCCCGCTGCTTCAGCCGGGCGCGCCGCCACCGCCGCGCTCCGCTTCCCGGCGGCTCGAAGCTCGCGCCTCCGATCTCCTCCTCCGCAGCGAGATCTGCTCCGAGATCTCGGTGTCCCGTCCCCACCGCGACGCCCTCACCGCAACGCCACGCCTCCATGCGCCGCCGCCACGTGCCGCCCATGCCCGGTCGCCAGCCACCGTGACGCCGCTACCGCCCCGACTCCGAGCGCGATTTGCGCCACCCGAGTGACGATCCACAGGAGCCCGCGCCCGATCCGATTCTCTCGCCGTGCCGCCGCGCGCCGACCCCGAACCCCCCGTTCTTTGCCGTGCCGCCGTAGCGCCGCTCCCGGTGCCCTTGCCGGAACCCTAGCCGGAGACGGGAGGAATCGGAAGGAAGAAGGAGACGGAAGGAGGAAGGAAAAAAAAAAAGAAATAATAAATAATAAAAATTTCTATTTTAAAAATATAAATAATTAAAAAAATCATTTTAAAATATATATAAATAAAATAAAATAAATTTTTGGGTCAATTAAAAATATTAAAATTCAATTTTTGATAATTTTTTCAGGAAAATGTTTGAGTAACGAACAGTGGAAAATATTTTCCACTCAAATTTTAGATGTTGGCCGAACACCGGAAAATAGAGTCATTTTCCTGGAAAATGACTTCCAGGAAAATGTTTTCCGGAAACATGATATTTTCCGTGAAACGAACGGAGCCTAAGGATGAACTTGTTATAAATTCTCATTACTACTTATTAGGCATGTATACAACAGTACAACAGACCATACATCATTCAGCTATATTCCTGAAAGACTTAATATCTGCACCAACATGTATTGTACGTGATGGAAAATGGTCGAAGATGGATGAAAAAATTCCAACTAAACTAGATGTATTAACATCAATCTTGTTAATTCCCAAGGCCAATTCCAACGACAAAGGAAGAGAATCATGGAATTGAGGAGGAACTTATTATAAATTTTTATTACTACTTATTAGGTATGTATACAGCAGTACAACAAACCATACATCATTTAGTTACATCCTGAAAGACTTCACATTTGCACCAACATGTACGTGATGGAAAATGTCGAAGATGGATGAAAAAATTTCAACTAGACTAGATGTATTGAAATCAATCTTGTTAATTACTAAGACCAATTCCAGTGACAAAGGAAGAGAATCATGGAACTGAGGAGAAACTTGTTATGAATTCTTATTACTACTTATTAGGCATGTATACAGCAGTACAGTAGACCATATATCATTCAGTTACATCTTGGGCTTGCAAAAATGAATTTGGAATCTAAAGGAATGCAATTTAATTTCTTAATGAGGCCGGGTGGAATTTAAGTATTTTTCTTCTGCTAACCAAGATAGTCATATAACAACTGTTAAACAATCAAATCTTCTCCTCAAATCGAGTATACACATATACAATAGAATTCTTATGCATGACAAATAGAATACTATCAATATGATTGGAGTAAGTTGAATAATAGTTTAATTGCTTAATAAGGTCTTGTAGGCGCCTTAGCACACCTGTGGTTCAACTATTCATTAATCATAATATTAAATCAACTCCTCATATCTAAACCATATGCACTAAATCTACAAATCCTTATGACTTCAAACAAGCTTTTTGGCAATAGTATATGAAGTTCACCATAGCTCTTACAGCCATCGATTTCAAACAATCCAAACATGCTCATGCCCTCTTCACATGGACAAAAGTATGTCATCAATCTACCTAATAATCTATATTGATGATATACTTATTATAGGGAATGATGAATTGGCCATCTATAATTTTAAAGAGTATGTGCGCTCTATTTTTCGTATTCAAGACATGGAGCCTTCCAAATATTTCATTGGTATTGAGATTGCTCGCTTAGACTTAGAAACTTCTCTCAGCCAAAGGAAATTTGTGTTAAAAACTATATCCGAAATAGGATTATCAGGATGTAAGCTAGCCATTATCCCTATCAAATAGAATATTAAGTTAACCACGATTGATTACGACATCGAATCATCTTCTTAGATTGATTACCTACTAATTGAAGATCCATCCAGCTATCAGAGGCTTATAGGGAAACTCATGTGTCTTACCATAAACAGATTGGATATAAATTATACAATACAAACATTCAGTCAGTTCATGCATAAATCGAATGAGTCTCACATGAATGCGGTCTTGAAGGTCAAAAATATTTTAAAAAATGTCCAAAGTTTGGGATACTTCTCTCTCGAGATTGTGATATAGATATTAGAGTTTATTTTAACACAAATTATGCCACATGTCCCATTAGTCAAAGATCAATCATTGGTGTTTGCATTAAGCTGGGAAAGTCCTTACTCTCATGGAAAATGAAGAAGTAGTCAACTATATCATTATCTCTATTAAGGCTAAATATCAAACTGCGAAATAGTTTGGATATAAAGATTGCTTTCTGACCTCGAGGTACAAGTTAAGGAACTAGCAAATTTATTCTACGACAATGACGCATCACCAAAACTTGCGGCAAATCCCATATTTTATGAGAGAACGAAATATATTGATGTAGATTGCCATTACACTCGAAATAAAATCCAAAAATGGATAATCAAGACAAATGGAATTGGAATCTGAGAACAACCTACCAATATCTTTACCAAGCCATTATGTTAAAGATAGCACACAAATCTACTAAGCAAGTTAGGCGTCTTGGATATATATCAACCATCAGCTTGAGTGAGAATGCTGAATATATGCAAGGATTAATAGTCAATCACAATCAATCAATATAAAATTATCTAGGATTATGATCTATTAATTATATCGATCCAAGATTGGATTCGATTCCTTATATCTCCTTTCATCAATTCCTTAGTTAAATCATTTATTGTATTATAAATAGGAGATTGTATATTGTAAAGAGGTATGTTGAGTATCTACAAAATATACATTGTTTCCACCATTTTCCCTTTTACATCAAATTTTGTCATGATTAGTTGTAGATCTGAGAGCTATCATCTTCCGATTTAGATCTAGGAGGGGATTTGACACCCCTCTTCTCCATCCATGTACATGTCATCTACCTCAAGCTTTAATAGTGATAATAGGAACTCTTACATCTCGCTAAACTAAAGAGATTTGATCTTCCAAAAGTTAGATTTGTGTTTGTTCAATATATTTTGGTTGTCTCTTTACAACAACAATTTAGAGGTAACCGAATTTAGGCATGACCACCAACAGGTAATGCGGTAGTTATTAGAGAATGAATAACCCACGTGTGCTCATTACTAATGAAGATACAAGGTCCAACAATTGGCTGTTGATAGATCCATTTTTGTGAAATGAGTATATTCTAAATCTCATTATTTTTTGGATTTGGTTTTGTTTTGAAGTATTCCGTGTTTTGCTCTTTTTCAATTTGTTTTGCCATGAAATCTATATACTTCTCATTTGAATAATGAATATTATTTTCTTTTGACAAAAAAATAAATGTCATTATCATTGTTATTTGAATGAATCTTATGCCAATTATACCTATTACCCAAACAACGCAAAAAGTTCACCCCCTAGATTAATTTACCAGTTGCAAGCCTAAGCAAGCGATTTTAAATCCTAGTTTTAAAAGAGCAATGCTTAGAGGATAGTATTGTCACTTTTCATAAAGTGACGGTATTGTCCTAACCACACATTCCTGACAAAATTTATTATTATACCATATAAAATCTATTGCTTGACAACACACTTGGGAATGTGTAGTTAGGAGGGTATCATCACTTTTCACAAAGTGATAATACCTCTTCTAATCATTTTTCTTTCTAAAAATAGCTCCATATCATCAATATATCATTATTTATGATTGAATTTTATTCTTAACCAAATCCTGACTCTAGAAAATTGCGGTAATATACATATTGCAGCCCAAATTTCTATGATTGTGGCAAATTACCCCCACATTTCAACTTTCACAATTTACTTCCTGCAAATCGGTTACAATGTGTCCTATACATTTTGCTTTGAGCTCCGAATACTGAGAACACATGATCATTATGCGGGGTTGACTTGGGCATAAAAACACACATTGCAGAGCGCACAACCTTATTTCCAACAATAATTTTACAAAAGTCAATGCCAAATGCCCCTGAATATATAGTTCTAAAATATCTCTAAAATATCCATATATTTTTCCTTACATATATAGATGATTGCCTTCCATAACTAGTTGCGTGATGACCAGACCTGCAAGAAAAATTTAACCGGTCAATGTTGGGGCACATTGCCACTGATTTAAAAAGGCTGGAGAGTAAATTGCAAAAAGTGAGAATTCATGGGTAATTCATATACGACCCCAAAGAACGTATGGGGCCAAATGTATAATTCAATCTAAGCAAGGCCCTTCACCTCCCAATTCAAGCAAGGCGGCTTGCTTTGAATTTTTAATTCGCAAAATTCTGTGCATCACCCCAAAAAGATAACAAAAAAATAAAATGATGCTGCAGAACTCCAAAACCACAGACCAGAACCAGGATCGCATCTGCTAGCTCCATCGCCATGGCGGAGACTCGACGAAGCAGAGCGAGGGGACGGCGCCGCCGCTGCACGTGGCGATGTTCCCGTGGCTCGCCGTCGGCCACTTCATCCCCTTCCTCCGCCTCGCCACCCTCCTCGCGCGGCGGGGCCACCGGGTCTCCTTCCTCTCCACCCCGCACAACCTCTCGAGGCTCCCCAGGATCCCCGCGCACCTGTCCTCCCTCGTCGCCCTCGTGCCCCTCCCCTTCCCCGACACCCCCACCCTGCCCCCGCTCGCCCAGTCCTCCGCCGACGTCCCCAACCGCCACCAGCAGCTCCTCAAGCCCGCCTTCGACGCCCTCCTCCCCGCTCTCCGCTCCTTCCTCCAGTCCTCCCGCCCCGACTGGATCCTCTACGACTACGCCTCCCACTGGCTCCCCGCCCTCGCCGCCGAGCTCGGCATCCCCCACGCCTTCCTCAGCCTCTTCGCCGCCTCCGTCCTCTCCTTCTTCGGCCCCCCGCGGGAGCTGGCCTCTGGCAGGAGGTTCCAGCCGGGCGGCGGCGGCGGGGACATCACCGAGGTCCCGCCGTGGATCCCCGCCGGGTCCGGCCTGGCTTTCCTCCCGCACGAGGTCGCGAGGGTCGCGGAGCGGTCGGAGGCGAGGGTGGAGACGACGGAGGACGGGGTGCGGTTCGGCGTCTCGATCGGGGAGAGCGACGCGGTCGTGGTTCGGACCTGCGAGGAGTTCGAGCCGGAGTGGCTCGGCCTGCTGCGCGAGCTGTACGGCGACAAGCCGGTTTTGCCGGTCGGGCTCTTGCCTCCGACGGACGAAGGGGATGAATGACGAGAGCGATGACGTGGAAGGCAGAGCGATTTGGGAATTTATAAAAGATTGGTTGGATGGGCAGGAGGCCAACTCGGCGGTCTACGTGGCATTCGGCACGGAGGCCACGCTCACCAGAGCCGAGCTGGCGGGGTTGGCCCTCGGGTTGGAAATGTCCGGGCTGCCCTTCTTCTGGGTGATCCGAAGGCCACCCGGGTCGGATCGGGACGACGGGTTGGGGAGCCTGCCGCGCGGGTTCGTGGAGAGAGTGAAGGGCCGAGGGCTCGTCCACTCCGGGTGGGCCCCGCAGGCGAAGATCCTGCAGCACGAGTCGGTCGGGGGGTTCCTGACTCATTGCGGGTACAACTCGATCATCGAGGGCCTCTCGCTCGGGCGGGTCCTGATTACGTTCCCCGTGATGAATGAGCAAGGGCTCAACGCGAGGCTGTTGCACGCGAAGGGGGTCGCGGTCGACGTGCCGAGGGATGAGATGGACGGGTCTTTCAAGGGAGAGTCAGTGGCCGGGGCGGTCCGGTTGGCCATGGTGGATGAGGCGGGCGAGCCGGTGAGGGCGGCGGCCAGGGAAATGAAGGGCGTTTTCGGAAATAAGGAGAAAAATGATGGCTACGTGGATGAATTCGTTCGTTACTTGAAAGAGCATAGGAAGCCAACTGACAAGATTTACCTGTAAATTTTTGATGCTGTATCTTTCCACGAATTTATCAATGAAAAGCGAAAAACGATTCTCGCTCTGTTGTAACTTTTTTATGCGCTCCACACTAAAGAATCCTGGCCCAAACCTTCGTATCTATCTACCTTATCGCAAGTGAATTCACGGTGGAGCAACGCTCGACAAGGTGGCGCAGCGCGACATGATGTCGGGGTCACGGGACCTTGCATAGGAGTTGCACATCCCAGTGATCACAGTGAGATCTCGAACAGAGATCGTGCCGCCTCGGTTCGTGGTTGCGCGATCTCACTGAAGCGAATTTTGTCACTGTTGAAGAGAGACCGAGCGAGAGGGGCAAAGGTGGTGGTGATAAAGAGAGAAAGCGAGGGATGATGGTGGTGAGTCGAAAGAAAGCATAGCTTTACCATTCTTTGGCAGCGGCCACACCGCCGGCTTGCAAATTTAGTGATGGCGGCGGAGGAAAATTGCAGGAAGATATATCTACGCAAATCTCTTGCTTAGTAGCTCTTGATATTATCTGTAGAAAGGCCTCGCTATAAGACCTAATATGCATTTGATAACTTTGGATAAAGACCTTCTCAAAGCATTCTAGGATGCTTTTGCAGGATGAAAACTAGCGACGAGAGAGTTACTTTCACAGTCGCTATATATATAATACACACGTACGTACACATATATATGTACATTCAAAAAGGATTCAAACATTTGGCATTAAAAAGCTACGTGAGATTAAAAATGAAAAGATCATTCCAAATAGACTTATTAGATGTTCTCCTTTTCTCCTTTGGGCTAATTCTAGAAAAAAGGGTCAAGTGACAATTTTGGCCGTAACTTTTATTTGTCTTGTAAAAAAACACCAACCTACCAACTTTAGGTTGAGCGACAATTCTTGTTTAATTTTTTTTCTTTTGTTCTCCTTAAAAATCACCAACTTTCAACCTTATCCTAAATCTAGCCCCTTGTTGAATCTCTTTTTGAAGTCATCTTTATTCGTGAGGAAAAAAAGAAGGTATTTACTTGTGAGCTTGGCGGATCTTGTCCGTGGCGTCTCTCAATGGGCAATGGTCTATAGCTTTAGATTACAACAAAACAGCGAAATTTGGCCGAAAAGATGAGGAGACCTTTTTTACTTGTCAATGAGTGTAGGAGACAATGAATAGCTTCGCCATTATTCTCCAAGCTATGGCTTAGAAAAGAAGCTAGTAAATAGTGCTTTAAATCCAGCCAACAAGTCACTTGGATTTATTGCTGAAGTAGAATAGTTAAATCAGACAATCAATGGTTCTAAGTTGAGGGGGACCAGATTTGAGTTTAAGTGATTTTTACAAGATAAAAAATAATGGGGCCAAAATTGTCATGCTGGCTTAAAGTTGGTATGTTTTTTTGGAATTAGGCACTCCTCATTTTCATTCAAAATTGAACAAGAATATGAAAGAAGAAAAAAGGGGAAACTGGGCTTGCATCCGGATCCACAAGTTTGTTGATCCAACAAAGAAGCCCATCGAAGTGAGAGTTGACTACGTGCTTGGCAAGGCTCAGATTCTCCATTGTCTTAATTTGATGCACAGAAGTCATAACACAACTGGTGGTGGGGTCACCTTGCACCTCAAGTACATTTTTCTGCAGTTTATGATTAGGTAGCTCTCAAAACAAGCTTCAAAACACAACCAAACATTAATTAAATTCAAGCCAGTTTTGACCAAAAGCATCAGCATCATCTATAAATATGGGACTCTTGGCGGTCTTGAAGAAGCAAGAGAGTGTGTGTGCTCGCTTATAATCTCCATCGTTTTGGCTGATTCGAGTACAGCTAAAACCAGCCAAAGACAAGGACAAAAGAGAGGAGGATCAGGCTTCTGAGATTTGATGATGGCTCTGAAATTCAACAAGAGGGTTGACAGAGTCACCATTCTCTGTGCACTCTCAGGCCTACTTGTGGGTGGTCTTATCAGCCTTTGCTTAAATGGGCCTCAACAGACCATGGAGAAGGCTGAAGGTTACTTGCGGTTTGCAGAGCACTTCGGTATGACCACTAAACATAACAATCAATCCAGAGAGATTATTGTGATCCTATCATTTTGGCCACTTAGAACTGCTACATTGTATCGACTAGTCCCTGATAAAATTTGTCTTACGGCATTTAAAATCCACTTTTGCAGGTAACTTGCTTGGAGTTGCCGGGAAGAGAACGAGCAATGAGCTCTTCACTTTGGGGATCAAGTCTCTCCATCTCTTCATTGCACGGTTGTTGCAGTTCAGATTTGTGTCACCTCTGCAACAAGAAACCTCGACAATGCCACTCGTGTTCTGGGTCGCGCTTAGCAGGTCGATTTCTTCCATGTCTATGGACTAACGAAGAGATCAGAACTTCCAAAACATTCCCAACACCCTCAAAGCAGTCAATACAGAAGAGAGCACGGCTGGGAACAAGAAAATATGAATCGTACCCAAAAAGGAAAGGAGAAGAGAAACGTTTCTGCTTGGGTACTATACGGTCCATGTACTATGATGTATTATGCCTTTACTTTTGACCTTGAGGCCTGAACAACGTGATAGCTTCAAGATCACAGGAGCTTTTTAAGGTGCATTTCTACCTTGAGATGTTATTGCCTTGTACATCTAAATCTTTCAGAAGGAGAACGAAATGAGAATCACTCAGTTGAGAGACACAAATCAAGAGAAACTTCAACATAACAAGATCATGCAATACATCTAAATTTTCTTCTCGTTGAGAATATTGTTAATTGTTCAGGAACAAGCATTCGCACCCAAAACAATAGCACCTATGTGGCTCCAGACCAAGTTTGCTAATAACTTAATTGTTCGGTCAAAAGATGACAATAGCTCTATCCTTAAAAGAATAAAAAGTAAGCTTCCACTGAATAATTATCTAGTTCCTAATAACGATCTGCAATATTTCAGATAGTTTCTTTAGATAAGTCAAACCCAAAAATGCCACTCGAGTTCTCCATGTTAGCACAGCCAGAAGCCACTTCATCAACTCCAGAAATGTTATTTGTCTCCCTCGACAAAGCACTAGCATCTCCATGAGGGACAAGGAGCATACCTTGAGTGCCAAGGTTGCCTTGATTGGTATTAGAAGCTGGACACTGCAAAATTTGAAAATTAGGAGCATCCACATTAGCAATGTTCACACAGCTTTCATTTTCATTTCCATTTTTATTGCGCCCCAAGTCCCACGCCAACAATCCAAATGCACCTTCTGAGACTCCAGACGGATTATTGCCTAACTTATCCATGGAGAGCTTCCTTTTCGACGATTTCTTCTTGAAGCGTGCTTTCTTTGCCTTTGGAGGATTTCCAGTGTCCTCAGCATTAGTAGCCATCTCTGTTCCTCTCTTTTTGCATGGAACAACTGTTAGCTGAGAGTTGGTGATCGGTTTCTCACATGATTTGGGTGTACTTGACTGTATAGCAAGAAGAGCTGTTCGAGCAGCTTTAATCTCTGCTTCTTTCTTGGTTTTTGCAGTGGCACCAATATAACGAATTCCTCCAATCTCAACAGTGCATGAAAAGAGAGGCACTCTCCCTGGTGCCTCATCCTTTCGGCATTCATACAGGGGAATCGCATAATTCATCTTCTGTGCATATTCTTGAAGAAGGTTTTTGCATAACCCCGTTTCATGCTGTAAAGAACAATCATTATAATAAGTCCAACTCATATAGGCATAAAAATGGGTCACAAACTAATTTAAATGCAAAGAATGATCTAGCCCAAAAAAAAAAAAAAGAAAAAGCAAAGAAAACAGCCACAAGAGAAACAATGAAATAGAATCGATCATTCAACTACATCTTGGACTTGCAAAAATGAATTTGGAATCTAAAGGAATGCAATTTGATTGTTTAATGAGGCATACCAGGATTAAGTATCTTTCTCCTACTAACCAAGATAATCATACATCAACCGCTAAACAATCAAATCATCTCCTCAATATCAAGTATGCACATGTACAACAAAATTCTTGTGCATGACACGTAGAATACCATCAATATGATCGGAGTAGGTTAAATAACACTTCAATTGCTTAATGAGGTCTTGCAGGCACCATAGCACACTCATAATTAAACTATTCAACAATCATAATATTAAATAGCTCTTCATTTCTAAACTATATGTACTAACTCTGCAAAATTGTGTTCCATTACAAAAATAAGAACACCTATATTATTGTGGGCGTGCCATAATATATATTTACAATTTAATTCTATTTAGTAGTGCCTATAGAACTTACAACTGGTTGAGAAATGCAGTCACTGATTTCACCAGACTTCGCTAACTCCAACAGCGCAACTTCAGCAGCTGACTGCTCGGCTGCCTTCCGATTAAAGAACCCAGGTAAAGAATCATATCTGACATCGTTAACAATCACCGTTGATCTGAATGAAGGTTCATGCGAAGGACCTTCTTTTATGGTCTCATAGACTGGAGTTGGTCGTCCCACTTTTTGTGCATACTCTTGCAACCGACTCTTGAAGACGTAGCAATTTGAGACACCTGCATTTTATCCAAAAAATGCATCATCAATGATTAAATGAAGTTGGAAATTCGGAAATATCAAAAAGGCAATTAAAAGTGGAAATGCCCACCATTGTGTACATGGGCACCGAGAGAGGGAGAGGAAGGGAGGGAAGGAAAGGGGCGGGGGGGGGAGAGAGAGAGTTCTAAGCACTCTAAAGGGAAGGGGAGAAGATTGATCTCCATCTTCAGAACTTTAAGTAAAACAAGAAAAGAAGGATTCCTTCTTCGAGGTTACCACTTAAAGAAACAAGCATGCACAGAAATTTCAATGAAAGATCAGAACCAAAAAATAGTAAACCCGGGGATGAAATTAGTGGGCATTATTCATCCCAAATTTCTTAGTAGGAGTCACTGATGTTCCGCAAAATATCAGGGGAAAAGATCAGCAATTTCTCAAGCGGAGGGAAATCTCCTCTTGTAAAGTTTTGCAATTTGCCAAAAAAGGGTATCAACCATAATTTCATCATTATTATAATTTTCAGGAGTACACAAAAAAGATGAACAATGTGATCATTCTGCTCAATGAACGCAGAATTCACGAAGCGTCAGAGAGATTACATCCCCTTTCACGCACGCTGGTAATCAAAAGAAATCGTGACGGCAGTGCTCCACAAGAACAAAGAAGGGAAAGGGCAATAGAACCCCTTGAACAGCAATGCTTTTACACACTTGAGCACATCAAAAGTCAGCCGTAATTTACTCAGCCGATAGTCATTCCTCGCAAAAAGAGGGAGGCTCGAGAAGGAAAGGCTCCAACTTTGACAGCGTACATGATCAGATTTTCAGAAAAAGAAGCATGGTCCATCTGGGTTCTCGCATATGATGCTACCCACCAAGCGAAACGAAAGATAAAAGAACAGGGAACACTCCGGAATTTTCACAGAAAGACTCCAACGTCGGCAACATATCCTCAGAAAGAGAGCGAGCGAGAGTAAAATCTGCACATACCCTTTTCAAGACGAACAGACGAAACAGATAATCAGACACGAAAGATGAAACCTTTGGTACCTGAGAAGCCTTCGCTCGCGGGCATCGTTTGTTTCGAAACGACGACGATGCTGATCAAGCGCGACGAACGGACTGGGAAGGAATTTCTGCTTCCTCGGGCTCTCCTCGCGGGTTCTGGGCACAGAACGAAAAGCCAAAAGGAGATGAAAATCGCGCTCGGAACGCTCGGAACAGGGATCCTTCTGCAACCAAATGCTGTGAGGTTTCGAGTTCGAGGAAGGAAAAACGAGAAAACCCAAGAAAAAGGAAGGAGGAAGAGGCGAGATAACTTTTGCAGTCCCGGACAGTCCGCGATTCTGACTACGAAGGCTAAAACCCCAGGAAGGGTTTTTTTTTTTGGGGGTTCCCCTCATTTGCCAATAAATCAATACAGAATTTTCCTTTTTTTTTCTATTCAACTTATAATTACTGGATATTCTTTTTCCTCTTTTATTGCTTCCGCCTTTGGGATTGTTGTTAATTGCCCCCACATGTATTTTAAGGATCCATCACAAGGTGTTGTTCATCGTTAACTCTTATCAAATTTTGCTTACAATGTGATGATTATTGAGATAATTCGTTATATATATATATATAATTAGAAGGATAATTCATTAACTTATTATTGTTTACAGCTGTGATTACGTGACAACATATGACTGACTATTGATAATAAATTTGTCATATAAATACATATAAAATGGGAAGAATAGTTTGTAAACGTATAGTTATTTATAATTGTGATAACATGTGATTAATTAATAATGATAAATTCGTTATAAGTATACATACAAAACTGGAAGAATAGTTTGTTAATATATTGTTATTTACAATAATAATTACGTGACAACACATGACTGATTATTGAGAATAAATTCATCATATAAGTATATAAAACTAGTAAAATAATTATAAACATATAACTAACAAACGTCAATATATTGTTCCGAAAGTAGTCCCTAAATCATTCCTCGCATTTATAGATGATATTTGACTAAATTGCATTTCATATATAATCACATGCAATCATGTGGCCCAATATATAATGTAACTACAAGTTTGCTACCACTTTTTGGGGGCATGTCGTCACCTCATAATGGACTTTGAAATAAGTAATATGCCCCTATAGAATTGGGAAAACCTGGCCTGCAAGGAAAAGATGAGGCTGAGTTGTAAATTGTACAATTTCCACCGGGTGATGAGAAGCTGGTGAAGGAAGGAGATGTGAATGAACTTCAGGAGTCGGTACCTTCTTAGATACAGATGAAATTGAAGGCATTAAATTTGAAAATAGAGAGAGGGGAAAGGGAAGAAGAGGAGGGTGGCAGGAAAAATTAAAAGTCCTTTAATGAAGTGGGAGGAGAAAAGGTGGTGGAGTGAGGAAGCAGAAAATTGAAGTAGTGATTGGGAAATGAATGGAATTTCTAGTACATGAATCACATGTTTTTTGCATATACCTCCGAAGGCTATGGTGGCAGGCCAGTCTTGGCCACCCTGGTGCCATGGTCTTCATAAGTTGGAATCGCGGAGGTTTTAAGGCCTACTTCAATAATTCGAAGGTTAGAGGCACTATGTAGGTAGTTTAAGCCTTCAGTTCAGGTATGTTTCTTATGGAGACAGTATATAAGAGAGGCAAGGTGGAAAGGTGGAGGAGAATTGTAAGTGTATAGCAGGCAATTTATTTAAATCCTAATGGAATCCCCCGGGATTTGGCATTATGGTGGAGGAAATAGTTGATTTCGAGGTCTTGCAGTATCCAATTCATTGATACTGAGGTGACTAACATGGATCAACGGCACTTGAGGAGAAATAGTCGGATTCGTATTGATCCAGATTTTGAGAAGAGATGTTTTTTGTGGTAAAAAATTAAGAAATTTAGTGAAATAGTCCACGAGTCCTGGATGTGTATTGGAGATTTAATGGAATTAAGAAGGGAGAGAAGCAGGGAGGGAGTTGCAAGGCGAAAAGGAATGTGGAGAATGTCAAGTACATGTTGTCTTCTGCTGGTTTGGTTGATATCGGCTTTCATGGGCAGAAGGTCACATGGTGCAGTAAAGGGATAGGTGAAAATAGGGTGAGAGAGAGAATTGACGGAGTGGTAAATGCTGCTGGTTTGGTCGATATCGGCTTTCGTTGTCAGAAGGTCACATGGTGCGGTAAAGGGATAGGTGAAAATAGGGTGAGAGAGAGAATTGACGGAGTGGTAAATGCTGCTGGTTTGGTCGATATCGGCTTTCATGGGGAGAAGGTCACATGGGGCAGTAAAGGGATAGGTGAAGATAGGGTGAGAGAGAGAATTGACGGAGCGGTAAATGCTGACTGGGATGTCTCAGTGGTCTAGGAGGACTGGGGGTCTTCCACCAACCTGCCATGGCATCAGATCATTGTCCTTTGGTGGTCAATATTAACATTCAAGATCAGAGAGGGAAGAGAAGATTCAGATTTCAGAGCATAGGGACCGCTTTTGAAGAGTATAGGGAAAGTAATTAAAGAACTCTGCAACGTTCAGAGTACTTCTCTTCAGAGTACTTCTCTTAGAGAGGCAATTAAAAAATTGGTCGATTGTAGAAGTGCTTTGATCAAGTGAGATGAGAGCTCTGGCCCTGTCAATGACAAGAAAATTAAGCTATTCTAGGAGCTACTTGGGAAATTGCAAGATGGGGTGGTTGAGCAGTACGAGGAAGAGGAGGAGCAATTAAAAGAGTGAACTCGATTTGGCATGGGCTAAGGGAGGAAATGCACTGGCATCAACACAGACATAACCAATTGGACCGACAATGGGGACAGATGTACAGAGTTTTCTCTCCAGATCAGACCATGAAAATTAAAGATTACAGGAGGAGGTGCCTGAGAAGCAGGAGGATATTTTTTTGTGCTCTTCGAAACCATTATAAACTTCCCTTCAAGTCTGGAGGAGGTGATGCATTGCGCGGTTTGGAAGGCCTAATTGAGCGGGAAAGTAACTGAGCAAGTAAATGAGGATCTTGTGGTAGATGTGGAACTTAAGGAAGTCAAAACAAAAAATTCGTATGTTCCAGCTGAGCAGAGACTTCAGGTCCTGACGGTTGCTTTGGGATCTTTTACCAAAAATAATGGGATGATGTGGTTGGGGAATTGATTTCAGCTCAGGTTAGCTTCCTATATCTCTACCTGGCAACTCAGTGTATTATTCTTGCCCCTTACCTGACAACACCCCTCTCTATTTTTTCAGATTATCCCGAGATCCGGACGAGAACGCAATTAAACCTTTTAAGGATTTGCTTAGAACCCAATTAGTCCAAAGTCGGCTTCCTATATCTTTGAACCATATCTTGACTGTTTTGATTCCCAAACTTAAGCACCCTGGAGACATTATCTCAACTTCGTCCAGTTAGCAACTGGTGCTCTCGTTTCTCTACAGTAGGATGATCCAAGATAGATGGGGTAATGTCTCGGGTCAAAAAACTGTCTCATGACCTGCTGCTCGTAAATGGAAAGATTGTTGGAAGTGCTCATCCTACTAGAGGAATCCTTAATTTTCCCTTTTGTTTGCGTGCTGTGCTTTTTTTGAGCATTCGCAAGTCTTTCTAGAAATATTATATTAGGAATTCTTAAAATTTCCTACAAGATATTTACCTATATTGGAGACAATTATGAAATTGCTATGTAATTATCTCTCGATATTGTACATATATTTCCATTAATTCTCTACATATCTCGATTTGATTGCCTTGAATAATTATTTCAAAAAAGCCTATAAATAGACCGATGTAGCTTATAATTAGACCGAGGTATTGTTTGTTATGATATATCAAATATATATAGGAATTGCCATGACTCTTATCTTTCGTTTTATCATTTCTTGACGCTAGTCTTGTCCTATGTTGTCTCATCTAATTTTGTAGATGAATCTTTATTTTTCTGTTGAAACTGATGAGGGTAGTTGCTCAAAGCTCAAAGAAGTGTCGGAGAGTTATAGTGTTTGCTTCAGGGCAACGGCTGGATTAACCAAATGTGATGGGCATTAATCATGAGCTCGTTGTCTTGTTTAGAGTGCAATTAGAATGAATCCCGATCGAATTTTTGGACGAAAATATTTGACAAAATGGAGCTTGTGAAGCCAAATTTGAGATACGGTGGAGGTGGGAGCTTTTTGAATTTTCTTTTTTTATTTCAATTGTGTGTTTCTCAAGCAAAATTATATGATAGAAACCTTCGAATTTTGAAGAAATCATATGACATTTTACAAGTTAAAATTTGTAAGTTTCTGTAGGGTGTGAGCATTTAATGTTGGAAGCAATAATAAAATGTGAGTCGCATGATTAGAAAAAAAAAATCGAAAAGTAAGAGGAATTCTAAATAGGAAAGTGATAATTTTGACTCATGAATACTTGAGAAGTGTGGAGAGAGGGACAAATTCATTGTATTTATTAGAGGTAATCTATTTTTGGGTAGGCTAGTTTCTATCTTGAAACCGAAAACCACATTAGAAATGTTGATTTCCAATTTGTAGAACTTGTAATCGGCCCACTTAACTCTGGAACTGGATTGATCGATGTTGTTTAGTTCCTAGGCAAGTCCAAGAATGGGCGTGATTTCTTTCTTCGTTTTTTGTTTTCCCTATTCCTTAACAAGGACTGGAACAATGGAACCGGACAAGGGATTAAAAAGAACTTGTTTTTAAACTCTTACAAGGAACGAAACATTCTCATAGAATGCAAATGTGTTTATTTATGAACGTCGTTTCCTTATCTTTTTCTAGCCCTTTGGCAATAAAGAAGAATTATTGATCCGGTCTGGATGGTTCGGTCTGTACCTGAAACCATGGACCAGACTGGATTTATACCGACTTCAGATTTTGAGAACCAAGAACTGCCCGGCACCAATCGATTTCAATGCTCATTCCAAAAATTTATGGAAGTCAACGTACCCTGAAAAGTTGGGGCAACATTGTGAAGAAAATTGAAAGTTTAGGGTGAAATTGAGAAAACCCAAAGATGACAAAAATGCAATTTGGACTCCGTGCGTGTCTCTCTCTACTTCCTGCTGCTTCTCAGAAAGAACGACCCGCCCGAACCGAGCCGTCTCTCCCGCTCCCACGTCGGCTGTCGAAATCCGAAACCCACCCAATTCCCCAACCCCTCTCTCTTGCTAGGGACAGTCGCTTCTGCTGAGTAAAAATTCGATCTTTGGGTTCTCTTGCCGGTTAAAAATTCGACCTTTGGGTCTTCCTGCTGGCTCAATTTCTTGGCCCCGCGAGCGCTGATTGTTCCGCCAGTTCTGCACTCATACGATGCTCGTTCGCCATGAACGAAGCCGTCGTTGAATCGAAACCCCAGAAGAGGAAGGGCTCCATCAGCGAAGAAGACATCTCCACCCTCTTGCAGAGGTTCGCCTTCTTCTTCTCTCTCTCTCTCGCTCGGCTTCAAATTGAGTAGATTTTATGGCCTTTTTGTAATTTCTGTTGGGTCCCCAGATGAGTTTGGGTGTGTATCAATTCTGGGTAGGAGGTCGTTTAGTGTGCTTCTGGCTGATGCGAGAGTGGGTCTGCTTCTTGGGCAGGTATCCAGCGACCGTGGTGCTGTGTTTGCTTCAAGAAGTGGCGCAGTTTCAGGGCGTGAAGGTAGATTGGAATGAGCTGGTGAAGAAGACGTCGACTGGGATAACTAATGCCAGGGAGTACCGTACGCTGTGGAGGCATTTGGCTTATCGCGGTACGCTGCCGGAGAAATTGGAGGACGGGGATGAACCTCTGGTGAGTTTTTGGGTCTTCTATCTTTCTCGGCTTCGCGATTGGAGGAATGGATGCATTTGCCCTCTTTTGCTTGTGGATGGATTCAAAGCTGTCAAACTGATTTGTAACATTTGTATTGCGATATTCTTGAGCTATAGTTGCTTTAATGAGTTGGTAACGTGGGTTTAGTTAGGAAGTCCCGATTGTAATATAAAGATTGATGTGTGTTTATATGACTTTTAAATCGGTAGCATCATAAAAACGCCGATTCTTTGCACATGTCTACTAACTGGTTGAGTGGAGGAATATGTGCCCGCTAATATGCCATGATTTGATCAACTTTCTTTGTTGAAAACTGAGGACATTAATTGATCATCCTATCTTGTGCAACATGCAATTTGGAGAAAATTTCTAGAGTAGCAAAAGTGGCTTGTTTGCCACCAAAGCGTACTCTCAATGTTGACATCTCAGAGTTAAAAGTACCACCTTTGAAACCAGGGTGATCGGACCCTTCTCGGAGAAGAATCCCTATGTTTTAGTCTTCGAGGATTGTACATGAAAAGAAGTGGTAATCTCTTCATGAAGAAGGTTTCCGAGATTTTGGAAGTCATTTGTCTTAGGCAGTGGCAGCGGTTAGCTAAGAATCCCCCGCCATGGCTTGGCTTATCAAAGCAGCTCTAACATCCTACATGTCTAGAAAGCTTGAGGATGGATTGAAGAATTGCGCCATTCAAGGTTATCAGAGTGAAAAATATGCCTTTCAAGCTGGACAGTCCTTATGCCTTTCTACAGAGTTTTGAGTTTTATCTTTTCCTTTGATGAAAAGTGACATTATGCTGTCACCAGTGATCCCTTGAACTGGTGTAGCCTTCTAAAGCCCTGGGAAACTAGTAGAAATAGATGATAGCTCCTATTATACTATTATGTTCCTTACAATTAGATAATCTTCTCTAATGGCCTTCACTTCCATTGGACATAAACATGAAATAAAGCAGTTGTTTCTTCATGAAGAAACATGCTTGGATTTTGGAAACTGTTTCGTAATTTATGTGATGCAAGGCCAAATTAGCGTAGTGGGTCAATGGTGGTTCAATTTGCTGAGAAAAATTCTACTTTCTGTGCTATGGAGTTTCTCTTGAATGTCACTGAGAGACAGTTGAGTAGTTCATTATCCTACAGGCAAATACTATAAAGTACTCTGTAGTAAACAACCTTCTCTCTACTAGTTGTCAATTAGGTACTTTCTCATTCATCATTCGTTTTCATATGGTCAAAATTATAATATTATTTAGTACTGCTGTTTATATGCCTTTTGCTTGAGATTGTAAGCTTTCATTGTTAATAGCAGAATCTATTCTTCATTTTCTGCATCTCCTCCTCCTCCTCTTTCTTACTGGTGGCTTATTAAGCAAAGATTTGTCATTGTTTCGAGTAGTTTGTGTTCCCTTCTTTTGTGTCACGTAGTTTAAAGGTCTGCCTATCTAGTTTACATCTTATATTCTATCTAACAAGTGTCAGGTATGATCATGTTGTGCACTACATTTAATCAAAATCTGTTTTTCAGGATGATGACAGTGACCTAGAATATGAGCTGGAAGCATTTCCTGCAGTGAGCACTGAAGCTTCAATGGAGGCTGCAGCCTGTGTCAAGGTAGTTTTTTTTTTGCAATTTATGCTGCAACTTATTTACATCACAGCTGCAAGAGGAACCTCAGTTAACAATTATTTTTGGGCAACTTATTGAGATATCCATCACAACGTGGACGTGGAATTGAAATTACTTTAGTTATTTGCAAATGGTATGCTACTTGATGGTAGTACAGCTGAACTTTTCAAACTGCATAGGGTTGGACCTTCACAATTACCAGTATTTTGTGGGTAAGGGAAATGGGGGTTATTTGATGGATCTCAGAATGATGCTTACTAGAAAGTCCAACCCAAAAACTTAGACGATAGATGAAGGGAGATAACATGAATATAAGGCCTATATAAACCTCAAGGGCAAGCTATGTAGGATATTTAAATGCCTTCTCTAACTTGCAAATTAGACTTAGGACGGCACATGGAATTGATGGATGGGACCCTTGTATAAAAAATAAATTAAGGGCGAAAGCTGGGTTTCATGTCCAACTCAAAAGCTTAAATTAATAGGTGGAGGGAGAGAGCATGAATATAAGGCTTGAAAACCCTTTAGACAAGTGATATTGGATACTTTAAGAAACGCTAAACTATTGAGCAGGATGAAACATGTGACTCCTTAAATAGAGATTGCAGATATGATATGATGTATCTCTATGTATGGCATTTTTTTTTCTAAGTTTGTAGATATGCCATTTTGTATCCCAAATTTTGTAGATGATCAGGTTGAGTCTTGAGGATGTGTTCGATATAGGTATTTTTGCTCATGAATGATTCTCTATGATTTGTGATGGTCCACATGTTACTGTAGCCCTTGTTTACTTGATGGGGATGTGAAGCCCATGGTAGGCTGATTCTCCTTGGAAGTCTTTGCTCCAGCAATGTCATTTCACACATCATAAGTTGTATTGAGTTAGAGAAGCAGGGTCTTTTCTTTTGCAGGCTATGTGGGCTGGATCATCATATTCTTGTTAGATGACATCCAAATGAGCTCATATCACATTCTGAGAAATATGTCACTCCAGTTTTATTTGATTCTTTTGGCTCATTTTCCGAAGCCTAGGCAGTGGCACAGTAGGCTGCATGCTAGAGATTTTATTTGTCTAAACAACATACAAGTCAACAGGCCAAAGTTAGTTGTCCAACAGGTGGCTTGGTTATTATGCAGATTCTGTACTGTTAGGAAGCTACTCTTAGAAGATTGATATCATTGGACAGATGCATGTGCATGATGCTCAACATCCTTTGTGAATTTTAGGTTTGAATCAGAGCTTTGTTCTGGTTGTCTTCAAAAAGAGATTTTTTTTTTCAATGCAGGTTCTAATAGGTTCTGGTATAACAAGTGACCCCAGCCTCCAGAGTAACTCGACCGTTGAGGCCCCATTGACTATAAATATACCAAATGGTCAGTCATCTAGAGTTTCTGAAAGTTCCCAACCTCCTTGTTATACACAGGGCATGAATATTACTGTACCGGTTTCTGTTCGGAAGCAGCCTCTGCCTGCAGTAACATCTAATGAAGGCTTGGATGTAAATGGATTAGCAAGTGTCAACAATGCTTCTCGAAAGAAAAGAAAACCATGGTCTGAGGCAGAGGACTTGGAACTCATTGCTGCTGTACAGAAATGTGGTGAAGGGAATTGGGCAAACATTCTGAAAGCAGACTTTAAGGGAGATAGGACTGCTTCACAGCTTTCTCAGGTTTGAGACCTCTCTCTCTCTCTCTTGCGCGTGCGCACATATTTTCTCCTCAGTAGACAGGTTGAGGTTTTGTTATAAAAGTAGAGTCATCAAGTGCAGTTTTCTTGGTTCATTTTCCTGGCCGATGAATAGCAGATGTAACCTGTTACAGTGGGAGATTAGAGAAAGATTTTCTGATGATAATTCTTGGTTTAGGATTCTTTCCTTTTTTAATGAATTGTTAACCTTACATGGTTAGGTTACGCTGGTTTAATAAGTTGTCTTTGCTTTGCGCTTGCTGTTTACCTTGTGAATTCCTTTTCATGTGCAGAGGTGGGCCATTATACGGAAACGGCATGGAAACTTGAATGTGGGGATTGCAAATTCAACGGGGCCACAGCTTTCTGAGGCACAACTGGCTGCTCGTCATGCAGTGTCTCTAGCCCTCGATATGCCTGTGAAAAATTCAAGAACAGGTTTGCTCTATCTGCCAGCAAAGAATTTCTTCCTAAATGATTGCAGATTGATGGTTTAATAGTTATTAATTAATTGGTTGACTTTCATGCACTTTGGTGCATCCCTCTTGATTTACTTACTGCCTCATGATTCATTGTGTCTCATTTTATCACAACTCTTTCTTAGCGTGACTACTCTTTAGTATCTGGTCAAGTGAATCTTGTAGTACGTTTACTTGTTTGAATGAAGCACGGTGGTTGTTGGATAAATCCTAGAACTATTATGCTCACCAAAAAAAATATAAATTGTTAGCAGTGTATCTAGACTTCTCTGCCTGTGCCACAATTTTGAGCTGCCTGGCTTTGACTTTTCTACACCAAGTTCTGTAGTTGGTTTTGTTTGTATAAATCTGCAGATTAAACATGTTTTTTTTTCCTTTTTTTCCTTTAAGCAGGAGCAACACCAAATGGTACCTTTGGTAACTCTACACAGCCTGCGGCTGCTGCTGAATCTCCTTTCCCTGGGAACATTGCTGGGCTGGCCCACCATCAATCTCAGCAAATTTCACAGCAAAGATCTTCTTCAGTGCAATCTTTAAGTATTGCACCAAAGTCTAGGGTTCCCCCGAAAAAAGCATCGCCAAAAGCTGATATGAGTCCTGATTCTATGGGAATAAAAGCTGCAGCAGTCGCTGCAGGGGCTCGCATTGCAACCCCTTCAGATGCTGCTTCGCTTCTGAAGGCTGCCCAGGCAAAAAATGCCGTACACATAATTCCTTCCGGTTCTTTAATTAAACCTTCTTCTATTCCTGGTGGCAGTGCCACCCAATCCAGGCCCCATCCTGGTGTAAACTTTAGAAGTACTGGGCTCGCTGTTACATCCAGCCATGCAGGCTCTGCTGCTGAGAAAGAATCGACTTCTGCAACTGCCAGCATTCCATCTGCTCCTGCTAAAGAACCAGCTATCTCCTTACAGAAGAGTAATATTTCCCCGGTTGTGGCCACTGAGCTTCCATTGAATCAAGAAGCCAAAAATGATGAGAAGATGGTTGATTCTGTACCGAACAATGTGATGAAGGAGCCGACCAAAGAAGATGGAACTTCTGCTTTAGACGATGCTGCAAAGCAGCTTGCTGAAGATGACAAGGTTCTGGTAAAACCAGAAGTAGAGCAAGGAAATGAAATACCAGTTGAGAAGTCTAATGTGGCATCGAATGCACCCGTGGTGTAAGTGATCAAAGTGCTGTGGTGAGCACCCGGGCTGAGGGTGAAAATGAAAATCGTGACAAGAACTGTGAGAATGGAAGTTTGCAGGTTGATGCGGGAGGCGTGGTATCTATAGAACATAGCAAAGAAGTAGACGGCACAAGCTAGTTTGGATGGATTTAGATGATCTAGTAGATTAGAGATTGTTATGCAGGTTGAAACAAAGAAATTTTACATGACCTTTTGCTTCCAACTTATTATTTTTAAACTTCCAGCATTTGGTGCTCGCTGAGCTTTGTAATATTTCTCAGAATATAGCAATGAAAAAGCAAATGATAGTTGTCCATCGGTGTTGTTTTGTCTGTCTGTCTTTTAGTCTATTTTTCTATCTGAATAGATGGATCTATAATCTGGAAGCGAAGCGGTGCTCTGGACGCTTACCGTATGAGGTTGACATATAGTTTCGGGCCGCTCTTTGTATCATTTTATCATTGAAAAGACCATGTATATCAGTGGGCTTCATTTCTTCAAAAAGCAGAACTAATCCACCGATTTTCCGTACATATCAGACTTTTTAATAAGTTCTCCGTGGAGATACCTCAGGACCGCATATGCATGCCTCGTTTTTATTTTTAATTCCCTGGTTATGCGGGTATGTTTCTTAAATTTGTGCATGATTCATCCGAAAATAAGGCCACAGAATTACTGCCCCTCTAATCTCTTGTCAACTCGACAGGAAAAAGAAGCAGAAGCTGGCAGTTTGATTCCGGGAAATTGTGCTTTCTAGTGGTAAGAAAACGCATGAACACTTCGGGTTCATGCAATGACGTGTCCGCAAGATATCAGCAACTTGCATCAGCGGAAATATAACTGCGGCCCATTCATTCTGCACAATATTCTATGCTATCACAACCCAACATTAAGAATTCGAAAACAGATCATGTACATGTACAATTCAAACAAGTATGAAGACTCGAGGAATCAAAGCTAAGTAGGCAATGCGCCGCCTCCGAGGTCGCTGTCCTTCTGCATCGCAGGACTAACGCATGCAAAGATCGATGGCTGCTTCTGCTTCTTCAGCTTGACCCCGAACAAGAAGGACCTCAAGGGTATTCTTGACCTTTGGGGGGGATGGCTTTTTGATGCTGAAATTCCGAGATACTCATCTAGTCTTGCGATGGTTGTCTCAATCTCGGCCTTCAGCTTCTTTACCCGGTCCAGACCGGCGTTCAGTTCGTCGGCGACCCTGTTGTTCTCTTGCTTCATGTTCAGGACCTCGCCCTGGAACTTCGCAGCCTGATACTCACTCAGAGAGGGATCTCTAGCAGCAGACCCCGGGTCAGAAACTCTCGTTATCTCGTCCTGTAACCGGCACAAGGCAGAAAATCGACTCTCCAATTCATCCTTCAATAGCGCATTTTGCTCCAACCACAACTTGAGTTCGGTCTGTATCTCTCTCAAGTGTCTGTATATCGGACGAGCGTCAGACTTCAAAGATTGGTGCTTAAAGCTTGAATCTTGTTTCTTGTCATCAACCAACTTTGATAACTCAACTTGTAGATCGCGGAAACTTGTTTGGAAAGTCTGCACCTGATGGATCGACGTGCTGAATCTCAACCAGAATTCAATGTTTTCCTCTAGGAGCTCGTCAATCTCCACTCGGAACTTCTCTTCCATGGTAGTAACAGCTGGAGCTCTACTTCCTCTGGTGTCTACCTCTCTAGTAGAAGGATTCTTCGTGAAACCTTGGAAATTATGTTGAAGCAGCAATTTGTAGAGCGGCTGCTTTTTCTTCGGCAGCGACGATGGACTCAATTCTTGAGAGCTAGATCCGACCGGGATGCTCTCTTGGGGATTTTCTTGATTCGTAGCCTTATCTTCTGATGCAGCAACGTCTTCAGCACCATCCAGCTTCCCATTCGGCGTGCCTAATTTTTTGCGAAGAGCCATGATCTCCTCGTCCTTTGAAGCATTCTCATTTCGTAATTCCCTGATCTGCATCGCCAATTCAAAGAGGCCATCCCTGTTATCCTTCTCCACGTCGCTTAGCTTCTTCCTCACATCCTTGTAACTCCTGAGAACCGAAGTGTACTCCCCTAGTAAAAACTTCTCTCTGTCCTCTACGCCAGTCAAGAACATCTGCCTCCAGTCGGGATGATCTTCGTTGTCATCCTGTGAGTCCTGAGTCTCGGTAAACAGATCATGGTTCTCTTCCTTCTCGTGCTGCACCGATTCTTGGGGTCTCTCAGACATAACATCAAACTCGCTAGCAGGGCCAGATCCCACATACATCTCTTCCTCCGTAGCTTTGATGGGATCATCGAAAGTAGGAACACTGTCCTTATTCTCCTCTCGCTTTGCCTCCGCATCTCTTTTGTCGTCAGAGACGTGCTGCACTTCATTCTCTTCAATCTCCTTTCCTTGTTTAGCGTTCGTACCAGCAGTTTTCGTTTCATGGAATAATGTTCCGCCATTCTCATCCTCCTCATCCAGCTTCACATTCTGCAACTTCTCTGAGAGATGGTCGAGGTTCGAGTTGGCTTCTGTAAAATGAGAGATGAGGTTCTGGTTTTGGTCCTTGACATTCTGCTTCAGGGTCTTGATCCGGTGCATTTCCTTCTCCAACTCTTTAAGCCTGCTGTTCATATTGTCCGAACCTTCCATCAGAGTTTCCTTTTCATCTTCGAGGGTCCGGATGTGCGTGTGCAGGCCATCCGTCTCCAATTTCAATCTCCTTACAAGAGAGGTCTGGGAAGAAACCGCGGTTTCCAAATTGATAACCTTGTCGACCAGTTCATCAACTCTCTCTGCTAATTCCGACATGGTGAGCGCCGCTTTCGTATCGGAATTGAGAACTTCCTCCGTTTTCTGACCATCCCAGCTCGAGTCATCGTCTTGTTGGACCAAACTCCTTGATTTTGGACTGGTACCGACCGAATTTTCTTCCTCCACATTGTCCTTAGTGATTCTCTCTTCAGGAAGAAATTCGCCTTTGAGAGATTTGAGCTTTTCGTGTACTTTCTTGATTCTTTCCTGTTCCTCTCTCGCCTCTTCGGCTGATTGTTCCTGTTGCTCCTGCATTTTGGACAAGGCCTCCTTGCAAGACTTCAAAGCTATCGTGGTCATTAGAGTCCGAGCCTCGTTGTCCTCGATGATGGTATCGATTCCAAATTCATCCTGCAGGCTGCAAACTTTGCCTTGCATTTCCATTACCTGGTTTTCTATTTCCCAGTATCTCTCACGCCCGCGCTCAAACGAGCTCTTCACAAACTCCTTGTCGGTCTGCAGCGCTAAAATTCCTTTCTGAAGCTTGTCGATCTCCTCTAGAGCCTCGGCTTTGGTCAAACCGGAAGCAGGAGTGACGGAAGTCTTGACGCCGCTCGAGTTCTTCTTCAGCTTTGTTTTCCTCGAGCTCAACTTTGACGGGCTGCTGAACTCTTTTGCAGGGAGCTTTGGCACTTTAGGAATGCGCCGTTTTGTGGCATCAGGAAGATCACCGCCAGACAGCTTCTCAGAGAATCTGCCGGCGAAGCTTTGCTCGTCATCGTCGTCATCAACGTCAAATTGGACTTCATCAGGAAAAGCCGTGGCTATTTTGCGGTTGGCGCCTTGAAGTTCTCTGGATAAGAGGTCATATCTCTCGGCTAGAGCTCGGTATGCCCGGTAGGTATCTTCCACTAAACCCTTGAGCTCCGGCCTCTTCTTGTAGTACATTTCGGCTCGCTTCGCGAAAGAGTCGCCATCGCCATCGATAATCTTCAACGTGCTCTGGACCTTGTCTTCAATATCTGCAGTTGAACCTCTGCATATCAGTGCTTTTGGATTTTCTCTATGCATAGATAAATCAACTCAATCATGTCGCGACCCTAACATTCACAACTACGACGCCCGTTTGGGTGGCTCTTTTGGTTCATTCGATACTAAACTTCTGTATACCTCATCGTACTGCATCCTGTAAACTCTGTTCATGATGCACTTCAACTCTTTTTTTATTTTCGGGCAAATCTAAACATATATGTATGCAGGAAATATCACAACATCCAAAGTAACTAAGAAAGATACAGTTTTTTTTCGTCTGCAGAAATGTTGAATTAGTTTTTGAAATGGCATTTTTCTACAAACGCGATGTGCGCGCAGGTAAGAAGGCTAGGATTACATAAATGTCTGCAGGTTTCATGTCGATTTCAATTTGAGACTGGTTTAGGTTTTATGAACCTCAATCGTGGTTTCTGTCGTCGATCTTATGTTATTTGAGATATAAGAGATCTCTCTTGCCCCATCTATGAAGATCGTCCATGGACTGATCAAAAGATTCAAAACCTGTGGTAGGAATAATTAAAAATCTTTATTCCACTAGCAAAATCGCGAACTTCATCTGTTCGAATCCTATCGTAACACTAATGATCCCCGCTCTCTCATTCCACATCTGGAAACCCGGAACTGCAAAATAGTCCTCGGCTCCATCCTAGAAATCAATCATTTGAATTATACTCCCTCCTCTCTAAACCACCACATTCATTCACTATTGTTTCAGGTCCAACATTTTTCTTCCACATAAACCAAAAGATCTACAAAACTATGATTGCCACAAAGCACGAGTTTCTAAGAGATGAACAAAATGATGGAGGAATTGGATTGGAAGCACCACCTTGGAGGCTCTGCTCAAGCCATTTTGATTGCTTGGTCCTGATGTGGCTTGCCCACCACCATGAATATGCATTACTTGCTGCTCTCTGCAACATCCTCTCCCTCTACTCTCCTCTATCAAGGCATCGAATTTGGAAAACGATTAAGCAAAGCAAGATTGAAGTGCAAAGTTTAAGCCATTACAGAGAAGCCAGGAAGATGATGGACAGAGACAGGTCTCATGCAAGGGAGAGAGGACAACGGAATGAAACTCCTCCGTCCCATCCAACGTTGCCTAAACATGGAGCAGAGGATCCGCATTACTTGTCAAATCCTTTGACATCCTCTAATTATTATTTATTTATTTATATACCCAAAAGGGTCAAAAAGGCCAAAAAAGAAAAGGTCAAGAAAAAGAAAATGCATGCCCACGAAGCAATGCTGAGATCTGCCATTTTTGGACAGAGGATGAAGGAAACAGTAAGACAGAAAAAGAAAAATGCGTGACGTTCTTAATTTAGACATTTGCTCGCCCAAACACATCTGGATTTTTTTACCTTGATGTCTATCCTTGTCAACTCTAGAATTTTTATTGCAAATTTTTTTTTTTTTTTTTTATCGAGAATAATGTTGAAGAAGTAGATCCCGAGCTTCTGAATTGGTTTATTTATTTTAACGAAATTATACTCGTATACACTATCCAAACCGATTAGAGAGTATTGCTTATATGTTACTTTCAAATAATTCATTTTAATGGAAAGAATATCTTGACCCCATCATGACCAGCACGACAAATATGATACTGGCACTCTGCCCTGAGATCTGGTTTTAGCGAAAATTGGTGATCACGTTGTCAAAAGAACTTGGTTTTTATATAATGTTATTACATTTTGGGAAGTAGAGAAATCAGTTCTTATTGGTGAAATGGGAAAAAAAAAAAAAGGTCTTATCCTGAGTTGTCAGTGACAAGCTTGCGTAAGCGCCACCTTTCCATTCTATATTATTCTTGCCGGAAACAGAATTTAGAAATTTCGATTAACTTGGCAAAATATTCCATGGCTATAATTGGACTAGAGATCAACAACGACATATACTGAAAATGGATATTCTGATACTTCCTCTTAATCTAATTAGCATGCTAAAGATAGATTTCACAGTTCTAGAATAACTTAACCAAAAAAAAAAGACAAAAATTCTATATTCACACATGAATAGACTGCCTCCATTTACCAAAAGTGTTTTTGATACGACATTTTCGAGTTTGAGATATATATCCAATTCATACCATTTCTATTACTTTGAAACCAAATGAATTGCTTGGATTATTATTGGTTTCACTAATACCAGCTATGGTAAAGAGGAAGATATGACGTGTGAAAAATAAAACAAAAACAACCATAAAAATTGTTCAGAAGGAGTTATGGTTATTTTTTATTTATTTAATTCCGAATTTTGTTATTTCTTCCAACAGTTATCTTAGAATTCCTATTTGTCCAGAAATAACTTCTTAATCTGTGAAAGATTGTGTCTATTTGAATATAATTTCTTGTTTTTATTATAAATTACTAAATGTGTATGTTCAATAAAAATTCTTCTTCCTTTTTTCATTTTCTTTCGAAAGAATATACAACAATTAGTTCCAATTGTTTTCTAGAGAGATCTTGGAAAAATACTAAAATTTAATAACTAGTATTCTCATTTGAGACTTTATTGTATTTTGGAGGAAATTTGCCAGTAACCATTAGCAATATTGTGAGACAAAAAGATTCTTAAAAAATGATATCACACTTTAAAGTCTGATTTGATTGTTCTAAATATCCGATTTCATTGTTCTACCTAATCTAAAGCCATATTTTCCCAATAATTTTGAGGGTTTAGTTTGCAACGATGGAGTCGGTCTTATTTCCAATGCCTTCATCTTTCATCTTTGACATCAGTTACAAAGGCTTCCCTTCCAAGACAATGGGCGCCCAAACCCGAGACCAAGAGTACATGAAAATCAAGGAATCGCAACCTGAAGTGCCAAGCCTAATTTGATTTTTACTCGAGAAACGTCATGGCCCAGTTGCCTATCTCCGGGGTGCCAAGATGCCCACACGCTAAAAAAAACGCTTATTAAATAATCACGGAGTTCCGAGAGGCCACATTCTTATTCAGCATCAGATCGCACCAGCAACGACATGCACTAGTCAGCGACGATCTCCACAGTGAATAGCCACGACACTTCGCCATACTCACGCCATTGCTACTAGAGGGCACGACCAAACAAGAAATCAAGCGTACAGTTTGGCATTGCCTGAGACCGGGTGAGATGAGGAGAGCACGAGATCTCCATTCCGTCGTCTCCGTCTCCATCTTCCTCATCCGGGTGTCATTGGTCGATTCATTCGAAGAAGGAGAAGGAGAAAGAAATGGAGATGGTGGTGATCTATCAGTACATTGTGGGGACTTTCTTGGCATCTCTAGCGGGCCTCGTCCTCCCTGCGTCCTGCATCGGAGGAATGGTGACGTGAGAGCGAAGGTTCCGAGGGAGGACGAAGACTACGTCACTACCCGTGACGCGTCACCGTGTGATATTGCGAACGGCGATTGCTTGCCGGAGAATGGCGTCGATGCTACCAATGTAATCATATTAGCATCAGAGTTGCCGATTGCGCTCTTGCGCACACCCTTGCTAAGGCGTGTGATTTCGTTCTTTGAAATTTGGGAAGAAAATGATCATATTGACTGTGATGATATTCTCGATTATTTGCTTCATTCCATTTTTTATTTCGTTGGTCTGGAGTTGGACCTTTGTCAAGTTGAATTGGACTGAGTCGCTCGCCATTGTTGAATGTTGCTAATCCCACCGATATCGTCGAGTTTGATTTGGTCAATTAAATAAAATTCGGATTGGTCGTGGGCCAAGCAAGCAAATGGCCACCAAAGCTTCCTCCAATGCAGGTTCTTGTTTCTAACCGAATTGAAGTTCATAGTGTTTCATGCATGATTAGCCAGTGGTGACATCCTAGGAATGTTTCTCTTATTGAGACATTCGTCTGCATGTGTCTATGTTCTTGCTTCTCTATAGCAAGATCCTTGTTGTGGATGGAATTTTGTATGTACAAGGAATGAATCAATTGGTCAGAGTAAATTGAAGGGTCTATCTCTGATATATCATTTGCACCATGGGATTTTTATTTCTGCATATAACAATTTCTAACCTTTATCAGGCAAAGGAAAATCGATACTTTAAAATGCAGAACTTTGGTATTGTGTGAGTGAACGGGACATTTGGTCTTGATTCATTTCGTGCTTGAGTATATTTTGAGTCATGCATTCAAGTACAAGATTAATTGGAATTGGCCCGATTGCTTGATGTCCCAAATTGATATGTACATGAATGTGTATGTCATTATGGGCTTATGCAAGCACATAAGCAATGGCATGAAAAAAACAAGGAAAGAGAAGAAGAAGTAAGCCGAATAAGCATCTATTTGTGGTTTCTTTCGAGCCATGATTAATGATGATATGCTTTTTGTTTGAACCAATATGACTAGAGTCATCGAGACTAAGAAGTATCTAACTTTCATTTTTAAAATGAGAGATTTGGGTGAATTGGATACTATCTTGAGTATTAAAGTTAAAAGATAGTGGGGGTTATTATTTGAGCCAAAGTGATTACATGGAGAAGATGTTAAATAAATTTTAAAAATCTTGGTTTCAAAGAAATGAGTACTTCATTTGATTTCAGTATCAAAATTTAATTATAATACTAGTATAGCAATAGGACAACTTGAATATGCGAGTGCTATAGGGTTTTTTTAAGTATGTGATGCATTTAACTAGACCCAATATTACTTATTCCATGAATAAGTTGAGTAGATATATTAGTAATCTGAGTATAGAACATTGAGTTATCTGACTACAAATTTGGGATTGTTCCATAATAATTATTCAGTTGTATTAGAAGGATACATCGATACTAGTTGGATAACAAGTGTGGGTGGGTGGATTTTCATATTATGTGAATGTGTTGTTTCTTGGATGAGCAAGAAACAAATGTACATAACTCATTCAACTATGAAATTTGAATGGTTGCTTTAACAGCAACTGGGAAAGAGGCTAAATGGATTTGAAATTTATTGTTGGATGTCAAATTATGGTCTAATTTTATGCCTCCTTTTTCTCTCCATTGCGATAGGCCATTTAGTGAGATTTTATAGTAGCACCTATAAAGGTAAATTTAGACATATTAGTCTAACACTTGAATATGTGAGACAATTGAATAAAAATAATATCATAACAATCGTCTACATGAGATCAAGTAATAATCTAACTGATCCCTTGACAAAAGCTTTACCAGGAAACATGATGATGATGACTTCACAAGAAATAGGGTTGAAACCCTTTAATTAAAGTCATCAATAATGGTGACTCGGCTTTTTTCTATAATATCACTAGTTACAAGGTTTAATGAGTAAGAATAATTTATTGAATGTTGATACTGACGCTAGCTCTGATATGAAAAGTCAGTATCATCTGTTACGTTTTATATGTTGAATTGAATTCTTATCGAAATATAATATAAATTTCTAATGTGTTAATAGTAATAGAAACACATGGTAGATTCTTCACTTATATGAGTTTAGAAATGGTGCCACTTTTTATTAAAGTTAATGTTGCTTTTTAGAGAGCTCATGAAGCATGATCAAGCACAAGACCGCAATAGTGCAGAGTAATATAGAATTTCTTGTTGAAACAAGAGATATATGCGGTATGTTTGATTCTATTATTTAAAAGTACAAATTTAAAGCCGAGCTATTTGTCACTTTGATAGAGTTTTGAGATACTTATACTAAGTAAAGGTTTAACTCGAAAAAGATTTTTATGTATGTATATTAATCTCACGGAAATTTTGACAGTATATACATATTTTTTAACATTTTGTTTTTGTTTTTTGTTTTATAAACAAAGTAGGGGATTGTTGGTAATTTGTTTGTAAAACAAATTAAGAGGTGCCTTATCGTTATCTCACATCGAAAGAGATGTGAGTTCACACGTGGATGAGTTTTGACAATAATCAACGATTATTATTTTTATTTATTGGAAAATTCTGATTTATTTTTATAAAAGAAAAAGTGTGACTGTTTAGAAGGAGTTATGATTATGTTTTATTTATTTAATTCATAATTTTGTTATTTCTTTCAACAGTTATCTTAGAGTTCGTACTTATTCAGACATAACTTCTTAATCCTTGGAAGGTTGTGTTTGTTTGGATATAACTTCTTGTTTTTGCTATAAATGACTAAATGTGTTTGTTCAATAAAGATCTTCTTCTTTCTTTTTCCATTTTCTTTCAAAAGAATATGCAGCAATTGTTTTGATTGTTCCCTAGAGAGATCTGGAGAAATATTAGAATTATTATCTAGTATTTTTATTTGAGATTTTATTATATTATGGAGGAAATTTACTGATGACTATTAGTAACATTGTGGAGCAAATAAATCTTTAAAAGTGATATCACACCTCAAAGTATAATTTGATTACACTAAATATCCGACTTCATTGTTCTACCAAATTTAAAGACATATTTTTCCAACGTTGCCTACTGAGTGACGCTCGTTCATTGTTTATTTCCATTCGAAATTGGACTCCTTGATTTATCCCACTATGTTCCTTCGTTCATTCTTCCCGTTGCTGTTATTCACCACCACCTTCCGTCGCCTTGCTCGCGGCGGTCCACCGAGCCACCACCAACTACTGTCGACCCCGCCCCCCTCCTCAGTGTCACGGAAGGTGGAGCAAGTCATCCACGTAGTCGCCGGCGACCGCTGAATACCTTGAATTTGAGGTCGTCGATGTCATGGACGGCTTGCAAGACCTAGATCCGAGGATAGAGCAGAGGGAGATGGAGGTCTTGGCGATCTCGGTGGCTAGAGGTGGGTGGCGGCAGCTTCGAAGCTGCAGCTGCGGATTGTGGGCGGCGGTTTCATACCCCCGCCGTGGTCGTGCGCGGTGGATGGCGGACGTGGTGAGCGTGAGTTATAATATTGTGTACAAATCCATATCTATTTCCACAATTCAACAATTAAAAACTAAAACGCCATACTAAATTATAAAACAAAACAAACATATGTAAACAAATATTTTAATCGGGACGAGGGGTGGGGGATCAGTGTATACATACGTACGTACGTACGTACGTACATATATAATTTCACTTTAATTTGACAATATAGAAGAAAATCAACGCCACATAATCTATTGAGGTGGGAAAATTTTCCAATTAGTTATAAATCTATTCAACATATGTCAATTTACCAGTAAACTTTTTCAATTTTGTTAATTTAATCTTAAAATTTTATGCGAAATTTCAATATAATCTTTCTGACCAATTATATCGGAAATCGCTAAAGTAGTAGCATATCACATAGTACACCCGTCAATGACCAATCATTGCATCAATGATTTCTTGTAAAAATTGATCAAAAAGACTTTGTTAAAGTTTTATACTAAGATTTAAAACTAAATGAGCAAAATTGGAAAGTTTACGATTGAAGTGACATCTATGAATTGATTAAATAATTTTTGGGGCCGTGTCGACCAAATTTGTCTTCTGTTCATTTTCATCACCCCTTTCAAATAGCTAAAGAACTCGAGCCTATTTGGAGGGTGGAATTCACACATAGACTAGGGCCCATCACTTTGCTAACTATGTAAAAGTCAAAAGTGGGCTTTTCTTGTACTAAGAAAGAGGAGCATCTGCCGTTGCGGGCAGAGTCAGGGGACCGCCGGTGTATGATTGGGGCAATGACTTATATATTTAGGATGTGAATGATAATTATTTTATTATAAAAATTAATTTATATTTCAAAATATATTTTTTTATTATTTTCTAGATGAGTTTTTGAGCAAAAAAATACGGGTTTGATAATGACGCAAAATTTTTCTCCTTCGCACGGTGATGGCAGACAGTGTCCAACAACAGTAGGTGGTGGGTGATGACCGGCAAGATGCTTCCGATGTGGACGGCAATCGGTGGCGGCAAATTGTGGGCAACTACAGGTGGGCGGGCTACTAAATTTTTGCTTCTCACTTTTTGTTCTAAACCTATTTTTGAACTAAAAATTTGTTTCGGAAATAGTAAAATAAAATTGCGTTACCAAACGGATTGTTGTTCCAAACATATTCCCGAGAACAGAAAAATAGTTATTGTCAAAAATAAAACAGTTATCATATGCGTTCTTACACTTAAAAAAATCTCACTAGCGGCATGCACCATCGGATCGGATGAGGCAAGAGCCACTAAGGGTGGATGTGCGGCGAGGCTTGCTGCGTGCTCGGAGCGTGCAAGTATGTCTCGACGGGACATTAGCTCTTTCGGCAGGGGGCCTAATAGCCGTATAATACGGATTACAAAGGCGGCACTCCAAGCAAAGAAGACAAGAGCGCAAGTGTTGTGCACTAAGGTTAGCTTTCTTTTCCTTTTATGTTGGTGGTGGTGATGGAGTTCAAGTTGTGATGGTGGATTCATTGAAGCTGCTTTTTGGGAGCACTGGCCAGGAAGGGAAATGGTGGTGGAATCGTGAATGGACTTCGTATGGATGTCAATCATTATTGACTATCAATGCATCCATCTTCATGGCAAAAAATAATAATAATAATAATAAAATAATAATAATAATAATAATAATAAGTGAATCCTCTTAAATAAAAACTCTTATCATTGTTTCAACATTTTATAAATTATATCAAGCAAAACTGTTGCTTTTTATTTAGGATTAATATCTTTAAAAACCCTAAACTAGTACATTTGTGACAAATTTACCCCAAACTATTTTTTTTATCATCAAAAACCCCAAACAAGTATATTTTTGACAAATTTACCCCAAATCGGTACACTTGTGATAAATTTACTCTATGTCAGTTTTCGTTAAATTTTATTATCAAATTATTATGTTAAATGACACGTGACAATTAATCGGTATACCAATTTAGGATTTTACGCTCCGTTTGTCATAGTTTATAATTTTTATGATTTTTTTGTGGTATTAATCCAATTTAGCAGATGGTATATTTGTCACAAATTTATCAATTTAGGTTTTTGCAATCAAATAAATTAATTTGGGATAAATTTGTCACGCGTGTGTGTCTTAGGTTTTGGGTTTTTCAAAATATTAACCCTTTTATTTATTGTCGATATCACTCCTGACATTCGAAATTTAATTAAACAATAAAGCACCCAAAGACTGGTTGTCATCGAACTTCATAACCAAGCATCATGGAAATTTTCTATACATCCTTCTGAAACTGCGCACGATTTTGCACGCAAACATCCAAGCAGCGACCAAACCTACCGATTTCCACGAAGCTGATCCGGAATGCGATTGAAACTGACCGGGTTCTTCCTCCCCGAGGGGAGATCTAGCTCTAGGAGGCAAGGAAAATTCAAAATTGACTTTGGGTAGGTAGACAAGTCGACTGAGAAGCTCGGTTTCCAGGAAACTGATGACCCGTCGACTCGGTAAAGACGCCGGGCGGGCGTGGACGGGTCTTCGTCAATGCGTATCCTTCAAGCCTCTCGCCCCCTCGCCTACCATATTTCTCTTTCCTTCTTTATTGCCTTCTCTCTCTCTCTCTCTCTCTCTCGGAACCTTTTTGACTCGGTAAACGGACGCACTTCTAAGTCGAGGGAAAAAAGCAAGAACACGCAACAGACAAGAAGAGTCCCCGAATTCATTATTCGAACCGACCTCTGATGAGTAGGATCCCCGACTCTCGCTCCGAGATTCACGTCGGCGGTCGCTGTCTGAACCGGTTTCGCGGGAGGGTTCAGATTCGCGGGACGCAAGCCTCACGCGCACATGTATCTATAGTTTGTTCACATTATACAATCACCGACCCGAAGATTTGACCATTTGAAAACCCATAAAACACCTTTCGAGTCTTATGATCCAAGTAAGATAAAGATTTTGTGCCCGTGCGGGATCGCCCTGACGGATGATCGGGTCGAATGGGTGAATCCTCAATCAAGAATCCCTCACACTCTTTAACTAATTGTGCCGGACATCGTCGAGCGATATATGCCCATTGGCATGTCCCTAAATGCAAGAAAATGCCATTGACATGCGTTGGATGATGACGAAGCGCACGCAGAGACTGTCCGACGAGCAGGAAGAACCCACATTTTACTCCCACGTTTTGACTTCATCTTTTAACATGCAGCTCTCTCTTCGAAGGAACTTCACTCCATACACTTGGAGCTATAATGGCCATGCAAAGTGAACTTTTCTAGAGAGAGAGAGAGTACTAATAACAAGATATTCACATTATTTACATACTATTCACAACAGGGGAATAAGCATTAGGCCTCTTCTTGCGACGATATTTACACCAAAGAATCTCAAGCGCGCCCACACCCATACACTCTTGCACACCACCTCCCTCTTATCCTTCTCATTCACCTTCCTCTAGCCCCACTACCATAGAAACACATTAGCAATTTCAAGTACTGATACTGCTTATTATGCAGCAATGAGTTTGCTCTGAGTAAGTCGACTTCTTAGTAGTAGTAGTCATAGAACAGAACGGTATCTTTTTATTTTCTTTATCTACCTTCCATGTGCTGATCATTGTAATCTGATGAAGCGTGCTTCGCCTGGAATTGTACCCTCAGCACATGGGGATCGTAGTCACTTGGAACTTCTCGATGCGTATCAACTGCTTTGGAGGGTAACCAGCCACTGTTCCATATACTTCTCGCTCTCTGATGAAGAAGAAGAAGAAGATGTGGATTAAGAACTCAGCATCATAAAAAAAAGATGTTAAGGACTCCCTGTATAAAAGATGCCAGAGGAAGAAGGTGTTGTTTGTGGTACTCTACTGTGGTAGACATTTTCTATACCTCGAATTAGTGGTCAAATTACAGTATTTCAAACAAACTAATTGGCAAATCGAAATGTTCGCTAGAAGTATCTTAAAACAGAATGGTTGAAATGGTAAAGAGGGGTGGCTTAAGAGTTTGCATAAAGAATTGTTCAATGAGGTAAGGATTGGAAATCATGACCCAACTATTGGAAACATCATCAAAGAAACTATCTCTCACACATATATTCTTGCAGCAGAACAACAAACCTAATGACGTGGGCATGAAGACCACTATATCAGCAGAAAAAAAGGATGAAATGAAACAAAACGGCATTACTGCAGGACACTGTAAACCAACAGACATCTGAAATGTGGATAGTGATGTGGTAGGCGTCTCTCACCTTGCAGAATTTTTAGACAATGTATAGAAAGTACAGTTGCCAGAAAAAATTCAGACAATCTAGATTTTAATTCAGTTAATCATTGACAATTAGCTTAAAAGCAATACTCAGTCACTCCACAGAGAAGTACCCATCTCTAAGTATTTAAGGATCTACATCATAAGTTGTTCTACTGATACTGAAAACAGCTCTATCTGAAACTTTTAACTCCAAAAACAGAATATAGCAGTTTGCCAGTTCCATTTCTCCTCAAATGAGTACACTTTCTACCTTTGTCGGGCAAACCTTTGCTAATAACAAGATAACCCTGTAAAATGGTTAAAGGACCAGCATGACAGACCAAGCAGAATAATTCAGAGAACTCTGAGACTACCATAGTAGTGGCCATATCAGAGCAAGTATGGCGAGTCAATTTCAAAAATTCCTTCAGAAGGTGAGATTATTACTGCTTTGGAGGAACTCCCGATATACAGTTCTTCTAAAAAATTAAGTTTAAAAAAGAAAAGAAAGAAAGGAAAACCAATGTTCTACAACACACCTGTCTCAACCATCACCACAACAAACATATGAATGATATCAAACAGCTTCTCTAGAGACAGCTCCCAGGAAATTAGAATCACATCTGACTTAATTACTTTTGGCAGGACTGAAAACTCATCAACCAGACTAGATACACTTAACTCGACAAGTTATTTCAAAACTAGAAGTTCTATCTTGGTCTAACGTATAGCTATCAACACTTGTGCAAAATCTTGAGATTCGACAGAAAAGAGACCCAAAAGAATATTATGAATGGCAAGATTTCACGATTAGCACAGGACAACCATCACAACAATAAAGAGCATTTCATCTGTTTATCTGCCGAGTTGACTGTTCTTAAGGAGAAAATGTGGAGCTGGAGAGAACATACCAACAGGATAAATCTCAGTAATGTGTGCAACAGCACCCACAATCTTGCTCTCTGAATCCTCCATCAGATAGTCAGGCACCTTCCCATAGCACGGAACCAACACAGCGAAACTGTTATCAGAGTCATCGTCACTCTGGAATCCAGGCCCATGAGGTTCCAGCCATCCAATTGACCATTCCAAATCATCAGATTCAGAACCTGAAATGCAACCCCCATCAGGAGGCACCAGAACAATATCATACTCTCTGTCAATCTTTCGTTCCTCCCGACTGTGCCATTTTCTCTTGACATTTCTTGATGAGGAGACAGCCCTACTCTTTGCCAAAGGAAATTTAAGATTATCAGATTCCATGCCTGCATCAGACACGGAATTCCCAGAAGACCCATTTGGTCTCCCTGGCTCCTTGTGCTTCCCACTCGGCAGCCACCACGAGAGATTGGTGAATGCCAAAGCCATATATCCAAAAAAGATTTGCTCTACAAACAATTGTTATGGACTCCGAGCCCAGCAAATAGTCAGTATTCCTCACCTGCTGCAGGAATCAAATTGTCAGAACAGATGACAAAGAAAATCAAACAAGCAACTTTGAAACCTCGAAAATAAAGGTTCTATCCAAATATTCAAAAGGGGATTTTTGCTGACAGGATCGATAATTGCACTTTCTTTCTGGTCAATCCCCAAAATAATCATACAATCATATACTTAGAATCTTGCACGAATCTTCAGCGAACATGCCACGTTATCTTCATGATCAAAAAATCCAAACAGAAACAGGGAAGAAGAAAAAGAGGGCCCAAGATCTCATCTTCCTTCCGCTAGAAGCAAAAGCAATCAATCACAGGGGACAGAAATTCCAGCACACGATGCAATGCAGTTTTCTACTGTCTAAACAGCGAAGTTAGACGCTAAAACGAAGCAGCTAAAACGAAGCAGAAGACAACAACATCATCAACTACAGAATACTAATCCAGCCGGCAAGCCCACATATTCCCCGAATGTCTTCCCTTTTCATCTTCACAAGCCCCGAGGGCCAAGCTAAATATAGCAAAGTTAAAAAAAAGCAACCCCGGAATTAATAATAAATTCTCCATCTACTGCTCCAACAAGCTAGCGCAAACCATGACGCGCACGTCTCCTGTTAAACCAACTTCACGGGAAAAAAAAATCCGCCATTTAAAGCCACCCACGCAACGTTTAATCCAGTTCGAATTACCCAGAAAGAAAAAAATCAAAACTTTCGTCTTTCTTCTCCACTTTTCAGCTCAAAAACACAGCTCGAGACGACCCTTTTGGGTCCTCGACCAGAGGTCGACGCTCGAACTTCGAATCTCGAGCGAAGATTCAAAACCCAGAATCGGCATGAAGAAGAAAGAAAGGAAAAAGAAGAAATCCTAAACGTCGTCGAAAGCAACTTTCGCAGCGGACATACCTCGAGGCGGACAAAAAGAAGGGGATTTGATATTTATTGCATCCTCTGCAAAATCGAAGCGATGAACGAATTCAATCTCTCTCTCTCTCTCTCTTTCTCTCTCTGGATTAGCAGAGAGGAGGAGCTATCGTTTTGGGAGGGAGGTTGAAGAAGGGGAAGCCGAAATGGATTTTTTATTTTTGCCCCTTTGCTTTTTGTTCTCTAGCCGTGCGCACCTATATTTATGCATTACACAATTCACTTCACGCACACATATTATCATTATTATTTAACAGGGGAAGCCTCTCCCAAAAAAAAAAAAAACAGGGGAAGCAAAAAAGGGAATTTTAATTACAGTTCTGGAAGTTTCTATTGCCTGAGGTCGGGCACACCGAGAAGAATAAGATCACGCCACCCTCTCCCTCTCAGCGCTTTTTAAAGAATAATAATTTGTATTTTCAACAAAATAAATGATCGGGCAAATATCAACAGAAAACCCAAATCAACATCTTCCCTAACTTTTCGTTAGATTTTATTATCAAGTTAAACGACACATAATAATCAACAAGTTTTACTCTCCTTCAATAATTAATTTGTGATTTTTCATAATATTAATTCGATTTTATTATTTATATAATAGCTTTGGGTTTTTTATAGTCACAAATTTATCAATTTAAATTTTTAATGGTCAGAAAATTAATTTATAATAAATTTATTATATATGTATCAATTTATGATTTATTTTTATTTGAAATGAGTGGTTTTAAAGTTGTAATTATCAACAAACCCAATTTACTAATTTCTTGTGGCCGACGGGTAGGGGGCACTTTGGGGTTTTCAGTGCGCACCGGATTTGGGGTTTTTGGTCCAATAGCTGGCGCGCGGAGGTGGGAGGCGCGGGCGAATACGGTGGGGTCGCGCGCACGGGAGCGGAGGCCATCCGGTGCCACGTCAGACCCGTGGAGGCTTGGGGCGGTGACGTGGGCGGACCGAGTCCTTCCATTTTGCGTGCGTCGACGGTTCAAGTTAGTCCAAAGCCAAACCCGCCCATGTGCTGCACAAGGAAGGAGCTTCGCAGGACACACGAGAGAGAAAAAAAAAAAAACAAAAAACAAAACACGAAACATAGTGGAAGGAAATCCGAACATCGGACCACGTGACATACCGCACTCATGTGTGGAGATAAGAATTGGCGAGGAATAATTCACTGTGATTCCATTAATTTTACGGGAATTATGAGCACAATCATGATACCGGGTCGGCGGGGAACTGCTAGTTCACCTACTCGCTAGGAAATTTCGCCTATTGATTTTAGAGAAAAAGTCATCAAAGACTATAAAGTGATGACCACAGAGTTTATCACTTTGATTAATTTATCATAAATTATTTTTTATAACACGAAAAAGTCTAAATTTACACCCGTTGGAGATATTTATTCCAAATTCTTTTCCTATAAAATCGAAAATCCAAAACTTTTACCTGTGATTTTAATATGTAAAATCCCGACGTTTTTCTATAATGACAGATTTTTAGAGTAAATTTGTCACACGGATACAAGTTTGAGATAAATGTGTCACATAAATATAAGTTTGTGATTTTTGATATTATAGAAAGATTATGGAGTAAATTTGTCAAAATAGATATAGTTTAGAGTTTTTTTTTTTTGGTGACATTTGCCCTTGATTTTACTTTTAGACCCTTGGGAATTTGTTACTTTACTTAGTTTTCCTTTTGAGCAAGAATTCCATAGGCGCTGTACTTGTATTAAATTCGATATGGATTGTCAAATTTAATGTGACCCACGCGTGATCCACCATATTTAATGTCCAGATTTAGCTTAGTATATATACATGACTCGTATTTATCCTTTTTCTATGTATCTAAAGAAAAAAGTAATTGATCATTTTATAAGAGGTGAATTACAACTAGATGTTAGTTGGAGATTTTATTTCATTTTAAGATTGACTCAACTTTCTTGCAGTTCTACGGGACAAAAGGTTTCGATGATAGATGTCTTCACACACATGCTGATTGAAATGAATGTATGATTAGCATGATGTTGTCATCATAGTGACACTGTTGGGACACATGTGTTGTATCAACTGGTTCCACATTCCTAAAGTCTAAAGAATTTGAGTGTAGTGTTTACTTGAAGTCGATTACTATATAATGATGCGCCACATAAGATGATTGGCAATAATTGGACCATCACTTCAACAATTTTCGGCAAAGATTGACTGAAATGATGATATTAAAATTTCATGCGAAGATTTATGACCTAATTGATAAAATTTGAAATTTCAAAACTAAATTGGTATTCTTATAATAGATTTAGATTTGATTTGACAATTTTTTTCTCAATTTCATGCGGTTGAAGATATAAAAGTAGATTATAAAAAATATTCTAGAAAAATAAATTAGATAGATAATCTGCTGTGACTGAATAGATAGTCTATCTTTTAGATTTAGAAAAATAGATGGCTTTTTTGGACAGTCAAACGGTACCAAATTCTCACTATCCTCGATAAATGAGACGAGCTTATCCTCTAGTATTATGATGTCAATGTGTCAACACCTAATTTGTCATTCCTCTCTTTCTCTTTCTTTTGCTTATCCTCCTTTTCCTCCTTTTTCATTTAATTTCATTTCTTTTGTAAAAAATATAAAATAAAATATCGGCAACATCTATGTGGGAAAAAAGAAGAAGAAGCTTGGCGCGTCACTACTCTCGCATTATGTAAATGCTGAGTGTCAAAACAAATAGGGGTCGTCCCCTTTTGATTCCTTCACTTTTCTTCCCCTCCCCCCCTCTCTCTCTTCTCTTTTTTGGGGCAAAGTTCCACGCGGAACGCAGGTAAGTTTGGCACATACAAATTATTGCAATGAGGTCATGCCTTCCCCATCATAGATTAATCTCATTTGCAAAGGCCGGCGACTACTGGAGCCATTGATGAAGTCGATAATAGAAACATGAAGTTTAAACAATCGTGAATAGGCATTTCTAATCAATTGCTCTTTCAACATCGATGGAATGTTCTTTGGTTATCGGATAATTAGAATCTCAAGGAGGTTTGACCTAGATGACTTATTTGTAAGTCTATTCGAATCTTTACAAATAATGTCTTCCTCAGAACAGTTATTTTTAAATTGGGTGGTCATCATAGTTATCACATAATTTAATGTGAACAATAAAACATTAACCAATTAATGTGGGCATATTAAATTTAATGTGAGATCATATTAATAATATTATAACCTACGTGACTTGCATTTATGCTTTTTCTATGTGTTTAAAAGAGAGGGAGTCATTGCTCATTTTACAAGAGGTGATTAACGACTAGATGTTGGTTGGAGATTGCATTCATTTTAAGACCAACTCAAATTAAAATACTCTGCCGTGAGATTCTTTAGCACAAAAGGGTTCAATGATAGATATTTTCATACACATGTAGATTGAAATGAATGTATGATTAGCAAGGTGTAGTCATCATAACATCTTTGGGACCGTGTGTTGGACCAACTAGCTCAAACATTCCTAAAGTCAGGGTGTTGAGAATTTGAGCATGGTATATATCTTAAATTAATCATTAAATAACGGTATGTCTCATAAGACAACTGCTGATGATTGGACTATCACGCCAATGATTTTCAGCAAAAAATGATCGAAATGACTATATTAAAATTTCACTCGAAGGTCTATGACTCAATTGATGAAATTTGAAGTTTATGGTTAAATTAGCATCCTTACAATAGATTCATGACTAAATGAGAAAAATAGATTATAAAATGATATTCTAAGAGAAAAGTAGATTAGATAGATAATTTGTCGTGATTGAAAAGATCTAGAAAACAAGAACAGTCAAACAATACCAAATCCTCACATTCCTCAAAAACTGAAACGAGGCTATCCACTAGTATTATGATGTAAATGTGTCAACATAATTTGTCATTCCTCTCTCTCTTTCTTTTATTTTCTTTTGTTTCTCCCCACCTTTTTCATTTCATTTCATTTCTTTCTTTTTAAAAAAACAAAATATCGGCACCATCCATATGCGAAAAATAAAATAAAAATCATGAAGCATCACTCCTCTCGCATAATGTAGTGCTAAGTATCAGACAAATAGGGGTCGTCCCCTTTTGCTTCCTCGTCCCCCTTTTACACTTTTCTTCCCTCTTTTTTTTGCAAAGTTCCCACGCGGAGCGCAGCAAAAGAAAAAGGTCTTGGTTTCGCACATACTCATTATTATAATAAGGTCATGCCTTCCCCATCATCGATCAATCTCATTTGCAAAAGCCGGCAATTACCCGAGCGCGCCCCCTCCTCCACCACCACAATATTTTATCTCCCGACACGTCCCGATCCCGAATCCCGACCCCCCAAATCACCAGCCCGGAGCGGCGCGCAAATACGCTTTCTCGTGACAGCCCACGATGCTCTTGTCCCCTTCGAACTCCTGGGGGCCAATTTGATTAGTGGGGTTCAGCAGTGAAGTCGCAATCCCGTCTCTTTGCTTCCGCCTCTTTTTCTGCTTCTCAAGTTGGTCATTGAACACGAAAGATAGGCAACAAAAGAGCACCGCGGAGAAGGACAAGACGAGAGAGGGAGTGCTTGAATGAGGGGCCTGGCCTGGCCTGGCCTGGAAGCAATGATTGGTGGCGATCCAGTGGTCAGCTTCTCTTGAAGTATTTGGTGGCTGGTTTTGGCCTCACGGCTCATCCAAGTCCACTTGATTAGGACAACAAAAAGGGGTTATGACTGACGAAGCATCTCCCTTGAGTCTCATCTGCTCACACACAAGGATTGGCCCACCCATTTCCTTCATGGGTTCTCTGTCTCTGTCTCTCTCTGTCTCTCTCTCTCTCTCTAGTTTGTTTGTCCAATCATACATCACAATGATGATGATGATGCTTGCTATAATGTCAACCAATGGGCGAATGGAGTTAACCTCATGATTATCCCGGGATGTGATGATTGAAAACTATTCCTCGCTTTGCATATGTGAGCATCTTTCTTTTTGGGAAAATTTTGTGTACTCTGATAGATTATAATACCTAAAGATACTAACCGCCAAACGGCCCACTGATTTGTTTCTAAACAAAGGTTGGATCCTCGTTTACGGGATCGGAGATCTTCATGGGTTTATTCCCAGTTTAAATAGAAACTCATTAGTGTACCTAAAGAAGAAAAATACCGATGCCGTTTGGTTTCAATGGACGCAAGTCCCTAAATGAGTACATATGGAATAGGACTCCTCTTTGATGGTACGTGCCAATCGGAGTCATATGGCCAAAGAAGGCGCAAAAAGTGATCCTCATCATGTGCCCCATGGACTTGTTAGTCCGATAAGATTGGAAAACGAATACCGAATGCTCAAGTACAAGATTTTAAGTATAGTTAATTTCAAGTTCTATAGTAAAACACTTACATCTTTATGTAAATGTTTATACTTGCACTTTGAAGAAATACTTCTATATCCCACACTCGCTGAACTGAGGGAAATTTTTGGAATGAAATGAGTTGTACATGTATAAGATCACATGCCATGCTATGCCGGGTAAAATTCAACTTCTAACTTAATTTATATATTTTCATTGGGCAATTGCTAGTGTAACATGTTAATTGTCATTTACATATGAGAAATAATTATAAAATATCATTTTCAGATGAACAAATGGGTGATTTCTCATCAGATGGGATGGAGAAGTGGTAAAATTCATTCGTTAGACCTGATAGTTTTTTCTAAAATTTTTGTAATTTAAATAGTCCTAGTTCTTGTTCATGATTGACATCGTTCACTTCAATGAAAATGACGATTTAATTTTTGAATGTATTCCTAAACCGAGGTTTGGAATGCCAAATTAGATAACGAGACTCGTTTGGTAATAGATGAAAATTGATTAATGAATGCAATGGATCCCTTGCCATGAATCGAACTCTTGATATTCTTGGTGGATTTTAACAATACATTTGCAATTACAATCATGAAAATATTTAGATATTATCAAGCGAACTTAATCACTTTTGATGCTAAAAAATAAATGAAAACCAGATTATTTAGCACAACTTTTTTTGCAACCCTTAAAAATGGATGCCGTGAAAACTGATCACAACAGAGATTAGAAAAACTTACGGCGAATCTCCCTTTCTCTCCCTTCGTTTCTCTCTTATCGTTGTTGGAATTAATCACAAATGACATGAAATGGAGAAATTTCGGAAATTGGAAATTATATTCCTTTCTATTCTGAAGCTTACATGTATACAAAGCCATATATATATATATAATACAAGGAAATACAATGTAGGAAATAATAAACAAAACAATATATTTATATTCTGCAGATTTTGTTTTCAATCCTAGAGACTGATTGAATCAATCAATCAATTGAAAATTTACTCAATCAATCTAAGAAAGGGAAACAAACATATCTCCAACACTTCAAGCTAGCAGCTTGTATATGTCGAAGACGATTAGCTTGTTTAATAGATATGTGTTATCTTTGACAAGGTGTTTTGATAAAAATATCTATAGGTTGTTCAATGGTTTCAATTCCTCTTGTTGTCACTATTCCTTTTTGGATTTTATCTCGTGTGAAATGATAGCCAACCTCTATATGCTTTGCTTTTGCATGGAAGACTGCATTCACCACAAGTTTGAGCATAGCATCATTGTCGTAGAACAACATAGTTGGGCCATCAACTTGTATGCCAATGTTTGAAAGTAAACCCTATATCTAGAATATTTCACAGACGGTCTTTGCCATAACTTGATATTCATATTCGGCTTATGAAATGGATCGTTTCTTTGTTTTTCATGAAATCAACGACTTTCCCAATTTATTGCAAAAACCAATAATGGATCTTTAGGTCATTAGACAAATAGCATAGTCCACGTCACAATAGGTTGTCATCTTCATGTTGTAATCTCGAGATAAAAGTATTTTAAGTCCTGGATATTCCTTCAAGTACTTCACAACTTTCATTCAAATGGGACTGCATCGGACTATGCATAAATTTGATTGAGAATCTACATTGCATAGCATATATCATGTCTAGTCATGGTAAGGTAAATGAATTTTTTGACAAGTTGTTGGTAGCTTGATGGATTTTTAAGCAATGGGTCTTCACTAGATGTTGATGATGACGATAATCTTGTCATATTTAAGTGCCGTCAACCTAGCGTTTTGCTCAATCACAATAACAACGGGCTTACATCCTAAGATACCTACTTGTGATATGATTTCAAAAACAAATTTCCATTGGCTAAGGCAGATTCCTTTGTCTAATCGGGTAATCTCAATACCAAGGAAATACTTAGGAGGTCCCAAATCTTTAATTTGGATAGTAGAGTACATGTATAATTTAACCAGGCAATCTCAATACCAAGGAAATACTTAGAAGGTCCCAAAGGGCACATATTAAGTATATTATCAACATATATCGATAAATAAAATGATAATGTACCCTCTGTCCATGTAAATAGGGAATAGTTATATATGGAACACTAAAATTGTGCATCTTTGAGTGCAATGTTAAACTTGGTGTATAAATGCTAGGAAACTTTTTCCAGTTCATATAGGGACTTACGAAAATGACATACTCGAGACTTCCCCGGTCTACGTAAACTCTATGGAAGATCCATATAGATTTTTCCATCCACATCATTGTAAATAAAGGTCATTGTGGACATCCATTTACTGTAAGGGCCAATTGTGAAAGGCCACAATGGATAAAAAGGAACGAGCAGTCATCTCCTTTGCTACCAAGGAAAGAGTCTTATGATAATCAAAATCTCCATATTGTGTGAAGCATTATAATTGAGCCTTGTAACACTCAACAAAACCATTTACCTTTACTTTATCTTGTACACGCATTTGCAACCAATTGATTTTCAAAGTGGACGTAGCGATACAATATCCCAAGTAGGATTTTTTAGGAGGGCATTTTAATTCAACTTCCATAGCTTGTTGCTAATGTAAATCATAAGCTTCTTTATCATTGGAAGAGGGTTCCTTTTCCTCGAATATACAGCTAATACAATACATGTACTCTGGGGATAGCCGACTAAATGAAATATAAGAAGAAACGGGATAATGAGTACCTAGAGAATCCAAATTAGGGCATAAATGATCTTTAGTCCATGTGGAAGGATGAATATTGTGATGGGTTCACTAAAGCCACAAGCATCACACTTTCACCCACTCAGGCTAACTCGGAGGTTGCAAGGCATTGATTTTCCTCTTGAATGACAAGTCGATATTCTTGGCCAAATGGCAAAACGGGCTCCATGGCAAGGATTTATGATCAGAAATATGAGTAACTATTATTCAGAATTAGAAAGAACCATGTCACATTCTCTCGTTCCTTGATGGTCCAAAACTGCTTGAAAGTGCTTTTGGGTCCTTGCCCACCTTAAGCTCGTTCCAAAGAGTTAAGAGTCGGTTGAAGCAAGTAATAACCGAAAGGTTCCTTTACTTCAACTCTAGCAAGGCCTAGGTGAGTGAAAATTTTTTCACTAGATCCAATTTATCATATATTTCACGGATGTTTTCCCATATCATTTTTGAGTCCTCAGTTGTAAGGATGTGCAACTAGAGCGGGTATACCCAGTTCTCGGATCGGCCCGCTCAAAAAATAGGGTCAGGAACTAATTCCTGTTGAAACCGGTTCTCAAAATTTGGAACTTGTTTAAATTGGTATGGGAACAAGTTTTGAGTGATTACTCACCTAGAAAACCCGTCCTACACCGATTTTGGAACCGATTCCCGGGGTTTTGGAAGTAAAGGTTCAAAACCTTTTTTTTTTCTCTTGATTTCTATTTTTATTCCCGCAATCACACGACGTTTTTCTTCTTGGCACTCTCAAACACGCACTGGAGGACATTCCTCTTCCTCACTTGCTTCCCTCCCTCACTGGCTCCTTCTTGCACCATCCAATGGATGGACATTATTTTTCACCGCCAAATTCTTGTGTATCGCATGGATTGATTCGCCTAATTTCTCTTTTGTAGGAGGAATTATGCTTGCATAAATGAGTAGTTTCATATAGTAGTTGTGGTAATAAGACTAATATTAGACCCATGTTTGTTACTAATTCTTTGTCTTATGATTTTATTTATTATAATTAGCCTTGTGGATCCTTAATTTTTCGTTTAGTCAAAAATTTTATGTATTTATTTATTACAAATGATTAATGTTTTAATACAAATTATGATGATTATATTATTTTCTCAAGTATTAATATAAAATTCAAAATCGTATAGAATATCGAGAGATTGTAAAATATGTTCCAGTGAAAACAAGGTTGACCATGGAACCGGATCAGAAAAACATGGTGAGTTGGATATAGGGTCTAATACAAACGGGGTCGGGTATAAGATCCTGAAAAGAGGAACCAGGTTATAACAAGATTGGGTATAGGTTCTAGGTTTAGACCCTACCCACTCTGGACCTGATCACCCATACTCAGTTGGTGGGATTTTGGCCACGACCTCAGGAGCAACGCAGTTCTCAATCCATGTGCATATAAGTTAGTTGCATTTGTGCCAATGTCATTGGAGCTAGCTGTTGATTGGGAGTCTTGGGACTATTCTCATCTCTCGTCGCAAGTGCTTGTCGGAAATCCCTAGACTTGGTTGAATAGTTGTTTGGCCCAACAAGCTGTTAATTGATGAGCTGCAATTACAAGCTGTCAGTTGTTTATGTGAAGAGCAAATCGCTAGGCTCTGGGTGGCCCTTGATGGTCGAAATTGGGTACGACAGATACCTGAATTGAAGGGGCAGGTAGGGATTTGTCCTAAACCCCGCAGCAACTAATTCAGGTATCTAACCTGAAAATAACCAACCCGACCCACCATTTTGGTTAGTCCCGAAAACGAAAGGCCCGCCTCCATTGGGTTGGGCTCCAAGGCAGCAGCCATATCTCCTTCGGATATGCCCTGTTGAGTCGATTCTTGGGCTGAAAGTTGGGTCGGCCCGATTGTCCATTGGATTGGTTGGCCCTATACATAAACTCATGGACTATGGGTCATTGGGTTGAATTGCCCTTGATGAATTGTTGGGCCAAAGCCCGTTGCTCATGAGCTGGATCAATTTGATCCAACACTTGAATCTAAGGCGGGTAAGAAACTTCTTTCACGACGGGCGTATCTAGATCATGGCTCTCCAGAGGTTAAATTTTGGTTTTTTTTTTTTGCATGGTATCAATGAGAGAGAAAGTTGGTTCGGTCTATTAATTCCCACATGGAATGAACCTTGTTTTGCAGGTTATTATGTTTTTGCAACAACTTGGTTACAAGACTGACCGGAGGCAATCGGGAAGATGTCGCAGAAGCTAGGCCAGAAAAATGAAGGCTTTCATACCATGACATGAAATGGAGAAATTTGGGAATTTGGAATTGTATTGTTTTTTGTTCTGAAGCTTTATATGTACACAAATTCATATATATATATATATAACGCTTTTTTTTTTATCCTGCAGATTTAGTTTTCAATGCTAGAGATTGAATAATTTCAATCAACCAATCCAAGATTTACTCAATCAATTTAAGAAAGGGAAACAAACCATATCATCAACAACAAGCTTTTCAAATTGTCATTAAAATAACTTCATATATATATTTTTTTATGTTAATGCCAGTGCACTGAGTACAAATAACACAACAAAAATGGTGCATTGAAAATGACAATTTTTCCTATTCACGTGTTTAACAAAATTGTCAGAAGTTTTCCAACCAAAAGTCCAAAAGTCTAGAAAAATGCTCTAGCATTAAAATTTATTAGAAACTTTGAATATTATAGAATATGGGTAAAGAGAAATTACAAACTAGATTAATCGATATGCCTACTCTATTCCAATTCTAATAGCCAAAATAAGTTGAATTCCACTAGGCCGAGTACAAATGTCAACTCATTACAAGTGCAACTCTTGCTACCACATAGAACCCGACTTCCTTATCCTCTTTATAAACTAAATAACAATCACCACGAGCTAAATCTTCAACTAAGGAACTCCAACAATATTTAAATCTATAGGCCGAAGCATTCATCAACAAACCCAATTGTTTTGCAGAACCAAGTATTCTGCTCTACACTTCTTCCTTTGTAAATTTTCCAAACTTAAGGAAATTGGGTCCATATGCTTGCAAAATCACAACTAATCGATATATGGTTAAATAATGAGCTTTCCCACACATAAATAAATTTATTAAATATTTGGATCAAAGGGGATTCTAGAAAGGGTTTTGGAAGGAGGGAAGGAGAGATGATTAGGAGGGGTTTAAGAGATTACGGAAAATTTCACATTTTTGCCAATTTTTATTCCCCTTTTGTCGTCCATCCTACATCCTTGCAAAGGACCAAGGATCATTCAAGAAGATCAGGTAAGACTTTAAGGCGCACATGATAACCATATTGTTTTTCTATTTTTTTGATCTTGAAAATAGATTTAGAATATAAATTCATTTGGTAATGTAATTTTTTTAAATTCTATAATAAATTTCTAATCCAAAAATAGATTTGAAACATAAATGAGAAGTAAAGATTTTCTTCATTTTATTTTTGAAAAAAAAAAGAAATAAAAACCATTCTCATTGCTCACCCTCGCTATTAATCGCTCGCTCAAGAGAAAGTCAAAAATAGAAATTTTATATTATCATCAAACTCATATATTTGCCAAAAAAAATCGTCTAGTGAATAGAACTAGAAGTTCATTTTTAGTCAAAAATTGATTCTTTGAATAGAATGATTATTATTTGCGCTCTTAAAGTTCCAAAGTTTCTTGTGTACTGTAGAACATTTCAGGTGTGGGTAATAAGGGAATTGTACACTATTCTAGAGGTTCTTGTAGAGAAGATAGTGCCAAGGGTTTGATGTGTATTCTAAAATGTTACGAGGGCGGGAAAATATTGTACATTGTTCAATAGAATTCCTGTAATTAACACGGGTAGCTAGTAGATAAGAAAATAAAAGAAAAAATTTATCATTATATTAAAGTTGTGATTATGGGAATATTAAGGTAATCTTTATGTGTACCATCTAGGGATGTGCAAAAGAATCGAGACTCGCCTAGAACCAGTGGTTCTTAAGGGAACTAGTCCGGTTCCTAATTCCAATTTATGGAAACCAATGGGTATCGGTTTGGTTCCCGATTTCATGGATGGATTCGTCCACCCACCCACCCGAATCGAACTTGTTATATTATAATAATATATTAATTTTAATATTAAAAAAAAATTGAAATTAGCAAATTTAAAATTTATGACTCCAATCACTATCTTATCTCAATTCACTACTCTTCTACTTCATCTCGTCTTTCTCAGTTCAAAATCTCTTCGAGCTCCCTCTTCCTCTTTGATTCACCTTTGAATCTATTTGTCTCCTTTGAGTTATAGTCCAAACTCGACAAAATAATGAGTTAATTCTCTTTTCTTCCCTCGAACTTGAACTTTCTCTCCACATCATTGTCACCTTTGCATTCATAGTCCTCTTCGTTGTTGGGCTCATACCGCTTCTACCTCCCCTCTTCCTCCTCCCCCTCCTCAGGCTTCTATCCATCATCCTCATCTTCAAGGACGGGTGAACTCTAGCTCATTGTCCCTATTGTCCTCCTCATTGTCGGTCTCGAGGGAGGAGTGGGAGACGACGGAGGCGGTGGCCAAGATGGTGGTGGTGGCCGAAATAGAAGCGGAGCGAGGTTCGCAACCGATTGAAGGCGAAAATAAGAAGGCATAGAGATTGAACCGGTTCTATAGATCCACCCGAGAATCATATCAGATCGGCGGTCCGGTTCCCGGGTGGATCAATGCAACTAGTGGGCAATTTCCGGTTTCAATTTTTCAAAATCGATTCTTAACAGGGTTCGCGATTCTAGATTGAGAATCGCTCGCCCGGACCACGCACATCCTTAGCACCATCTCATAAATAATATAAAATCCAGGCTTCTCTCTCCCATGTCTTTCTCTACCGTCTTGTAGCGGGAAGACAAAAACATCACCGTAGCTACGCCTAAAACCCCGAAAATCCATCGACTTCCGAAAACCCACTCTCGTTCGGTCGATACGGACAAAGATTCGAACTCTTCTTATGGAGTCGACCGCCGCCGCCGCTGCTGCTCGCGCCTTCCCGCCCTTCTTCGCCGAATACGCGCGCTCCTCCTCGCAGAGCCGCATCCCGTCGCGTCCGAAGCTGAGCCGGTCGCCGCTCTCGTCTCTCTCGAGGAAGATCGGGCTCCGCGCGCCCCCGACCGCCGTCGCCATGGGGGACGCCGCCGCCGCCGCGGCGGACGGAAACCCTAACTCCAAGGAGGCGAAGCTGTGGGGGGGCCGGTTCGAGGAGAGCGTGACGGAGACGGTCGAGAGGTTCACCGAGTCCATCTCGTTCGACAAGGAGCTGTACAGGCAAGACATCAGGGGAAGCAAGGCGCATGCGTCTATGCTGGCCAAACAGGTGATCGTTCTCACGACGCGTTTTTTCGTTCTGTCGTTCGCATTGGCGAGCCGGGTTTCGGTGTAGGAAAGTTTGGGTTGAATGTCTTTGGTCGAGAGTGATTTTGTGGAAGGAGGTGAAAGTGTCGGGGGGCGGGGGTGAATGTGTTTTGTGTGGGAGTTGTCTACTGACTGCAATTTGATAATGACGCGAAATGAACGCGGATAGAGGAGTTTCTGGTCATGCGTGTGTTTCAGAGTTGCGAGCAAGGAGATGGAGAAAGCAGACTTTTTTTCAGAAGATGGTTTGCAACCCATATTGACATTTTGTTTTGCAAATGGCATTTTGATTATTCACGAGACATACACAATCACACTCCAGCCTTTTTTTTTTTTTTTTTTTTTTGGTATTGTCAAATACTGGTAGTGCTCTGTGTCTTTCTTCTAATCTTTCAAATGGTTTAATTAGTTTATAAACTTTTTTCAAAAAAATGCAATCACCTCCTTTCGAAGGATGTAGTTAAAATTACCTATCTTTCACTTAAGAATTCCCCACGTGTAGGACCTAAGTGCATTCTTAAGATAAAGTTTAGGACTTAAGCGAACCCATTGAATGGTTTAGGACTCTTTATGTACTTTTCCCGACGCTAAAGTGAAAACACGCAATGCTTTGCAAATGTGAAAGCATGAAAGAGTAATTATCCAGTGGCAATTATCGTGTTCTTACGATTGTCTTTGAAAGATAAAGCCACGCTCAATGATGGGTTGAGTAAGGCCAAATGTGTTTGGTGCTCAGTTCTTATGTCAGTGTTCTTGCAGGGACTGATGGATGACAGTGACAGAGATAAAATCTTGGAAGGACTGAGTGAGATTGAGAGACTGATTGAAAATGGGGAGTTTAAGTGGAGGGCTGATAGAGAAGATGTGCACATGAACATTGAAGCAGCACTAACTGATATGATTGGCGAGCCAGCAAAGAAGCTCCATACAGCTCGAAGCCGGAATGATCAAGTTCAGACCGATTTTCGCCTGTGGTGTCGTGATGCTATTGATAGGATCATTCCATATATTGCACATCTTCAGGTGGCTTTGGTGACCTTAGCTATAAAGAACGAGGGTTTAATTGTTCCGGGATACACACATATGCAGAGGGCCCAACCAGTTTTGTTGCAACATCACCTCTTAGCATATGTTGAGCAGGTAGTCATAGTCTATGTAATTGACAAGTCTATCTTAGGCTGACATGCTTTGGTTTAATTCTAAACATATGCCATATAGTTATGTTTTTATTCCTCTCTTGTATAGAAGCAGGTCCTTAGATTGGCATTATTGGGCATAGTACTGAAGCCCTGTGCTTCCTAAATATGCCATGATTTATGTGATGTTATAAGGTGTTTAACCATGCACTGTATGGTAAATGTTGCCTCTTCATTTGTCAGAACACAATATTTATTTCTGCTCTTTAAAGCTAGTTTATTGGGTTGCTATAAAAATTAACCTTACACTGGTTTGTCTTGTAGCTTGAGCGTGATATTGGTCGTTTAGTAGACTGCAGAGCCAGGCTCAACTTCTGCCCTCTTGGGGCATGTGCTTTGGCTGGAACTGGCCTTCCAATTGACAGATTTATGACTGCTGACAAGCTAGGGTTCTCAGCTCCTATGCGTAATAGGTATGACTCAATCATGTATGCAGAGTCAGATGCTCTAGCAATGTGCTTTCTGATGGGAGATAAACCATTTTTTTGGTGCAAATAATGTGGACTTGGTTATTTTGGTTGCACTGTATCGTATTATGTACATATCTTCTCATTGGCCTTGAAATTGTTGTGCAAGATGTCTTCTTATTAAGTGAATCAGTCAGTCATGCATCTGGTGTTGATTGGTACAAGTTTCAGGGTCCTTCTTTTACATGAAAATGAATAAAAAAGTGACATACAATTAATACTTAACTTTGCCCAGACAACTTCTTGAAACAAGAAGGTTTATATGCTCTTTATCTCGTTTGAACTGACATTTTGGTGCCTGTTTGTTTTGTCAAATCTTCTGGATGTCCATGATCATCTTCTCATGAGACACTTTAGCAGTTAGACCATCAAGAGGAGAGGATCGCTGTTTCTCTTGTGCTTTTATACTGTTAGGATGAAGTATATTTGTAATCCTGTTGTACGTCTGTTTTTCATATCTAGCTCTTCATTTCCCAACAAGTGGCTCTGGGGAGAGATTGTTGATGCTTAATGTTTTAACCAGTATTGATGCAGTGTCGGACAGAGATTTTGTTATGGAGTTTTTGTCAGCCAATTCTATAATAGCTGTGCATCTTTCACGGCTTGGTGAAGAGTGGGTTTTGTGGGCATCAGAGGAGTTCGGCTTTATTACACCAAGCGACTCTGTTTCCACTGGAAGTAGCATAATGCCTCAAAAGAAAAATCCTGATCCAATGGAACTTGTCCGTGGGAAGTCAGCCAGAGTCATAGGAGACCTTGTTACCCTCCTGACCTTGTGTAAGGGCCTTCCTCCATCTTACAATCGTGATCTGCAGGTAGATTACATTTGCTAATTTCAATTTATTGATGATTTTCTATGCCTGTCCCTGGCATTAGCACTTGAAGAAAACATTCCTGGCCTGTTGAAAATTTTTGTGCTACATCCAGGAAGATGCCAAGAGGCTCTTCATAGTTTATAGATGGATACTAAGTTTGATCTTAAAACTATTAAATGCTGCTGCGATTGTGATGTGTTAATTGATAGAATAGTGCTTGAGGGGTCTACATATCAATTTATAGCTGGAAGATTGGAAAGACTTAAAGCATATTCTCTTGGAGAATCATGAATTATAAAATAGACAATCTGTAGTAGGAGATTGGTTATCTAGGTTGACAAAGCTCCAAATAGCTTCTATATGCTGAAGAACATTATCCTCTTTTATCCTTTCTCTCCATTCTAATCCTGTTATTTTCTTTAATGCGACAGGAGGACAAGGAACCTGTATTTGATAGTGTAAAGACTATTGTGGGAATGCTTGAAGTCTCAGCAGAGTTCGCTCATAATATTACCTACAATAAGGAGCGTATATACAGAGCTTTGCCGGCTGGCCACCTTGATGCCACAACACTTGCTGATTACCTCGTAAAAAAGGTAATAGGTCTTGCATGATGTCTCACTGCCTTTCCTTTCATTTTTCTCTCTTTTAGTTCTGACCACGTGGTTATAGACAGCACAGATAGTTATCTGGTGTCACTGACTCAAAACTTGGGCAGTGTTCTGAATTCCCTTTGTTAACTTTATGCCAAAGAAGTGAAAAGCATCTCTTGCATCTATTTGGTGTGCTTGGACTCTTTGTTCCTTTTGCTGTTTAGCTTTTCTTGCTTGTAAACCGGTATCTATCTTGCTTTACTTATACCCAAGAAAATGTGATTTACAAACTTTATGGGACTTTCGTCCTATTTCACAATAGATTTCATGTGGCGGAGTTATCATCTGTTGTATCTTGGCATGTGTCTGAATTTTGATATTTTTTTCCAGGGCATCCCTTTCCGAACCTCTCATGATATTGTTGGAAGATCAGTAGCATTTTGTGTCTCAAAGAACTGCCAGCTTAAGGATCTCAGTCTGGATGAACTACGGAGCATCAGCCCGGTGTTTGATGAGGACGTGTATGAGTACCTTGGCATTGAGAATGCGGTCAAGAACTTTTGTTCATATGGATCGACAGGATTGGAATGTGTTGCAAGTCAGGTGGACTACTGGGTTAGGAAGCTCAATATTGAAAGAATCTGATCAGCCTGGTGTTTGATGAGGACGTGTACGAGTACCTCGGCATTGAGAATGCGGTCAAGAACTTTTGTTCATATGGATCGACGGGATTGGAATGCGTTGCAAGTCAGATGGACTAGTGGGTTAGGAAGCTCAATATTGAAAGAATCTGATCTGAACTAATTCGATGAAGGCCTATCCCCAACCATGGAGGGGCATATTCTGGACAGAAGGCATGCAATTTGTCGAAAAATTAATTCGTATTCTAGCAAGTTTTTTTAGCCAGCTAGATAGAACTCCTAGCATCGATTACTTGTACTTGTGGATAATCACAAGGATGTTCCATCTTGCATTCGATAATTGGATGTAAGTAAAGCATAGAGTGATGCCTTTTCGCTTCTGGTTAGGTCTTCTGTTGATTAATCAATGAAAGAACGTGGCGTTAGAACCTCTATCGTCAAATCAAACCTCCTCAGCAACCTCGAAAAGACAACTTCTGTGATATCTTCGACTTTAGTTATCTAAACGGTGATCTACCGTGAGGTTGCTAACAAAGAGTAACAAACCGCTGGGATAGAACTGAGGGGGAACTTAAATAAGTTGGTCGGGCTTCCCAATCTCCTCCTGGGGGATGATATCCAGTCGAGCTTCGTCGGTCCTCGCCAATAGTAGTCAGCTATAACATTGGATGCTGCTGCCCCCGTAGCCTTCAGAGTCTTGCTTTCCAGGGATATCAGGCTGTTCTGCGATTCAATTTCGCTAGTTTGGGACCTCAATTTCGCCTTTTCCTTCTCTGTTTATGTTTTGAAGTAAATGTTCTCATCTGCACAGATACGAGGTCTGTTGAGGTCAGAAAAAATTACTCATAGCCGACAAAAATAGCAGACTAGGAGGTGCCTTGCTGTAAATATAGGTGACTACAAGGTAAGTAGGAAAATGAAAGAACCGAGGGTTCAGGGCTTCGAGCTCATTTAGCTCTAAAAGTTGGTATGGGAAATAGTGGAGTACGATACTGGTGTGTTGGCAATATAATATAGAGGCATCTTCCTCCGATATTATCATTTATCTCGGAAGGCTCCATGACAGTTCTAATCAGAGGTGCGGTTGCATCTCTAGAATAAAAAATGTTGCTCCCTTCTCTGTTTCAGCACTGCCTGAACATTTCGAATTTCCTTCAGCCACTTCTCTAGGGATAATTTCATCTGGCTTGACTGCGAGTTAGTCCCCGAAGTGTCGTCACATCGTTAGAATCAAGGACCTTCTCTGCTTCCGCACTGCCTGAACATTTCAAGATTCCATGTCCTTTGGCCGCTTGTGTTGGGATGGTTTCATCTAACTTGACCACAAGTGAGCAGCCGTTGGTGCATTTGGTATGCGAACGACCTCATGATGTCCCGCAGCAGCTCCCAGCCACTCGGCACTGAAATCTCATTGTCTTGCACAAAGATTTCTTACTGCAAAAGCAGCATACGGCTGACGCATTCTCCCCTCGGCAGCAACATTCTCACAAGTTTCTGCTTTATGTGTACTCGTTCACTGCTGCTTCCTACTGATAGGGAAGATTGACTAAAGTCCCACTAATAATCCAACAACACAAATTGTGAATTAATTTCAAGTTGTCAGTTTGAACTTAACGTTCAAAAGAAATTGGAAACTGAGGTGGACAAAAGGGTTTCAATCACTGCCCTATAGCCCCCCGGAACGTGTCTGAATTTTGATACATTTTCTAAGGCATCTCTTTCCGAACTTCTCACGACATTGTCAAGAGATCAGTAGCTTCTTGTGTCTCAAGGAATTGCCAGTTTCAAGATCTCAGTCTGGATGAATGACATGGCATCAACCCAGTGTTTGATAAGGACGTGTATGAGTTCCTCGGCGTTGAGAATGCAATCAAGAATTTCTACTCATATGGATCGACAGGATCGGCATCTGTCACAAGTCAAATGGATTACTGGGTTATGAAGCTCAATGTCGAAAGAATCTTATCCGAACTGATTCAGTGATGGAAGATCAACTTCCATCGATAAAGCAGTTTTGGAGTGGGCAAATCGAGGGTCGGGAGGGTGATGAATCATTTTGATACCTCAACCTCGATGGCGGGGATGGTTTTAGGAGTCAATGTGCGAAATCAAAGAGGTCCATCATTTAAGTGAGGGGCATAAGTGAGGTATTTAGATAAATTAAGCCCATGTCGGGAATTGTTTTTCCTAGGATTAAGAGTAGAATGGAGTAGGTTGTCAAAAGATGCGGTCGCAAGTAGATGGACCCGGTGTCCTTATCATGCATTCGCTAGACTTCACGTCCATTGAACAAATTCCTTGTCTTTCAAACAATTTCAACATCAACGGTCTCAATAACAAATTGCAATTCTTACTAAAATTCAATTTATTTCACAAAAATAAATAATTTAAAAATTATTTTCTTAAAAATAATTAATGTATAATTTAAAATAATTAATTAATAAAAAATATTTTGGTATCGACAATAATTTATGTTTAAGCACTTTCAGACAATGGAATTTTTTTTCTTATGTTCATTTTCGTAAGTGATAAGTGATTATTTTTAAAAGAAATGATTTTTAAGTAATTCATTTTCTATAAAACAAACGCACCATAAAAGAAAAAAATTATAAACATTGCCACTTTATCAAGTGTCTGTTCTCAAATTGAAAGGATGTCTCATTAATGCAGTCGTATGGTTGAATGTGTATGTCCATTTAGGCCGACCTGAAATGTGGCTGGCTATGTTAATGATTGCACTTCCTGACTATTCGAGTGGGCAACTCACAACCACACACAATGCAATCATGAGAAAAAATTACAGCACGCGTACTTCAATTTAGCCGAATCAACATGCTTTGATGCATTTTAATATGTTATTTTGAAGAAATAATTCATATGCCAATACTAAGTGAAATTAACATAACCTTTTTTTTTTTGGGGGGGGGGGGGGGTCCGTAAAATTAACATTGGTTCACTAACAAAGCATAATGAGATGAGCTGTCGACATAAACCACCTATACAAACTAGTCTATTTATAATAGCATCTATGTTCCGAAAAATTACATGTGAATTTACATGTTGATATAAGACTAGTGCTAAATATTCAGGCCTTGCAAGGCCCTTGCACTACTTCCATCTACTGACGAGAAAGGCCTCCGGTTGCAATGCTGATCTCGGTTGTAATGCGACAGACTCTCACAAGCAAGAGAAAAGGAAGCTGAAGCATCCATCTGCATCGTTTATATACTGGCTTCTACCATTGAAAAAAAGAAGGGCAGTAGATAGAACACCTAGCATTCATCCAAAGACAAATTCTTATTTTAGGAATTTTTTTTAGGCAGGTAGATAGAACTCCTAGCATTCATTACTTGTGGATAATCACGAGGATGAGGTGTAGTCCTATTCTGTAAGACAGCCAAGGATGATATAGTTCCCATACCAGTAACTTCGATCTCACATTCAAAAACCAGATATAAGTAAAGCACAAAGTCTGGTCTTTTCACTTTTCATTCGATCTTCTATTGATTAAACAACAAAGAATGTGGCATCAGAACCTCTGATGTCAAATCAAACCTCCTCATCAACTTCAAAAAGACATCTTCTGTGGTATCTTCAATTGTAGTTATCCAAACAATGATCTATTGTAAGGTTGCTCACAAAAAAAAGAACAAACCGCCGGGATAAAACTGAGTCGGAGCTTATATGAGTTGGTTGGGCTTCACATTCTCCTCCTTGGAGAATGGGATCCAGTTGAGTTTTGTCAGTCATAGCCAGTAGCAGATAGCTATACCACTGGATGTTGCTGCCTGCTTATAGTCTTCAGAGTCCAGCTTTCCAGGGACTTCAGGCTGTTCCGTGATTCAATTTTGCTACTTGGGGACCTCAGTTCGCCTTTTCCTTCTCTGGTTATGTTTTGCCGCAAATGATTTCATCTGCAACGATATGAGATCTGTTAAGCCCAGGAAAATTACTCATACCCTAACAAAAATAGCAGACAAGGTCTTTGCTCTAAATATCAGTGACTACATGGTAAGTAGGAAAATGAAAAAACCGAGGGTTCAAGCTCATTTAGCTTATAAAGTTGTTATGGGAAAAAATGGAATACGATACCAGTGTGTTGGCAATATCATATAGAGGCATCTTCTTGAGGCCACAGTTATCATTTATCTCAGCAGGCTGTGTGACAGGTGCAATTAGAGATGCGGTTGCATCTCTAGAATCAAGAATGTTGCTCTTCTCTGCTTCAGCACCACCTGAACTTTTTGAATTTCCTTCAGCCGCTTCTGTTGGCATAGTTTCATCCAGCTTGACTGCAACTGAGTCCCCGTTCATGCTCTGAAGTGTCGTCACGTCATTATCATCAAGGACCTTCTCTGCTTCTGCACTGCCTGAACATTTCGAGTTTCCATTTCCTTTCACTGCTTGTGTTGGGATGGTTTCATCCAACTTGACCACACGTGAGCTCCTGTTGGTGCATTTGATATGCGAACAACCACATGATGTCCCGCAGCTGCCCCCAGCCACTCGGCACTGACATTTCATCGTCTTGCACAAAGATTTCTTACTGCAAGAGCAGCATATGGCTGAAGCATTTTCCCCCTTGGCAGCAACATTCTCACAAGTTTCCACTATATGTGTACTTGTATTTGATTGTTCACTGCTACTCCCCATTGATACGGAAGATTGACTCAAGTCCCCCTAATAATCCAACCACACAAATTATGAATTATTTTCACCTTGCACAATGTAATAAAATTTTGTCGAGGAAAAACACTGCTGCTTCAAATTTCCCAGCAGAGCTATCAATCTCCATGATGTCTATCTATGGTTTCTTGATGATCTAATGGACACTGAAGGAAAGTTGGATAGCTATACTAACCTGCAACTCTTCCAGAGGTGGGAATTTTGCTTTTGGCATTTCTAGTTTGTGAAGCATATGACTCAGTTGGCCTATATCTTCTTTTAAGTCTTTCAGCTCTGGATCTTCTCTACACTCAAGTTCTTTGTTCTCCAACAAGAGCCTTCAAAAAGTGTAAAAGAACAATGAGAAATGTCGGCAGGAAGCATTGAGGTTTAATTGCAACACTCATACCCAAATCAGTCCCAAGGCCATTGCACAAATGAATCATTCCCAATGCCAAAAATAAAGCAAAACATTTGCTCACTTGAGGTTCTCTTGCTTTAGTGACTCAGTTTCTTCCTTGATCTTCAAAATCTCATCCGCCATCCTAGCAACAAAGGAGGCAAAGAGGGAACAATTTTAATGTTAATCAAAAATGAAAAGTGAGTACCAAAACAATTTCATAAAAATCCAACAAAATGTGAGAATATCCCCCGTGTAGAGAATCTCGGGCATTATGTTTAGAGAAGTAAGCTTGAATGAAGATTCTAAAGAAACCACAGGATAAACGAGTTCCCTAAATGTTCACAGGACCAGACTAGTTCCTTCTACAAGTTGAACCAAAAATTGAGCCTTGTTCTCATCCGCTTCCCCCTCCAAACCAGTTCACTGTAAACAATTTGGTCAGAACCGGGTGAAAACCAGGCTTCACCCGGTTCAACGAGATCAATTCAGTGAGCCAGTCAAGTATTCAGTTTGAACCTAACTTCCATAAAATTGTAAACCATGGTAGACAGGAGGGTTTCAATTACTGCCCTCCAGGATATGGAATAGGCTGTTGGCCAGAAAGCGAGGATCAACTTGGACAATTATTTTCAAGGAATACATTTAGTCTAGGCATGTATCGAGAAAAATGCATAATTGGTGTGGCCAGCAAGTTAAACTTTGAATCTCCACTGACGGCACACACTCTAACCACTTTAAATGATTGACTTTTATCTCTATGCTTGTATAATCTTATATTTTGTATTTAGCTTCATTACAGCAGTACACATCAAAGTGGCAGTCTAACCAATTGAACAGCAAACCGTCAACTTGAGATATTAATACACCGCTCTAATTCTGAAAAAAACTGCCTAGAATCATATCTTGTGTATCGCTTATTGTATTCAAACCTGTTTCTCAAATATATAAAAGATGAGGTATGGATATGACATGACTAACAAACTAAGTGAATAATACTCACCACTTTTAAGAGCATTATTCCACCAATACTTGGGGATACCTTGCATGAGTATGAATTACATCATTTCTATGGTTAACCTTGCCTCTAGACTACATTTCATACGTGACTTCCGTTCTACAAACGAAAATCTCTGCAACATCTAACTTTTAACTATAAAACCTAAACAGGTGAACATGTTGCAGAATAATTGTAGAAGTTACATCATAGAGCACTGGTTTATTCATCAAGATTTTGAGGAAGCTGACAATAACTTCTGGAATAAATAGATGTGAGAAATGGTGTGTATTTGCTATGTGTTGAAATTGCTTAACCATAATTGCGGGCAGAGCAAATTGAACAATTTCACAAGTTATCCAAAATGAATCCACAATATATTACGGAAAACATTAAGTACATAAAATCCCATTGAAGTCAAATTAAAAAGCAATTCAAGGTATTCTTGTTAACTATTACAGCCATTATGAAGTTCTTTGTTGCTAAAATAGGAGTCAATTTTTCTCTAGAGCTACAACAGATAATACATCATTGCATCATTGTATCTGTCATAGCTTATTGAATTATGCAAGTCATGCTGTGGTGATGCCATATGGAGTTTCAAGTCCATACCACAAAAGGTAAAAATTTAGCTACACCTTGCAATGATCAAAACTTAATGTAAACTATTCTGGGATCTCAGCAACATGGAGTGGGAAAAAAGAAACAGAAAGAAAAGACAAGAAGACACGTAAAAGGCAACAATGCTGAGAGTAGTCGAAATCAGATACACAAGTGGTTGGCAAATCCCTTGGTGCTGCATACCATTCAATTGGAGGTAATAAACATGATAACGCAGTTTTTTGACTCTATTCTCTCTCAGAAATCCCTAAATACCAAGATTTGAATACACAATAAAATAACAAGCCAATTTCAACAAGAACCAGACGTTAAAAAGAATTTAAGCTCTATTGCAGGAATTTCTATGACCAGGGAAAAGAAATAATGGACTTACATCTCTAATTGATGTTCATATTCAGCACATATCTCATTTATATGTGACGTGACTTCAAGTTCTTGCTCAATAGCCTGCAGCAGTGCCATCAATTAAAAGTAGAATAAGAGCTTCAAAGCTGACCATCCTAAATATCATTAACATTTACATGATCAATAAGTCCAATATATTATTTGTTCATCTAGCCTGGAAATCATAGTTATGAGTGGAAATTCTGAAGCAAGAATACTTCGTGATTGCATGCAAGGGTTCCTGAGTGACAGCTCCTATTGACTTGTGCATTTGAGTTTCCTTTGATGTGAAACTATGGCTTACAGAACACTTATAACCTTGGCCCAGAAGAAAAAGAAAACTCCATACCAGAATGCATAATGTGGATGAAAGTTCCATGAATAAATTGCGAAGAGGTTTTACTCCATTGTATTACAAGCACAACAAGGGGAGGAAAACAGTTTTGAAGAATCTTTGCAATTAAAACATGGCTCAAGACTTAGAAAGTAGAAACCGACACATTTGGGTAGAAGATAGTTGCCAAGAAGATCAACTAGCATCTCATATATTCCACTGGAGGTATGCTTAAAGTATCAATCTGGTCAGAGCAGATATGCAAGTTGTCAAAGTAGAAACCAACACATAGATGGAGGTATTTTCCATTTAATTCCCCGCCTTGATCAGTTTCCCATTGCTTTAGCATACCTGAATCCCAGAAGTATTTCCTTTCCTGGATCCTACATGAGATGTTTTAGATAACAAAAAGGTCAGGTACAGCATTGTACTCATTGAAAGAGTGTATGGAACAATCAAACC